>CM053582.1:485038450-485055799 GCA_028627135.1 Pseudochirops cupreus
TGATAGGGATTAACAAGTTTAAAGACTATTCTTTGCCTTCAATCTACTCTATAATATGTCTTGTATTTATTTTGTGGTTTACATGTTGTCTCCTCTATTAGAACGTAAAGTCCTTGAGGGTGGGGACTATATTTTTGTCTTTCTTTATGTCTTCAGCACTTACCACAGTACTTGGTACATTGTAGGTGCTAACTAAATAAATGCTTGTTTATTTGACTTGTCCTGTTTTAGACCTCTCTTGATACTGATAGCCATAGAGACATTGAACAAAGGTTTCTCTGATTGCAACTATCCAGGAATCTTTCATGATCTTAGCATTTGTCCATCAGTTCCCAGCTCATGCTTTCATTAAGGGTATTTTCTATAAGTGCATAAAACATTGTCATAAAGATTTTATAGAGATAAAAAAGTAGGAATGGAGGTTGGTAGTTGTTGAGGTTTCATCACTCAATTAAGTAATAACATCACCTATATTTTTTTTCCATACTCCTTTGGTATCTTCCCAGCTGTGATATCTTGAAAATTGATTTCTTAAAGCTTTCCAAACTTCCCAAACTTTCCTAAACCTCAGATATCCTCTGTATTTGGTCAGGTGCAGCTACTCTTTCTTACTTTGTCTAATTGTAGGCCATTGCAGTACTGAGTTGGTAGAATCTAAATATAGTGATTTTAGTGATTGTTGATATGGTGACTAGAGCTCTAGGTAACATTGATACTGAGAATAGAACCTATAGAAACACTGATAAACCACTTCTATTTTCCATCCATTGTTCTTTTCATTAGAATGATTTGGCTCAGTTGAATCTCATGTTACTTTTTCTACACGTTTATTTTCTTCTTTGCTGTTTTTTTTTTTACTATTTTATGAGTCAGTACTATTCACAATCTGCCATCCTTCTCCATAATATTTTTCAAATGAATTTATATTTTCTATTACCCTTGTCTGCCATGTCTCCATGATTGGAAAGGTGGTAAAGCCCTTGTTGGCTGAGGCAATTTCCCTTATGTCCTTCTCATTGTGGAAGCTTGGCTAAATTTGTCTTAGAATTGCTTATAATCAGTCATTGTTTCTACATTTATCCATTTTCCATTGTTTTACTGTACATTTATTTGAATAAATCAAGTTGGAGCTTTGAAATTGCATGTGACACCTTCCTTTCATCTTTACACTTTTCTTTATTTTGGTGGATAATTTTCACTATTGTTTCAACTGGTTGATGATCTCACTATACTAGCCATTTGGTTCAGAAATAGTATATAGAAAACTTCATTTTTTCGGTTACGCTTGGTGTGCTTCATGATTTTCTTTCTGGAGAAAAAATTCATGATTTGTGTGTATGAAGCTTCTGAAGTTGACCATGTGCCTTTGGCCTCTTTTGTTTTTATTTTCAAACATATTTTACAGTCATGAAACAAAGACAATTTATATTTCAGAGGACAATAATTAAATATTAAGGCAATAAGATTGGAGATGAACTTTAGGAGGTTGCAATAAAATATCTCATCCATCTATTCAACCATTCATCCAATGGCCTACTCATTCAATGAACAAAATGTTCTATGTTTTCTTGTTGTATTGTTCCTTATCTGAGTCTGGTAATATAAGCATCTAAATTTTTTACCTGTAGGTGACATAACACTTGTTCCACTCTTTCCCTGGTACAGGACCTTGGTCGTTCTTGGAAACCAATGTATCTCTTCAGGGTGGTGAGATTTCATTGGTATAGATAGATACTCCCTCTGTCAGTGCAGGTGGTAAACTCCCTTTGATTTGGTGGATGCTTTTTGAGAATTGATATGGTCAATCTGTTGATGAACCTCTCCAAACTCAGCTATGTAGATCTTGGGACAACAGACATACTGTCCTTTACTAGGATCTTACTCAAAGCCTTTTTAGCTCTCCTTCTCTCTTCCTCCTCTTTCTCTCTCTTTCCTTCCTCTCTGCTTTCCCTCCTTTCCCTCCCCAGTCTCTCTCCCTTGTGTCTCTCTTGTTCCCTCCTTCTCTCTCTCCCCTTCCCCCACTCCCACTTCTTCTTCCTCCTACTTGTTCTCCTCTCTCCCTGCTGCTTCTCTCCCTCCCTCTTCTCTTTCTTTTCCCTCATCTTTTTCTTTTCACACCCTTTCCACCTTTGTTTGTCTTTCTTTCTGTATTCCTCTCTCTCCTTTTGCTGGGAGTTTTTGAGAATAGAAAGTCACCTCTATGCCACACCAAGCTTTTGGTATAGGACTTCCTTGGAAAGTCTTGCCCCTGAGGAAGTACTTCATGTAATTCTGAATTTTAATTTTCCCTTGGGGCTTCAATTAAAACCTTGCTCAAATTTCATGATTTATGTGGAGAGTAGGAGAGACAAGGATGGGGGTATGGTTCCTAGAGTTTGAGAGAGGGGTCTTGGTTATAGTGTTGTTTTCTGTAATAAAGCTCTTAAGAGTCCACTGTACCACTGTTCCAAGTCCCTCAAACCACTGCTGAATTTATAGATGGGTTCTGAGAATTTCTTAGAAGTACTATTCCCTTTCTTCCCAAACTAGGTTTGGTTTTTCACTAGCCCCACTGGCTTGGTTTAGCTCTCCACTTCGTTCTCTTAAGTTTTAAGTTCACATCATATTCTTATTAACTGTTTCATTTTCAATAAAATTTTATATATCTGAGGTTCATTTTAGCAAAGCAGAAAAACATCTAAACTCCGTCTTGTTTTAAAAATAATCCTTTACACAGGATTAAAATATGAAACAATTCCATAAATCTATCCACATACATCTTAGACCAGATCCTGTTTTCCAAATGCCCCATGGAACTCTTGCAGGTTTTACATGAATTCTCTGGCTCCAAAGACTATTGTCTGAAAAAGTCACCTATGCTAAAACAAATCTGTACTGCAAAGGGAAGAACACTGAATTTAGCTTGAGAGGACCTGGGTTCAAATTCTAGTTCTCGCAGAATCTGGTTCTTACTACCCATGTGATTTTTGGCAAGTCACTTCCTTTCTATAGGGTTAGTCAGTCAATCAGTCAACATTTATCAAGTGTTTGCTATGTTCAAGACACTGTGATAAAATAAAAAAAAAGAAGCTAAAAGACAGTGTTTTCTCTTTAAGACCTCAAAGTCTGATGAGTGAGACACTATAGAAAAAATAAGTATGAGTATGCTATATACAGGATAAATTGGAAATACCCAGATCACCTAACACGGAAGCACCCTGCTTCAGGGAGAAGACATCCTGCATTTTCCCATCACATGGGTAGCAACAGTCTCTTTCCATAGACTGTGTAGCTAGAATAGACAGTTCATAAAAATGGCTAATTCGGGACACATGCTCGCTCTCATTCATTTGTTCTCTTTCCTGCTTGACAATCCAGAGAGGAGAAGGATTGTCTACAGGGTGGACACTGCAAACTGACCTGATGAGTAGGTAGAAGGGCTACTTTCCTGTCCTCCCTGTTTTTATTTTATTTTATTTTATCTAGTGGCCTTAAGAAATGGGTTTGGAATGTTGAGGTATTCTGTTTGGTTTCATTTTGTCTCAACATAGGTTGTGGAATCCCCACTAAACTTGGAAGCAAGCCATAGTGACTTTGGAGCCAGCCCAGTAGAGAATTCCCAAGAAACCAGGGTGTCTGGGACTTGGAACTCATTGGGGGACTTTGAACTTGGAGGTTGAGACTGAACTAAAATGGGAACCTAATACTTTCCTCCTCTCCAGAGTATGAGATGGTGCAGGGGGGTAGATTATGCCTGACATGTTCAGGGATATGTCTGTATATTTATTTTACTTTTGAAGTAAATATCCTTTTAAAAAAGTCAACCAGCTGTTGAATGGTTAAAGGGAACTGGGGTACGAGGGGACCCCCTCTTTATAATTGAGACAATGCCATCTGTGGGGGCAGAGAGCCTAAACACCTCCAAGCCCCTTCGGGGCACCAGAGAACCTTGGGGGAGGGATGAAATGTGACACATCTAGCCCTCAGGCAATGGCAGCCAGGGAAGTAGTTGTTACAGAGGTCATCAAGAGAGGGAAGGCACTAGAATAATGGAGATGTGGAATAGGTTTCCTGTACGAGGTGGAATTTTACCAGGGACTTGAAGGAAATCAGGGAAGTCACGAGAAAGAGATGAGGAAGGAGAATATTTTGGGTATGGGGGATAGCCAGTGAGAATGCCCCACATAAGGAATTAGAGCATCTTGTTTGAGGAACAGCAATAAGACAAGTCACTGGATTGCAGAATGTGTGTATTGGTGTTTATGTTAAACAAGACAATATAAAGTAAAGCCAGGATATGCTGGTGTAGGGTATAAGAAGACTGGAAAAGTGATGGTGGGGGGGCAGTCATGAAGGGCTTTGACCAGCTTATAGGGGATTTTATATTAGATCCTGGAGTTACTAGGGAGCTACTGGAGTTTATTGAGTAGAGGGGTGACATGGTTCAGGCCTAAGCTTTAGAAAGAACACTTTGGAGTGAAATGCCTAAGATTCCTCATTTGGAAAACAAGTTTAGACTCTTTTGACTTCTAAAGTCGCTTCCAATTTTAGATCTATGACCCGATGTGAATCACGGTAGATGAGTTATGAGTTGAATCCTGGGAAAGGCATAGATGGTCATCTCGATAGACCTCATCCTCACTTGAACTTTTTGCACTGTTATGTGTTTCATTAAGGAATAAGAGATACAGTGGGAAAAAGCCCTGAGATCGGAGTTTGGGGTCTCAGTCCTAGTCCTGGTCCTTTTGCTTGTTCCCCTCATTTCTCCTGGCTTCTCTTTCTTCATCTGTAAGCAGGGGCAGTCAGAAGACAACCTCAAAGGATCTGCTGCCATAGTTCGTGTTCTCTAATTCAGTGATCCTGGGTTGCACTGGAGTTTATCAGACCTCACTTTGGGAAATGACATAAAATCCGAGTCGTGTGGCTTATTTGCCAGAGTGTGGCAAACAGTAAGGCAGGGTTGAGTCACGTGGGGCAGTTCCCTCCCCTGACGGCTGCAGCCCAAACGAGGAGGCTTGCACAGAGGGAGCCGTTACAGCTCTCTGGCAGTGTTTCATTTGCAGATTAATGATGCACCCAGTCATCTTTGTCAGTTAACTCTCAGGGAGCACCCACTGAGCATTAGTATTAGGTGCTGCTCAGTGCACACTGTTCACGGGGGCTCCTGTCAATTTTCATGGTGTGGCTGAACAACACAAAATGCCTGATTACATTTATTTTTGCAATTATAGTCAATATAGGGCATACCTGGCCCAATTTGCTGTTCTAGCCCTTAGGTGATGTGTAGCATAACATTTAGGAGCTCAAGTTTCCTTGGGAATTTTCATTTCTCTTTTTCTTCCTGCCCTTTGTGTGGAAGAAGAGAACACATTTAAAATTGATATCAGCTCCCAGGAGGTTCCTGCAGGTTGCTGTGGGAAATTCAACTTTTAATTGGCTTTGCTTTAGATAGAAACAACATCAGATAGGGTCATGGAGCACTAAATGCACTTTATGTCAACTCTTTTTCAATTGGTGTGCTTGCTGAAATGTTTCCCTGGGATGGTCATTAGTAGCTGAGCTGGCTCCTGTTTTCCCCTGTCTCGGCTCTGAGATGGAAGGTGAATGTGCCTACTTTCTGGAGGGGCGTCTGACATCTGGGCAATCATTTTCCTGCTCACCGGTGAAGGGACAATGGTTCCTAAGTCTTGGCATGTTGAAAAAAGGATGTAGTTGGAACACAGAGGTCAGCAGGCTTATTCCCAGAGAGACTTCTTTATGAGGCCTTTGCTGAGATTCTGTCAGTCATATAGAGAGGTATGTGAAAATTCACACAAGCAGTCTCATTTCATTAGAATCATAGGCAGAAGGGGATAATCAATCCATCAACACTGGTTTATTAAGTGACTACTCTATGCCCAGACCTGGGATAGGCTAAGAGGTCATGAGCAAGTCAGGGTAGAGCTTAGTTATTTTTTTTTTTGGTGGGGGGGGGGAGGGCAGGGAAAGCAGGAGTTTCTGAAAGCAAATGTTCTGTTTGCAGGAAGACCCCTGGAATGCAGAATCAGCCTTTTTGCTTCTGTACCAAGATGGAGACTATTCACATGAATTAAATTTGCCACAGTGAAAAGCATATCATCCTTGGAAAGACGATTTTTTTTTTGCCATTATATAAACTAACCCTGGCCTGCTCGCAAAACAGATGTGCTTCTGAACTCACTTTCAGAATTCAATGAGGGTTTTTTTTTAAAGTGTCTATCGAAAATTCATTGTGTATAGAACATTTAGGTAGTTTGGTAGCTAGAGTTCTGGTCTTAAGGTCAGGAAGACCCAGGAGCCACACAGAGTTATTATGAAGATCAGCAGAGAAAACAGAGGTAAAGCACTTGGCAACCTTTAAAACACCATATCAATGCTCACTATAATTAAATGCTGGGGTCGATACAAAGCTAAATGATAAATAATTAGGAGCAGCTAGGTGGTGCGATGGATAGAGTAATGGGACCTGGAGTCAGGAACCCCTGAATTCAAATTTAACCTCAGATATTTATCAGTGATGTAACCTTAGTTAAGTCACTTAACCCATCTGACTCAGTCTTCTCATCTGTAAACTGGGTATAATTATAGCACCTGTCTCCCGGGGCTGTTGTGAGGATCAAATAAGATAACAATTGCAGAGAGCTTTGTAAACATTCAAAAGGCATATAAATGCTAATATTATTAATAATTATTAGTAATAATGGCAGTTATATAATTATACTATCTGTGCCACTATACAAATTGCTGTGCCTCTTAATCTCAGTTTCCTGATCTATAAAATGAAGATAATAGCAGTGCCTTCCTCACACAGTTGTTGTTAAGATCAACTAAGGTATGTAAAACCCTTAGCAAGTCTTACTTTGAAGTACCATATAATTAAAATAGGTAATTATAATATAGAGTATCTATATTACTGTATAATATATATTTAATCAGGGCAGCTAGGTCCAGCCCCAGACACTCACTAGCTGTGTGACCTTGGGCAAGTCACTTAACAACCCTGTTTGCCTCAGTTTCCTCATCTGCAAAATGAGCTGGAGAAGGAAATGGCAAATCACAGCAGTATCTTTGCCAAGAAAACCTCACATGGAGCCGCAGAGTCAGACACAGCTGAAATGACTGAATAACAACACCATGTATTTGATAATAACAATAATCAACAACTCATAGCCCCTGTCCACGATGAGCATGTGGTCTAGTATTTGAGATATGATAGGATTACAACTCTAATATAGATTAGTATAACAGGATGCTGGAGGTGTCACCAGTAGGCATTGCCCTCCAACATCCTATGTCATTAGATTATGGTAAGTGCACAAGTGAGTTATAAACTAAGTATTGAGGGACATCCAGGAGGAACAGATCTCTTCTGACTGACAGGCTAAGGGAAGGCTTCATGGAGGAGTTGGCATTTGACCTGGGTCTCCCAGGATGGTAAGGAATTCCTCAGGTAGAGATGGAGGTAGAGTGAATTACGGGCAAAGGGAGTAGTGTCATAGGCTTAGAAGGATGGTATGAGGCAAGATAATTTGGGGTCATATTATAGAGGGCATTAAATATCGGGCTAAGAACTATGGACTTTATTCAGTAGGTAATGGGAAATCACTGAAGGTTTTTGAGGAAGATGGTAACCTGTGTATCTGAAAAATTACATGTCAATTAGGGATCAAAACAAGGAAATACTGAGGCAGAGTGGCCAATTAGAAGGCAATAATTAACACTTTCTAACACAAGGCAGTAATTTGTTTTGATTCATTACATAAATTTGTTACAAGGGATTTCCTTTTCTTCCTTCCTTCCTTCCTGTTTTTTTTCTCCAATTTGGGAGGCCTGAGGTGGCAAGGATAGAGCATCAAGAAAAAAAAAGAGTGTTAATGAAACATTTTTTTAAAAAAAATGCAGAAATGAAAAGTGAACAAAGGTCAAAGAGAAGCACATTTGACAAGCAAGACAGTTTTGGAAGACACAGGTTGAACTTAAATGCTTTTTTAAAAAATGGGCTCCTTATGATGGAAATCTGAGGTTTCATGTACAATTTTCTTTATTTTCTACCCTGAATATGGAAATGTACATTTTATTTGGTGTTTATTAAGGTCAGAATAAAAGTTTTTAAAAAATTAAAGGAAAGTTATTATTAGGAAAATTCTTTGAATACCACTCCTGTTAGGTTTTGTTTTCATCAAAGGATGTGTGACTATACAGTATGATATCTTTTTGAAATGAACCATTTCGACATCTTCCTCAGAACTAGTAGGTGAGGAGAGGGTCAGGAGATCACCAGAATGTTTGGATATCTTTCTTTTTTCTTTCTTCTTTTTCTTCTCTAGAAAAATTGAAGCAATGAAATTTAGAGGAAAATTCTCTACTTTTGGTAATAAATTTTTACAAATAAGTTTTTACTGATGTTTTCTGTTTCTTACATCATCATAGGTATCCTAAACATCTCTTTTTTCTCCCGTTCCCTGAGAGCTGTCCCTTATAACAAATAATAGTTTTTAAAGAGGAAAAAAAATCACAACTGATTGCTACATTGAAAAAGTCCAAAAACATGTGTATTATGTAACATCTGTGGAGTTGGGTGTGTGTTCTTAGCTCTTTTCATTCGAGTCCTGCTTGATCTTTTTAATTTTGTTGCATTCGCTTTTGGTTTTTTTGTGCGTACTTATTCTTTTGTTTACACAGTTATAGTTATTGTATATATTGTTTTCTTGACTCTGCTGCCTTCATTCTGCATCATTTCATATAGATCTTTTAATGCTTCCATGTATTTGTCACACACATAATTTCTTACAGCATAGTGATATTCCATTACGTTCATATACTACAATTTGTTTAGCCATTCTGCAATTGGTGGGCATCTACTTTGATTCTGTATTTGGGCATAGTTGGCCTATCACATGGTTGGGAAGTCTTTTTCTATTGACCATGTATCTGGAACTACCAGCATTTTCAGAGGACAAGAGTCAGCTCTGGCCACTTTGCTGATCTTTGTCTCATTGTCTTCAGCTGCTTTCTTGAGGTGTGATGGTATCCAGTGAAAGACTATATTTTAAGGGGAAGAGCCACGAGCCTTCCCCCTCTAAGACAATGACTGTGGGGAAAGAGAGTTTCTTTGGACTTTTCATTTGCTTTTTTTCCGTTCTAGTTGCTGAGAGTAGAATCTCTGATGCTGGAAGATTCAGGGTTCAAGAGAAAAAAAACAATAGGAATCTGGAAAATGAAATCCAGACTGGTTTTTATATTTATTACATTGATAACACAAGGCATAAGGAGCAGAGAGCTAGGAGCACTCTTTGGGAAAGACCATCAGGATTCAGCCTTGTGTCAGGACTCCTTTGGTAACAATACTACTTCTGGACGTGAATTTGGTGGGAAGAAGGCTAGGTAAGAGATGACCTAATTCATTTTTTTTTTTTTAGCAGGGAGAAGGGGTAGATTATGCCTCAGATATTGGGAAATACATTTGTATGTCTGTTTTTACTATATCTTTGAAGTAAATATCCCTCTGTAAAAACCACCAAGTGTTAAGTGATTAAATGCTCTTAAAATGAGAAAACAGACTTTATCCCAGGAGAATAGAGAAGGGTCATTCCAAAAACCCCTCAGGGTGCCCAAGAATCCTGGGAGAGGGGCAGATGTAGGCTGCTATCAATCTGCCCTGATAGAGTGGAGCCAGAGTGTGCTTGTTATTTCTATATAAATATTAGCTGTTGTCACCATTTTTCCCCCTTGCACTGAAAGGATGCCCTCCCCAAGAATCTTCATTCTAAGTTGACTTTCAGCCAGTCCACCAGTTCCAATTCACCTAACCGTGCTTTCCTCTAGTCCCTATCTAGCCATCTTTTTCATGACAATAGCACTGGAGACTGAGGGCAATGTTTCCTGAGGGTGTGCTGGCACACACAGTCTACAATCTATGTACACCTAAGCTCCAAGTATAGCTGAGATATGGCTCATATTTAGGATTCCCCAAATAGAGGTAAAAGGAGTCCTCAGCTCCTACCCAAGAACTCAAGGTTATAAATAAATGTTGAATGTGGGACAGCCTTTATTTCATCCCACAGAAATGCAGAAGATGCAAAGGATTCACAGGAGACCAGAAATAAAAGACACATAAGGCTCTTAAAAGATTCATAAAATCCCATAAGTAGATACAGGAAACACATAAAGCACTCAAATAGCCCACAAACTCTCACCGGTGGGTGGGCAATTGTACATTGGGACCACTTGGCAAGCAAAAACCCTTCTCATTGGACCTATGCTTTTGGAAGAGCTATGGTAGCTGGGGTGGCAAGATCCAGCCCTCTTGTTTCCATGTATCCTGGCTTTGCTCTATAACTGTAGAAGCTATGTGGAGTGATCCTCTTTTTCCTTGAGGAGGCAACATAGTCCCGGAAATCCCCTTTTCTCTCTAGATCTGATTCCTGAACTATTGTTCTTAACAACTTCCAAACTTGGGAACTCTTGAATTTAGTATAATTCCTGAGACAGCCCCAAAGGTTTGTACTTCCCAGGTAATCTTCCCTTCTCTGAAGAAGTCTACATTCTGGGATCTGAAATCCCTTATGTACTACTCAGGAGTTGGGCTCATGAACGTTGTTCATGAATTTCCATCATAGCATTAATGGCTTCTCTCTTGTCTGCTCCAGTCATGCTTTGTCAGGGTATTCTATCAGGGCTTCAGTTTCTTCCCCCCTTCTTGGGAGGGCCTAAGGGTGTCTCCTCTCAGGCCATGTGGCAAGCACATTCAACTCTCATGTGTGTCTGCCCCAAGGCAGCCATCCTAAGGGGTTGCATACACAAGGTCACCCTTTCCTACCTTTAGGAACACAGGACTGCTTTGCTCTGCTCTGTTGTTCTCTGAATTGGGGAAAAAAAAAGTGGAAAGCCCGGATGGCTGAGAGTGGTCTTTCGCTTTCTTTTGTGGGCTGCAAAGAGGAATGGCTATTCTGATAAGAATCTGGATTCTTATATTACTGCTAATCTGTCTTCTTAGGAGTAGTAGCCATAGTAGCTGGAAACCAATCCAGAATTTTCTGTGACCTCTCATCAAGGTAACATTGCACATATTCATACTCCAGCGTGGGAGAGGTTTACTCATACTGATCAACAATGACTCGGATTTATCTCCCTACATGCATACTATGTTTTGGGAACATTTTGTCTAGGTTTATATCATAACACCAGCAAGACTGACTGGCAGAGAGAGTTAGAGTTGTATTGTATATTGTTCCCTAGGTTTGCATTGTGCTGTCCAAAGTATGCTTGATTTGAACCAGAAAACCTGACTTTGAATCCATTTTTGCTATTTACTTGAGTGACCTTGAGAAAGTCACTTGCAGGCTTTGAGTCTTAGTTTACTAATTTGTTAAATGAGGGAATTGGACTAGATGACCTTTGAGGTGCCATTCAGCTCTAAATTGATGCTTTTATGCCTTGAGTTAGAGTTGGAACCTAGCATAGAACTCCATGGTGCTATTCAAACCCTTTGCTCATTGGGAAGTGAGGAAGAAGTTCCAGCTGGGATTCCAGGACAGTACAAGGGATGAAAGTTGGGTCAGAATTGTGATAGGAGCAAGTAGAAGTTAGTCAAGTCTTGGAATTGAAAGAGTCACATTATAGTGATGTCTAAAGTGGAAACCAGGGTCTATAGCCAGGGTGTTCCAGTTGCAGGACTGAATGGCAGAAGTTGTGTCCCTGCCAAGAAGTGAGGTAAAAAAATCCAGAGTTACAGGGAGGGAGTAAGCAAGGGTAAGGCCAATACGGCAGTCCAAAAAGCTAATTTGATTTTAGGCTACACTGAGAAGCATCATATCCAATTTTGCTATTATTCATCCTCTGCGATAGCTGTTGACACATTAATTTTAATTATCTGTTTTGTATCTTTTTGATTACATCAAGGCCACCTTCAGATGTTTCTTAGGAGAACTTTTCTGGGGACTTGCCTAGAAGTTTTAAACCTAAGAAGTGATCATTGTTTAAATAAGTGGGATTCTAAAAGGAAAAAAAAAGACAAAATCATAGAATTCATAAAATTTGAAGAGCCGGAAAAGATTTTAGAGGTCATCCAGTCTGGTATTTCCTAACTACAGTGCAGACTTGTAAAATATCTCAATTCTCTTCTGTAGCTTGCCCTGCCAATTGAAACCTTAACATGATGCCTCTTGGCAGATCAGAGGCTGAGAACCTGGAGCCAGGGAGCAGGAGGGAGCCAAAGGTGACAGGAACAGACTAGGGGGAAAGAGGAGCCTATTTAAAAAATGTTTATGAGTTTTAAGAAGTAAGGTCTTTGGGTAGTAAAAATTTTATGAAATAGTAAAAAAAAAATGTTGTAGATCTGCAGTTCGGAAACATATATCTAGTCCAATCTCTTTATTTTATGAATAAGAAAAACATGGCCCAGAGAAGTCAAGTGATCTGCTCAACATCACACTTAGTTGGTGGCAGACTGAGGATCTCTCAAGTCATAATTCAGTCCTCATTCGGTTCACTATCCTGACCTGATCCCTGGGCCAAATTGGCTAACTCTATCACGGGAGATGAAGAAGCCACATGTGGTTCCAATATGAGATTGCAAACTTGAAACCTCTGATCACTTACCTGCATAAAATCCACTTAAGCAGATAGTTCCAGTGTTGTATTTGCACCATTGATCTTAGTCGAAAGCAACTGTAAACCATTACTAACAGAGTAGAAAAAGTGGGAGTTGAAGGAGGAAATAACCATTAGGAGTCGTCTGCCTTATTTCAATAGTTGAGTACTCAATCTCTATGCAAACTATGGCCTAGGGCCCCCAAGCCCTAGGATCCCATAGATCAGGTCCAATCCTGGGAACTTCTGCTATCAGCATCTCTGACTCATAATGCTGCCATCTGAAATTTTCTATGAGGAAATTAACAAATTAATTGTCACCATGTCATATCCAGGTTTTCACAAATGTGGATAGCATGGTCCCTAGCTCCTATACAAGTGACACACACACATACATATATGTATGTGTGTTTACATGTATATTTATATGTATATACACACACAAGCTAACAGATGCAGGTTAGGAACAGTACAACCTTATTTCACCTCACCAAAAATTCAGAAGATGTAAATGACTTACAGGAATCCATTAATAAATATAGGAAAAATATATAATATATAAAATCTTAATATTGTTAATACATATGTACACATACATATGTACATGCATATTTTACATATGTATATGTGTATACACATAGATATATAATCTCAAAATAGTTCCAAAACATTATACACTGCTGTAATGTTAATGGAATAGGAAGATCTTCCCTGTCCATTAATAGGCCCATGTGATCATATGTGTCCCCTTTTCCCTTGCAACAGGAGCTGTGTTCCTAAGTCTGAAGGTACACAGGTGTTTCAATCATAAATGTCTTGCTGCTTTTACAGCTGTGATACATCCTGAGTCACACAGAGCCCATTGGAGGAGGAACTTGCCTGAGGAGCTTGCATAGGAGGAAGACTTGCTTTAGGAAGGCTTTCACACCTTTTGGTACTAAGCTAATTAGGCACTGAGTCACAAGGGTTGTGGTGCTTTCTGGCTATGAGCCTATTAGTTGAAAACCATATATACTGGGATTACTTTGGGGGTTTGCTTATGTGAAAGACCTTTTGATTTCCTCAAGGGAACTCTGAGTAGCCATTTGTTAAGAGCCCCTTGACTACTCAGAAGTTTGTGCTTTCCTGATCTGGAGGTTTATGTAGGTGGTTGTATTACTTTGTTCAGACAGTTGGAGCCCTATCTGTTGAATCTCTGTGCTAATTTCTCTGCTTGTATTTTTTTACTTTTTACTGCCACCACAGCTGTAAAAGCAGCAAGACATTTATGATTGAAACACCTGTGTACCTTCAGACTTAGGAACACAGCTCCTGTTGCAAGGGAAAAGGGGACACATATGATCACATGGGCCTATTAATGGACAGGGAAGATCTTCCTATTCCATTAACATTACAGCAGTGTATAATGTTTTGGAACTATTTTGAGATTATATATCTATGTGTATACACATATACATATGTAAAATATGCATGTACATATGTATGTGTACATATGTATTAACAATATTAATAAAGTAGGATTGTTGACCTCTTTAAAAGTTGTCTTTCCTTTAGCAAAGCATATCAAAGAACCTGTGCTAGCAGACCATCCTGGGTATGCTAGGGTGCTTGCTAATATGACTGCTCTCTTCCTACTTCCCCATGTGGTCCTATACCATCTTTCCCCACCTCCACACTTGTAATGCTACCTTGAGGTTTGGATTCCTTCAGAAGGAAAACACACTTTGGGGCTATAGGACAGAATACCCCCTTTCCATTATACCTATTTTATTTTGTCCAAATAACTCATTGAAACTCCATTCACTTATACTCCAGGAAGCATCTATAAGGAGTTACAATCAAAATTTTCAAAATTCAGTTCCCTGTAAATTAAAAAAGTTAATTAACTCCTCTGATCATCCTTTTACAGCTAAAGTCCCACGTAAGGCTCACCACCCCTCACTCCCTCATTAAGTTGAATCAATCCCCTACACACTCATCCCAGGTAAATATTTATATTCCCCGAAAATCAAACCAGAGTGCTTTCAGGCACATTGGTCCATTTAGTTTATCAGAGCAAGATGTTGTCTTAGGAATCATTCAGTCCAGTGCCTTAATTTTACAGCTAAATTGACCAGGTATAGAGAGGTTATATAACTTTTTTTTGGTCACATGGTAATTTATATCTTTTAATTGATAATTAGGCTCAGGTTTGCAGCTTGAGTTTGTTCCCTGTTTCTCTGTCCCCTCCTCTAATTTCTCATGAAGCAAGAAAAATTCTATATTATTCCTTTCATATTTGAAGGCATTTCAACTGGCTACTTGGAAAATTTGTGTTATTTAAATTTTTAAATTTAGCCACTACATGTCTTGGATCTTGAAACATAATTTCCTCCCACCTTCACTCCCTGGCAGTGATCTGTGGATTCTCTCCATCAGTGTTTTATTGTCTGAATATAGATCCTCTAAGTGATTTTCTTTCATTATTTCTTGTAGTTTGATATTCTATTTTAAAAAATGACCATGTTCTTCTGGGAGGCCTATGTTCTTTAACTTATTTCTACACTTCCTATCTTCAGGGTCAGTTGTTGGCTTGCGTAGAATTAATGTTTTCTTTTAAGGTCTTTTGCTTCTTTCCTGCCAAAATTTTCCTTCTCTGTTCTTTGTGCTTTTTAAATTACGTGTTAAAATCCCTGATTGGTGACCTGAATTAGTTCTCAATTTTTTTATTTCTAAAATTTTATTTCTCTTTTAAGAGGTAGTGTGATATAGTGGGGAGAGAATTGGCATCAGACCCAGGAAGGTCAGCTTCTAGGTCAAATCCAATTTCTGACTCATTCTGGCTGTGTGATCCTGGGCAAGTTACTTAACTTCTTTGTGCTCTAAGCAACTTTCTAAGTGGCAGAGAAGATGCTAACCTATTTGGTAGAGGGAGATTTTTTTAACCTTTTAGTTTCCTGTATCAATGAAATCTCAGGTCCAATCCCTATTTCTATTTCTCTTTAAATCATTCCGGAACTCTTTACTGTTCTTTACCATGATCTCTGGGGAATCTGCAGAGCTTTCTTTCAGTAGGTAATTTTGGTTCATTTTCCTTCATTTTATATTCTTTGTTTAACATGCTTTGGTTTTTCCTTTGAGATTTTACTCATTCTTTCTTCTGTTTTGTTAATGTCTTTGTTGGTTTATCTCTGTGTGAGTTAGGTTTTTATTTAGGATTTATCTCTTTAACTTTTGGTCTTTTCTTCTTTAATAGATTCAGTTAAATAAATTAAAGATTCTTGAGGATAAGAACTGTTTCATTTTTTTGTCTTTGAATCTCTAGCACCCTTTGCAGTGACTGGTATATAGCAGGCATTTAATGAACATTTTATTCATTGACTGATTGACTTTGACCTTTCTCTTTATATCCAGTGTTAAAAATTTTTCTTTGGATTACTTCCTTAATCTTAGGGTGTTTCCCCTTCCTCTGCTTCACAGACTCCCCAAACTGGGCTGTTGGGCATTCCTTACCTCCTTGAGATGGAGGATATGGAGGTTGTGTGACCTGGGTGCCTGCCCTGTATAAATATCAGAGAAGGAATACCGGACACAGATGGATTTTTAGTCTCATTTTTCTCAGGTTCAAAAATCTGGTCTGAGTTTTCTATGCTGTTCATATCTTTTGGAACCCTTTGCCTCCAGTTGCTGTCCCTTTCCCTCAATTAATTGACCATAATCAGTGTCTGCTGCCTCTTGTTGGATGGAGGAAGGGGAGTCATTCCCAATTACAGTGGGGGACTCCTATAACCAGAGACTGAGTCACAACCTTTCAGTTTGCCTGCCCTCTTTAGTCTTGGAATATAGACGGTGCTGCAGTAGAGACGCTGAGTGGGAACTCAAAATATCATAGTTCTCTGAGATTATTTCATCATGAAGTCTTTTAAAATTAAAAGCATTTTTATTATGAAGTTAACAAGCATTAAATAAATGGACATTTCATTTAGAAAGATGCTCATACGTGAAATTGCTGATCTTTAATTATATATATCTTGCTTTCTTCTAAATATATAATAAATTCAACATATAACTTTCAAAGCTGTCCTACTTGTCTGTGATTCTTTCTGGTGGTCTTTCCATATTTTTCAATTTTCAAATATTTAATTATCTTTCTCTCTCTTATATTCCCTTACCCGCTTAAAAGTGGGATAGGGAAAAAGGAAGTAAGTAATGAATGAAGTGATAAAGAAATACAAAACACCCGTTTCATATAACTATAGCAAAGCAAAGACCTACGTAAACCTAACGAGGCAGGTCCCATGTTTGTTTACCAGACCTAGTTCCATCCTCATCATGTCTTTTCCTGCTATTTTGCATAGCTCCTAGTTGCCACCTGAAAAGGCCTTAACCTAAAAGGGCCAGGGTTTCCCATTACATCCTGGGCCATCTCCAGTCATTCCGATGAATATCTGGCCACTGGACCCTGATGGTTCTGGAGGAGAAAGTGAGGCTGGTGACCTTGCACAGTCCTTTCTCACTTAAATCCAATTCACTTGCATGTCATGGCATCACCTCCCTGATGTCATGGTCCTCTTCGAAAACAAAGGACAAACATAACCTGTGAGTAGTCCGAGCTGCCTGAATGGGGACCCAGCCAGTTGGGTAATTCAGCTTATCCTCTCCCTTTCCAAAGGAAAGTAAATTTTGTTGGTTGGAAGCTGCCCACTTAACTTGGGGTTTACTGGCTAGATTCCTCCCTTCCTTCCTCCCTCCTTCCTTTCTTCCTTCTTTCCTCTGTCAACC
>CM053582.1:485056299-485115539 GCA_028627135.1 Pseudochirops cupreus
AGCCTTTATACCTAGATCATGCACCCATTTAGACTTGACTTTGGTGTATGGCATTAGATGATGGTCTATGCCCAGTTTCTGCCATACTATATTCCAATTTTCCCAGCAGTTTTTGTCAAATAGTGAGTTCTTATCCCAGAAACTGCGGTCTTTGGGCTTATCAGACAGTATATTACTATAATCATTGACTATTGATTCTTTTGTACCCAATCTATTCCATTGATCCACTACTCTATCCCTTAGCCAGTACCAAGCAGTTTTGATGACTGCTGCTTTATAATACAGATTAAAATCTGGTATGGCTAGGGGTAGTGTTTTCTTCAAGTAAAGGATAAACAGCCACTTGTTGGTTGTGTTGCAGATGGAATTCTCGTGGGAGAAGGGGATGGTTTTAACTTAATGACTACTGTGATCCATTCCAACTCGGAAATCTTGTGATCCTGTGATCACCCCTATTAGTAATTCGGCAGTGCTCACTCCCATTAAACATAAAAGGAATACACTGAGCAATGTGACACCTGTGAACTCTCGCTAGATAATCTTTTGTAGCAATACACGTCATGTAAGTTCAGTAATTTATATCATCCAGAGCACTTGACCATTTGCTTGAGACCACTGAGGCACAGGTAAGACTGCCTAAGTTAGCTTCTTATCTGCATGTTCCTTCCTTTCAGCAGTGGCAATACGGACTCCTTAAGAGAGATGAGATTATGGCGGCCTGTTTGACAGATCAAAGTGCCACTCAGAGCTGCCATTATTGTCACGGGAATTTGAGAAGGCATTAGGAACACTTTGATCCACCACAATCAAAGATTCCTTTTCCAAAATGGCCTTGAATATCAATGGGAAATCTTGACCAACATTTCGCAAGTTCCCATGGAAAAGGAGGTGCCTTTGATGGGTTATACCAAGTAGCCTACTATATATTTTTCATATTGATATCAATTTCACACCCAGAGATATAGCTTCCAAACATTTTTTCATGTGAATAGTTGTCCACTTTGACTTCAGCATAAAGTGAGCATAGACCCAGAGGTGACATTATTTCTTCGAGGTCATAAAGATAGTAAATGATAGAACTAGGATTTAAAACATAAATTTTCTAACTTTAAATCAATATTCTTTCCTTGAAGTCTACCATGATCGATACTAGTTAAAGATTTTGGTGAGAGTACCAAAAGAGTACCTTAGAAAAAAAAAGCATATTTAAAATTTATTTAAAAGCTTATTGTATCTATATTATCATTAAACTAGTATTTGTTAATATTAAGTTCACCTATTTTAATAAAGGAATGCTATTTTAAAAAATATACAGGGACAAAAGGAATTTCTACCTCTAGGCTTTCTCTTAGTTAACCATACCAACTATTCAGAACACACAGCCATGGCCAAAGCATCTAATGGTAGAAAGCGTGCTCTGAATGCAGGTTTGGGTCTTTGGAAAGGTGGTCAACAGAACCATTCAAACACTGAAACTGCAAGTCAAAAACTATAGAGAAGCAACCACAATATTACAAGCCATTCATTTGCAAATTTTGACTTTTTTTCTCAAGCTTCTCTTATTCTGGCCAGATGCAAAACAATCAAGAATCCTCTCTTTTCTCCTGCCTCTCTTGGATATTTTCCACTTTTTCCCTTTCATATCCACAGAGGAGTAAGTCAATGCTCAGACCATTTCCTCTACCCTCACACCAAGCCTCCAAATGCAAAATTTTCATATTTTCTCCTTATTGTAAGCAGTCTCCTTGACACAGGAGGAAAACTTGTATATTTGGTCTAAATCACTTGCAAGCTGTTTCTGTGGTTTTGTACAATTATTTTTAAACCCTGTGCAGAATAATAGCTCACTTCATGGAGCCAGCCACAAATTTCCCATAATCCTCGGGGAAAACTCAAGCTCAGGGATTCAAGTGCTTAATGATATGATGTAATGCAGGAAAACATCTAGTTGGAAGAAAATTTTATTAGCACAAGTAAATGTGTGTTTTAAAGTCAATTACAAGACCAGAGAAATAAATGCATAGATCCTAAGGGGAAAATAACCTGCAGCTTTCAAACAGAGCATACGGTGTTTGAGGGGGCTTTGAGAACCTGTGCAGATGTCAGCAAGAAAAAAAAAGGAAAAGTAGCAAAAGGACCTTTAGCTGTAGAAAGAGAAACAAGTGATTTTAAAAATACCTTTTCTGCTGAAGAAAACTCACAGCAAAGTTAGTAAAGTAACAGGTGCAATTGTCAAAGAAAGGGGCAATTAGTTGAAATATAATTAGTCATCCCTCCAAACTATGGAAATGCAGTTATGGAAAGCCAATGGTTTGAACATCTTTGAGGTTACTAACTTCTATTAATAGTCCCTGAACACACTCTGGTATTAGGCATTAAAATAATGAAGCATGTTAATTCCCAGGTCATTTTCAAAAGCAAGCTTTAAAAAACAGAAGTATCATGAACCATTTTTCAATAAAGCACTTTGGTCAATGAGAATCCAAGTCTTGTGCTGTTTTTTATTTTTTTAAACACAAATAAATCTTATAAAGGTTTGGTTTGTTTTTTTTTCCTCCCAGAAGCACATGGATCTTGGCACACATACATGCCGGTATATTCCCTCCAGAATCCACAGCTTGATTAAAGTGAAACTAATTGGAAATCCTAGCTCTTCTTCAATCTATTTACCATCAGAACACATGTAACAGGTTACATAATCTATAACATGATTACATAATGGGGAGAAATGTGGTAATACTTACATCGCATTCTTCCCAAAGGTAGTCATCATGTTCTGTAGGTATGATGCCAAAAGTTCTCAGGGTAAAAACTGCTTAGAAGTGAATTTGGGGGTTGGGCTCTTTCAGAAGCTATAGTCACTCTTGCGAAACCAATAGAAAAGCACAGGGTCAGAGATCATAGTTTCAGAAACACAGGACTGGCAGGACTTTGGAAATCATTGAGTCCGACCTTCTGATTTGTCAGATGAGGAAACTGAGGGCCAGAGACCTGAAGTGACTTTTCTAGGGTTTCCACAATTATTCAGCTTTGGAGATGAGGCTAAAATAGTTCACTTCTCCCGAATACTCCCAGTGCCCTACCTCTCCACTAAGAAGGGTTTTCTTTATTAAATTTACTCAGAAACCTAGAAGACTGGTCTCTCAGAGCTAGAAAAATAATAGTTAACATTATATATTACTACTAGCCATGTGACCTTGAGCAAGTCACTTAACACCGATTGCCCTCCAAAAGGCAAAAAAAAAAAAATTATATATTAGATATGTGCTAGACACTGTGTTAAGCACTTTATAATTGTTATCACATTTGATACATACAACAACCCTGAGAGGTAGGTGTCATTATTATCTTCGTTTTATGGATGAGGAAACTGAGGCAAGCAGGGTTTAAGTGGTTTACCCAGGGTCATATAACTAGCAAGTATCTGAGCATAGATTTGAACCTGAGTCTTCCTGACTTGAGACCTAGCACCCTATGCACTGTGCCACCTAGCTGCCCAGATTGCTTCTCAGCCATCTATAACAATTCACAAATGAAAAAGAACACTTTCAAAACACACCATAAAAGTGACTATTCAGCCTTTGCTGTAAGACCCACTGTTTCCATAGCTGAGAGACAGGAAGATTTGGGTTCAAGTCTGTCATGAGACACATGCTCTGTCATCCTAAAAACGTCACTTATCCTGTCAAGGCCTGAGGCAATGCTGTAGACAAAGGAAGTGCTGACCTGTATTTGCAGAAGCAGTTTCATCATCTGGAAGTCTTCTGTATCAATGAAACAAGTCCAGGCCTTATCCCTGCCTTTAGTTATTAGGAAGTCCCCACCCCCACCCCAGCCACCTGGTTTCAAGACATATTTGCTTCTTGGTAATTTCAGAATCCAAATGCAACAATTGATTCATAGGAGTTCTAAAAGAATGACTGCAGCTAACGTGATCTGTACAGCTGTCCAACTCCTTGAGGGAAGTAGACACTGGGCAGGTAACTTTTGGCTGCTGGTCTAAGAGGAGATCAGAGTTCTAGTCCCACATCTCTCCCTATCTCAAGCACATTACTTTCTTCCTCTGGACCTTCCATTGTCTCATCTATAAGGTGAGGGGCTTTCATGACTTTATCTCTATGTTCCCTTTCCACTCTAAGATTCTATGAGTTTAAGCTTTGACATAAAAACAAAAAAATCAGCCTTAGAATGTATTCTCTCTTTCCAACATGATCCCTTTATACAGATGAGGAAACTGAGTACAATTTAGGGGAACATCTAGAGCTATGAATTGACTGTTCATGCCAGATATTTCTAATCAGATGTCCCACAGGCTTCTCAAACTCAACTAAAGCAAAGCTCCTTATTTTCTTCTCATCATCCCCAAATCTACCCCTTCTCCAAACTCTTTTCTTCTTGGTAAAAACACCTACCTTCCAGTCATTCAAATTTATAATCTCTAAGTTATCCTTCTCTTTCATTCTCTATGTCCAATCAGTTGCCAAGTCTTATAAATTCTCTTCCCACATCTCTTGCATTCACAACCTTCTCTGTACTCACATGGTTACCACCTTAGTTCAGGAGCTCATCAATCAACACCTAGACCAGTGCCACAGAGTTCTAGCTGGTCTCCTGTCTTATAGTATCTTCCCTTTCCAAACCTTCTTGCACAGAGCAGATCAAATAATCTTCCTAAAGCATAAGGCTTACCAGAGTCACTTACCTGCTTCCTGTTGTATCTAAGATAAAAGAGAAATCTCTTGACTTAGCATTTAAAACCTTTCACAGACTAGCTCTAACCTGTGTTTCTAGGCTTTACACTTTTTAAGTCATTTCAGACTCTTTATGACCCCATAGAGCATACTGTCCATGAGGTTTTCTTGGCAAAGATACTGGTGTGATTTGCCATTTCCTTTTGTAGTGGGTTAAGGCAAACAGAGATTAAGTGACTTGCCCAGGGTCACACAGCTAGTGAGTATCTGAGACTAGATTTGAACTCGGGGTCTTCCTCACTCCAGTACAAGCGCACTATCCCCTAAACCACCTGGCTTCCCCATAGGCAAACAGAGGTTAAATGACTTGCCCAAGGTCACATAGCTAGTCTCTGAGACTGAATTTGAACTTAGGTCTTCCTGACGCCAGATCCAGCATTGTATCCATTGAGCCATCTAGCTGCCCCTTAAAGCAGCTTATGAGGCTTACTGAACTTTAATTTTATATCACAGACTTTATTTTCTAGACAAACTGATCTACTAACCCCAACTTGGCATTCTATCTCCCACTTCTCTCATTGTACCTGCTGTCCTTCTTTCTCAGATTACCCTTCTCCTCACCTAAACCTCTTTGAATCTCTAGCTTCCTTCAAAATTCAACTCAAATGTCCCATCCAACAGGGAGCTGGTAGTGCTCTTAGCTGGTAGTGCCCCTTATCCATCAACATGTTTACCTTTAGTAGAATGTAATCTCCTTGAAGTCAGGAAACTTTTTTTTATTCTGTCCATGTTTACAGCAACTAGCATAGTGCCTTGATATTAAAAATGCTTAATGCATGGTTTTTGGATTGGACTGGCAGATTCAGAACTATTATCCACATCTACTGATCCCTATTATAGACAAGGGTTTCTGCAAAAGAGATTTAAGGGTCCTCAAGGTTGAGGGATTGATATCTCACAATAAAAAAATAATATTATGACTAAGTCTATACTCCCATTTGGGACAGGCATAATTTAATAATACTTAATAAAAACTGAGTTTCAGCTCATTAGCTCACCCAAACAGTTCCAGTCTTCCAAAATTTAGCTGTTATTTTCTGCTGATGAAAACAGAGTTGAGGTTGGAGCAGGGAAAGAGACAAGTTATGAGTAATAGTTGTCATTTAGTTAACTGAAGTAGCAGCCCCATAACCAGAGCCAGCCCACATCAAAATTGTGAAATCAGCAAAATCTGTCTGCATCCCTTGTGTGCCTTCTACTTTTCCATCCAGTGATCACATTTCCAATGAGCCAGTCTGCTGCAAGAGATTTAGAAACCAACTCTCATTTTATGGAGCCCAATGTCACATACACATACTAGTGTTCTTCCTTTTTGCCTTTAAGGATATAAAAAAAAACAGATTTCCCACTCTATCTCTTATTCCTTATTTGATGCTAGCAAATTACTTTACCTCTTTATACCTTAGTTTCCTCACTGTAAAAAGGAGGTGGTTGAACTCAATTACGTCTAATTTGGGGAAATATGATCCCTGCATATCAGGATGGGAGCTCTCAGTCTTAAGGTCCCTTATAGCTATAAACATATGATCCTAGAAATAAAACATATGATCCTATAAATAGGATAAATCCTATAAATAGGCAGGATTTATGCTTGGACCAGAGAATGTTTCTGTCTGACAGGAACCTATCCTATCAAAAGTGCAGGGTACTGATGGTCCTAAAGAAAAGTCAAATAACTACACTGAAGCTGGGCATCTATGGTTAGATTGTAGATGGAAAGTGTACTGGAAGGCTAGAGAAGTTGGGTGAGCTGATAGTTTGTTACTTGATGAATTATCAAGCACTGTGCCATGGTATAGCAGCAACCACACTGGTATACCCAGGATGGCTGTTAGCACAGGTTCTTAGATCTGCTTTACTAGGAAAGATAGTTGTTTAAGGGGTCAACACCCTTTTAAAAATTATATTCACTAGTTCAGGGGAAAAGTCAGCACCCTGAAATTCAGAGAAAATACAAAGAAAATACAGAGAAAATACAAGCAGAGAAATAAAGACCAACAGACAGGGCTCTGACTACCTTAATCAACAATACACTTCACACACATGCCTGGATTGAGAGAGACTTTTCATCTGAGCAGTTGGGGAACTCTGAACATACCACCACTCAGAATCTCAACCAGGGAATCACAAGAGCCTTCTCATAAGCAAGCCCCCAAAACAAAATGCCATCTCAGTTTATAAATACACTTCTCAAAAACAGAAGGCATCACAACCCTCCTGACACGGTGCCTAATTAGAAATTAGCAAAAGGTGTGAAAACCTTCCTAGAAGCAAGTTCCCCCATAAGCAAACTTCCCTTAATGGGCTCCATGTGAGGTCTATTAATGGGCAGGGAAGATCTTAAATCCTATTAACATTACACATGGCTCAATGAGATCTCCAAAATTAATAAGTAAGGATATTGCACAGTTCTCATTCATGTATAGGCTTACAATGTACAAAGTACTTTCCTCCTCTCAACTCTTCAAAATACATGTACAATCGATCCCATTTTACAGCACAAGAAACTGAGACTTGGCCAGTTTCTTGCGCTGTAAATGAGGGGGCTGATTTCAAAATCTCTTTAGAAGAATGTGAGGAAAAGGAAGGGTCATTCCTTTTACTCAACTTTCTCTTTCCCCTTCTGCCTTTGCTGTCATTTATTCATTCATTCTCTGGTAAATACTTAATACCTTACTGCATTGGCTCATTGGAAATAAGATCACTGGATAGAAAAGGAGGAGGGGTTCAAAGGAGATGTACATAGATTTTGCTGACTTCACAATTTTGTTGAGGCTGGCTTTGGTCATGGTGCTACTGCTTAAACTGACACAAAATCTAGATTCCAAGTCTAGCACTCTTCCCAATAACAGCAATAATCACATATTTACACAGTAATCTGAAGTTTGCAAAACATTTTGTGTGCATTATTCCCCCTGAGTCTCACAGCAATTCTAGGGTGTAGGTACTCCATATATCATCATTCCCATTTTACAGATGGGGCTCAAACAGATTGTGATTTGTCCACGCTCATGGTTAGTAAGTGTATGGAGCCAATTCAAACCCAGATCTTCCCCTCTTACAGGCCAGTCCCATAGCCATTATAACAAGCTGCCTCTCAGGTAATGTTGCAGCAGCACCAATAAGAAGAAAGGCTCCAATAGTTTATCCTGTTTGCTGAGAACAAAACTTTACTCAGCTTCTGACTTACTGACCAATGAATTTCAGCACAATGTTAGAAATAAACTAAGAGATTTTGCACTCTAACATTTTCCTTCAAACCCACCATACACATTGTAATTAAATGGTCCCCATTTGATTAACCATGCTCTCCACAGTTTTTCTTTGTGTCCTTGGAGCTGCCAGATGGGGCCGAAACAAATGCTTTGTGGCTGTATCTGTTTCAGATGCAGTGGATGCTAATACTCCACAATTCATTTGGCTTCTTTCATTCTACAAACCAATTGTTCTCTGCCCAAGGAAAATAGAGTGGGCTCTGCAATATTGGTACCATTCCAGAATTGTTTCCAATGAATTTTATGCTGGTTTTGGAGTCAAGAGATTTGGGTTCAAATCTAACCTCAGACAGTTACTAACTGTGGGATCATGGGTGAGTTATAGCTCATCTTGGAGTATTAGCATCCCTTTACCAGATAGTTGAGAATTGGCCAAATTGCCGGTTTATAGAATAGCCCTAATGTATGTTTGGGACCTTGAAAAGATAATACATCACAACCCCCAATACACACACACACACACACACACACACACACACACACGCACATGCACACACACGCACACAAGGGAATTGTAACACCCTAGTGAAGAAGAAAAGGAAGATAAGATAAGACTCTTAATAGAGAACTTGATAATAGCTTGGTACAAGTTGATTCATAGGAGGAGAAAACCAAGTGTTGGTATACACCAGAAGGTCAGGGGAGTCAACTGGGCCAGTCCTAACCCGTAAAGAAATTGTCCAAACAGATGAAGAAGGCTTAATCCAGAGGTTTCCTCTTTCCCATCTAATCCTCTAGCAATGGACACCACTGGTTAATCCATAATGCCTGGAAACAACAGTACTTGGCTTGGACCATCCATAAGCTCAGGATAAGGACTGCAGGCCAGTGAACTATAGTACCAACACAACATTCACAGTATTGGTGGTGATTGTGAATATGCCTGCATAGTGCTAAATCACAAAATATTTCAGACTCTCCATATAGAAGACAGAAGCAAAACATTTATTCAGACACCAGAAAACCAAATCCCAACACCAGAAAGTCAAATCTATCATAGTAGCAAAGAAGTTAATATACCATAGCACAGCATGAAGCCACACCATTCTTTAGCCTTCCCACAAACAAACATTTACTCACAAGCCTCACTGTCTCCCTGGGTTTGTCTTCTCCTACCTCCAGTTCTAACTGCTCTGACTGCCAGCTTCCTGTGGACTCTGCTCCACCCTTCAGCAAACTCCTCCCACCATAGGCTCCTTGTGATTACATTCAGCCTATTAAGGAGGAAGGAAAATCTTCAAATCAGGGAAGGTCTCCAAATTCCCTTAGGCTTATTAAGGGGCAGGGAATATCTTCAAATTCCGATTATCATTACATTCAGCCCCAAGATCTTTCATGTCCTTTACATAGCAAAAATACATTAACAATACATTTCATTACATAGGTTAATGGGAGTTTAAGGGGTAACTGGTGTGGTAACTGGCGTCAACAGAACTTTACAATATAACAGGGATAGCAGAAAATAAGCACATAAAACAATATCTTAAAGTGGGAGCTTGGGCACAAGCACCCTATCATTTCTCCCTTGAATGAATTGGGCTCAAAATCTTGGGGTAAGGGGGAAGGTCTCTTCTCCCATAGTTACTTCCTGCTAAAATTGGACATAGAGTTGTCCCTGCCACAAGAGGACCCATTTGAGAGATCAGTTCTTTATCTAGCGTCTGGAACTTGGTCAATGCCAGGTCCAGGAGTGACACATCGCAGTCATGGATAGGGGGTGACATCTGATTTCAGGGATCAGGCAGGTGGATGGTACTAAGCCTGCAGGAAACAAATCTTGCAAACAAGTTTAATAGACAAAAAAACTAAAACAAACAAATATAGGGTCAGCTATGCTTCTGGAATCCATGAACTCACTATCATAGCCTCGTTCACAATAGAATATATGACACTGTCCTCCTTGTTCTGTTTTAATGGCTTGATGTACTGCCAAAAATACAGCGTATTGACTACTTCCATCTGCCCCAGTACTTTCTTTAATCTGAGTCTCCCTGAAGGTATGACAAACTTGGATACAATGGTTCAGGGAGATCTGTAGGGGTAGTTCTCACTTCTCTATTCCATCTAACATCAAATCCCTTTTCTTGATACATTTTATATAGTTCATTAGTTGGAATATCATCAATTCTTCCAAAATCTACCCCTGCTCTCAAAAGAGCAGTAAACAATTCTTTTCTTGTCAATCTACTCTGACTTTGAATCCACTGGCTATTTTCTCTTCTCTTTTGAGGAAATTTATCTTTTTTCCCATTCCCCCAAGTTAGTTAGCTGTGAAATCTTCTTATCCAGCACCTCCAAAAGAGGGTGCCCTATTTCACCAATTAGTGGAGTCAGAAGTAGGTGCTTGTAAGCAGGAGTACTATGTAATGCTGTTAGAATAATGACCTGTAACTATATTATTCCACTAATTTATGCCACTTAAAGTTGTATGTTACAGATATATCAGGGTATCCTGTGTCATTTGCAGGGACTTCACATTTTTTTCTTTGGGGAATGATGTAAAAGGTGAGGGTGGAGGAGGACAGGATTTCCAGTCCCATACTAGTATTCTGACACCCTCATATAGTTTCATTGCCTTCTTTTTCTTCTAGGGAATGTATGTCACTTGGGGGAAAGGGGTGAAGAAAGACTTAATGAAAACGATGGAATGTTGATATCATGATATCAGACAAAAGACTAATTGCTCAGAGCTTGAAGATAGCTTATATCAGCATAATGTTGAGCTCCTGACTCCCTAAGCCTTTAGAGGGGAGATGTGAAAATGGATATGACACAGTGGAGGGCAGAGAACATAACCGAGAGGTTTGGATCAGCAGGAACAAAAATGTCTTAGAAATGCAACTGGCATTATCCAACTCACGCTACTCTGTCCAGCAGAACTGAAAAAGGAAACTCTAGTAGCCTATTGTCGTAAAACAAGAAAGAGAAGAATCTAGAAAGAGAAATCTCTTAGCCTTGTGCCTCATTTTCCTCCATGACTGTAACAAACACTTGGTAGTTCATTCATTAATCACCATTGTAGTGATGAGAGACAGTGAAGCATAAGACGCATAATTGAGCTGAAACAATTATCATGAGTTTGGACTTCCTGTGTCCTGATCATGCCACGTCTGGAAGCAGGAATGTTTATGATCAGGTACTGAATTCCTGTGTCCCAGTCCCTCAAGGAAGCTATATTTGCAGGAACTGGACAACTTGGATGGAGTTTTCCTGTCTTGGAGGGTTGGAACCAGGAAGTGAGTAGACTATCATTCAGTGTACAATACAAGTGACTATTGATTTTTACTATGCTTTCATTTAATCTAATTAAGCTGTTTGTTACCATGAGATGAGTGACTAGCACAACAAACTAGGCATGGAAGGAATGAGAATGTCCAGTAGTTAGGGGGATAGACACAAGTAGATCATTATTATTAATACATTCTCCTAGATCTATGGAACAAGATAAAAAAAAAAAAAAAACAAGGAGCAGAATATTAAGTGATTTACAGCTACCTCCTCCATCCATGGTCCTGACTGATGACTGGGTCAAAATGTCATATGAACTGGCACAGAGGCAGAGTGACATACCTGATAGAGTACTAGACTTAGAGGCAAGAAGACCTGAATTCAAATCATACATCTTATAATTAATAACTATATGCCCATGGATACATCAGTGGACTTTATCTGTTTCCTTATCTGTAAAATAGAGTTAATAATGCCTGAGGTATCTGCCTCACATCTGCCTCACAGGGTAGTTATGAGATACAAATGAGACAATGTTTGTAAAGTACTTCACAATGCATAAGGCACTATATGAATGCCATCTATTATTATAAACTATCTGACAGAGTTGCTATGAGTAACCAGAAAATAGTAGGTAAACAGAATCTATTATGATTGTTATTATGACTTTTATAATCATATTATCCCGACTCTTTCTCTAATCTAATCTTTACTTGACTCCACAAATAGATTATCAATTGCCATGTCTCCTGTTTCTTATGTCCCTTCTCCAGCACTGAGCAAGTGTTGGATCCACAATACTGAGCCCACAATGTTCAATACGTCTTAGATTTCACTATCTCTCATCACTACAATGGTGATCAATGATTGAATTACGAAATGTTTATCATGGTCATGAAGGAAAATGGGGCACAAGGTTCAGAGATTTCTCTTTCAAGCTTTTTCTCTTTCTTGTTTTATGATAATAGGCTTCTAGAATGTTTTTTCTAATTGGGATGGGGAAGTAGCAACCTTATCATGTCCCCAACCCAATTCACTTTGGGAGCAGGAAAGGGTCAGTATACTCCAGACATTTGGGACAAAACGGGCTCTCTATATCCTTTATTTCCTTGATTTAGAGTGCTCTTGGTGAAGAAATTCTACCTACCAATGCAAATCAAAACTGTTCTGCAATGCACAGTCTTAGAGAATTTCCTGGGAGTTCTAGCCTCTTAGTACCCCAGCAACTCTAAAACTGTGAATTGACTGGTCCAGAGTCAGAGAAACAATGTGAATCAGTTAACACTTGAATTCAAGTCTTCCTGTGAAGCCAGCCCTCTGTCAACCATATCAGACTGCTTCTCAACAACAAAGCGTAGTCACTGGTTAGTTGGATAGGAAAGTCACAGAAAGTCTTCAAAGGAGCACGAACCAATTTTAATCCCCTGGTCCTCTCTCAAACTATAAGCTCCTTGAGGGTAGGAATGACATTACTTTTGTCTTCACATCTCAGTCACCTGAAGCAATTTCTGGCACGTAGCAGGTGTTATAATAATTTTTAAATAAATGAATGAGTCAATCAAATAAACAATTGGTAAGTCAGAAATCTAAAGGTGACAGATCCATAAATTTGGTAGGAAAATGTAGTCAAAGTTTAGGAGAAAGGGGTGCACCACTGTGGAATGAGAGTTTTCATAAACAGGATCAGAAGAACAATATGAAAGGTGAAGAACATTGGCTTTTACCAATGACAATTTGCTTCATACAAGAAATCTGCCCAAAGCAGTATTATTTTATCACAGTGGTGATTTAGCTAGTGGCAGGTGTGCACTCACACGTACACACACACACACACACACACACACACACACACACACACACACACATACACATGACAGCAGTCTTACTATGGACAGCAACACTCCCTCAACACTCAAGGGCTAAAGGTATAAATCACTCAGCTGACATAGTCCAGCCCTTAAATATCTCCTTGAGAGTAGCAATGTGAAGGGGAAAACTACTTTACAAAATTGAAGGTTTGGTTTGAAGCACCAGCTTAGTAAAGGGACAGCTCTTGTTCTAATAAATCATGTTCTTTGGAGGAGAAAGCGGCAGAGTGAGGGAAAGCTTTCTTCCCTGTGCTAAGAAGAATCACCATTTATTCCAATGTGCAGGAAGCTCAAGAGACTCAAAAATTTATCAAAACAAGCAAATTCACTTCCAAGTCTGGATCCTGCCAGCTTCCATTGTAACTCTATAATTATCTCAATAACGCCTGCAGATCACAATGTCTCTTCATTGCTTTTGCTGTCATGTCTGTATTTTGCCTGCCCTTCATGTTCTCCTCCCTTGGAACAGTGAGGATTCTGCCAGACAAATGAGAGCACTGAACTTTGGGTGCCTTTGAACAGAAGTGCTTTGAGGACAGCTCACAAGAGACTATCTTGCTGACTCCCTATTTCACTCAAACCTCCTTCCCCTGACTTTAGTTCAAATAGTGCAATAGCCAGAGTTTGGCCAGACCCCTTGTTTCACCCTCCCCCCACCCTTTTGCTGTGTTTTAAAAGGGAAATTACTGTAAAAGAGTATAAGCTCTTTTCTTCTCCACACTTTCTTTTATTAAAGGGAAATACAGGAGGTATGGGAAGATGGGAGCAACATTTGTTGGAATTCATCCCTTTCTCTATCTCCCCACTTTTCTCCTATTTACACACCTCCTTCCCTTTTCTCTTTAACTTCCATGTGGCAAAAGGAGGCAGCTCCAAAACAGAACAGAGACTGACCTGCATAATACCAGAGACGACTTCTCTGCACCATTCTCCCCAACATGCAATCTACTAACATAGGGAGCAGTGGGTTATGGGCCATTTAGAGAAGTCAGGGATCAAAGTGCTGAGTTCTGAGTATTTTGGTAGATGTCACTGGAGTGTTTGCAAAGCAAAACATCTTAATCATAAATGGATCTTTTGTTGTGCATTATTGGGGGGTTTTATAGGGCAAAAGCATTTATATGCCAACTATTATGTGCCAGGTACTCTGCTAAGCATTTTTACAAATATTATCTCACTTAGTCCTGGGAAGTAGGTGCTATTATTATCCCCATCTTATAGCTGAGGAAACAGAGGCAATGGAAGTTGTGACTTGCCCAGGGTCACACAACTAGAGTATCTGAGACCAGATTTGAACTTTGGATTTCCTGACTCCAAACCCAGCACTCCATCCACTGCACTACCAGCTGCCTCTCAGGGCAAGGTAAAGACAGGAGAAAGACAAATGGATATTGTGGTGTTCAGAGTGGCAGTATTTAGAGCATTTGGTGTCTTCTCTTTTATTGTCTTTGTGGTGAGCAAGGGGTGGAGAAGTCTCATGGCTATATCTTGGTCCAGAGTCACAGGGCATGGCAAGATGAGGAAAAAGTGGTAGTGAAGCTATGAAATCAGAACCACTCTGACGCAGCCTGAATGTATGCTGCCAACTGTGCAAGCTTCTCGTTTTTTTCCAGAGAGATAGAGATAGTCTTCAGGCATCTATGAGGCTTACAAAACATTTTCTCTCTATTTCTATGACATATTCCGCGACCCTTCCTCCATCTTTCTTTCTTTGACCAGCTCCAAAGTCCTTCCCTTCCGTGTTGTTCTCCTGAGATCAGGACTATAACTTGCCTTATCTTGCACTCACCACCAGGGGCAGGCATAACCACACGTGATAGTGACTAAACAAACATGAGGGTGGGAGGGAGAAGAAAGGGTAGACCTTAACTGGGAGATGAGATGGTAAGATTGGACTAGAGAGCCAAAATTCAAGGGGCTGAGATGAGAGAAAACCAATCAGAGGAAAATAGAGACTGGCCACATGGTCAAAACTGGATCAGGAAACAAGATAAAGAGTCTGCCTAATTTGTCTAATTCAACCCACCTCCCCAAAACTTCCATCTTTTATGGTACCTGCTTGCATCCACCCCCTCTACCCTGTGCTGACATCCCTGTGTATCCTCCATAGTCCTTTCTCAGCTTATCCACACCAGTAAGATTTCCAGCTCAGACATAACGACACACTGGAGCATCTGGGGGTGTTGCCACATAGAGGTATGACAAGACTCTGGTTAAAAGCCTCCCCGCCTTTCCCATCATTCTCATCTTTATGAACCACATAATGCTATCTGGGACCCTAATCACTCAAAAAATCCTGCTTGCAGCCCTATCTGAGTTAGATGATAAGAAAAACAAAAACATGGCACAGTAGTATTCCATCACAACCATATACCACAACTAGCATGTTGCATACGTTAACAGCAATATTGTTTTAAGAACAACTTTGAGTGAATATTTCATTTTGACTATTATAAATATCCAAATTAATTGTGAAGGACATACAAAGAAAGACATTATCTGTATTCAGAGGAAGAACTGATAGAAAGAAGTATGTATAGAACATTTTGATATATTTGTATATATCTATATGTGTATAAGTATACATATATACATGTATTTATACACACACCATTATTGGTATTTAATGGTAGCCATCTCTGGGTCAGGATGAAGGGGAGAGAGATAAAAATAAATTTACAGGATAACTTTTTTGTATATTTAAAAGGAATACTACATAATGTATTTGCAGTTTCATGTGCAATCATCTTTTAAAATGCTTGTTTTATTCCATTAAAAAAATGGGGGGGGGGGGAGGAATTAAGCCAGTTTGAGACATACAAGAAAAAAAAGAAAGAAAATATGGTTAGGAGACATGATGGAGAGCAGAGAGAAGTTTTAGGGTCAAGATGGGAATAGGGCTCTGCAGAACAACAAAGGAGCAGCCATACCTGGTCTGGATGCTCCCCAATCTGATCACACCTTCCCATGTTTGCCCTTAGACATAAAAAGAAGGCAAGGGCATATGTGCCCTTTTTTAGCTAACAAAAGGTTTTTCTCCCTCTCCATCTTCCATAATAATAATAGCTGACACATATTTAGCCCTTAAAAATCTGAGAAGGGGGAGAGAGTGTGGCCTAGTGGAAAGAGTACTGGGTTTGGAGTCAAAGAAGCTGTGTTGAAATCCAGACTCCAATATTTACTACCTGTTTGACCTTGACCAAATTGTTTAACTTAATCCTTATCCATAAAAAAGGAAGTTAGACATCATGGGCTCTGAAGCTGGTTCTAGCTCTAAATCCATGATCCTGGTTCCTCAACAACAACCCTGTGAGGTATATGCTCTAGATAATTTGTTATTCTTCAGATGAGAAGACCAAGACTTAGATGGGTTAATTAACTTACCCATGGACATACTGCCAATAAATCACTTCACATAAGATTTAAACCCAGAACTTCCTGACTCTAACTCAAATGCTCCATATGCCACACTAGAGCTCTCAGACATATGGCCAAGGGCCAAGGCTAGCTACATTCCCAAGTGTAATAGGGAAATTAAAATGTAATTAAATTAACTGCAATTAGGAAATATTTAAACATTTAAATGTAATTGGGAAACATTTAACAAAATAAATAAAAATACAATAGAACATAGATAATGTTAATTTGTGGTTTTCTAAGTTTATATACTGCCCACAGGAATCCCTAGGTAGGGTTTAGTGTCCTAGTTTCTAACTGAGTTTGACACTCCTGCTCTGCACTCAAAGTGACCTTTCTGATTTCCAAGTCAATTTCTTTCTTTTTTTTTTTGCTTTTTTTTGGAGGGGGGAAGGTGGGGCAATTGGAGTTAAGTGACTTGACCAAGGTCACACCCCTAGTGTCACTTGTCTGAGGTCAATTTGAACTCAGGTCCTCCTGACTCCAGGGCCTGTGCTCTATTCATTGCGACACCTAGCTACCCCTCCAAGTCAGTTTCCAGGAATGTTGAAACACATAGGAAAATAGTGAAAGCTAGAAAAGTAAGGCCTTTGAAAAGTCAATTTTTTAAAATTTTTTGTCTATTTTTATTTAATTTATTTTTAAAATTATTTTTATTTTATTTTTTTATTTAATCTATTTTTAATTTTTAATCTAATATGTTTCTCCACTCACTTTTATATCTCTAGCTCTTATGTTGATTGATTGCTTGAAAGCTGCTACCTCCCCTTTGGTCCTATGGAAAGTTAGAATCATAGAATCAGGTTTCTTCATCACTTAAAGAGATCGTTTTTCAGGACTTATGTCCACATGAATCAGCTTCCTCTCTTAATTTTCCCTCCTTTTTTGTCTTTTAGTGAAGGAAAGAAGTTATGTAGTAGTAGTAACAATAAAAGCAACTTGTACTTCCAGAGCATTTTGCAGCTTCCAAAGAGTTTTCCTCACAATAATCTTGTGTGGTAGGTAGCCTCTACCATTACCCCCTTCCATCAGCCTTAACCAGCTAGGACTGTACTTGGAACAAATGCCATTGAGTTGTGGGGTGGAATAACGTGGCAGGCATACTATGGGAGCAGGCACACAGCAAAGGGGTAGAAGAGAGGGGCAGGCCCCAGGAAAAAGGCACCAATGATATGGGAACCACTGATGGAGGAAGGAAGAGATAGTCACAGGGCACATGGCTGGTGCAGGAGCCATCAGAGGTTGCTGTTTGTCATTGTTCTTCCTCTGTTCTCTAAGAGGACCATTGAATTCAGCAGGGTGATGTCTTAACTTGCAGAGGACCAGGAGTAAGGATGGAAGTCATTGAACCAAGGAAACATTGCTTTCAGATGTCAGGACCTTTGGGCTATTTAAAGTGCTGTTTACCCCCATTCTAGTCAGGTCTCTGAAGTAAGCTGAAACTCAGAGAGGTGAATAAAGTGTGGCTTCCAGGATTTGAACCTAGATGCTAACAGATTCCAAGTTCCTTACTCTTTTCACTATGCAACATTGCCTCAGTAAGTTTAATACAAGGCCACACAAAAGAATTTCTATTGACTCCCCTATTCTGACACACAGTCTCCTATCCCGTAGAAAAGCCCTCTCTGTGTGGCCTGGGGACCCTGATAGGCTCTCAAACAATCCAAGGGACTACCTTGGTGGTAGTTATGTTTGTAATGGGGAGATATAATAATGGTGGCCCCAAAATCCTTTGAAGCACTAAGACAAAAAAACTAGACTAAGTCTCCTAGCCCCAACAGGGCTATATAACTAAATCTGACCAAAGAAATTAAAGAAAACACCATATTAGTTCTCTTCTACAACAAAATACATTGGCCTTCTGATGGAAGAAAGAATATTTCAGAATGCTCTCAGAACTTGAGGTCAGTAGGGACTTTATTAGATAGATTCAGCAGCTTTGTGCTGTACTCGACAATTATTGTATACATCCTGCTGCTGCTGCTTCTAATATCAAAATACTTCAGTTTGTCCAACAATGGAATCCCACCCAGGTATTCTTCACACCCCTCCCTCAGTTGTCTGGAGCTTATCACCAGGAATTCACTCAGTTGACTACCTGGAATTGCCCTAGTAAGGATATTGCACAAGTGTGGCATCAATTGTGGAACAAATGAAGCCTAGAGTTTTACAGGGGAAAGGAAGGGAAGGGAATAAACATTAATATAGTACTTACTATGTGCCAGGCTGGGTAGAGCGCTGGGCCTGGAGTCAGGAAGGACTCATCTTCCCACGTTCAAATCTGGCCTCAAAAACTTACTAGCTGTGTGACCCTGGGCAAGTCATTTAACCCCATTTTCCCCAGTTTCCTTATCTATAAAATGAGCTGGAGAAGGAAATGGCAAACCGCTCCTGTATCTCTGCCAAAAAACAAACAAACAAACAGAGTCACAAAGAGTCAGACACAACTTAAAACGACTGAGTAACAGCTACCATGTACCAGGCACTGTGCCATCCTATTTGATTGTCACAACAACCTTTCTGGTTGGGTGCTATTACTATCCTCACTTTAAAGTTGAGGAGACTGAGGCAAACAGAGGTGAAATAACTTACCCAGGGTCTCATGAAGCTAGATTTAAACTCAAATCTTCTTGATTTCAGGTCTGGTACTCTAAAGTACCAATTTAATGTCATGGCCTCCAGGATACAAGTGTACAATAGTTATGGCATTGGAAGATCTTCCATGCCCCTTGAACTTGCTAATATAGCAGGAAGGGGTGGGGCAGGAGGAAGCCAGAGACAGGCTGGAGCCAGCATGGTGACTGGAAGTGGCGGTGGCAGCAGTGGAATCCTTTTTTTTGAGCCAGCCAGAATTTCTGCTAAAGACTCCTGCTGAGGACTGCCAGGGACAGGAACTGCAGGGGGCCGGACCTGCTGGGAGTGAGCGGCATGGACCCTGAGCAGTTGGCATGAGTGAGGAGAGGAGGATCTTTGCCTGAGGTAGCCTATTCTGTTTTGAAGGCTTGATAATGTGGGTGTTTACTGCATTAACTACATGTGCCAACTCTATAGCTACTGTGATGGCTTTGACTTTCTGGTTTGGGGACTCAGTTTTCTGGCATTTGAATAAATGCTCTAGCTTTGTCCCCCATGTAGAAAGCCTGTTATATTATGTGATTAATGACCATATCAGCATACTTATAGTTACTGTAGGCATTGTGAATACTGCATTGTTGATATAAAGTGTCACACCAGGACCTGGCAACATTCTTGAGTGCTGCCCAAAGTAGATTAAAATGGAATTGGGAAACGTTTAACAAAATTAATAAAAATCCAATGCAACATAGATAATGTTAATTTGTGATCATCTAAGCTAATACTTGACCTGCAAGGATCCATTTCTATTTGAGTTTGTCATCACTATTCCAGGAACGTTCTAAGAACTTAGATCTGTGATGGTCTAGTGAAGCTATTCACCCAGAGGTCACCAGCCTATGTAACCAATCTGTGAATTATACTTGACCATGAATCCTGACCACTTTGGAACTTATCAAGTCTTCAGAGAAAAAGCACACTAGATTCTAACATCAGCTACACGATAATCTCCAGCGAGAAGCACCTGAGAGACCACCAGCCTGGATTTGAGGAAAACCACCTTCAAATACCACATGGATTTTTGTCCTTTTAAGTTACATGAATGCTATCAATACATAAGCAGTTTAAACACATAAGGACTGTGTATATATGTGTATCTTTTTAAAGTCTCTATTAAATGCCTCTGGTGTTTGAAAGTAAATACTCACATTCTTTTCAATACAGGAAATCCAAATAAGAAAACAAAGACCAAAGGATGCTGACAGACCAGAGCAGTAGGCCAGACTAAATAAGGATAAAACCAATAGGGATCAACATAAAGTCTTACACTTAGGTTAAAAAAAAAATAAAACACAAGGACAGGATAGAGAAAACATGGCTAGACAGCAGTTCATCTGAAAAAAATCTGGGAGTTTTAGGGGATCGCAAGAACAACACGAGTGAAAAACATGCTGTGGAGACAAACAAAGCTAATAAAATCTTGAGCTATATTAAGAGAGCTATACATTTCCAGGCACAACAAGGTGATAGAACTCCACAGAGGCCCATCATACTCTGCCGGGATGTGCAGTATTGTATTTAGTATTTGGCACCTGACTTTAGGAAGGCCATTCAGTAGTGCCTCCGATGAAGGGTATTCAGGATGATGAAGAGTCACCGGTTTGTGTCATATGAGAGTCAGGTGAAAGAAATGGGAATGTTGAGTCTGGAGAAGACTTAGGAGAAATGTAACATTTGCTTCAGCTACATGAAGAGATTTCACACTGAAGCGAGATCTGCCTTCTTCTCTTTGGCCACAGAAGGGAGAACAAGAAGCAACAGGTGGAAGTTACAAAGGTTGTCGGTACTTGATGTAAGCAAGGCTTCCTAACCAAACTATCCCCAGGGGAAAGAGACTTCTCAGGAGCTAGTGCACTGCTGCTCAAAGTGTCTGAGCAAAGGAACTAGATGGCCAGTATGGTGCCTCTCATCCTTAAATTCTTAGATTCTTTAAGTCTTTCCTGAATTCCTTTGTTCAAATGCCTTCCCTCCGTGATAATCACCAATTTATCCTATATATGTGTGTATAGCAGTAGTTCTCAACCTTCCTAATGCTGCAACCCTCTAATACAATTCCTCATGTTATGGTGACCCCCAAGCATAAAATTATTTTCGTTGCTACTTCATAGCTGTAATTTTGTTACTGTTATGAATTGTAATGTAAATATCTGATATGCAGGATGTATTTTCATTGTTACAAATTGAACATAACTTTGTCTACCTAGGCCCTCTTTTCCCATGAGATCAAGGAGGTGTTACCACAGGTGGGAAGGGCTTAGCGAAAGGACACCATACCACTCAAAGACTATGAGAGATGAATAGTTTAGGGATGGTGGAAGTTGAGTGGCTATTCTTTACCACTCCAAGCAAAGTGCAGAAAGAATAGGAGTAGGACAATAGGAGTAGGACAATAGGAGTAGGACAGCATTAACTGGGAAGAACTGGAGACATATAGTTAAATTTTGCAAGAATCCTTGGAGAAGTACCAAAGTGGACCAAGGAAGTAGAAAAAGAGACTCATCCTGTTCACCGGGAATCTATGCTACAATTGAAAGTTAACTTCTTTGCCTCCTTAAACCCATTCTTCATTAAACCACCAACAATTTCCACTCTTCCCTTGCAATCTGAGTTCAAGCTGTAAGTAGAATAAAATGGTGGACAATCCTTTCACGCCAAAATTTATAGCCCTAAGGAGACCACCAAGGACAACAGCATTAAACAGCCCATGTGTTTCCTTCTAGGTTTTTGCAAACAGAATCCCCTAGCATAGAGGGAAGGAACATTACTGAGAGACTGAAGAACCCCAAAGCCCATTGGTTCCATGTCTTCCATCCTTTGTTTGCTTCTTCCTCTTAGCCAATTTAAGAATTTGGATTGAAAACTGGACCTGCCCCACTCCTACAGGGACTTAAAACCATTCCCACAAATTACTATGCATTTAAGTTAGGGAAATGACCAGATATCTAAACCAGAGATTCTTAAAATGTTTTCATTTCATAAACTCTATTGGCAAGCTATTGAAGCCTATGGACCTCTACACAGAATAATTTCTGCTGCCTACATCCACAATTGAAGGAAATGCTCAATTTCAGTTAGAAGTTAGTGGAAATAAAGGTGGAATTCTAAGCTAGAGGTCACAATCGTACTTGTACTATATGACAGTTGTATGGAGAGGTGTTTTAGCAGTAGTAAGATCTACAAACAGATAACCTTCCTATAATACTTAATTCTACAATGTGGGGACAGAGCCTGACAGAGAACCCAAATGCCACCAAGAATGATACGGATAAAGATAGACTTTGGGTCTGATCTAGAGGAGAAATGTTATACCAGGCAGAAATTATGAGGAAGGGAAGAGAAAATACTATGTAGATAAGTAGGCTATGTAGCCCTAGGAATTATCTGTGACCCTGAGACTAGATAAAGAAACAGGGACCTTGAGGAGTTAATGATCTGATTCCATTAATGTTTCATTTCACATGTTTATTGACTGGGAATTAATGGTGATTGTCAGATTCAGTTATTGTGGCATGAGATTATGATACTGTGTCTTAAAGATTAAGTTTAATTTTACATGTTAATATGAAAGCGGTAAGTATGCATTTAACACAAGGGAGTTTGAACAGGAGGCAGCTGGTAGCACAGTAGATAAAGTACTTGGTCTGGAATCAGGAAGACCTGAGTTCAAATCTGGATTCAGAGACTCACTAGCTATGTGACCCTGGACAAGTCATTTAACTTTTCTTTGCCTATTTCCTCAATTGTACAAAGGGGATAATAATAGCACCTACTTCACAGAGTGATTGTGAGGCACAAATGAGATAATGGCATAAAAAGCTCTTAACACACCACCTGGCAAATAGTAAATGCTATATAAATTCCCTTTTCTTCCTTTCCCAAGTGATACCTTTTGCTATGCAGAAGAGCAGAAGAAGAGGAGGCAGGGAGGTCAACAGCATCCACATAAGAATAGCCTATCCATTTGGTAGTTGGAGAAAGATTATAATGGGACAGACTGGTTATGGAATGATTACTACCCTCTGAGACTCAAATTGGTGATAGCACCCTTCATTACCTGCCACCGAAGGTAAAGGACGGACATTTGAGGAAATATGCAAGAAAATTGGGATAGTCTATGGAATGTGAGTGGATGAATTTGGACTTTTCAAGTCCTTCCCCACTTTTCACCAAAGATACCCCCAGTAAAAGGTGATGTTACTCCACAACATTTAATACTGATGATAGATCACACCTCCATCACTTTTTGGGCTCTATTAGCACCTAGAATAGTATAAAGTCCCACAGACACCATTGCCAACTGCCCCCTGATTTGACACCATGTAGTATAACCTTCCTCAGATTGAGGGGCAGATGGTAAAAAAACTGTTCAGTGGGCTTTAGGGAGATGTCAATGAGCAGTTGCAACTCTCTCTCTCTAATTCTTCCTAATTATGTTACCAGGAAGCAGGGACTTGTTATCATACAACCTGGTCACCTGGAGGAACCAGGCTGGAAGATGCTCAGCAAGGTCTTTGATGGGGACCAATTTGGGATTACCCTGGCAGGTGTAAAATTTCTCCTGGGACACTAGGAATTTCTGAATCCATACCCATCATGCCAACTGTTCTCAATTTGTGGCTTCAACTACATGCATAAGCCAAAAAAAGATATTTTGCTTCCTTCTCACCCATTCCACATTACACTATTTCTGAATTTACCCATCCCAACAAATAGAAACCAAGTGAAATGAAATAAGGCTGCAATCCCATAACCCCAAGTATGAGACCCCCGTGTTTTTAGGGAGTGACAGCAAGAGGCAGGTAGTAAAAATCAATGCCTCGCATGTAACATATACTCAATAATTATTGAAATGAATTTGTTGAATTAAGCAACTCTAGTTTGGCATCTGGTCACAGCCTAGCCTTCAAAGACATCAGAAATCCAAGTTACTTTTCCAGACAGAGAATTATGGTAAACCATAAACTTAAATCACCCTTTTCTCTTCCTGTACTGATAGACTCGAGATGCATGGGCATTCTGTGCAGCAAATAACTCACCCCAGGAACTCTCTCCACAACATACTCAGTAGCATTTTTGCACACAGCACTTAAGACTGTTGAGTGCTTTCTGGGATGACACATTCTTCACAGCTTTGCCACCACCACAAAGTAATTCAGCTGATGGTGACAGTGGTTTTACAATGGCTCCTCTTGCCACAAATTGAGACTGATCTTGAAAATGACACCAGAGAAGGTTAGAGGAAACAACTCTATTCTGCAGTGTTTTTCAAAATAATAAAAAGGATGAGGTTTGGCACCACACAGGGACAAGGGGGGAGGATGAATCAAATCAAGAAGTCCTTAAAAAAAAAACAACTCTTTCTCAAGACTGACTAGCATCAGCCCACATCCCCAGCACCTAAAGAGGGGATGGAGCTGATAGGAGAGAATCTTCCTGGGGGGAAAGGGGTGTGGTCTAGATCATGATCTCTTTTGCTGAGGTCAAGCTAGCCAATGTTCGAAGAATACTAAATCCAAGAATTAGGCAGAAGAAAGGAAAAAACACGTTTATAGGAATGGTATAAAGCCAGAGAAATTTACATAGCTTAGAGCTGGAAAAATCATCAAATCATAGATTTAGTCCTAGGAAGAAATGTAAGGTTCATTTAGCTCAAATTCCTCATTGTACAGATAAAGAAATGGAAACTCAGAAAGATTAAATAGCTTGACCAAGGTCATATAAGTAGTAAAAGGAGATCAGCAGCTAGTCATAAAAACACCATAAAAGGGAGTTGTAAGGATTAGGGAGATGACTTTTTTTTTTTGCAGGATTGAGAGGATTTGTCATGAAACTTCTCCAGAAAAGCATTCTTTTTCTGCAACACTAACTGCGGCCTCTTACTGCTTCTTTCTGCTGCTGTTGCTGTCATCCCAGGTGCTACCTTTCCCAAGCCTATTTTTACCTTCAAAGGCCAAAAGAACCCTGGTTCTGGAGTGAAAAGAATTAAGTTCTAACCCCAGCTTCACCACTACCCATCTCAATTGGGGAAAGTCACCTGTCTTCTCTAGACTACAGTTTTATTTGTAAAATGAGAGGGTTAGAAGGACCCTTCTTAACCTTTTCTGTGCCATGGTTGCCCTTGGCAGTCTGGGAGAGCCTATGGCCCCCTACTCAAAATAATGTTTTATTACCTACAATTAACAATTGAAGGAAATGCTGCATTTCATTTAAAGGTTAGTGAAAATAAAGAAGGGATTTTTTTTTCCTTTTCAAGTTTATCAGCTCCCTATAATCTATCTACTTACCCTTTTGTGGGGAGGGGCCCATGGACCCCAGGTTAAGAATCTTGAGCCAGGTGATTGTTAAAGACTTGCTCAGGTCAAAAGATCTATGAATCTAGAAATTCTTGAATGTGGTGCTTTCCCCAAAAAGAGGGTCCTAAATAAATGTTCATAAAGCAGAGACTATCTGGTACTGTCATGTACCAGCAAGTCCATTTTCATTCTTTCATTCATCCATTCAACAAATATTTACTGAGAAGTTACTATATGCAAAATACCAAGGCTAAGTATTTTGAGGAAGCAAAGATATATAAGACAAAACCACTTCCTTTAATGAGATCTAATTGAATAAGCAAGGCCTGTGCATGTGAGAAGGAAACTTACTATTCAAGACTATATACACATAGTAAGCAAGCATTGATAGAAATTATCTTAAGCAATTACAAAGAGAACCAATCCTCTATGAAAAGAATCAAGAAGTTCTTCTTTCCCATAATGCCATAGACCTGACTCTCATGCACAAAGGAGCAGAGAAATGCAGCTTGTGGGAAAAAGAGATTCCTAAGGATTCAGATGGGTCTTCAGTACAGTTAGTAGCAGCTATTAGAAAAGGGAAGCCTGTTGGAAATAGGAGCATTTTGCTGACCACATGACAAGGAGTCCTTGAGTCAAACTGGTGTCTGTAGGAGCCAAGACAATCTGGGGGTGGAGAACATGGAACTCTACAATCTGAGAGATGGGAGCAAACTAGACACATAGATGTCAGCACAAGCAATTGAACTGCTACTCTAAGGCAAGGGTTCTTAATATTTTTATAAATCATGGATTCCTTTGTCAGGCTGGTGAAGCCTATGGACCTCTTCTCAGAATAATGATTCCAAATAATTAGAAGAAATGCTCAATTTCAGTGAGAGATTAGTAAAAATAAAAATGTAATTTCCCCCCAAGTTCATGGACCTCTTGAAATATATTCACAGATCCCTTGAGGGTTCATGGACCTCAGGTTAAGAGCCTCTGACAAGGAGAGGAGGAAGCAGACAAGTATCAAGATGCATATAATGCTCATCACTTTCACCAGCATCTGTATTTCCCTTCCACCTTCTGGGACTTCCCATATTGGTGTTCTGAGTTCGGGTTTTTTGACTACCAGAGCTGAATCTTTAGAAGAGAGAGGAAAAAAATGGTAGTATCCCCTTGCTAACAAGACCTCAGTGTGAGCCCTTTTTCTGTTCTGTACATGCTTTGTAGTAAATTTGCTCTACATTAAGGAAGCTGGTGACACAATTGATGGAGAGCTTAGCCTGGAATCAAGAACTGAGTTCAAATCCAGCCTCACACACTTACCAGCTCTGTGATCCTGGGCAATAAGTTCACTTAACCTATGTTTCCTCCATTTCCTTCAGTACAAAGTGGGGATATTAATAGCACCTGCCTGACAGTGTTATTGTGATAATCAAGAAAGATAATGTTGTGAAAATTAATAGTGCTTTTAAAAGCATTTAGCATAGTGCCTGGCATGTAGTAGATGCTATGTAAATGTATATTCTCTTCTCCTTCCTTCAAATGCTTATTGGGAGCTTTGGTTATTTAGAGGGAAGAGCCAGAAAGTAGCCAAGTTCAAATGTTCCTAGGGAAAGACAGCTCTGGGTAGCGGCAAACATAAGCCCAACTTTCAGGAGAGGGCCTAAGTGCCAAACCCAATGCATCTGTCTGAAGATGGGGATATAGGAGCCCAGATTTACATATATGCTACATTTGCTTAGGGGCAGCTAGATGGTTCAGTGGATACAGCACTGAGCTTTGAACCAGAAAGACTCATCTTCACGAATTCAAATCCAGTCTCAGATACTAGCTGGGTGACCCTGGGAAAGTCACTCAACCCTGTTTGCCTCAGTTTCTTCATCCATAAAATGAGCTGGAGAAGGATATGGCAAATCATTCCAGTGTCTCTGCTAAGAAAACCCCCAAATGGAGTCAGGAAGAGTCAGATTTAACTGAAAAACAACTTAACATAAATAACATATGATTAAGTGTCAAATGAGCTGCTGCTGCTTTTCCTCCTTCCTCTTCGTTTTGTAAATTGTGAAAAGCATTTTGTAAACTTTAAAGGACCATGAAAACTTGAGTTATTACTCACTGCCTAAACAGTCTTTACTTACTACCTATATGGTCTTTGGGTAAATCTTTTAACTTTCCCAAGCCGCAGTGTTTTTACCTTTAAAATGAGGAGGTTGGGTCAATTCTTTTTATTCTAAAACCTATGATCCAATGTGTGATACAGACAATTAGGGCTAAAGCAATTTAGAAGAGACAAGATGAAGCTAGATTACAGTTGCCCAAGAAGGATTCATGGGAAATATGGGACTTAAACTGGGCTTGAAGGATAGATGGGACTGGATAGACAGGAATGATGAAGAAAGGCACTTCAGGCAAGAAAAAAGCAGAGAAATCGAAGTGATTGCAATGTGTCCAGAAGACAGTAAGCCAGTCTGACTGGACCAGGGCTTCCTTCTAAGAAAGGAAAACTGGGATGTAAGGCTTGAGAAATAGGTCAGGCCAGATTGTGGAGATCTTAAAAAGCAAGGTGAAGGATTATAGACTTTACCCAATGGCACTTAGTATAATGCCTTATATATCATATGCACTTAATACATTTATTGAATGAATGAATGAATGAATGAATGAATGAATGAATGAATGAACCAGGTTGTCCAGATTGTATAATGGGTAGTTTCTGTTCGATTTGGAATCAGGAAGACCTGAGTTTAAATCCTGCCTCCGATGCTTACTAGCTGAATGACCCCTGGCAAGACACTTTACATCTCTTGTCCTCAGTTTGCTCATCTGTAAAATGGAGATAATAATACCTCTCTCCAAGTAATATTAGGATCAAATGAGATAATATTTATAAAGTGCTTTGTAAACCTTAAACCATTATATAATTGCTAGTTGTTGTTATTATTAAGAAAGAATGAGCCTTTTGGCTGGGAGAGTGACGCACTCAACACTATTTTCAGAAAATTGTCTTGTGTTGTGCAAAATATATTGGAGGGTGCAGAATTTAGAGACACAGAAACTTGTCGAAAGAGTCCTAAAATGGTCTAAGTGTGAAGGGAAAAGAGTGGGGGCAACTTGGTGTATAGTAGAAAGGCCACTAGAGATGGTAGTCCAGGTTCAAGTCATTGCTTTGCTTTTGCCTAACTATGCTTACTTTAGAAAAGACACTGAACCTCTCAGATGCTTTATTTGTAAAATAAAGGGTTTGGATCAGATGGCCTGAAGGGTCTCTTAGAGCTCTAACATTCTGTTGTTCAAGGACCCTAATTAGGCTGTTGGTAACAGTGAAAATGGAAAGAAAGTAAAGGATATGAAAGACATTCTAAGGAAGAATCAATTCTTAGGTAACTGATTGTTTGGGGACCCGGAAGAGAGAGAAAGAGCAAGGGAGGTCAAAGGAAATTAAGTTTTCAAGCCTGAGTGACCTGGAAAATTATGTTACCCTTATCAGAAACAGGGAAGTTGTGGGATGGGGGAGGGTGGAAAAGGAGGGACATTTGTAGAGGAAGACAGTGGGATCCATTTTAGTCTTGTTGAATTAGAATAGATAGGAGGATATCCCTCTGGAAAAGTCTAGTAGGCAATTAAAGACAGATCAAGAGCCTGAAAAGGGGATTAGAAATGGAAATCTGGAAGGTATCTATATAACAATAGGTGAATCCTTGGAAGAAGATTAAGTTCTCCTAAAGGGAGGAAATGTCTTGTCATAAGAGATATGGACAAATGGCTGATTTTTGCTTTTAAAAGATGGTTGCATTTAAGAAGGAAGAAGAAGAAAGAACAAAAAGGAACCGTGAAATGAGATACAAAATGAACACTCAGAAAAGTAGAAGAACCAGGAGAACCTGGGTTCACAGAGGCAAAAGAAGGAATTTCAAGACAACAGCAACAAATACTGCAGAGAGATCAAGTAGAATGAGGACTGATAAAAGGATATTAAATTTTCCAAACAGGAGGCTTTTGAAAGTTCAGTTTCAGTATAGTGGTAGAGACAGGAGTCTGACTGCAAAGAATTATGTGAATAAATGTGGAGAAATGGAGGCATTTTCTAGAAATTTTGTAATAAATGAAAGGAAAGATGTAGTTTGGTGGTTCAAGGAAACAGTAGCATCTAACGAAGTTTGGTAGATGCGGTTGGGAGGGAGGGATTGCTTGATTGGATTGGATTGGATTGGATTGGATTGGTTTGGTTTGGTTTGGTTTTGTCCAGACAGGGCAATCCTGTATGTGTTTAAAGGTAAAGAAAAAACCAGTACAGAGAGAGAGAGTGAACATATAGGAGATACTGGGCAGTAGATAGAGGAAGATCCCAGAGGAGGCAGTTGGGGAAAGAGGAAAATGGGTAGAAGAAATATTTCTTCCCTTAAGACCAAAAAGGCTAGAAGGATGGATTCAGGAACTAATTAGAGGTTAAGGAATTAGAGACTCAGATGGAGATGAACATTTTCTTTCTAGTGAGCAAGACTTTGCTATTAAGCCTCTCAGCTCTGATAAAGAAAACACAGTCCTGCTTCTCATTTAACCTCATTTAACAAACTCACCTGATTCCACTTATCTAAGGCTCTTTAAAAGCTGGACTTTTTTACAGATGCAGATAGTGCCTTCTGTGAGGCCCCTTAATTGCTCTAGTATTCCAGTCTGGAAAATTATTTCCCTTGACAGGATGTATCACACTCTTCAGAAAAGAGACTCTGAAGGCACTAGGATAATGATTCAAGAACTAGGAACTTACAATTCAACAAGAGGTGATGGCAGATGATAACTTACTCTGACGCCTATAAAATCAGTGAACAACAAGATCTGAGTGACAAGAAAGGTTGACTTCCTTCTACATCTTTTGTATCCTGCTAAGATCTCTTTCTCTCTCTTCTTAAAAAATTCACTGTAATTATCTGTCTCTGTTTCTGTCTCTGTGCCTCTCTATGAGACTGTCTCTCTGTCCATCTGTCTCCTCTCTTGCTTTCCACTTCAATTCTCTCATTATCTCTCTTTCCCTCTCTGTCTCTCTCTTCTCTCTCTTTCTCAACTTCTCTTTCTCTCTCCTTCAATTTTCTTATCTCTTTCTACCTCCTCACTCTCCTTCTCTCTCTCTCCTCTTGATTCTTTCACATCTCTCTTTCCCTCTCTTCCTCTCTTTTGCTCTCTCCTTCAATTCACTATCTCTGTCTCTCTCTCCTTCCCTCCCTCCTTCAATTTTCTCATGTCTCTGTTTCCCTCTCTATCTCTCCCTCCCCTTCATGTCTTCTTCCTCTTCTACTTCTCTGCCCTTTCTTCCCCCCTCCTTCCCTTTCCTTCTTTCTTTCTCTCTTCATTGACTTGTTATAATACCAGTATGAACTGTTTTTAGTACTGAGTAAAATAGAATTCATGTGCAAGAGAAAAATTAAGGAAAATTCTGTCATTAAGAAAAAATGAAACAACTCCTTACCTGTATGTGGCCCTCTATTTTATTTTCTATGGGTCAATGACTTAAAGCAGAAAAAAAATTCCCATCCCTTTCTTAAAGGAACAGGGGTATCCACCTGCTACAAATAGACTTCATCTTATTCATCTCACATTTCAATTTTTGTTCTTCCAGACTGAAAAGTCCCAATATGATGATCCTTTACTAATGCGTCTGATCCCATTGCCCTGACCTCTTTAAATGGCATTGTCTGGACTAACCATGAACCCAATGTCCCTTTATGAAGTGACACAACCAGATGTGTGACACATATTATGCCAAGTGGGAATCAGGACCAGATGAAGGAATTTTGTACTAAGGAGACCTGAGAAAGTTATGAAGCATATAATAAAATATGGAATGATTTTTCTTATATAGTTTGAAGGCCAGTTCAACTCTAAATGTTTAGCTTTTGTGTTATATCTGAGGCTCTCAAACATGCCTTTTAGGGATGGTCAGAGACTCAGAACAAGTATTGTGTCAGAAAGAAAGCCCAAGAATAGTCTTATCAACATAGGCGCTCTCCCTTACTGGTAAACTAACTCCCTACTGCCAAACTTGCTCCACATTTACATGTCTCCCAAGAAACTTCTTATACAAGGACCTAGATTTGATACTCTTGATCCCCTGACTGACTTCTTCCCAGGAGTGTGCTGGAGCTAGCTCATGCTGGCTTATAAGAATGAATTGCTAAATTTTCAGTGTGAGCATTTAAGTCTCAGAAATTAGTAGACTTTACAAACTGGGGTTTGATTTACTGTTTCACTGATTGTCTAGACTTAAGAAAGTGATGGGAAAATGTCAGTGATGGGGATTAAAATTAAAAATGTATTGTGGCAATCAAGACTAGAAGGGAAGCAAAAAGCTGGGAAACACTTTTTACAGCCAATGTCTCTGATAAAGGTTTCATTTCTAAAATACATAGTGAACAGAGACAAATTTATAAAAATACAAGTCATTCTCCAATTGATTGATAAACGGTCAAAGTATATAAATAGGTAGTTTTCAGATAAAGAAATTAAAGCTATCTATAGTCATATAAAAATGCTCTAAATCACTATTGATTAGAGAAAAACAAATTAAAACAACTGTGAAGTACCACATCACACCTATCAGATTAGCTAATATGACCACAAAAGAAGGGCAATGATAAATGTTGGAGAAGATATGAGGAAATTGGGACACTTGGTGGAGTGTGAATTGATCCAACCATTCTGTAGAGCAATTTGGAACTCTGCCCAAAAGGCTATCAAACTGTGTATACCCTTTGGCCTAGCAATACCACTAGTAAGTCTGTTTCCCAAAGAGATCATAAAAAAGGGGAAAGGACCCACATGTACAAAAATACTTATAGCAGCTCTTTTTATAGTGGCAAAGAATTAAAAATTGAGGGGATGCCCATTAATTGAAGGATGGCTGAACAGACTGTGGTATATGAATGCAATGGAATACTATTGTTCTATAAGAAATGATCAACAAGTGGATTTCAGAAAAACTTGGAGTCACATAAACTGATGCTGAGAGAAGTGCGCAGAATCAAGAGAACGCAATACATGGTAACAGCAACACCGTGCAATGACCAACTTTAATAGACTTAGCTCTTCTCAGCAATTCAATGATCTAACAATTCGAAAAGACTCATGATGGAAAATGCCATCCATATCCAGAAAAAGAACTACGAAGTCCGAATGTAGATCAAAGCATACTATTTTCTCTTTTATTTTTCTTTCTCTTGGTTTTTCCCTTTTGTTCGGATTCTTCCCATACAACATGACTAATATGGAAATGTGTCTAATAAGACTGTACACGTGTAGCCTGTATCATATTGCATGCCATCTTGGGGGGGGGGGGGAGGAGGGGAGATAGGGAGAAAAAAATTGGTACTCAAAATCTTATAAAAGTGAATGTTGAAAACTATCTTTATCTATAATTAGAAAAAAATAAAATATTATTAAGTGGGGGGCTGTTATTATAGACACATTTTTTCCAGAAAACCAATTATATAATATTTACCAGGATATTGCTGCCTAAACCCTATGAGTTGGAGGAAAACACAAAAAAGATGTCTGCCAGAAAGCCTACACTGAAAGGAAGCCCAGCCAATATAACCACTCCTTCCCTCAATCTCAAAAACTCTTTAGGGCTTATACTTAATTAGTCAAGTCTTCCCAAAAGCAAAAGTATTGTTGACAATTTAATAATCTACTAGCAGTAGTCTCTTCCTTTACTCCTTTTTAAATTTTCTAACTAAATGGCTTTCCCTGCATGTTTGGAGCAGTCATGCAAGAACTAACTATACAATTTATCTACTCCTTGTTCAACTGCCCTCTGTAGCTACATGCTAAGAGGTCTTTATATCCTCATCTCAACATGGAAGTAACTATGAGAGCATAAAGGCTGTCCCAAGAGAATACAAGTTTTTACAAGTTCTCCCAACCTGGCAAGGCTTTGAATACAGTAACAAAACTTGTGTCTATTGGCCAACAATAAGCCAAGCTAATTTTTTGGAAGCTCATCACTGGAAATTTGGCCAATGAGTGATGAAAGGGTTACCCACATTTAAAAAGATCATCTACTTCAAAGTCTGAATGGTCAGTGGTCTCCATTATTTGAAGGAATATACTTGCTAATTACCATGAATCTTTTAAAGTATAGAAATTTAATGGTTACCCTTGAGGAGGGGGGCTTTTGATGAAACATCATTTTTATTAAGTTGATTACATGGGCCTCAGAAGAGCAAAACCAAACTCTGTGGATCTTCTGAAGGGAAGTAAAATTCTAGGCTGGGGAGAATATGCTTAAGAGAGTTTTCAATGCCAACATGGTAGATGCCATGTAGATGCTAGGGTCAAATATGCCCTATAAAAGAAAGGCACCTTTAGCCTATAAAGGACTGGACTAGTCAGGCTGGCTAAAAAGTTTACAGATCTAGTCATAGATGCCATTTGATAAAATCTGAGTGTAATTTCGAATGAAATTATAGATTTAAATTACTTATCTTTTAATTAATAAACGTCTTGATAAGGAGCCATGATTGTTTGAGACAAAGGAAAGAAAAATAGGGACCAATGACCAGAAAAATGTAGGAATTCATGGTAACAGTGGCAGCTTGAAATACAAAAAATCAAAGGTGGCTCTTCAATACTGCAATTGATCCTTTTATGGTACAGCATTTCAGCAGCTCATATAAATAGGGAATGCAAGGAAAGGATCCCTGGAGCTGATTTGGATCATACTCCCACCCCAAAACACCTGGGCTTGTAAAAAAAAAATATGCCATCTCATAATACATGAAGACTTGGGGAAGAAGGTGTGATAGCTGTCTTCAAGTAATTAAAAGGTTGTCCATGTATAGGAGAGTCTAGACTTATTCTGCATGACACTGAAGGAAAAAACTAAAGCTAGTTGATAGAAACTTCAGGGAGTAAAATGTGAGAAAAAACTTTATAATAAGAGCTACCTAAAGATGGAATGGGCTACTTGAGGATGTAGTAGATAATCACAGAATGGACTTGGAAAAGCTGGATGGATCCTATTTGGAGTGTTACTGAGAACAAGAACCACTCCACCCTATTTTAGCTTTAATACCTTAACCAATTTAGAATAAATCTCAATCAATCAAAAACCTTAGACTAAGTATAAAGTCTTTGAAAGCTATTGGATAATATGAAATTAAGCCACACAAGAAGTTTGTCCCAATAGGCTGAGAAAACTTGGCCATACCCATCATAAATCATCAAAAAAGTTGGAAAAGGATGGAGTTCCAGAAAATGGGATTTGTAGGCTTCCAGTGCATCCATGAGGAGCAATCACCTTGGAAGGAAGGAGAAAAAGCTTTGACTTCTGTCTTACCCCAATCTCCTTCTCTCCACTTTCTCCCTTTGACCAGAGGAGGACAATCTACCTTTAGAAGAAGTTGGACTTTTTCATCTCTCTATCAGTATCCTAAATTTCATCCCCAGATCAGCTGGTGGTCATGTCTACATTGGTAACTAAGGATAAATTAGATACAGATTCACCATGTTTAGAGCAAATTTCCTGAGCACCTTATGAATGGGGGGAAAGGACTGCCAGTTGTGTGCTACCCCTTTGCCACTTGTACTTTCTACATGTAGGTCCACTTTCCCCTGAACCTAATGTATACTTGAGAAGCAGCAAGGTGCTATAATGAATAGAGTGCTCCTCCTGGAGTCAGGAAGATGAGTTCAAATCCAGTTTTAGATACTTACTAGTGATACAAGTCACTTAATTTCCATTTGCCTCAGTTTCTTCAATTGTAAAAAGAGGATAATAAGAGCACCAATCACCCAAGGTTGTTGTTAGAATGAAATGGGAAAATATTTGCAAAGCATTTAGAACTGTGCCTAACACAAGGAAGGCACTTATATAAATGCTCATTCTCATCTCCTTACTCGTGGAAGAGTATGTCATGGACATTTGGACTGGGGAAGGTTTTGTACCAATTGTGCTTTCTGTGCCATATATTCTTTCTTTAAAAAGAAAAGAAAAGAAAAGAAAGAAAGAAAGAAAACAATACTTAAGGCTGACTGAATCAATTATTTTCAACTGACTGTTTTGGGGGAAGCATACTGGTGGGGAATTTAGTCCCTGACATTAGAAAATCACACTTGATCCTTCAGGGATGCCTCTAGACCTATGAAAAGGAGATAGAACCAAGTTCTGTGAGGGGGGGAAGTTGGATTCAGGGTGTCCCCTGATCATATGTGAGTTATAGCTGGTTCCTCTACAGTTATGAATTGAACTAACTGGCCCATGAGGTCACCTCCAAATTAGATTCTGTAATTCTCTGTAGTAAAAAAGAGTTATGTGTTTGGAATTTATGATGTTATAGAAAGAACATTGGCTTTACATTGAGAAAGTCTAGTTTTGTATACTGACTCTGCTACTTGCTATCTCTGTGACCTTGGTCATACTTAACTCTCTAAGCCTCTTTTACTCCTTCAATAAAATTAGGGTATTAAATTGGATGATTTCTAAGTTCCCCCCCTATCTCTGGCTTGGAGGAAGATGAGAGCAGGACAAGAGATTTTCAGCTGAGATAACTGTATTTCCAAATGGGTAATGCCCCTCGAAATGCCTCCACAGGAATATAGTTCTTTGTAATGGTAATGAGAATTTTAAGATCTTCCCTGCCCCTTAGTAGGTTGAATGTAATCACATGGAGCCTGTGGTGGGAGAAGTTTGCTGAACAGGTGGAGCAGAGCCCAGAGAAGCTGGGAGTCAGAGTAGTTACAGCTAGGGGAGAGGGAAGAGGTCACCGGCAAGCAGACAGCTAGTATTGTGATTGTTTGTTTGTGGGAAGGCTTTGGGACGATGTTGCTCTTTGCAGTGATAATATCTGTTAACTTTGTTGCAATAATGAATTTGGCTTTCTGGTGTCTGAATAAATGTTTTGCTTCCGTCTTTTATATGGAGAATCTGTTATATTTCACAATTCAGAACCATGCTGGCATTTTCATAGTCGCTGTTGGTGCTGTGAAAATTGCCTTGATGATACGTTCTTCTGATTGGAAAACACAAGTTTTGTATAAGGCTTGTTTTCTGTTTTGTTATTCTTAAAATTGATACTCAGCAGTCTACTTCCAAGATCTTGAAGTTTATCACCATCAAGTTAACCTTTCCCTACCCAGAAAAGATAAGTATCATCTGTACATTTCTCCATACTGAAGCATATCTGTTTGTTTCTACTTTTTATTGTATAATCATCTCCAATAGGAAATATTTATTGAAGTCCTGCTATGCAAGTCATTATTTTGTTCATATATCCATGAACACCCATGGTGGGGAGTGGGAAGCTGTGTTTTCACCCCCATAGTAATTTAATTTTTAAATCTAACTTTTGGCAAGTAACCTAATCAAAGATTTTTAAATTATATAGTCTATACATACTGATTACACACTGATCCCTCTTTTTCTCTGTGTTTATTAGTTAATAAAAACTCTAAGAGTTTAGTCAATCTGGAAAGATTTCTCTAGAAGAAAACTATTGTCTTCCCTCCAAATGGTTAATTTTGCTTGCATATTTGGTGATCTTATCTATCATTATAGGTTATACCACTTTCTCCACTATGGGAGTGAGACTAAATGGTCTGCCTTCTGTGGAATCATTCCTACAAAAGGATGTCACATTGGCAATTTGCCAGTCCTCCAGTCCAGTGGCTGCTTGTAATGACAGGTTGCACATTTTGGCCAAGAGCTCCGAAATTTCACCCTTGAGTTCTTTCAAAATGCTTGGATGGATGCCATCTGGTCCTGGTGATTTATCTACATCTAGTTTGTTAATTAGGCAAGGAACATTGTGCGATTGCCATTATTTGATCTAGGAGCCACAACCCATCAATTTTAAGGGTTGATTCGGGAGTGGAAACCTCCCTAATAATATTCTTCCAGTGATCCTATATGGCTGAAAATCATGAGACACCGCAATCTCCAAAGAATTAGAATTGTAAGTGACTCAAAAGGCAATGAACAAATACATATTTGGATATAAGTATGCCATGGCATGTTACCAATCATGATTTCCATGCAAGGGAGTGTTCAGATGTCATTACAAGTATGTATAGCAAAAAAAAAGTTTGGACAGTCATATAGCACGAGATAACAGAAAGTCTCAGTGTTGACTGGTGTCCATGAAATATTGACAGAACTAAATAAAAGATCCCAGTACATTAGATTGATTCTCCAAGGAAAATTAATGAAAGGACAAGTATAAAAATATTATTGGATAAGAAGGCATAGATGGGTTATGATATGTAATGGTAGAAGTACTCACATTGGTGATATCATATTTCTGTATTAACATCATCATTGGGAAGAGCAAAAGCAAAAGATTTATTCAAACTCCCTATCTCCTTTCCATCCCTGAACTCACCTTTTATGCCCTAATCAGGTGGTTTCAATTACTTTTTTAGCTCATTTTCTCCCTTGAGATATCTTTTAAAAAATCAGAGAGAAAAAAATAGTATTAGAATTGAAAGGGATATAAGAAATCATCAAAGCTAACCGACTCCTTTTTTAAAGATGAGAAAACTAGGGGTCAGAAAGTTGAAATGTCTTGTCCAGTGTTGCCCAGGTAGTAAATTGTGGCACCAAGACTCAAACCAAAGTCTCCTTGGCTTTAAGGCCAACTTTCCACTGCATTAACCTCTATTTATTGGTTTTGTGATGGTTTTTCAAAGCCCTTCAAGTTCCCTTTGGCTTTGCTTAACTTTTAGTTTGTGCCTGAACTACATACTTTGGGGGCTGCCCTGTTCTTTTCATTTAGGTGACACCTCCACTAAATAAATAGTAGAAAATGCTTTTTCCCTTGCAATAACCTCTCTGGTCTGTAAGGTCCCTTCCAGGTTCCTCCCATGACACCAAGAGGTGACATGTTAGACTGGCTCCGAATCTTATTTAAGGTCCCTTGAGGAAGATAGAATTTAAAGTAAAAATTACTGACAGGGGAATGTGAGAGCCCTGAAGATTTGAAGTAGAAAAGAGCCGGACAGTCATTCTAGCATCTGAATGAACCAGACGCTGAGATCTGGCTTGTCTGACTTGTGGAAAACCAGAGCAAAATCTTTGCCATAGGCTGATTTCATACAGTATGTGCAGACATGAGCCTTGTAGGAAGGACTGGGGAAGATATTTTAAAAGGGAAAACTAACCAGGATAATAGGTAGAAGCACCCACATTTTAGCATCATTGAAATAAAGACACAGAAGGACAACCAGAGGCTAAAGGGTGATTGATTCCCATGAAGGAAATTAGATCACAGAGAGCTGATCACAGCATGTTGGGGCTGGAATAAACTTAAATTATCCAATCCAACTCTTACATTCTAAAGATGAAGAAACAGAGGTGAAGCGACTTGCCCAAAGTCTCACGGTAAGTTAGGGTCTGAGACAGGACAGAACCAGTCTTTTGAATTCTAATTCTTTCTCACTCTCCCTCTCTCTCTCCCTCTCTCTCTCTGTCTCTGTCTCTCTGTCTCTCTCTCTGTCTCTCTCTGTGTGTCTCTCTCTCTGTCTCTCTCTCTGTTTCTCTCTCTGTCTCTGTCTCTTTCTCTCTCTCTCTGTTTCTCTCTTTGTCTCTCTGTCTCTCTCTGTCTCTCTGTCTCTCTCTCTCTCTCTGTCTCTCTCTCTCTCTCTCTCTCTCTTTCTCTCTGTCTCTGTCTCTGTCTCTCTGTCCCTTAACTCTCCAAACCAGAGTTAAGAGAAGGCTGTGACAGTCTCACCAGATAATATTTAGGGTTACACACAGAATTTGTGGTATAAAAAAAGTAAGAGACTTGTATGGATAATTTGTAACTTTATAATGCCTCTTCACTTTGCATCCTTTCCCCTTAGAAACAGTAAAAAGTCTTAAAACATCAAAATTAACTTTATGGGTGGAATCTGCTAAAGGTGTGGAGGGAAGGGGGAAATGATGGCAAGAGACAGCGTTTAGAAGTGAAGTTCCCAGAAGCCCAGGCTAAAGAGGGTATTGATGAATTCTCCTGGGTTTTCTGGGCAATGGAAATAGAAGGGTAGATCCCCAAGTCTGTGGTGGGTCAAGGTGGGGAATCCAGGATATGGAAAAATAACAGCTCACAATTACACATAAGAAAGGTACATTTTCTGTAGAAACAATAATAACAAGATTCAAAAATTTAAAAAGAGAAAACACAAAACAAGTCAGAACCACCGGGAGGTTATTATTATTTTTAAGAACCCCAGCACTTAGAAAAGGCTGTTGATTCTCAAGTGATTCTCATTCAAATATTTGGGGTTATATACCTTTGTCTATACATATTTGTATATTCCACAGCTAACTAGTCAAGTTTATAGCATCACAGAATTTCACACCTGGTTGTCAATTACCTTTTCCCCTACTTCAGCCCTGCCACCATAACTAGATACCTAATTCTACCATTCATTCCCTCCTTCCCTGCTTCCACCTGCTCCCACACCAGAAGACTACACGTTCTACAATTTATTTACAAGGAAAAGGAGAAAGTACACATTCAAAAATAACACACTGCAGTTGGGTAATTAGAAGTGTGTGTAAAAGGAAATTAACCAGTCCCTGACAGGGAGACCTGACCTCTCTGATCCACACTTGAACCTGATTTTCCCAAACCTCACTTGCCATTATCCTCTCCAGCCCAAGAACACATATCATGACTGCTCCACCCCCACCTTCCTTGCTGCAGAAGAGAATTGACTTTTCTGTACTTGTCTACCCTAACATGGATTAGAAATTCATTCATTCGAATGGTAGGGATTAAGGCAGTTTATTTCTATTTGGCCTGCACCCTACCCGTCTTTCCTATCTATACATAACTCCACAACCTGTATTCTCCAGTCCATTTATACCGGCCCACTTGCACTTCCTCCCCTAGAACATCTTACATCTCTACGACTTTCTTCTGGCTCCCTCCTCCCCAGTTCCCACAATGCCCTACCTCTTTACCTCTATCTCTTAGAGTCTTTGGATTCTTTCAAAACCCAACTCAAATGTCACCTTCTGCAGGAGCCTATTCTTGCTCCCCCAACCCCACTCCTCACCCCAGCGCCTGCTAGTGCTCTGCTGCTCATGTCTCACCCTGTAAAGCTCCCTTCTGTCTCCTTTGTCTGCATCTCGCACCCACCTTAATTATGTGCCTATTCGCTCCCCTCCTATGCCCTCTTCAAAGGACAGAAGCTGTTTTTACTCTTTCTCTGCATCCCCATTACATAGCCCAGTGCTGGGACATAATAAATGGTTGATAAATGCTGATGCAGTCTATAATCCCAGGTGCAGTAAGCCAATCAGAATTTTTCTAAGGCATCATGGAACAACATACCAGATATGAAGTCAGAAAACCAAGATTAAAATCCTGAGTCTGCCTTTGGGAAAGTCAACAAAACTCATATACATATACACGTGTGTTTGTGTGTACATACACATATATCTATGTGTGTGTATATGTGTGTTACATTATATATATGGATGTGATCTTTACACATATATTTGCATACATGTATGTAGGAAGCAGCTCAGTGTGTAGACCACTGGGCCTGGAGTCAAGAAGACCAGAGTTCAAATCCAGTCCCAGTCACCAGTTATGTGACCCTGAGCAAATCACTTAACCTCTGTTTACCTTAATCCACTAGAGAAGGAAATAGCAAACTGCTCCGGTATCTTTCTCAAGAAACTTCCATCGATAGTAGGGTCCATGGAGTCACAAAGAGTCAGAAATGATTGAATGAACAACAACAATATACATATGTATATATCACTATATGTGTTTGCATATATGTATGTATATACACATAACACATATATACATATACATATCTGGTAGAATAGATCAGAATAGAACAGTGGAAAGATCATTGGCTCTAGAGTTAGAGGACTTGGATTTGAAACCTGCCACTTGGTAGCGCTGTGACCTTGGGCAAGTCTCTTAACCTCTGTGGACTTCAGTTTCCCCATACACAAAAAGGCAACAAGGGATCTCTTAAGGTCATCCCTTCTAGCTCTGTCTAGGGTCCTGTGATCCCATGACTCTCTGATCTCTAAACGCTCTTCCAAATCTAAATCTATGGTTCTATGATTGCATGGTTAATCTGGTATATTCCACTCCACATTCCTATTCAATCTCTGTCTCGCAAAGTTTCCCCACCATCCAAGGAAAAACAAGGAAATGCTAGCAAATTCAGATTATGTGCCCATTGCATCCTAAGTAGAATGCACCTTCTTGCCAGTAGGGAGCAAAGACAAAAGACTAGATGCCCAGAAAGCACCATTAGCATGACTTAGAGAAAAATTCTATTTACTCTAGGTTTAGCAATTTATGTAACAGCATGACTTGCCTTCCTCATGCCTTCCTTAGAGGTAGAGTCAATTGTCCTTCCTAAGGACAGTTTTGCATCTACCCCAATTAGTGTTACTTCCTATCCTGATCATTCTCACTTCAGCTGATTGCTAAAAATGCCTGATGTGGTGATTCCCCCCCCCCAAAAAAAAAAGAATAAAAACTCTGGACAGAGAAGCTAGTTTTGAATCCTGACTCCAATATTTATTAGCAGTGTAATGAGAGGCAACACAATTAAACCTCTCTAAGTGAATTCATCTGTTAGATGATTAATACAGCTAAGTCCCAATTAGTACAAATAATGAATCCTATGAAGTGAGCATTTTTCAGTCATGTCTGACTCTTCGTGACCCCATTTAGGGTTTTCTTGGCAGAGCCTTTGAAGTGGTTTGCCATTTCCTTCTCCAGCTTATTTTACAGATGACGAACAGAGGCAAACAGGGTTAAGTGATTTGCTGAGGGTCACACCACTAGTAAGTGTCTGAGACAGGATTTGAACTCACAAAAATGGATCTTCCTGACCCCAGGCCTGAACTCTTATCTTCTGCTCACCTAGCTGCCCCCAAAACAACAACATAACACGATCACAGGTATTCAAATCTGCCCTATTCAAAAGTACAACCATGTACTCAGTGTAGAGAGAGATAAGAGCCAAATGCTACATGTCCTATCAGACACAATTGGTTTACTCATTGGTTTTGCTTAGCTGTTTTATTTATTAAAAGAGGAAAATTCAATGAGAATATTTTTATCAGGAAATAACCGTTTTAAAAATGAAGGAATCAACCTTTCAAAGAAAAAAGAATGTAAAGAAGGAAATTAACCCCAAAGCAAATGTGAAACAAATGGAAAGGAGAAAGAAAAACTGAGAACCTAAGGGGAAAAAGGCCTGGGGTGGGGGCAGGACAGAGGAAGGACTGAAACAGAAGCAATAATCAGAGATCTCTGAGCACAGCATTTGGAGTCAAATAAGCTGGATTCAAATCCCAGCTTTGCAAACTGCTAGCTTTGTGACTGGGGCAAGACCTTCAACTTCTTTTGCTGTTGTTCTCTTGTTTCAGTCACAGCCTACTCTCTGTGATCCCATTTGGGATTTTCTTGGCAAAAAAATACAAAAGTGTTTTACCATTTCCTTCTCCAGCTCTTTTGACATATGAGGAAACTGAGACAAATAGGGTTAAGTGACTTGCCCAGGGTCACACAGCTATCATCTAAGACAAGATTTGAGCACTGAAAGAATCTTCCTCATTCCAGGCCTGGTGCTTTCTCCACTGTGCCACTTAACTGACCCTTAACTTTTTGAGGCTTAAGTTTTTTCATCTAAGGAATAAAAGGAGAGAAAAAATAAAAATTGAAAGGATTAGGCTACATGACTCTAAAGTCCTCAAATCAAAATCCTATGGACCTTAGTTCTTAATTTTCAGCTTGGAAAATTAATCATACTCTCTAAAAAGATCAGCTTTCAAAAATACAGTGTAATGGGACAGCTAGGTGGCACAGTGAATAGAGCACCAACCCTGGAGTCAGGGGGACCTGAGTTCACATCCAGCCTCAGACACTTAATACTTACTAGCCATATGACCTTGGGCAAGTCACTTAACCCCAATTGCCCTGCCTTCCCTCCTCCAAAAATACCTTCAAAAAATATATATACAATAAGTGTGTGTGTGTGTGTGTGTGTGTGTGTGTGTGTGTGTGTGTGTGTGTGAGAAATGTAATGAAAAATATGCAATCTGATGAATGCTTCCCTGGAACGTGGAAAATGATAAAGTTAAGAAAGATTATTTCTGAGGTCCCGAATAACTCAAACATTCTCTGACTGTCTCCCCACCTTGGCCCCCACTGTCCGGGCTCTAAGACAGATTGTGTTTACTTGATAGTAATAGTTGACTAGACTATCATGTGGCCTTAGAGAAGAACAAGCTAACAAAGCATCACGGTGATCTTGCCAGGTAGGATTTTATGTCTATGCTTATCTCCAAGGCTGCATTAATTGTAACAAGTTAAACAGAAAGTGTTTATAAATTTGCATATTTGTGCTGTGTCTTGAATTCTTGTAATTTCCAAGCAAAAGAGAGCTCCTGTCACTGTGAAGGCTCCCTAACTCCATTTCAGATAAAAATAAGCGAGGCTGGTTTTAGAAGCTTTGTACACTTTTCCCCCTTCTGACAGCTTTCAAGTGGCAGTATATGATTTTGTCCCTGCTACATACAAAGTGTTTTAATTAAAGGTTGTCTAAAAATACAGAACTTTTCCCCCAACCACATCTGCCATTAACTCTTCTGACATTCTGGTGGCATTAAGCCCCAGAAAATTCTTTATGTATTAAAAAGATTCCCAGTGCTATGAAGCACTCACTGTTGTTAGTGTGTGAATAACAAAGCTACACAGCATGTTTGCAGCCAGGAAGCATGGTAATTACTGGCATGGAGGAATCTTTTCAAGTGTGTTCTTAGAACTGTAGAAACAGGAGGCGTTCTCTTCATTGGAGGGTAAGCAAAAAGGGAAGTCTTCAGACGTCAAGTCCACCCTTCTCACTTGAGAGGTGAAGAAAAGGAAGCCCAGAGGTGAAGTCACTAGACCCTGATGACCCTGCTAGTGAGCTCAAGACCTAGATCACCAAGGAAATTTCCTTTAAGCAATTTGCAGGGACACAGTGGGACTGAACTGGGCTGGATCTTGAACCAGATTTCATCCTTTGCCAAACATAGAGCAGAGAGTTGGGAAATGGAGCACTGATGAGTCTAGGAAAGGAGAGGGAACTGACCTATTTTAGTGTTTTCCTTCACCTTTAGTTGAAAGCTGGCTGAGCTGCACATACACAATCCAAGTTAGTATTTGGAATGGAGCAGCTCAGGTGAGGAGAGTGATCCTGAAGGTTGGATAAGTTTCTGTTTTACCTTACAAACAGATCTGAAATGGTGGAAAGACATATGGTCTTTCAATCTTGGATTTCACAGAGGTCTATAAGACTTTGTGTCTCACATATGCATGTATTTGTGTGCATGTAGGTCTCCACATGAATGTTTGTGTATATATGTGTGTGTGCATCCAAATGTATATACATATGTGTATATGTGTACACACATGAATACACATATGAATGTGTGTTTTATAGTATATGTGTGTATATTTTTATGTGATTTGTACTTATATATGCTTACATGTTTCATTATTCCTATGTATATATACCATATTTCCCCCCATTCTCCAGAATGAAGGCTCCAGCAGCACAAGGACTACGCCCTATCAAATCTTTGCTTCTCTTCCAGCCGTTAGTCTTCCACAAGTAGTGGTCATCAAGTTTTCACTGAATAGAATTGAATTGAACAGAGACACCAGACTGCTTCCTGTAAGAGACCAGAGAGCTAGCCCCAGAATCCAAATGACCTGGGATTTAAGGCTTGCTTCTGACACATCACTAACCTCTTAGTGGCCTAAGAGGCTCTCTAAGATGCGAAATTATAAAGGAAGAGGTTCCCCACCCTCATGAAATTACAGATCCAAGGGGAAAAAACAAACAAACCATGGACACTGCTATTTCCCCATATCATTTTACATATCAAAATATTTCAATGCAGGACAACAGAGGAATATTTTTCAAACTGTGTTTTGGTACAGAAATAATTCAGGGAGCTCTATAAAGAAAATTGCTGGATGGAAGGACAAATATACACAGAAAACTCATCAGTTTTGTTGCCTGTAGATATATAGATTAGATACTTAGACAGACAGACAAATAGATAGATAGATAGATAGATAGATAGATAGATAGATAGATAGATAGATAGAGATGTATATAGAGAGAAATATATGTATAGAGATATATATATAGATATAGATACCGTGAGGTGAGATTTTGCTTTGGGACTCACTTATGGGAAGAGTTATGTGATTTGGCCAGATGAGACTCTGGGCAATTGTTGAACCACCTCCACCCCCACCCCCCAACCTCACCCCTGCTTTGAAAACCCAGATGTTAGTGTTTCTCTCTCTGGTAATTAACACTGTATGTATGTAAAGGTCAGACAGCTAGAAGCCCTGTCTGTTGGTCTATTGAAATGTGTTATTTTCTCTGTCTGTATTTTTTGCCTGCTTGTAATTTCTGGTTGTATTTTCTGAAGTTCAAGATTCTGACTTTTCCCCCTGAACTAAGTGAATGATATTTATGTTTGATTAAAGTAAGATTGTTGACCCTTTTTGAGTTGTTTTCCTTTAGAAAAGCATATCAAAGAACTTGTGCTAGTAGCCACCTGGGTATGCTAGTATACATGCTGTTACAAATAGGGATTGAAATAACCATTCATTTATATTCTCTGGGGCTATTTTTAAATTATAATTCATAAATATATATGTGTGTGTGTGTGTGTGTGTGTGTGTGTGTGTGTGTGTCTATGTGTATGTTTTATACCAACATCCATTACGAATAATTGAGAAGTTTGAAGAGATAAGAAAGTAGAAGTGTTAATCACCAAAGTTCTAACATTAAAATTTTTAGGGTTTTTTTCATCATTTTTCAGTCATATCTGACTCTTAATGACCCCTTTTGGGGGATTCTTAGTGTAATTTTTACACTAAGTTTACCATTTCCTTCTCCAGCTTATTTTACAGATGTGGAAACTGAGGCAAACAGACTTAAGTGACTTGTCCAAGGTCATACAACTAGTAGGTGTCTGAGGTCAGATTTGAACTCATGAAGATGAGTCTTCCTGATTCCAGGCTTGGTACTCTATCCATTGCACCACTTAGCTGCCCCTAATTAAAAGAGAGATCCACAAATCCAACTCAAGCTAAAGCTAAATCCAACTCCAACTATCCTAAAGACAGAATAAACACAAATGTGACCATTCCTATCTCCATTTTCATTTTATGGTCAATGATCACGGGCTCAAAGGTTTAGAGCTGAAAGGGATCGTCTGGTTCAACCTTCATTTTACAGCTGATAAAACTGAGGCCAAAGAAACAAAGTGATTGGCCTAAAGTTACACAACTGGAAATAGCAGCATCAGCACTCAAATTTACATCTTCTGACTCCATTCTGGCACTCTTTCCATTACAACATGAAAGATATATGCTATGTTGCCAGACATTACATGAGTGACTATGAAAATTATGAAAAAAATTAACCAAAAAATACAAAGAATTTTAAAAATAACTTCAAATTTATGCAAATTGGCAGGGAGGCAGATTATAGGAAGAAGGCAGTGCGCCAGGGTGCAGAGAATCCCAGATTCCTCCTAAAACACTTGACTGGGATTAGAGATGTACTATATGGAAATTTTGTATTTCTAAATGCTTCCAACAACAAAAGAAAGCAAGAACAAATCAATGGATTGGGCATGCAATTTAAGAAAAGCTTGAGCAATAATACATCAAAATCCCCAACTAAATAAGTAGAAATTCTAAAAATTAAAGAAGAGATTAATAAAATTGAAATAAAAAGACCATTGAATTAATAAAGTTAGGAGATGATTTTTCAAAAGTCTAGCAAATGTGATAAATAGTTAATTGACCTGATTTTTGAGAGAGAAACTAAATTGTTTACTTATAAAATGAAAGAAGAACTTACAACAACTGGAGAAGAAATAAAGGAAATTATTATAAACTTTTACCCATATTTTTTTTCTAACAAAACTGGAACTTAAGAGAAAACAAAAGAATATTTACCTAGCTTAACAAAGGAAGAAATGGGTTATTTAGATAACACAATATCAGAAGAAAAAATAATTTGAACAAGCCATAAATAAACTAAAAAAGAAAAACAAAGCTCTAGGACCAGATGGGCTTCATAAATGAAACCTATAAGACATTCGAAAATAATTAATTCCAATAGTATATAAATTACTTAAATAATAAAAACAAAGTGCCCTTCTAACCGCTTTCATTACTAAATTAAATTTTATTTTCAATCAACAGAAACAGACCTTCTTTTCCTCCTACCTCCCCACCCACATTAATAAAAAAGAAAATCTTTATTACAAATATATATACACAAATACACACACACACACACACACACACACACACACACACACACACACACACACATACATATAAGCAAAACAAACTACCTAACTGACTTGTCCAAAAACAAATGTTTTACTCTTTATTCTGAGTCCATCACTTCTTTATCGGGAGGTAGGGGGCATGTTTCATCATGACTCCTCTGGAATCATAGTTGACCATAGCATTGATTGGAGTGTCTAAGTCTTTCAAAGTTGTTTGTCTTAACAGTATTGTTATAATTGAATAAGTTGTTCTGCTTCTGCTCACTACACTCTGCTTCATTTCATGCAAGTCTTCTCAGGTTTCTCTGAAACCATTCACTTCAGAGTATTCTTTCACATTTGTAACCTGTTTAACCATTCCCCATTTGATGAACACCCCTCAGTTTCCAATTCTTTGCCACCACAAAGAGATCTGCTATCAATATTTGGGGGCATCTTATTAAAGTTCATTCTGCTTAAAACTAATATCTCCCTTAAATTGAACTCCTTCTTATTTCCCCCTCTCCCTTCTCCTTTTTCCCTCATGTTTTCTTGTTGGATGATATGTATTTGTGTGTTTCAGAGGGAGAGAAAGAAAAGACAGAGACAGAGGCAATGAGAAAGAGAGAGAAAGAGAGAGAGAGAGAGAAAGAGAGAGAGAGAGAGAGAAAGAGAGAGAGAGAGAGAGAGAGAGAGAGAGAGTTTAGATGAGATCAGGAATGTTAGATACTCCCCCCACCCTTATATTTCTATAGACTTCTACTTATATGTCTCAATTATGTGAAATTATTTTCTGCATCCTTCTTATCCTTCTCATCTCCTAGTGTATTCCTCTCTCCTACCCTTCCCATTTTCCAAGATCATCAAAATATTATAACCAAGGCCCTCCATCTCATTAGACTACTTCTGTGACCTCTGATGATAACAGGTTCTGAGAATACATATGTATCATCTCCCTATGTTAGAATGTAAAGTTTATTGTTGATGCCTTACAGTTGTCTGCTCTTGTTCACATTTTTATGTTTCTCTTGACTCCTATGTTTGAGGAACTCTGCCTTTTCATCAGGAATGCTCAAAAGTGCTGTATTTTATTAAAAGTAATTTTTGCCCTCTAGGATTAAGCTCAGTTTTTTCTGGGTAAAATAACCTTGGTTACAAATCTATATTCTTTGTCTTCTGAAATATATTTCCAAGCTCTCTACTTTTGGAGTGGTGACTGCTTAATCACAATGATCCTGACTAACTCCTTGGTACATGAATCATTTCTTTCTGGAGACATATATTGCATTATTTGATCTCAAACCTCTGAATTTTGGGCTATCATGTTGCTGGTCATTTTTATTTGGAGAATGCTTTCTGGAGGTGACATATGGATTCTTTTTATTTCCATTTTACCTCTAGTTCTAAGAGATCTAAAAATTGTCTTTTCTGATTCCTTGAAATTACAAAGGCTTTTTTTTTCCACTGTAGTTTTCAGATAATCCAGTAATTCTTAAATTATCTCTCCTCATTCTATTTTCCAGGTCAATTGTTTTTTTTTTCTATGAAAATATTTTCTCCTATTTTTTTCAGTCTTTCTACTTTGTTTTAATTTTTGTCTCATGAAATCATTATCTTCTATTTGTTCCATTCTGATTTTCAGAGAGTATATTGGACAAACTTTTATTCTCTACTGCTAATTCTCTTTCCAATTCCTTCTTTCATAGGTTTCATTTCTTTTCCCATTGTTTTTCCTCTACTCTTTTCATTTGATTTATAAAAAAATATTTTAATATTATTTCAAATTTTTGCTTTATCTTTGCTAGGAATTCTAGTTGGATTTTGTCCAAGCTGTGTTTTTTTTTCCTTGTAGATGTTTTGGAGCCATTCTCTTGTTCCAGATTTGTGTCTTGAGTGTTTCTGTCACAATTAAGCTTTTGATTATGGGATTCTTTGTTTGTTTGTTTGTTTGTTTGCTCATTAGTCCAGTCTGCTTGCTGACTTCAGACTTTATACTGGGTCTAGAATCTGTGAGCTTCTTGAGGGGATGTCTTAGCTGGTTCTGCAGCTTCTTTCTTGGAATTTTAAGTGTTGTGTTATAAAAGGATATCCAGAACAGCCCAGGCTGAGAGTCCTATGAGCCCTCAGTTCTTCCAGTATGGTTCAAGGCAGCCTGATCACTGGTCTCTTGGTTCAAGAATTGCAAGCCCCTGGCCTGGATTTGAAGCCAAGCAACACACTATATCCTTGTTCCTAGTTGCAATTCTAGTAGACTGCTACAAGACTTAGCCATTAGAAGCCAGATGGATATCTCTGCTGGTTCAGAGGGACACAATTACAAGTTCCCCTTTGGTCTGAGATTCTTGCCCTGGTTATTCTACTGTAGTCTTCAGACTAAGCTGAAGACTGGAACTAAAAGCCCATTCTTCTCCTAAAGTCAAAGTTGTACAGTTTGTACTTGTTTCTCACTCACTGCACAGCCTCAAGCCTGTTACCACTTTTAACTCTATAATACCATCTCTAGGTACAGGTTCCTCCTAAGTCAGCCCTGGAATTTTGATTCTTAAAAAGCAACAAAGCAGCCAGGTGACATGTATACCTACACCCTGCACAAATCAAGACCCCAATATACTGGATTTGGAAAATCTTCTTGACCTGATATACAGCTTCTCCCTATACTGGAATGCTCTACATAGTCATTCCTGACTGTCCATGGACCTGTACTATGTTTGTCTTCCCATGTTGACCTGAACTAAAAAAAAAAAAACTCATAGTATTTTTTTCTTGGTTCTCCTAATCAGAACTATATCCAGTGCAATTCCCAGATTTGTTTGGAAGAGTTATGGGGTAGAGTTTGGTTATACTTTTTCCAGCCAATTCTACCATCCTGGCTCTGCCACTCCATTCTTTTTCTATGATACAAATATGATACTGCTTCTCAAACCAGGCAGAAACAAAGCAGAGAAAAAAAGTTACAGACCAATATTTCTAATGAATATTTATACAAAAATGTTAAATAAATTTACTGCATTGGGATTATCGTAGGAATTCAGGGTTCATTCAATATGAGGAAAACTGAAAATATAATAAACCATATCAATCATTTAAATTATAAAACTATATAATTATATCAATAAATTCCGAAAAGCTTTTAACAAAATCTAATCATCTCTATTACAAACCCTAGAAATCAAATGTATAAATGGACCTTTCATTAATGTAACAAATTGTGTTTATATCCAAGGAAAAAAATATTAAATGTAATGGAGATAAGTTAGAGGTCTTTCCAATAAGATTAGGGATAAAGCAATGTTGCCCATTATCATTGCTGCTATATAGCATAGTTCCAGAAATGCAAGCTGTAGCAAAAAGATAAGAAAAATAAATTGAGAGGAACATTGTAGGCAAAAAGAACATAAAATCATCAGGTTTTTCAGATGATATGTATGTATCCTTAGGGAAATCTAGAAAGTAAACTAAGAAATTAATTGAAATAATTGATAGCTTCAGTAAAGTTGCAAGATATAAGATCACTAGCATTCCTATTAAACCAACAAAATCCAAAAAGAACTAAAAAAGAGAAATTTCATTCAAAATACCTACAAAGACCACAAAATATTTAGGAGTGTACCTCTCAATATTTAGTGAATCTAACTATAAAACCCTCTTATGCAGAAATAAAGATAGACATAAATAAATGAAGAAGCATTAATTCCTCATGGACAGGTCAAGCTAATATAATAAAATGACAATAATCTTAGATTAATTAATTTATTCTATGCTGTGCCCCACAAATATTCAAAAGAATATTTTATAGAGCTAGAAAAAAAAGAACAAAATTCACATAAATGAACAAAAGATCAATAATCTCAAAAGTAATAATGAAAAAAGTAAGAAGGAAAGGGGTCTATCAGCACCAGATCTCAAATGGCACCACAAAATAATAATCATAAAAATGACTTAGTATTGATATAAAAATAAGAGAGAAATCAATCAGTGGAACAAAATGGGCACCCAACATACAGAAGCAAAACACACACACACACACACACACACACACACACACACACACACACACACACACACACAGACACACAGCAGTATTAGCGTTTGATAGAACCAAACACTCCAATTGCTAGGGGAAGGACTCACTATGTGACAGTTTGGACCAAGACCTCACACCATATGCCAAGATAAACTCCAAATGGATATATATTTCTTAGATACAAAAAGCTACATCAAACAAATGAGGGAAGCAAAGAAAAAAACTTACCTTTCAGATTTATAGGACAGGGAAAGATTTACTACTAAACAAAAGATAGAGAGGATCACACAACACAAAATGGACATTTTTTTCTTATATAAAATTAAAACATTTTTGTACAAACAAATCTGACAATCAAAAATGAAATTTGTAACTATGAAAAAAAATCCTTGCAGCAAGTTTCTTCGAAAAAGGTCTCATTTTTAAGGTGTGTAAGGAACTGATTAAAAGTAATAAGAAAATGATAAATGGCCAAAATCTATGATATGAAAGTTTCCAAAGAAAAAAATCCAAATTATCACCAATCATGAAAAAATGCACAAAAGCCCTAATAATTAGAGAAATTAATATTAAAGCAACTTTGAGTTTCTACCTCACAGATATCAGGATAGCAAAAATAATGACAAATGTTGGAGAGAAAATAGGTACCCTTATCCACTCTTGGTGAAACTATCAATTGGTCCAGCCATTTGGAAAAGCAATTTGAAAATCAAATAGTTATTAAACCAATACTATAATTATGGTAAAACTATAATAAACTAAAAACCCTTTTGCCCAGGATGCTACTCTAGGCCTATGTTTCCAAAGAAATCAAAGAAGGAGAAAAAAGGATCCATATATATGAAAATATTTATAGCAGTTCTTTTCATGGTACCCCAAAACTGGAAACTAAAGGACTGTCTTCTTGTTGAAGAATGGCTAAACAAATTATATATGAATATAACAGACGCTTATTATGCCATAAGAAATCATGAACTAGACAGCTTTAGAGGAAACTGGAAAGGCCTTTATGAACTTTGCAAAGAAGAGTAGGTACAATTAGGAGAACCATTTATATGATAACAATTTTATAGAGAAAAACAACTTTGAAGACTTTAAAACTCTATTCAACACAATGGTAAACTCCAGTTCCAAAAGAATGAAGATGAAATACACCACTCAGCTTCTGACAGGACATGATAAACTTAAAATGCAAAAAGAGCCATTTGACCATGGCTAATGTGGGGGAGGGTTGGTTTTTTGTTGTTTTTTTTTCTTTAATTTGTTCATAGAGGGAGGTAGTGGGAGAGACTGATTAATTTTAAAAATACTTGGTACTTTAAAAATATTTTTTAAATGTGATGAAATGAAAGAATCCTTCCCCACCCTTCCCCCCCCAAAAAAGAAAATACTGGCTAATACAAGAGAAAAAGAAATCCAACGTGAGGAACATTACAAGATGAGTTATCACATCTGGTGCAATTCCCAATTAAAAAGTACTTTGCTATGGTAAGGTTTAGAATATCAAGGGACAGAGACAAACCTTACATGGGGTCTATCTAACATCAGGGTTTGTTAAATAATGTACAAACCATATAGACAGAGAGTACAAGATGGATGGATGTTATAAGAATGAAGACAGTGAACAATTCTGTTTAAATAAGATTTACTGGTATTTTTAGTGTGTTCTTCCTACCATCATTTATTAAATTTTGTACAAGCTTTATTTTGTTTGGATTATAAAAAATATGGACCATGTAACCATGGATCGAGGGTACAAGAAAACATATGCATGTCCACCACACTATCACAGAGTTTCCACTTTTATCTGGACCAGGAAAATGAGGTAGCACCTGTAATTGCTACCAGAAGGTCAGCTCTATCCAGACAAGAATAGCCTGACCACTGGATGGTCCCTATATTCTTGGGACTATGCAGTTTGATACTGGAGTAAACAAAGTTACCTGAAGCCTCTTACAATTGAATAAGTCATATGTGGGTTTCATAGAAGGACTCTGAATCCAAGGGTATTCATCCGTTTATCTATGAGTATTCATCTCCATGAGTCTTTCTTAGATTAAGGGGATTGATCTATCTAGTCTGCACCTTAATTATTGAGTGTAAGCAATCATACCATCTTCATCTGTTTTTAATATGTTTGTCTGAATAAAATTAATAATATTTTTTGTAAATCAACACTAAGAGTGAGAGCAGAATGGTATAGTAGATAAAGGGCCAGCTTTGTAGACAGGAAGACCTGAATTCAAGCCCTACCTCCTAGTGGCTCTGACAGTGGCTATGTGACTGTGGGCCAATCACTTAAACTCTCAGTTCCAGTCCCCTTCCTCCTAATTCCCAGACAACTTTCTAAGATTATAGGGAGTTTTAGTATCAAGAATTGTCCACTAAGGGCAGCTAGGTGGCACAATAGAAGGGGAAGCTAGGTGATAGGGTGAATAAAGCACCAGCCCTAGAGTTGGGAGGATCTGAGTTCAAATTTGATCTCAGATCCATTTTAGCATGTGCCCCTGGGCAAGTCACTTACTCCTGATTGTCTCAAAAAAAGAAAAAAAAGTTGCCACTACTAATGAAGCCACAGGACCCCTTGAAAAAATCATTTGTTACCACTAATAAAAGGCTTTTTAAAAATTATTTTAAAGCATCACGTGCAAGGTTCATTCCAAATTTTCTTTAAAGCAAAGTTTTCTGCCACAGCAAAAAGCTTGAGAACCTCTTCACACCAGACCAAATATCAGAACAAGAATGATAAACCAACTTCCTCTTCTTCTAACCAGGACCAGCTGCAATTCTCTTTTTTCCTCTTCTCTACTAACTTGTAATATGAACCTTGAGAATAACTAATAAAAATTGACTAGACTAAATATTTATTTTTTTACTGACCTGCTTTACCCTTCATGGGGACACTAGTAGTTAAATGAATAAAATCAGTGTTATGACCTCTGCAAAAATTACTCCAGCCCAGGAGAAAGCTCTTGGACACATTTGCAAGACTACTATAGGGTTGTATGAACTATAATGTTCACGAAAATAAATGTCTTGAAAACAGTTCTCTTTGCTCACATGTTTTTGCATACCTCAGGATGCTGAAGGAAGTATATTATACATTTAGAACTTCAATAAACATTTGTTCAATGAATGAATATAATCTAGTCTTAACTGATTTATTCACAAAAGAACAATTTTTGAGCATTTGCTGGAAGACATCTAAACTCTTCCCCAACTCTAAAATTAGATGATTCCACTGAGAAAAGTGTGGCCTAGTGGATTAAGAGCAAATTCTTAGATTTAGGAAGAAAGACAGACCTGGGTTCAAATCCTGCCTCTGATCCATACTAGCCAAGTGACCGCGGGCAAGTCATTCACCTCTCAATGCTCCAGGCAACTACCTTGGGCAATGAGTTATATAATCTAAATTGGGGAGGGAATTCCATGATGGGAGCTCTATACAATAATGAAACCAACAAAAAAAGATATTTTGTGTGCAAGACACCAGCCCCAGGCATTGTCTATCTTTCAGAAACTATAATTCTTTCTATAGAAGCAATGAATAACATTAATAGACTAAAACCTATGAAAGACAAAAGGAGGAACTGGGAGTAGGAGTTGACAAACTGTGGTATGTAGTTCAAATGTGATGCATAAGATCAAATTTTACTGGCATGCCCCCTATTGTGGAAAGAGCCAGATCCCTGGGGCAAAGAAAAGGTAGGCCAGCCTTTTTTCTATTCTCTAAATGGTTGTGCCTCACTCTAGACACCAGAATAACGAGGAACCCAGTGTTAAGAGATATATTTCTCCACAGCCTCTTGTTATGTGACCTTGGGCGAGTCCCTTCTTTTCACTGGGCTTCACTTATTCATTCCTAAAGTGAGGGTATTGGAGGAACTTGGTCCCCAAAGACCCTCACAACTTAAACATTCTGTCTAATTTGAGTTTAGCCAGGCAGGTGAGCTGGCTTCCGGTAGGCAAATTCCTCTTTCCTTTCTCCGACCTGCTAGACAGCACATCAATCAGGAAAGAAGAAATATTCCATCTTGGAGAAAACAATAACCCCTTACCAATATTTACTAAACCCACTTACTAAGTCCATATTTTTAATAACTGAAACAAAATAAAGCTTGTACCAAATTTAATAAATGTCCTGTGAGAGGAACACACACTCATTTAAAAAAATACCAGTAAATCTTATTTAAACAATATTGTTCACTGTCTTCATTGTTATAACATTCATCTGATGCTTGGGGAAGGGGCGGGGAGGGAAGATCCAGTAAGTGCCATCCAATTCCACAGCCATTTCTTCAGCATCTACTATGTGTAAGACACTTCCTTGGGTTCTAGGGTACAGAGACAAAAGTGAGATTGTCCCTGTCCTCGCTGAGCTTAGGTTCTCCTGAGGAATATGACATGTATATAAATAGCAAATACGAAGTCATTTGGGGAAAGAGAGCATTAACAACTGTGGGAAACAGGAAGGCTTCAGGAAGGATGTGGTCCTTGAGATGAGCCCTGAGAGAAGCTCAGCGTTCTGATAGGAAGAGATGAGGGGGACGTATATTCTGGGCGTGGAGGATATATCGCCTGCATGAAAGCAGTAACACAGGATATGGAATGTTAAGTGCAGGGAACAGTTAATCACCCAGTTCGGTGAAAACATAAGAATGTCTAAAAAGAAGAAATAAGAAAAAAAAATTTTTAAGGTTAGAAAGGTATTTTGGAGCCGTTATACACTACTAGGCCAAAGAGTTCATTTTTTTGTTATTTTTGTTCATTTCAATCACTTTTGTTCATTTCATTTTGTTGTTTTGTTCATTGTAGTCATGTCCAACTCTCTGTGAGCCCATTTGTAGTTTTCTTGGCAAAGATACTGAAGTGATTTGCCGCTTCCTTTTCCAGTTCATTTTACAGACAAGGAAATTGAGGCAAACTGTCTTGCCAAGGGTCCCATAGCTAGTAAGTGTCTGAGTCAGATTTGAACTCAGGTCTTCCTGACTCCAGACCCAGTACTTTGTCCACTGCACCACCTAGCTGACCTATGTTCATATTTTATCCTAAAGTTAATAGGCAGTCATTAGAGAAACTTTAGTCACATCATTGTTTTTAAGAAACTATGCTTGTGTTTTTGTCATTTTAAATTACTAAGCTATTTAGGGTATATATAAACTCTTTGAGAAGTCTTTGGTGCTGTAGAAAGAGCAGTAGGCTAGGAGTCAGATGATCTGAGTCCTTGCTAGGAATCTGAATCTGCCCAGTAAACCACTGTGTTACCTGGCTGAGTATAAAGTATTTACTAGGCAGGCTCAGGATTTCAAGAAAAAGAGACAGTTGTGAAAATGAATGTTGAAAACTAAAAATAAATATTTTTTTAAAAAAAGAAAGAAAAGGGACAGCTAGGTGGTGAAGTGAATAGAGCACGGGCCCTGGAGTCGGGAGGATCTGAGTTCAAATCTGGACTCTGTGTGACCTTGGGCAAGTCACTTAACCCCAAATGGCCTGTCTTCCCCCTCCAAAAATGAAAAAAAAAAGTAAAATGAATAATAAAAAAAAAACATCTTCACACTCAATTGAACTATAAGATTTATTGATATGCAAAAATATAATTCATACAGGAAGTTTATAAGAAAGCATATGCATTCTGTTCCACTGGTCCCTGAGAGATCCCCATTTTTTACCTGACTTGGGGAAATGGAGTCCCCCACATGAAAACAGTCCCCAGGAAATCATTTCTATCCATATATAACCAGACCTTCGAAAGGCCAAAGCTATTAGGGGCAGTGTGGCTTTATACTAAAGCGGAGAAAGAGAGGTATAGACTTTTACAAATGTATCTGTCTTAGGAACCATGAATACCCCATTCACAAGTAGGTCAGACAAGACTAGGTACAGGTTTTGGTAGAATTACTTTGGTCTGATGGGCTCTCCTCAGGCATCCTTATCAATCACTTTCATGTGGGGTTTATCACTCTATAGTCCCCTTTCTTTCTGGGAGAAAGGTCCACTTCTAACCAGCCGGCATTATTCTAACCTTTTATGATCAACCTATGTGCAAAGTCCTTGTAGGTAGAGTCCATGGTTCTACTATAAGCAATCCTCATCCAAGGATAAACTCAACACTATCCCAACATAGGAATACCTTTTTTTAAGTAATGATGTCATTGACAATAAATCGTAAGTATAGTAAAGGTCCTATCTTTATCTCATCCCTGGGGGAATTCCCACATTATTATCTACTCCAAGGATTGCTATGTCATCTTGTTGATCCCACCCCTCCTTTTCTGCTACTTACAAATGGAATGTTGTCTCTAGGTGAGCGCTGATGTCATACAAAACAAAGGGATGCATCATAGGCCACCTCATTAGAGAAGAATATACAGTTACTCAGTGTTTTTATTCATTTGGGTTCTATGAAAAAAAAAAATTCAGTTCCTCTCTTCACAAGATAGGGGAAAATTCAGCCCAAAGATAGACAGAGTCAGTGGGCAGCTATCTCCTGGTCAAGAGACAGCAACAAACAGTACTATTGCTCAGAGCACAAAGCCTATTCCATCTCCCTACATTAGGCTATAGTTTTCTAATCTCTAGTCATGTTCCCTTGTGGGGACACACTCACCTCTAGGTAAGAAGGAGTAAGGAGGAGAAAATCCTCAAAGATACTGGGACCCAGATCTTTTCATTCCACTATGTGGACTATTACTCTCTGGTTCTTGGTTCCTACTTCTGTCCCCAGGAGAGCAACGATTTGAAATTGTTTCCTATCCTAGAGTATCCAGAGGAGTGTCCAGAATCCAAATGAAAAGTCAGAGTGGCCACCAAACAATTCTTAGTATAAAACTTCATCTTTGATTGTGAGTACCATAAGATAGCTGTGGCTTGATTTAGTTAGAATCATAACTGAAAAATTCCATACCACAAATCTCGTTTCAGGTAAGTGGCGGGAAGTACCTCTTTCAGTTAATGTGAAGTGAAATTGCCCTGTGGGAAAAAGAGACCCCAGAATACTTGATCCAGATCACCATTGGGTAGCTTCTTTTAATTAACTATTCTTGCTAACTGGTTGTTCAGCTCTGTTGTTTCTATGCTGCTGAACGATTTCAGAAGTTGTCAGTGGCATCAAAAGCCTGCATCAAGTCCCAGTTACCCCCAGTCTAGCTATGATTCTAGGTACAACAGAGTGTTTTATTTTGTAAAAGCAAACTCCAGGAGGTGGACCTGAACAATAAGGCACCGTGAGTATCATTAGTCCCTTTGCTGCAGGCACTATGCCAGATCCTTTGCCTAATCCAGGGATGGGGAATATGTGGTCTCTAGGTCACATGTGACCTTCTAGGTCCTTGGGTATGGCCTTTTGACTGAGTCCAAGTTTTACAGAACAAATCCTTTTATTAAGGGGATTTGTTCTAGGAAGTTTGGATTCAAAGAGTTGCACTTGAGAACCTAGAGGGCCACATGTGGTCTC
>CM053582.1:485116039-485127208 GCA_028627135.1 Pseudochirops cupreus
TGTTTTGAATGTTTGTCTTGATTTGTAATGGAATAAACAGAGTGTTCACTCTATTTTGTAATCTGAACTCTAAAAGCTGTTCACAGTAGCATTCCTTTGGGAATCTGCTGGTGCATGGCATTACATTGGATAATAGCATGGAAGTTGGAGTAGTCTGAATATTCACAGCTCAGGCTACAGTGATGGAGGTAAGCCTACCCTAAAGTGGAATAACCTTAAAAATAAGGAAGGTCTCCAGGTGGCAGCATGCCCCCTCTCCACAATTACTAGAAAAATGAAAAAAAAATATTGGTTACAAGTGACCATGAGGAAAAGGTCCAAGTACCTTCTGGGGTAGTCCAACATTGATTAATAACTGACTACAGTTTACTAATTTGAGAAGATCACTTGATTTTTTAAGATTGCAGGTTTTCCATTGCAAAATAAGGTAGTTTGACCAGATAATTTCTTAACAATATTATTGTTTTGTTTTATTTGTTAAAAAAAAAAAACAATTTGTAACATTTGGATTTTTTAAAGTTTTGCATTCCATATTCTATCCCTCCCTCTTCACTGAAACTGTATGCAATATGATATAGGCTATACATTAGCAATCATGTAAAACAGTTCCATATTAGTCATTTTGTGGAAGAAAATGTGAACCAAAAAAAAGTGAAAATAGTATTTTCCAGTCTGTAGTCAGATGCCATCAATTCTTTCTCTGGAGGCATATAGCATTTTTCATCATGAGTCCTTTGAGATTGTCTTGGATCATTGTATTGCTGAGAATAGCTAAGTTATTCACAGTTGTTCATCACACAGTGTTGCTGTTACTGTGTACAATGTTCTCCTGGTTTTGCTCATTTCACTCTGTATCAGTTCACGTAAGTCTTTCCAGGTTTTTCTGAAATCACCTGCCCGTAATTTCTTATAGCACAATAATGTTCCATTAAATCATATACCACAACTTATCTGGCCTTTCCCCAATTGTTGGGCATCCCCTCAATTTCCAATTCTTAGCCACCACAAAAAGAGAGGCTATATGTATTTTTGTACAAATAGCATTTCTAAGGACCTCTCTAGCTCTGACATTCTCAGCCTATGGTCCCTCATAAAGCCAATGCCTCTACTAACCCCACCTATCTGCATCAGTTCTACCAAGCAGAGTCCTGGGACAATTATAATGGGACAATTGCACTTTCCTCCAGCCCAGCAAGGTACATAAGTAGCCAATGTACTTAACTCTCCCACTATCTTCTCACCAGATTCCTTGCCATCTTGCTGCCATATGCCTAGCCTGAACACCCTCCCTCTCTCCAGTTTCTAAATTTGGAAACATAATCATATTAATATTGCCACTATTCTGGAATAGACGTGTCGAAGTATTCCCTATAGCTCTATTCATCATCCCTACAATTTTCCAGACCAAAATAGCACACACGCCCCCTTGACTATCAATCTCCCTATTAGAATGTAAGCTCCTTGAGAGCAGAAACAATCTCATTTTTGTTTTCATATCTCTAGCATCCAGCAAAGGGCATAGTAAATGCTTAATAAACTTCTTTTCTTTCATTCATATGGTCCATTGTTAGGGACTGGGCCACCTGCAGTTACCCTGATCTATATCTGGCCACTGGACCCAGATAGCTCTGGAGGCAAAAGTGAGGCTGGTAACTTTGCACAGCTCTCCCTCACTCAAATCCACTCACTTGCAAGTCATGGTATCCTCTTCCTGATGTCATGGTCCTCTTCAAGAATCAAGGACAAACCACACAACTATGACTAGGGTTAATACAACAAATGAGTAGAAACAGCAGTCATTGATAAATTGTGATTTCAGGAGAAAGTTTTCACCAGCCACCAAGAATTCATCTTCAAAGTAGCCAATTAACTCCTGAAATTCCACAATTAGAACTTCATTACTTTGTCTTAAGACAAAAAGGAACATTTTTTCTGAAACTGTAATTAGTGCTTAATTCATTGATTAGACTTGGGAAATCATACTATTAGAGATGAAAAGTACCTGAGAGATCAGCTAGTCTACCACCCTAATTTTACAGATTAGCAAACCAAGCCCTATAGAGATAAAATGACCAAGTTTAACAATTAGTGGCAGAACTCAGGCTCTTAGAACTCAGGTATCTTGAATAGAACTCAAGTGTTTACATTTGTCATTATCCCTTTATTATTTGTTGGATGCGTGTGTGTATGTGTGTTATGTTGTTGTTGTTGTTCTCCATGTAGGTTATATGCATCCACATGAGCTGGTCTACATACGACTTGCAGGAAGGTATAAAGATAACTCTAGAGCCTCTTCTACCCATCCTTCTACAAGGGAAACTTTGATTCCTTCCAGGTGGAGAAGTAAGAGGTTGGGGCCAAAAATTTAGACATTCTGCTCTCTGTAGATAAAGGGTTCTAGGCTAAAATCACATGTATCCCCCTAAATATTGTTAGTCTATGAGAAATAATTTTTAAATTCAAGCTGTGCTCCTGATCCCTTAGTAGCAAAGGAGTGCCCTTTGCTATGTATCAAATTGTGTAGTGGGTAAATACTGACTTTGGGACTCCCTTCCAACCAAATACCCCCTACACAAAAAAAGTATGTAGCGAATAGTAAAGAAACCAATTTAATGAAGCTGATGGCAAGAAATCAGAAGAGGTGAGAATGTACCAGATAGTACACAAAGTGAATGAGCTCTCCTGCTGGAATTGAAATGTCTCAGCTTAACTAATGAAGAAAAAATCCAAAATCTCATGCAAGGGGAAATTCCCTGAAGTCTTGAGTGAAACAAGTTCAAGATAGAGATGTGATTGAAATGCTAGCTGCCTTCTATATGTTGACTTCTTCCCAGAGTTTTTGTCTCCCTTCATGGACATCTCTCTAAAGAGAATATGGAACCATGTATTTTCTTATTTAAAGCTGGAACTCCGAAAAATTATCTCTCTTCTCTCAAACTCTTGACAATTCTAACCCTCATACAGACATAGCAAAAAGTCATCTCTATCAATGAGGAGAATAATGCAAAGGGCTGTGAGCCTCATGTTACATTATTCTCATGTTAAATCAATCTTGTTTCTTTTTGTATCACTTATATACTATGACAGGACATACTATCACTTTTCTTGGCAAGACTATAATTCTTAATTGCTAGGGTTTTTTTTTCTTGCTTTCTTCAAGGGCTACAAATGAAACATGTAGCCTGTATCATCAATGGAGGTCATAAAGAACAGCCAGAAACCTTCTCTAGAACCTACCCCAACCCACCAATGGATGACTTGACAATACCACCATCAGCTACCATCCCAGTCCCCATCACCAAATTCCCACCAGGCTATGGATGTTTATTCTTGGCTAGATACTAACCCTCCAATGCCTACCTCTTTTTGAGGTAACCCAGGGTCCCACTCCATTCCAACACTTGGACCCAGTACCCTCTGCCCAATGATCATTGATTCAGGACCATCTGCCCTGCCATCATTCCCCAAGGTGATCAGAGCTTGACATCTGTTCTACTACATTGTCTGCCAAACCTTAAGAACCGCCTGACCTTCCCATCTGCCATGAAACTGAATCCTCCTTTATGTGTTGTCTCAACCAATCAGAATGTGAACTCCTTGAGATCAGAGTCTGTCTGCTTTTTTTTTCTGTTTGTATTCCTATCACTACCCAGTGTTTAGTACATAGTAAGTAAGTACATTTCTTTCTTAGAGTAGGGACTGGCCACCTCCTGTTTCTTTACCTTATCCTCTCCTCAGAGTGGTTTATGACATGGGGAAAGAGAGAAGCATGGAGATACAGGGAATGGGGTGGGGGTGAGGTAAAAGGATTGGAGAAGAGAGAATCATAGCAGGAGAAAAGGAAGAAAGGGAAAGGAGAGAGAACAAGCCATAAAGGTCATTCCTCCCCAAATTCACTATGTACCCACCACACAATTTGAGCTAGGACTGGCCCTATTTATCATCTACTATTGCTTGGCCCTGACTATCATCTATTATTGCTTAGGAAATAATCTTGGGACTTTGGAGCAGGAAGGGACCCTAAAGATCATATAGTGGAGTTTCAGAATTTTCATATTAAAAAACTGATCCACAGAGAGGTGATATGTTCACATAGCCACATAGCTAGTGACAGAATTGAGCCTAGATCTGAGGTCTCTTGTTTTAAAATTCAGTGTTCTTTTTTTTTTAAACTTTTTTATTAACAAAAAATGAATTTCTCTTCTTCCATCTCTCTCCACTTGGAAAATCAAAAACAAAGCACTTGTGACAGATATTAAGGAAAACAAATTCTGTCCATGTCCAAAAAATTTGTCTCATTCTGCATCTTGAGTCATGCTACCCATCCACTTCCTGACATAAAGTTGATTCCTCTGAAATCATGGTTAGTCATTATGCTGATCAGAATTCTTAAGCCTTTCAAAATTGTATGTCTTTACAATATTGCTGTTACTGTGTAATTTATTCTCTTGGTCTGCTTGCATCCATTCATACAGGTCTTCGGAAGTATCTCTGAAATCATGTCCATTATCATTTCTTAGAACATAATAATTTTCCATTACATTCACATATAAGAAAGAATTCCAAACAAGGAGGAAGATAAAAAAAAATCAACAAAACCAATCAACACATAAAAAATCTGATGTTATATGCCATATTCCATATCTGTTGCCCAAACATCTACAAAAGCAGTGTCTTCTTTATGGCCAACTTTGGCACTTTTTTTTTACTACAATATGCCATCTTTCTAGCTTAGAAGTAGCATAGACCAGAAATCTGATAGATATTGGTATAGATTCTGTCAAATCTTCACTCTCCTGGAGAATATTAGATGCAAGGACGATCTACCCTTTCCCATGAACCAAACCAAGCTGAAGATCTCTGACACTTGGGAAACATAAGATTTTACATCATCGCTGCCCATATTTTAAGATTATATTTTTTGAAAAGGTCTTCCGGTTGTCCTCTCTATCACAAGAAGGAAGAAGATAGATGTGAATAATTTTTATCTTCCATTTTGGGGATTTTCTGCGTACTCAAAAATAATTCCTCTCATGGCTAAACAAGTTGTGGTATATGAATGTACTGGAATACTATTGTGCAATAAGAAATGAGGAGTAGATGGACTTCATAACAAACTGGAGAGACTTATATAAACTGACGCTGAGTGAAGAGAGCAGAACCAGGAGAATTTTGTACACAATTACAGACACATTGTATCTGTGTGTATTTGATAGGCTGGGGTCCTCTCAGCAATGCAAGGTTATAAGACAACTCCAAAAGACTCATGATGGAAAGGGATATCCATATCCACAAAAAGAACTACAGAATCTGAATGTAGATTGAAGCAAACTACTTGTTCTCTCTCTTTTGTGTTTTGTTATGCTTTGTTCCTTCTTTCTCATTCACTACATTGGTTATAATTCTGCTTTACAACTTGACTAATTTGTTTAATGTAAAGGTATTTGTAGAACCTATATCGGATTGCATGGCACCATGGGGGGAGGAGAGAGAGGGGAAGAAAATTTGGAACTCAAGGGATTGTGGAACTGAATGTTGTAAACTAAAAGTAAATAAATAAATTTTAAAAAATAAAATAATTCCTCTCCATCAGCCTAGGAGCATGGGCACATCACTACACCCATGTATGTTCAAAAGTAAACATTGCTACTTGGTAGTTTGATGGCTCAGACAAGAAAGTGAAAAGCGTTTTCTTGTGTCTTGAAGTTTTCTTTCAAGAAAAATGTGATATCTAATGGTAATACTTCTCAAATTCAGTTTTAATCATGCAATTAATTCCTCTAAGCAGAAGATAATACTGTTTGGTAGTATTTTTGTTTCTAAGCAGTGTCAACTTAATTGTTCTCTCTCAAAATTAACAGCAAGCCAGAGCTGTCTAACAGGACATTATCTTAAAGTCCAAAATGACTTGTCCAAAAAAAATTAAGGGATATAACAACCCAGTTGGAAAAAGAACAATTATACTGATGGGGGGATCTCAAAGTTTTCAGATTATAATCAACCAAGTGCATACAAATGCTATCAAACAAAGCACATCTTATCAATAACAGTAAAATTCCTTTGAGGAAATGCCTCGAAAACTGTTTTCAATCAGATACATTCATTCAAATGGATTTTAAATAGTCAGAAAGCAGATAAAGATGGCAAGAGAGGCATAGCCCCTTTAAGAAACAGTTTGCCACTGAAAAAGAAAATTTGAAATCAGAGTTTAGTTAAAGAAGTATTCAATGCAAACTCAGCATCAGTAAAGGGAGAAAAAGAGCTAGGAGCCTGAACCATTCCATCTTTGTTTCTCAAGTAATTGGGAAAATTGTTCTGATCATGAAATAGGTATAGTTACAGTAACATGCGAACTGCCAAGAACTAGGAAGGAAAGAAGGAAGGAAGGAAGGAAGGAAGGAAGGAAAGAAGGAGGAAGGGAGGGAGGGAGGGAGGAATTTTCCTGAACACACAATAATAGCAGAGAGACAAAAACACATGAGCATCTATTTAAGTTAGGTAGTCAAACTAAGTAAAGGTGATTAAACAGCAGTAGGGGGCTCATCACCAGAAGAATTTTGCAGTCCAGCCAACTACAGAAACTTTCACTAGGGGCAGAAGTTTCAAAGAGGCAAATTTAGCCCTGAAATAAAAGGGGGAAAAAATCCTAACAATTAGAGCTATCCTAAAGTGGAACAGGTTGCCTTTGGAGGCAGTGGGTTCCCCTTTATTGGAGATCTTCCAGAAAAGGATGGATGACAAGTCACTTGTGGGGCATAGCATAGTAGGAATTTTATTAGAGTATGAATTGGACCAGATAGCCACTGGCTTTCATTCCAGCTCTGAAACCTGGTAATTCTGTAAAGTCACCACCTAGACCTGTGTCAATAGAAACAGTAGCCATGCCACAAAATCTTGGATCTATAAAATACCAAAGACCTTAGTTACAGGAAAACATAGCTAGGGAGGCTTTTTAACCAGACTTGCCAAGCTTGGCAGTATGCAAAACGAGCAAAGTCTGGAGGTTTCTCTTGACCCTAAGAAAAAGCCCAAATATGATAGAAACCTAGATTTGAAAAATACTAGAGGTTGGATAAGTAATGATTGGTAATAATTGAGAATAAAGCAAAGGTACTAATTTGTGTTTATCTGGTTGTATTTCTATAGGTCTTACTCCATATTTTATATCTAATATCTTGTACTTTTCTTTTATAGTTAAACTGGTATTTATACTTTCAAAATACTGTCTCATTTATCCACACCATTAATGTGTCAAACCATACCCTAGATATGCACCTCTCCCTAATCTGGTGGCGGCTATTCAAATTGTATCAATAATTCCTAAGAGGAATTCATACTTTGAAAATTCAACCCAACCAAGTGACAAAAAGTCATAACCCTTCTAAAAAACAAAAACTAGAAGTTGATTTTTAGGGAAATTCTGAACAATGATAATTGATGTTCCAGGCTATAGATATTCCCAAGACAAGTCTTTAATTGTGCCTAACTATTAGCAAGGTTAACAAAGTTAAATAATGTTGCCTTTTCTCTATTATTAAAAGTGTCTCCCTTGATAAGGTTGTTTGTATGAGTATTATGAATTAACACCAAGTTCAAAATTACTTGTTGCCCTATTGACATACAATTGCTGATGAAATTCACATTAGAGGGGGCAGCTAGATGTCAAAGCGGATAGAGCACTGGCCCTGGAGTCAAGAGAACCTGAGTTCACATCAGGCCTCAGACAGTTGACTCTTACTAGCTGTGTGACCTCGGACAAGTCACTTAACCCCAACTCCCTTGCAAAAAAAAAGAAAAAAAAAAGAAAGTCATACTAGATTCTAGTCCTTGGACTTAGCCTTTAAAAGGAGAGCTTCTAGAGATAAAAGCAGAGGAAATGTGGACTTCACACAGAGTAGAACTGGTTCCCAAAGGAGGGAAAAGATGAGTGCTCCATCAAAGGAGTATGCATGGAAGATTAGCAAAACGGTCATTGGAGCCAAAGAACAGAGAGGAGTCATAACAGAGCAATAGTACTGTGAATTATGTGAGTAATGGCAGTCAAGGAGGGGAGGGTCAACTGTCTATCAGATATAAGTTTTTTCCCTTAACCAGGGTCCATCAATCTGGAGAACTGTATGTCTTTAAGAAGAAGGAACTCAGCTTAAGGAAAAGTTGCCCTGAGTGCTTTCCCCAAATAGGAATGCCTCAAATAGAGTAGTATTTTAAATCTGAAGGTGATTATATAAATCCCTGGAACACAGGGCTCACTCAAAGGAAAGGTCACTTGATGTTCTAACAACACTAAGTGTTTTTCCATACTGAAAGGATCAAACACAGCTACATTCCCTTTTATACAGAATCTAGAAAAGAACTAGAAAGTTGATTTTTTTTTTTGCAATCATGAAGGATAGTAATTGATGTTCTGAATAGCTGATAATACTAATTTTATCAAATATTATATATTTATTAACATAAATGTCAATTATTTTATGTTAAGATATGCATTGTGCATATATGTGTTAACACATGCATGTATATGGTATTATGTGCGTATACCTAGGAAAGTCAAGGCATCAGCCAATGATAGATGACAGCTGAAAAGCTCCCAGAGCGAACATGACTGTGTAAGTCCACAGCAATAGTTCTGGGTCATAGGCAACATATAGAGGGCATTCCAAAATGGCCATTCTAAGCTTTAATAGTTCATAATAGTATCATGATGACCCATAAGTGCTTTCTGAATCACCAAAAGCAAGATTAAATGATGTGCAATGTAATTTTTAATGGAAAGTATACTTTTTATACTTTAATTATTAGAAAATATGAAAATTAATTTGTTTATAGTAATGTCAAGCTAATCAGGTATTAAGTAAACTCAATTAATAAGCTAATAGGCAAGTAGAAATCAATGCATAGTTTATCATCTGTACACAATGTGATCTAGTGGGAAAAGGGACAAATTAGGAAACCTAGGTTCTAGTCTCAACTTCATCCATTGACTTTCCATGCCCATTTAAAGTTGGAGAAGTTTTGTTATTCCTATCTTACCAGAATTGACTTGTCCATCTCCCAGAATTATTGCAGGAACCAAACAAGAAACTGTGTCAAAAGGAAATGCTTTGGAGAACATAAATGTGAGAAGATACTATTTTAATTAGCGTTATTATGGTTTGTTTACTTAATGCAGTCATAAACTTTTGAAAGTTCATTTATTCATTTGACAAATACTTGTGGAGTGTTTATCACATGCAAAGGACTATGGCAGTCACTACTTGGCCTAGAAAAAAATATTTTTTATCTATTCTGAAAGGTTTGTCCTTGGTGCAGTTTTAACTTATCAGTGTCACCCACGTGCTTCTCCCTCCTTTAAAATAACTTCTTCACTGTTCTTGCCACTAAACTTAAAAAGTAAATTTCTTGTTAAGGCAAATATACTCAGTTTCTCCCAAACTATAGTCTGTAGGACATTGGAAAAGCAGTTCTGGATCACAGAGACCACGTTCATTTTGAGGACCTCTGACAAATCTTTTCAATGACTCATTTTGCCCCACCAAGGCTTTTCCCTGGGAACTTCAGAATTTGGCTCACATTTAAACTTCTACCAAAAAAAAAAAAGCCCTCAATTCCCATGCAGATATTACTTTGGTTAACAAAATACTGATATAGGGCAGTATTATTATTTAGACTGGAAAAAGAAGCAAAGGACTCCTGCTCAACCTTCTAAATTATGAACCTAACTCACCTCCTTTTTGGTAGGTCCTCTACCTACCTGATATGGCTCCAGAGGAGAGAATGAGCTTGATGACTTTGCACAGCCCTCCCTCACTTAAATTCAATTCACTTGCAAGTCATGGCATCACCTTCCTGATGTCATGGTCCTCTTCAAGAACAAAGGACAAGGGACAACAACTATCTGCTCAATGCTCTATGCAGTACTCCTGTAAGTACTATGGGGCAGGTAGGTGGTGCAGTGAATAGAGCACCAGCCCTGGAGTCAGGAAGACCTGAGTTCAAATCCACCCTCAGACACTTGACACAAAAACTAGTCGTGTGACCTTGGGCAAGTCACTTAACCCCAATTGCCCTCCAAAAATAGAAAAAATAAACCAAAACAAAGAACTTAGGGCTATGAGAAAGTTAAGCAATCCCTCATTCCTCACTTCTTGTCCTAATTGGTCTTTGCATCATAATTTCCCATACCCACCCATCCTCCACTCAGTAGTGGAAGTGATTTTCCTGAAACATGTCTGACTCTCACTCTCCAACTCAGTGAATTCTGGTGACTGTCTATTCCTTCCAGGATAAAATATTAAGTCTCCTGCTGGGCATTGGAAGCTCTATGAAACCGGGCCTTTTTTATTTTCAATCTTCTTCCATTCACTCTATGATTCAGCTATACCAATCTTTTTGCTTTTCCTCACCCAGGACTCTTCATCTTCCAACTCCTTGCACTGATTATCCTCCAGGCCTGGAGTGCTCTCCCTCCTGACCTCTGCTTCCTGGCTTCTTTTGAGACTCAGCTCAAATCCTACCTTCTGCAGGAGGCCTTTCCCGGTCATCCCTAAGGCTGCCACCTCCTCCCTCAGATTACTTTCCACTTGTATTGTACATATTTTGCATGTAAATAGTTATTTCCATATTGCCTTCCTCATTCTAATGTGGTCAGGGATCATATTTTGACCTTTCTTTGTATTCCCAGTGCTAATCACATGACCTGGTGTAGCAAGAGCTTAATAAATGCTTGCTGACTGATTGATTAGAGGGCTATGTGCTAGTATTGACCTTCCTCTAGAGCAGTGCTTCTTAAATTGTGGGTCAGGACCCCTAAATGCTCAATGACCAAAAATGAATTCAAAATCAAATGAGTAATGAATCCGGATGTTTCTGGCAGCCCTTGCTTATGTTGCATCACACAACTTAACTGCAACCTTGGTTCTGAACGCAAAGCATGCTCATTTTGCACTTTGCAAGCCCTCAGGCCATGCAACGCTAATGAAGGCTGCCAAAAAAGAGATAGAGAGAGAGACAGAGAGACCGAGAGAAAGAGAGAAAGAGAGAGACAGAGAGAGAGACGGAGAGAGAGAGAGAGACAGAGAGAGAGAGACAGAGAGAAAGAGAGAGAGAGAGAGAGAGAGAGAGAGAGAGAGAGAGAGAGAGAGAGAGAGAGAGAGAGAGAGAGAAAGAGGG
>CM053582.1:485127308-485173122 GCA_028627135.1 Pseudochirops cupreus
AATCATAGCTATAGTGAATGTTTGCACCCAAGTCAGAATAAGAATTAAAGAACTGGATTAACTGGAAATCAGACTTCAATTACAGTTGAGCCCACTACCTATGTATAATACCATCCTCCTCAAGCTAGTATTTAATATCCCTTCTTTTTTTAGTCAAACTCCTGGAAAGTCACCTCTATATTAGAAGTATCAAACACTCACTGTACTCCCTAGTATTCCAAACATATTAAAATGTAATTGGGAAATATTTATGAATGAAATGAAATGAAAATAAATGAAATAAATAAATGAAATAAATGAAAATACAACAGAACAAAGATAATGTTAATATGTGGTTTTCCAAGTCAACATGTAGCATGCAAGGATCCTTACCTATGATTTGTCTTGTTGTTGTTCAGTCATGTCTGACTCTTCATGAGCTTGTGGATCATGCTATCCATGGGATTTTCTTGGCAAAGATCCTGGAGTGATTTGTCATTTCCTTCTCCCATGGATTAAGGCAAAGAGAGGTTAAATAACTTGCCCAGGATCACACAGTTAGTAAGCTTCTGAGACCAGATTTGAACTCAGGTCTCCCTGACTCCAAGCCCAGTGCCCTATCCACTGAGCCATCTAGCTGCCTCTACAATTTGTTTTGTGGTCCCTGTTTCTATTTGAATTTGACTCCACTGATCTATACTCATTACCTCCATTTCTTAACCAGCAATTCATTTCTAGACCCCTTGAAATCCGGTGTTGGCCCCAGAATTCTGAAATTCTGGCATCTTTTTACATGAAACTACTCTCCCTAAGTCTATCATCATTCTTCTAATTGCTAAATTTGATGTTCTCTCCTCAGGCTCCATCATTGTTGAAAGCTCTACAGCTTTTGATACCACTGATCTCTCCCTTCTTCCTCCATAAAATGTCATAACATTGCTCTCCTATCTTCTTATTTCTTAGTCGACTTTGCTGGATCATCATCCCTGTCCCTTCAGATAGCCATGAATGTCTCCCAAGGCTCGATCTTGGACCCTCTTTTCTTTCTCTACGCCATCTCTCTCAATCATCCCATCAGCTCTTCTGGGTTCAATTATACCTCCATACAAATGACAACTAAAACTCTATATCTAGCCCTCATCTTTCTCTCAAACTCTTGCCTCAAATTACCATCAGACTATTGGACATCTCCTGGATTTCATACAGGCAGATCAAATTCAACATATGCAAAACGAAACTAATTATTTTTTTCCTTAAACCTGCCCTCTGAAACTCTCTATTCTGTTACTGCACCATCTGAAAAAGACCTGAGTTCAAATCTTCCCTCTGTCATTATCTGTGTGACCTTGAGCAAGACAGCCTCTATGGACCTCAGTTGTAAAATGACGGCTTGAAGTAGATGGCCTTTAAGGTCCTTTTCTTTTCTTTTTTTTTCTTAAATCTATCAACCTGTGGTCTTGGTGAGGTATAGGTTCTGGGAGCCCCCTTGAGCTCTCCTTGAATCTTTGAGGTACAGACTCTGGGAAACCCCTTGAAGTCTGATTAAATCTTCCCACTTGATGAGGCATTTGCAGAGGCCATAAGTTTCTCATTGTGGCTGGGCCCAAACCTCTGTTACTAGCCTAGCTCTCCATGGTCCATCTACTTCCCATCCTTGAGCCTATCAAAATATCAATCCACGCTTGTATTGACCTCATTAACTCCTCCTAAAGACCCTCCCCAAACTCTTCCTCTAGACCACCCCTAGATTCCTCCGTACACAAGACCCCATCTTCTCTCCATGTGGTGTTAGAGCGCTGTAAAATGACCTAGCACAGATTTACTCTGTGTCAGATGATTCTGGCCTGCTTGCCCAATGCAAGCCTTACAGATACCTAGGCTCCTTAAGAGTCTATCCAATATGGTGAACTTTTAATAAACCTTACTTTTCTTTGGCTGAGAGAAGACTTAAGTCAAATTCATTCAACAGGACGTGGTGTGTTGAACCACATCAGTCTTAGGATCCTTCCAGACACCTAGGTTCAGAACACTAGGGTCACTGTTGACTCTTCCTATATTCAATTCCTTGCTAAATCTCAGAGATTACAAAGGCATGCTTGTGTGTACACACACACACACACACACACACACACACACACACACACACACACATATACCCCTCTGTCACTCATACCCTTCTCTCCACTCATATGGTCACCATCCTAGATCAGATCTTCATTACCTTTCATGGAGCCTCCTGAGTAGAGTCTCTACCTCAAGGTTGTCTCCTCTCCAGTCTGTCCTCCACACAATTGTCAAGTAATATTCCTAAAGCACAAGTCTGACCATACCATTTCCCTGACCAAAAAAACTCCAGTGGCACCTAATTTCTTCTAGGATTAAATATAAACTCCTCTGTGTAACCCCTAAAGCATTTTGACACCTGACACCAACTCATCCTTCCTGATTGATTTCTTTTGACTCTCTCTCAGATATGAGACCCAGTCAAATTGCCTTCCTTGTTCTTCCCTATAAATAGCATTCTATTTTCCTACTTCTATTATTTTTTGTAGACTGTCTTTTAATATATATGTATGTGTATATATATATATATATACACACACATATATACATATATACATATATATACAATTATTATTACTATTATTATTAACTACATCCAACTGGAACTTAAGATACACAGGCACTGTGGAAGGGAGATTCATCCTGTCCTATCAGAAAGTTAGAGGAGTGATGGGGAGGACATAGGAGAGATTAGATTGGGGGAGGGGTCATACAAGGGGATGGCTGTTTTGAGGGGGGGGTAGGGGAAAGATGGGGAGAAAATTTGTAACTCAAAATCTCATGAAAATGAATGATGTAAACTAAAATAAATAAAATTTTTAAAAAATAGACTGTCTTTTAGGCCTAGAATGTCCTTCCTTCTCATCTCTACCTCTTGGAACTTCTATTCTCTTGAAGGTTCAATTTATATACCACATTCCTACAGGAAACCCTGTCTCACCTGCCTGGTTATTAGTGCTCACTCCCTTCTCAAATTATCCTTCCTCCACTTATCTGAATATGTGCTATATTTCCCATTCAATTCTCCTTCCCGTGGTAGAAATTAAGTTCCTTAAAGGCAGAAACAGATTTTCATTTTTATATGCATCCCCAAGGTCTAGACCAATACCTAGCACATAGCAGATCCTTAATAAATACTTATGGAGTTGAAACGAATTGATAATTCTTTTCTAGTTGTTCCATCAAAAGTCAATCAGGAGAAAAGGAAGTCTTCAATTAAACCATTGATTGCTCAATTCTGTTTGCCTTTTGATATTGTGTAGGTCAGATATTTGACTTAATTCATATTCCAAGTAATTTTGTCATCTTCTAGACCCAAACTAAATCAGTCCAGAATTTACTATAAAATGGGGCCCAAAAATGCCACTAAAAGTCACTTCATCATCACCAATAGGGATATGAGGAAGAGACACTTAAAATGTGTCATTAGATCCAACTTTGAGCGTGAACTGAAAAGTAACTCTCTCCATTTGGGGTTTTTCTTTGATAGTATTGGTACAAACAGAGTTTCCCTAGCAGTTGTAAACTCCTCAGTTTTTAATTACCCTTGACAGGAGAAAAATTAGCATATTACCCATAACTAACTGTTTTATATGAAATCTAGTTGAGTTTAGAGAAATAGGAATAAAGTCTTCAATTTTTCTTTTATTTCCTCTTGTGAATTTGTCTGAAGCAAACATTTGAACATTTCAGGATTCTTTTACTGCTTCTTTTAAGGAAAAATCCTTCACACCTCTTTTTCCACATTTAATAGAAAGCAACACAGGCCTGGTGGGCAGACAATGGCCTAAAAAGGGGTAATATTTCAGGGGTACAGGGAAGAACTACTTCCTTCAAAATGACTCCTTCCTGCCCCCACCCCCACCTGCTGTTTGAAGATTCAAATTCCAGTGACACTCCTTTTTGCTTTAGGCTTTAATTCCTATTAAAATGTGATGAGAACAGAATTTAAATATTGTCTGGAGAGCAGTTTTTAATTAGGAAGGGGGATGCAGGGACTGGGCATGAAGGGCAGGTGGGGATGGGGAAAGCCACCTAGTGGGAAAATAGGAACAACAAAAGAGGAAAGCTGGGGGTACCAAAGATAATTGGCCAGCCAGCCTGAAACGAGCTCTGAAGAAAACAAATTCTGGCCACTATATGGATAAAATGCCAGAAGTTCCTTTAGCAGGAGATAACTAGCTTTTTAATCCACAAACAGAGATTTAGAATGCAAATATCCTGGGGGAAAGAACAAAAGGACTGAAATTCCCACCACTGTGCAAAGGACTGATTGGGTGTGGGTCAAATCCCAAACCTGTTACTAACTTGTACATGTCAACACTGGGTCAGTGACTTCATTTTTTTGGACACCCAAAGGGATCTAGTCCAAGATTGTCACTAAGGTCTAGCTCCATATGCAAAGCTCCTATGATATCAGATTCCCTAGGAGCACCCCCTGATGCCCCTCACACACTATATTCCAGCCAAAATGAATTCCTAGATGTCTGCTTCCCAGGGCTCCCATATACTTGCAATGCACTGAAATCCTCTTCCTTCAAAGCTCAGCTCAGGTGAAACCTTTATGAGGTCTTGCCAGAGCCTCTCTCCAACAAATGAAAAGGATCTCTCAAGGTTTCCTGGAACATTTTGTCATCTTTCCTTTGCCCATCACATGCTACCTTGTTTTGGAATTATTTATGCTCCTCTTCTAAGTATTCTACACCTAAGAATTTGTGTTCCCCATAAGTAGGTAGGCTCCTTCTAAGGGTTTGCTGAAGGAATTTCTGGCATTTCACCCACAACCTTGCTAGAATTCACTTTTCTTGAAGCTCCTTTCCACCAGGGCTAGACAATTCTTCATCTTCTTATCCTCAACACATAGCACCTCACAAAAGGCTCTGTACGTAGTACATACTACTACTATTGGTTGATTTAAATTGATTAGAGGAGGGAGACTCATAAGCGGAATATAAATATAGAAGGGGTAGTCTAGAAAGAGTACAGGATTCAAAGACAGGATTCATAGGAAGAGTTGCCTTTGGAATTCAAATCTCACCTGTGATGTTACCTGTAACCTTGATCAAGTTATCTTTCTTCCCTGGGGCCTCAGTTTCTTCATCTGTAAAATTAGGGTGTTAGACTACATGGCCTCTGAGGCTCTAGATCTACAACTGTCAGTTCAGGTAAGGTGGAGGGAAGAATCATGGAGAGATCACTAATAACAGTTAGTCTTTCATGGCCCTTTAAGGTTTGCAAAGCCTTGTACATAACTCATTTGATCTTCATATAATCTTTGGGAGGTACAGGCTATTATTATTCTCCCCCCCAATTTTACAGATAAGGAAAATAAGGTTAAGTAGTTAAGTGACTTGTCAGGGGACAAATAAGTGTACCAAAGTAAGATTCCAGCTCAGTCCTAAGTCCAACACTCTTACCCACAGTACAACCTAGTTGTCTCTTAAGGGGTAAAAGGGAAAAAGGTATAGAAAAGAGAAATGGGGGGAGGGGAGGGAGAAGGACACTGACCTACTTTTCAGTTTTAGAACAGGAATTACTCTGGCACTACACAAATCAACTGTATAGTAAGTCTATATTATCTACTTATAATTGTTTGGTTAGAAAGAAAATGCTTCCTTTGTAGATTTGTTCTCTTCTACATTTAGGACTTGAGAGATCTTGGTTCCTTCCCCAACATCCCTGACCACAAAAGTTAGAAGGTCCCAGAGATGTTCCAAGGATAGAAGCATGCAGTAAGGCAGATACAGTTAGCATACAGTAGATACTTAAGTGTTTAAGTGAGACATGCTGCAAGAGTCAGAGAGCAGGGGTTTCATTCAAATCCTCCTTCCCCTGCCCCCCACCAGCTGTGAAAACCTCTTTTCTTTGTTTACTTACACACACACACACACACACACACACACACACACACACACACACACACACACACACACACACACACACAGATGAAGGAAGGACTGTTTTCAAGGTATTTTGCTGCAAAGACAGCCTCCAGCAGTGGGGAATGGATTGGGGAACTGCTGCAGACACAATCTCTTGTTACTGCCAAAGCCTGATACTGAGAAGCTGCTTCCTTCCTTCCACAGCCCCCTGCTACCAGCTAGTGCACACCCTTGGGAGATGGGACAAAAGCCATCCTCTGGATGCCTTCTACCAAATGGGGATCATCCATCTCAACACTCTTAAGTAAGAGAGAGCTGTCGTTCTCAAGAAATATGACTCACTGGACAGTCCGACAGTTGTCCCCAAATCAAACCTTTTTCTCACCCCCTAAAATAGCCTATGAGCTACAATCACTTAACCACAAAAAATCCTAAGAGAAGCCTTTAGAAATTCAATCAGGACTTGTGAATTTTTGTTTGGTTGTTTGTTATTCAGAGCCCTTTTCTTAAACAATTAAAAGTACACCAGTAGGGAAAGCTGATTATGCAAAAAGGGATCTTGGTCATGGCCAAAGCAATTAAAAACAGCTACAAGAGGGGCAAAAACTTATTCTTGGAACACCATGAACCACAAGAGGAAGTATATGTTAAGTTAAAAGGTGCCTTAAGTTAAAAGGACATGTTAGGTAAGGTCAGAAAGCTTTCCGTATTTAAACAAAAAGCTAAAACTTGCCAAAATAGGTTGGGTTATTGTTTTAAACATTATTTTCTCACCCTTATTGACTAGTATCTACAAGAGCCTTATCCATCACAGAGTCGTAAAAAGCAGACAAGCCAAACAATGGCGACAGCCACACAAAGACAGTTACTGCAGAGATTTGAACTGGCTTCAGGGACCCTGATAAAGTGGGAAGAAGAAACAGGTAGAATATACTCTATTTTTGGACTTCCCTGTGGAGACACTGACGTTATCTGCCCTTCATCAGAAAAGTCTGTGTTTGGGTTTCCTTTTCTCCAGGGTAGCAGCTCAAAGTAAGTGTGCTCAAAGAGCATTTGAACAATCTAGGGGAATCCTAAGAACAACACAGTTCTCGAGGCATTGTTGATGTCAAATACAGAAACACTCAGCTCCAAACCCAAAGCCATCCAGCCCAGCCTGCAGGTGTACAGTCAAAAAGCAAACAAAAAGTCCCTGAAACAACAAACAGTTAACACCCCAGGTTTGTCAAAGCCAATTAGCCTGCCCCTCAACCAGACACCTATCAGGAAACAAGCTTCATAATTTATCAAGATTAAATGAGAGCCCCTCCCAATTTGTATTGAGGCAATAGAACTGAACGTCTCTACTTATCACAAAGAAACCACCCTTTAACATAAGATCAGCTGCTATGCACATTTTATTGAAAACACCTTTACCTAAAGGCAGAGCTACACAGAGCCAAATATAACTCTTATCTCTCAAGTTCATTACTTCTAATAAAGTGCATAAATTAGACAATGAAAGTCAATGTATATTTAACTTACCTGCTGTTTTAGCCTACATCAAACACTTAAAAAGTAGGAGACAATTCCCTATAGAATATTACACTCCCTGGTTCTTAAAAAAAAAAAAAAGTCAAATCACCACAAGAGACTGACATTCTGTAATATTTTACTTTATTTATATAGAAATACTTAAAAAATGAAGTAGCACCATTACTTAAGTTTTACCTTTATTATGTAGAACTTTAAATGTCAGAAAAATAAAACTCTTGATACAATTTCAAATCTTGTCTCAGCAAATATAATATTAGTATTTGACCATGAGGTTAAAGGCCCTTTATCATAAAATAAAATATATTTTGTTTTTTAAACTTTGCTCAGTAAAGTACATTTAAGCTCAAGTAACATCACCTACATATACATAAACAAGTGGTAAACAAATGTATTAAAATAGAAATACTAAAACTAGTGGTGCAACAGAATTTTTGTAACTTCCACTGAATTCTATTTATACAAATGTTAGAAAGCGTCAACGGTTCCTTTTGACATGTTTAAACATTTCCATTTTTTTGTAATAATATAGAATAAAATATGTCTTATATCACTGAATAGAAAATATGCTGGGTGAAGTAGATTTAAAAGATTTTTCTGAACCTATAAAATCTCCATCCCAACAGAATACTGTTCAAAGCATTACACATTTTATGGTTTGTAATTCTGTCACAATTGTGTGATATTAAAATAATACAGTGTTCTTTGCCATAAGGCCATACTAAAATAAAAAGATTTAACCCAGCTACAAAAAAGTTCACTGAACTTAAATTAAAATACTTGTAAACATCTTTGCAATATGAAATATAATTTTTCAAGTCAAAAAAGAATAAAATACTTCAATCTGTATTAATGCAATTTCTCTTTTAAAACCTTTAAACGTTTTTTTTAATATATATAAGAGATATGTTACAGTTTCTTTAAGTTTAATAAAGCTGCAGTATCATGGTTTCACAGGCATTCCTTGCCTTTCAAGAACATTCCAAAAGTATCCACTGTATTTCTGGAATATGCATTTCTAGGGGACTCACCAGCAAGAGGGACACACTTACTAAAAGTCCACACATGATATAGGCATTATTATCATTATTATTATTAATTTTTCCTACTTTAAAGAAAGAAAAAAACTTTGGGGGATATTCTTTTGGAGGTTTCCTATTTTAAAGTACAGTGTAAAAAGATTACTAATAGAATGTCCTTGCTCCTATTATTTTTATAGCATGCATTTTAGATGGTATAGAGATTTTCCCAGGCTACAGTACACTTGATGCAAATATCCTGGCAAGTCCCTTAAAAAATTTGTTTTAAATCGAAAAAAAATGTGCAGATACTACAGCTTTAAAAGCTTGTTTTGGATCTCGGGAGTGTGTAAGGTTGGGAGAGAGAAGAGAGTGTGTTTGCAGGGGCAGAGGAGAGTGTGTGGGTGTGTTTGCCTTTATGAAAATATACGAATGGCCTGAGTAACTGCCGTGTGGCAGACTGGGCACTCGGGCTCGCTCTTCTCGCAGATGCGGTTGGCACACTCCATGCAGAAGAGGTTGTGCCCGCAGGGCACCAGAGCCGCAATCACCTCGCTCTCAAAGCAGATGGAGCAATCGCGGCTGCCCTTTCGCCGCAGTCCCGAGGAGGAGGACGAGGAGCTGGACGAAGAGCTGGACGAGGAAGACGAGGCAGACGAGTCCGACGGCGGCAGGCCGGGCAGGTGAGTGCCCAGCCCGTTGGCATAGGCGGGGTACCCCAGGCCCCCACCGCCAGGGTCGCTGCGCACCCGGCGCGCCAGATGGTGTTCGCCCCCCACGCCGTGCAGAGGCGGGGACAGGCGGGGGCAGCTGACGCCGGGGTGCAGCCGGCGGTGCACCAGCAGCCCCAGGTTGGCATTGGGGGACGCGCCCCCGCCACCCCCAGGGAAGACCACGGAGGAGGATGAGGCAGACGAGGACGCGGAGGAAGAGGAGCAGGAGGAGGACACCGGGGCCGCTGGGCCCCCGCCGGGGGACCGCTCGAACTGGGACCAGATGAGTTGGGCCCCAGGCGGCGGGGCTGGCGCCGGATCGAAGCCTGGCAGCTCCGCGCAGCAGTCCGGAGAGGGAGCCGCCTCGCCTCCGGGGTACGCGTAGCCGTTGCCGTTGTTATTGTTCCCGTTGTGGGCGAAGCTGAGCGCAGGGCTAGGTGGGCTGTAGTCCGTCAGTCGCGGGGTGGCCGCAGCGCTGGTGCTGCCGCCGGTCCCCCCGCCAAAGTAAGAGTCCGTGGAGGCGCTGCCCAGAGAGCTGGAACTGTCGTTGCGATAGCTGGAGAAGGGTTTGCGACCCGGGGTGGGCGTGATACTGGGGGTGGGCTTGCTCCAGAGGCTCCCGGGGCCGGGCCCGCCGCCCCCGTGGTGCAGGTCAAAGCCCACGTCTGTGCCATTGGCATGGAAGTCGTTCTCGTCTGTGAGCTCGATGATGCCCCCGGTGCGCAGGGCAATGTGCGCCTCGATCTCCTCCCGAGCCCGGTCCACGTTCTCGGGCATGCCGGTCACCTCGAACACGGGCTCCTTATCCCGGCTGGGCGTGACGATGTAGGTGTGTGTCTGCTGCTGGATCCGCTTGATGGTGGCCCCTTTGGGTCCCACCACTAGCCCCACCACGCGGTAGGGCACCCGCACCTGGATGGTGGTCTGGCCAGGAAGGTTGGGCGGCCCGGGCACCGTGCCATTGAGAGCGGTGTTTTTATTCCGGGAGGCGCGGATCATCGAGAAATGCTCCGCGGCCGAGATGATCTCCCTCCGGGCCATAGCTACGTCCTCCTTCCTGCCAGTCACAACAAAGACAGGCTCCTCCCCGCGAACCGGGGTCTTGATGTAAGTGTTGGTCTTTGCCCGTAGCGCTTTGATTTTACAACCTGGGAGCCGGGATGCAGGGAAAGAGAGAAAGAAACACACCGATTATCCGGGCATAACCGCGGAGGTGGGGGGTCAGCGGCTGCAGACCCGGGAAGCGGGGCGGGATGGGGGGCGACTTGGCGTTTCCTCCCTCATGCATACACTCTGGAGCGGGGGCACTCGCTGGGAGGACGGGTTTGCTTGGAGCTCGAGGAAAAGCTCCATCCGATCCCCAGCCCTCCGAAAAGACGGCAGTTGCCATGGGCTCAAAAGCAAAATCGAATACAAGTCAGCTGGGGGGAAAAAATGCTGATCAACACTTAATGCCCAACACATTCCTTCAGAGCAAATCAGTTGAGGGGGAAAGGAGAGTGGCTGCAAGATCACTCCCTCCCAATGCGGATGGTCTTGATTCCCGTGCCCATTGTTCCTCTTCTATGCTCCATTTCGGTTTCTAGAAATCCTGACTTCTCTTCCTCTCCCTGATTCTCCCCCTCCCCCCACACTCTTAAAAAGGAGGGACCGCATTTTCACGCTGAATGCATTTCCCATTAAATTAAATTTCCCGGGGCGAAGGAGGGGAAAGGTGGGCGAGATAGGCTGTGATTTTAGTAGGTGAAAGTGCATCTTGGCATTGGTGCAACAAGGCTCCAGGAAAACCCACATCTGCACTTTCTTTGTCTGGGGGGACTGCCCATAATAGCATCGCCAGTTCACTTCAGCTTTTAGTGTCGCATATCTCACACACATACATACACACAAACACAGCCCACACCACATCACATCACACATGTCCACTCAGCATGGAAAGCACCCCCCCCTTTTAATTCCTTCCACTCTCTCTGCCTCTTTCGCCCACCCAACTTCCCCCAAATACCCACCTTGCCTTCCCACTATCTCCGCGACATGTTCCGAGCTGGGGACCGGCACGCACTCAGTCATGTTCACGCTCTTCTTCCGGGGCTCACTGTCGTACAGGGAGCCGGTCTCGTCATTGTCCAGCCCCAAGAGCGAGAGCTGATCCAGCGCGATCTGCAAGGCTCTCTGGTCATCCAGGGTTTCTCCACCTCCGCCGCCGCCACCACCGCCGCCGCCGCCGCCGCCGCCGCCTCCTCCTCCTCCTCCTCCACCACCACCACCACCACCGCCGCCACCGCCGCTCCCGTTCCTCTCCAGGTCTGCAAAGAGCGAACTGGGCATAGTTCCCCTGTGTGTGCTGCACCCTCCTTCTCCTCCTCCTCCTCCTCCTGCACTCGGTTCAGTAGTAAAAGATCAGACACAAAGAAATACCCAAGGCAGATGGCCAGGAGGAGAGAGGAGGGAGGGCGGCTGCTTGGAGATGGCTCAGCTGCCGTTTTTTGCCTTTATTATCTATTCTTTCAGTGCAATCCGGTTTATAAAATGCTTGCTGAATCCCCCCACCTGGTTCCCCACCCCAAATTTTCTGAAGGGGTGGGGTGGGGGTAATAATGGAGAGGATGAGATTTCCCCCGGAGTTCCTGCCTGGCCACAATGCCAAGCGATGGTAGCGTTTCTTTAAGGAACCCCTCCCTGGCTCCACTCACTCACTCAGCGTTTTTTCCTCTTCTCCCCTCCTCTAGTCTGAGCCACTGCAGCCAGACGGCACTAGAGGGGGATAAGGGAACCGCAACGTCACGGGCAGGAGCTGACACTACAATGCTACTGACACTATCGCTGTGTGAGGCGATTGGACAGGCGGGAAGCGGAGAGGGCGGGAGGAGGATGTCTTAACAGTCTCCCTTCCTCGGCCTCCCCCCGCCCTCGTCCTCCCTTCCTTCTCCCCTCCCGTCCCTCGCCCCTCCCCCTCGGCAAACGCCTCTCTTTGTTGTCTAATGCAGAACAATAAAGACTCGAGACACTTGTTTGTATCTATCAACCAGGGATAAATCATTGTTTCCATATGTCCCCTCGCCGTTCCTTATTTTTAAGGGGTAAACGTGCTGAACTTTTTTTTTTAAGTAATTGTATAAAGGGGCCCGAGTCTAATGGACCGTCTCCCATAAACTACTTTTTCCTGTTCCTCGTAAATCACTTTCAAAGCGGAAAGGTGCGTCTTGGAGGAAGGCCTATTGTCTGTCCAACCCGGCGTTACGCTCCTCTCAGAAGCCTTGACAAAGAAAACTTGAGTGGGGGCAGACTTCTTCTGGCCAAGTGTTAAGAGATGAAAGGAAAAGGGTAATCGGAAACGCCGCCTGGAAAGCTGCCTACCTTCACAAAAAAATGCACATGACAATAGAAGCAGCTTACAACGGAACTCGCGCGCGCCCACACATACACATACATACACACACACACAACTCGCCACGGTGATCATTATTTCATTTCAACCCATTTTGATTCCGCTTAGACAATACTGGGCGTGCACTTAAGGTCAGAAAGAGCACCTGCCTGCTCGAAGGATAACGATCAGTTTCTGAAACTGATCGGTTTCATTCCGGACTCCCGCGGAACAGACCATCGCCCAGCTAGCACAGACAAATGCAAAGCTGCCCTAGTGCAATTCGGGTGAATGGGGCATGCGCGCCGGGTCGCCTGGAGCAAGCGAGGCATGCGCGGTGTGCCGCCCCCCTGGGTTTAAGTAGAAGGAGGAGGGCTGTCACTTTAAGACTGGGGCTGCATACTCGGAAAGAAGGCTGGACTCGGGAGCCGTCCTCAGCCGCCCCAGGCTCCTCCCCGGCGGGAGCAGCAGCTCTGCTCTCTGGGGTGTGCGTGCGCTCGCCCGCCCTCCTGCCTGCTTTGCCCTCCTCCCACCCCCAGTTCACAGCTAAAAGCCGCGTCCTCCTGGGGCAGAGCTTGTGTGCTCAGTCTTTGTACGGTCTGCGGAATTGAGTATGGGGATAGGGAGGATAATGGGACGGGCAGGCTGACCGCCGCGTGAATGCACTCGGGGTCTGGTGGGGTGTGCAGTCCTCTTCCCCTGAAGAGACACTGGAGACCACCCCGGGAAGTAGGGGACCTGGGCCCCCGGAGGCAGCTGGGGGGCGGGGCGAAGGAGGACGCGTCTCCTCGCTGGGGTTTTAGGAAAGGCTAAGAGAAGGAAGGAGCCAACCCTTTCGAGGCAAGGAAGCTGTCCCCATCCCCGGTTCAGATGCTGGACGGCAGTCCACAAAACCTGCCAGCCCCCAAGCAACGGCTGACGGAGCGTGACCGGAGTAAGGGTGAGAGGGAGGGCAGGCAGGGAGTCCAGTGATGCCCGCCTCCCTTGCTCTGTTCCTCCCTCAGTCTGTCCTTCCATCCCGCCCGCCCCCTGACAGCTCTCTAAGCCTTTCGTGGGGCCGTGGCTGGGGCAGGCTGGGAAGGAAGGCGTGACCGCTTATCTGGACCGCTTTTCTGGGGCGGTTGGACGAGGACTTGCAGACCCATTGGCTGGGGGAGGGCAAAGGAGGAGGGACGCGAACTCTCCAGTATCCTCGTGTCACTCTCACGCGGGCGGGAACTCGGACGTCTCCCTCCCCCACTCGCGTCCTCCCTGGCTTCTGACCTGGGAGCCAGACATCCGTTTCCACACACGCGCTTTTCTGCATTTCTCTTTCCCTTTGTTCAGTCCTTCGATGTTTAATATCCTGGCTCCTTTCCTCTCACCAGGGTCAATCCCTCACTTCACAATTGCCTCATCGCCTCCAGGGTTCAGACTTTTTCTCTCTGAACAATCCATCTTTCAGTGGTGTGTGATGACAAGGGTTTTACATATCTCTAAGATCGCAAATATGTAAGCTAATTGAAAAGTACCAAGCGATCCACTAGTAGCAAGGTACATTAGTAGTAGAGATGATAATCATAGGAATGCGAATTCTGTTACTTTCTCTAACCATACTATGGTGGGATAAAGTGCTTAATTTCTATTCATCACTTTCATTTCATCGAGTAGAGAGATAGGATCTCGAAGGGGAGTCCACTCGAGTGCGGATTTAAAGGGTAGGGTGCTCACAAGGCCCCTGAGGGACTTAAGTGTAACAAGTCACAGGTAATTATTTATTGTTGCCATTTCCTCAGGATGTTTACATCTGTTTCAATGGGCTCGTTTTGTTTGTTTTTCTCTGAAGGGACTTCTTGCCGCTCCTGGGCTCTTAGGAAAATGTTACCCTATCCCCAGTTTTAAATCACAGCCAAAAAAAATCTACTGGGAAACGTTTATCCCTTTGCCCCACCTTAGAGGAAAGAATCCAAATGTAGAAAACTGATTATCAGCTTGAGGGAATGAGGCCAAGGCAGTTATCTCTAGGCTCCTGCTGAGATGAATGGGTTCTGACTGCCCAATGTAGGGTTCTGGCAGGACAGAATAAAGACATCATTACTAGTGCCACTCCTGGGCTGTAAAAGACAATATGCAACAGCGACAACAAAAATGTGTTGGCGGAGAGAAATTTAATAAGTTTTTTCAAATTTTAATTTTTTAAAGGTTTGCAGATTTAACTCCTGGGAACAAATAACGTAGCAAATTCTATTAGGAAGTGCTTGGTTCCTGAATGGATCCTATTTGATCACTTTTTCTTAGTCATACATACCTTTTTTAATCTTCAAGGTGAAAAAGTTTTACCTAGGTTCACACAAAGGTAATAAAATTCACTTAAACTCCCGGGCCCTCAGTTTACTCACCTGTAAAAAGAAGGAATTGGACTAATAGTCCTCCCTGGTTGCTTGCAACTTTAAATCTATTATTCTATGCAAATTCAAGATAAAGAGGGCAAGGACTCTTTCCATATCGGAGGGTTAAGGAGTCCTTTGACACAGCTTCTCACTCCTGGAAGTAAAGGGCTGGGTGGAAAAGGTAGGAATAACCTCTTTCTTATAGACCATAGTAATCAGATAGGAAGAATGTTAGTTCTGGCTAAACCTGAAGAATCCTAGATATAAAAAGTTGAGAATCTATACCTAAAAGAATACCACTTGTGGGAGTAAGAGAGTTAAGTGTACAACTGGAATTGTGTATGACTGCAACCAGGGAGGAAATGGCCTGGGGCCAGAGAAGGGGAGCTGAGAGGAGAGAGGGGGAAAAAAACAAAGGCGGAAGGAAGATCAGGAGGCAGGGAGATGTGGGTCAATGAGTGACATTAAGAGGACCATATTATCAGAAAGACAGAAAGTTGCGATTTCCGAAACTGCTTTCCTCGTTATAAATGTTATCAAATTAAATAATATATGTGGAAACACTTGGTAAACAGTAAAGTAGTCATTATAAGTGCCTAAGATTTGCCCAGCCTCCAAAATCTTCATTAAAACTTAAGTCTGCAGAGAAATTTCGCCTTGGGCATCTCAATTCTCTCAATGCTCCTGCCTCCTAGGAAATTGACATGGACACTGACACCTAATGATTTGGGGTGTGGTTGTGCATTGGTCAGGGCCTCATCTAATCCTGTTAATATTCAGCAGTTTCATTTTTGAGGTACCAATGTCAAAGATACTGCCCAGTTCTGTAATTTATAAATTTGTCCCAGATGCTTAATTCAATTTAATTGATACATGTTTATTAAATTGCATTGATGCTCTTTAGTTGTGTTATATTTTCTTTTTTTCTTAATATTAAAGGTGATGATGCATCGTACCTCATTAGTTCAGGTACTACCCTTCCCAGAGTTCTGCAGGACTCCGGAGACAAGGCTTCTCCTGGTTATAAACACACATACATACAGTTTTCCAAATGTGGAATTTTAGATGTGCTGCGGTTTTTCATTTGACATGTAATCTCTCAAGGAAAAGTTAATTTTTTCACAAAAGGAAACAGATCCAATAAAGAGAATAATAATGATACTTTGTCTTTGTGTAGTTTCTAGTCCTGAGGAGCTCTGATTTACATTCTGCTTGTTTTTGTTTTTAAATCTCCACAAATCTCTTCAAAACAGGTAGCAGAGAGCCTCACTTTGTAAACAGAAGAATAACCACAATTTATTCATCTCTTCAAGGTGAATTATGATGTGTGGATTACTAGACTAAACAACTAATATTATAAACTGGGATAACTTTTAAGTAGTTATATTATTCAAAAAGGAGGCAAAAGGTATCAATAGGCTTTTCCCTACGCCTGGTATGTCCTCCCTCTTCCTTTCCCTCCCTTCTACCATTCTTTTTCAAATCCTACTAATTCTTTTAAAGGGATAGGAATTGGACCTGTGATTTCATCAGTCTAGGGAACTCCTATAATTAAAGAAATTGCTTCCACCAGTGTAGGTCAACATTTCTGTAACTTACAGACTTAGACAGCTCTCCAGATCCAAGATGTAAAACCCTACTCCAGCAACACTCCATAGTGCAGCCAAACCAGCTTAAAATGTAATTGGGAAATAGTTAACAAAATAAATAAAAATACAATAGAACATAGATAATGTTACTATGTAGTTTTCCAAGTCAGTATGCAGCCCACAAGGATATTTATGTACAACTTAGTGGTTTCATTAATTTTTGAGTTTGAAGCCACTGGTCTAGCATACTGAAAAGGTTAAGTGATTTGCCTGGAGTCACCCAGCCAGTACATTTCAAAGGTTGGACTCGACTGAACCTTGGTCTTTCTGGCTTAGAGGTCCACAATCTACTATACCATCCTGTCTCTCACATTCCTTTAAAGACCAGTTCAAGTGCTACCTCCTCCATGTAGCCTTCCCAACTCTTGCTAATAGTGAATGACCTCTTACTTCATACATTATATCATAGCTATGTGGCAGTTATATTAGAATGTGTGGCATTTCTATTAAAATGCAAGCTCACAATGACAGAGACCTTGGGTATCTATCTAGACCTATCTTCCTAGAGCCTAGATGGCACAATATTCTGCATCCACTAGCAAGTTAATATTTGCCGAACTGAAAATTCAGTCCTACCTAGGGAATAAGTGCTTCAATGTATATTGAATTATATTGTTGTATCTCCCCTGCTGATTTTGTCTGTATCTAAAGCCAAAGCTATATATGTTTGTGTATACACACACACACACACACACACATTTGTATCATCTATACACAAAGTATGTGTGTATATATGTGAATGTGTCTTTGTATGCATACACACATAGCTATATATACAACCTGTATATACTTGTTACTTCATTTTTCTCACTCTTTCTTCTTCCCTACTCAGTTCTCTAAAATCTGGCTTCTTTCCCTGACCACTCTTTTAAAATTGCTCTCTCCAGTCACTAATGACCTCTTAATTGCCAAATCCAATGGCTTTTTCTCAGCATTTAGCTTCCTTTGCTTTTCTGCAGCCTTTGACACTATGGATCAGCTCCTTGTAATTGATGTTTTCTTCTCCCTTGATTTCTGTGATACTTAGCTGCTTCAACTATTACTTTGCCTGATTAGTGCTTTATATTGGATTTCCTGCTGCTACTGCCTATGTGTGAGTGTCTCCCAACATTCTGTCTTCATCTCTCTTTCTCTGAACACCCTCCTACTCTTGTGGTCTCAACTATCATCCCTATGCAGGTTAACATGCAGAAACAAACACCAAGCTTTGGTTTCTTTCCTGGGCCAGTCCCACATTTCCAAATGCCTATTGGACATGTCCACCTGGATTCAATTCCATTCAGTTTAACAAACATTTATTAAGCACTTACCTTGCACAGAGAGCACTTTTGCTAGGTTCTGAGGGACAGACAAGTTTAGATAAGATACTTTCCTTACACAAATGGAGCCTATAGTCAAATATGCTTTTGAATGGGAGAGTACAATTCTCAGACCTGCTTATTAGGAAGATTATTTTGGCAGTTGTGTAAAGGATAGATTGAAGAACTGAGAAATGGAAGGCAAGTTCAATAGTTCAGGGCTGAGATGAGGAGGTTATATAGTCACCACATTAAGATGGTATCTATCTATATGAAGAGGGATTTGGGAATGGATACATGACATATGTCCAGGATAGACTAAATGGGCTTGACAATACTCTATGGCTAGCAGTATGGTACAGTGGCAAGAGTACTGGATCGGGAGTCAGAGGTCCTGGGTTCAAATTCTGATTATCAATTACTATCTGTGTGACTTTGGGAACATCATTTCAAGTCTCTGAGCTTCAGTTTTTTTTCTATAAAATGAGAGAGTGGGACTAGATAACATCTAAGGTCCCTTCCAACATTGAATCTAACATCCCAGAACTTAACAGTTCACTATTTAGGGGGTAGGGAGGTAAGGTGACTAGGAGTATGGTGGTACTATTAACCTAAATTGGAAGTATGTCCCTCTGGAATTCAGTATGTACAAAACTAAATTCATCAAGTTCCCTCAAAGACCTTTCTACTTTTCCTAGTTCTGGGTTTATTGTTTTTGAGGTTTTTGTTTTGGTTTTTGTTTTTTTGCTTTTTCAAGGGGGAAGGCAGGGCAATTGGGGTTAAGTGACTTGCTCAAGGTCACATGCCTAGTTTTTGCTTTTAGTGTCCGAGGTCAGATTTGAACTCAGGTCCTCCTGACTCCAGGGCCTGTGTTCTATTCACCTAGTTCTGTAGATGGCCTCACTGACTGACTGACTGACTGCCCTCCTCAGTGACCCAAGTCTCAAAATCTCAATCATCTTGAACTTTTCTCTCTCCATTACCTTACTGCACCCCCTCATTTGTCAAATCCTATAGGCTCTTTGTTTATGTGATGGCTCTCATTGGTGTGATTCACTTCTATCTGACTACAACTCCTCTACACCTTCTCATTCCCAAATCTCAATTTCTTAGTCTTGACAGAGTATATGCGAACACATAAATGTATGCATACGTGTATGCATATGCATGCCTCATATGGGCATATACAGTGACATTCATGCACGCTGTGGAGTCCCGTTAATTCATCTCTTTATAACTCCAGGACAACTTTACGAACAACTTAAAGAATAAAAATGGCAGTGCTACTTTTCCAGGTATGAAACCTAGGGTTTTCATTCCAATATCTGTCAAGCAGATTTGCATGGAAATGAATGTCAGGAGATCTCCAAGCACTTTTCAAAAAAGTGTGCCATTTTCTTCCTCGCAATACCTCTCGATCAGTTATACTAGAGAAAAAGTCATAATTACAAAAGACAATCTCCTATCTCATTAGCTTTCTTACATCTTTGTTGGACTGGATTATTTCTTCAAATGAAGGCAGAGCTCTGAGCAGTTTTTTCCCCCCAAAGTAGCTTTCGAAATAGCTTAAGGTGTGGGGGATGGGTAGTGGGCACATCAATACAGAAGCTCAGTTGGGAATCACTTGGTAAAAAGTAAGGATTTTGTCCCTGGGCTCCTTACTCCCATAGACATGTTAATGAAAACTTTTAAAGTTGTTAACCCTCTTCAAGTGGTTTCTTCAGAACTGACAGAGATGCATTCCTTTAAAATAGCAATATATCTGTGAGGGGAAATCCTAGAAAGGACACTAGACAACTCATATTAGTAGTATGGGTCTCTAAATGCCGTGGGAGCCTCTATCATTTTTCTTAATATTATCAGGATTCTTGGGGAGGTAGTCAAATACCCATGAGATTCGCCCCCTAGAGAGCATTGAAATACCTTTTCTGCGCTTGAGTGCCGTGTTTATGCACAGTCAGCAAATCCGTTCTAACAGTGCCTTTCGTTGAAAAAAAAAAGACAGACGGAATACAGAAACACACACACTAAGGCAGAAGGAAAGAAAAAAGACACAGAAAAGACAGAAAGAATTCCCTGCATCTTTGTTTTTAAGCTTACTTCTCTAAAATTGATGGCTTGAAGTGTGAGTTACACAAAATTTATTCAAGTGTCCCTCACCGGAAAAGCCACAAAAGGCAAGAAATAGTAATGATTCCATTAGAATTGGCCCATTGTTCTTTTTAAGGTTGGCTCTGAGCCCACTTTAACTAGAATATCCTCTGTGATCTTGCAGGCTGAGTACACCCTCCTGGAAGCTATAAATTGGGAGAGCTTCTTTTGAATTGTGAATATTTCTTATAGAGTCATTTTACACTCCACTACATTGTAATTGATTACCTCTCAATGCTGCATCATTTCTCTCCAACAGAAAATTTATCTATGATTTAAATAACTACCTACTTTTTTTATGGGTTGATTTTGTTTGAATGTTCACTCAGAAATCAGTCAGGAAGAATTATGTGATCACAGACTTAGAGCTAAAAGGGCCCTTAGAGATCATCTAATCCAAACTTCCCATTTTATAGATGAGAAAGTTGAGAACTTTCAAGGTTAAGTGACTTGCTCAAGGTCATACGGGTAGTACAAGGCAGAGCTGGAGCCTGAATTCAGATCCTCAAACTATAAAGTCAGCATGTTCTCCATTTTGCAGGCTGCTTTTCAGGCAATAAATATCTAGCTCAAGACTAGCATAAAATTTCTTTTTATGCAGAAATTACTATCTTGGAAAAGACTACAAGCAGTAGGTGCAGTGCACGGTTCTAAACTCCTCAGTCTTCTGTTTTAGTTACGGGCATAAATAAAATTTGGAGTTTCCCCCTTCAAAATCCGATAAAAGTTTTCAAAGTTTAGAGGTGTAGGGAAAATTGAGAATAGCAGAACCTAAGGGAAAAGGAGGAAGAGGAATAATACAGAAAGCAGAGACACTGAAGAGGAAAGAGGAAAAATCTACCTTTTTCCTCCTCCCCTGGCCCCACCCCAGATAAAAAAGAATCCCAGTCTGGGAAGATTGCTGCTCTGATGCTCACATCCCATGTGACCTTAGGTAACCCACTTTATTCTTTAGACCTGTTCCCTAATCTGTAAAATGAAGGGGTTGGATTAGGTGAATTCTGAGGTCCTTTCTAACTCTAAGTATATGATCCATGAGACTTAATAGCCTTTCCTTCACTATTCCCCCTTTCTATAGGGGAACTAGCTTCCCTCAGCCCAAATCTAGTCAACCCAAACCCCTCAGTCCTATCCCTTCTAGCACAAGGACCCTGAAAAATAGACCCAGCAGATGCAATGGCCATAGATAAACATAACTGTTCCAACAGATACTGGGCAAGTTTTAAGTAACACAGATACTACTGTCTGCACAGTTGTGTATTTCTGAAGGGGGAGGAATCTCCGTACCACAGACACCACTGTTCCTGCATTAGCTGCATCTGCGGCTGGAGTTAGTATACCATATGTGCTGTGGCCCTGGCAGATGTTGGGTGGCTTCAAGCACCAGAGGCAGTACTGTCCTCCCAGAGCCACATCTGCAGGAAATTAAATTGCCTTAACATTACTGTGCCAGCTGAACCTTAGGCATATTCAAAATACACAAATAGGTAAAAAAAAAAAGAAGAAGAAGAAGAAGAAGAAGAACCTACTGAAAGTCACTCTAAAGGAAACAGCATTCAATCATCAGACATTCACAAAAATCATCAGCTCTGGTGCTCATTTCATTTCAAAGAACATTCATTATAGCTTCTCTGTGAGAACCTGTTTTTCCTAGGTCAGTATTTCTTCTCAGAAATGTAAAAAGATTAAAATCCACTTCATGGTTTGAACTAACTAGAACTTTAATCCTATGGTCTTCAAGTGTCTTAAAAAAAACCTAGCTCTAATTTCATTTTATTGATTCACCAAATAAATGCTAACACTGGCCTTAGAGCCCATGCTACAAAAATGTGCTTGAATAATAATAGGATTTTATAGCTGGAAGGCACCTTAAAGATCATTTTGGTCAATGGTTCTCAAACTTCTTAGTCTCAGGACTCCTTTACATTCTTAAAAATTATCAAGGACCATCCAGAGAGCTTTTGTTTATGTTGGTTCTCTCTATTGATATTTCTCATATTAATAGTATCTTATTATTATTGTGAAAATAGTTTTAACTTTGAAGGCCACACACACATTTCAGGGATGCCTAGAGGTCCCTGAGGGAGGCCTTCCTCTAAGAACAGCTGATCTGGGACAATCCCTGATGCAGTAGAAATACTAGAGCTAGAGTCAGAAGGAATGGGTTTGAATGCTGACTCTGACTCTACCTAACCTGGTTTTGGACAAATCACTCAATCTCTCCCTGTCTCAATTGAAACTTTTTTTTTGATTTGTTCGCCTTTCTACAGGTGTCCCTGGAGATTAGCAAATAGTTTTCAGTAAATGAGCTTATTGATTTGACAAGACCACCAGTAAAGTCACTTTAGCTCCAAATCTATGATTCATTTTTGCAGATAAGGAAACTGAGGCCTAGAGAGTAGAAGGTGCCCAAGGTCACATAAATAGTTAAGTAGTAAAACCAAGACTCAAACCCAGATCTTTTGGTACTAGAACTAGTGTCCTCACCACCACCATATTGCCCTCCCTATACACAGGCTAATAAAATACCCTGACTTGGGTCCAAAGCAGAATCATAGGATTTAGGGATGGAAAAGTCTTTGGAGATTATCTTGTCAAACCCCTAATTTTATAGTTGAGGAAACTGAGGCCAAAAGAAACTGAGTAACTTGCCCAAGGTCACAGAAATAGTAAGATCCTGATGGTAAGAGAATTCAGGAACACGGATTCCAAATCCAGAGAGACTTAGGGCAAATGTACTGAATTCATTTCAAGGAACTATTTTATTGGGCATCCATGAGGTACAAGCCCCCCCCTCCATCCCCCCCCCCCCCCACGCACACGATGAGTGGAGTGGCGATTTCAGCCTTTTAAAACTTCCTGTTGACCTAGGATTCTTTTGAGTTTAGGTCTAATGTTCAAGAAATCCTGTCTATTAGTGGATTGTGGACTGTGTTATAACAAGACCTTGGTGTGTTTGTTAGGCTTATGGGTATCCCACAAAACATTTTGACTAAGCACGTCAGACATTGTGCCCCCTCCCCTTAAGGGCTTACATTACAGGCGAGACTCTTTTACATCTAACCCATCCAAAGTATCAGTCACATTGAGTTAATTAAATTCATGAATATTAATTTATAGTGCTTCAAGTGATCTCCTTTCCTCTCCCCTTATCTATAAATGAGTGAAAGTGCCACGACTTGGTTCTGTAAATCAGTGTGTACAAATCACCATTACTTGCAGAAATCTGTTGTGGGCATTTATTGTACCACCACACCCCCACCCCAGGAATCCTGGGAATGACAGCCTTCTAAAAGCAATCGAACTAATCCCAGGAGCAGTTAGCCTCTTAGCTGATCTGAGAATCCTAAATTTCCAAATTCCCTTCCTAAATTGATGCTATTTATTTGGGATTGAAGATCTTCATTTAGGGTGTCTAAATGTGTATTTGCCTGTGTGTACCTGTATGTGTGTGTATTTTCTAGGAACTTCCCATTTAGAAGCTCAAGTTTTCATGATGATGGTGTTCACATAAAGCCATAGAATGGCAGAATTAGAAGATTCCCTTAGAGGCCATCCAGTCAGCCTCTCTCCCAGGGAAGAAATTTCCTCATTATCCTGAGTTGCTCTAAAGTGCAAATTCTCCTAAGGCAGCCATCCAATTCTAAAACATTTATTAAGGGTCATTTTTTTGTGTCAGGTTTTGTGGGAGGCCCTCGGGATGCAAAGACAAAGATGAAATAGTCCCTGCCCTCAAGCAACTTACATTCTACTTGAGGTACACAGCATGCACATAGATAAATGAATTATATATAAATCAATTATACTCACACACAGGAAATACAAAATAATTTTGTGAGAGCATTAACAACTGCAGGAATCAGGAAAAACTTTATGTAGAAGGTGGCACTTGAGATGATCCTTGAAAGAAACAAGGGATCCTCAGGAGTATAGATGAGGGAAGAGCATGAGGGAATGGAGGGGCACTTACACGAGGGGACAAAGGGGAGAGACAGAACATCATGTACAAGGAACAGCTAATGGGCCAATTCAATTGGAAATACATGAAGGAGAGCAATATAAAGGTTGAAAGAACAGGTGGGAGTAAGATTTTGAAGAGTTTGGAATGCCTGATTTAGGATTTTGTATTTAGTCCTAGAGGCATTGGGAAACCCCTGAAAAGTACCAGGAAGTATTCCTTCCACTCTTGTGTCCTTGATGGGCTAGAGTGACTCCTGTGTATATCTCTGATACACTAATATTGGCCTTACTGTAGGCACTGCTATCACTGCTGCCATTTTCCCAAAGGGCCAGGGCTGCAGCTCAAAACCCTGTAACTAAATGTCTTCTGAAACCACTGATTTTAAAAAAAAAAGAATAAAGTTTCATTGATAGCTTTTGTTTTTACATCTCCTAAATTTCCCCGAGTATCCCTCCATTTCCACCGTCCTAGTGAGCCACCCCATATAACAAATAATTTTTTAAAAGAAAAAGTGGGGAAATCAACAAAACTGATCAATACTTCCAAAAAGTCTGAAAATCTGTGATGTTCCTTCCACATTTGTGAACCTCTCACCTTTGCAAAGGAATGGAGGAGGGGTAGGGGAAGGTTTCTTCTCATAGCATTTTTGAGGCCATGCTTGGTCTTTGTAAGTCTGTAAAATTTAATTTCTTTTTCCCCCCAGTGGTCGTGATTCTTTCCTTTTATATTGTTATAGTCATTGTGCATGCTGTTTTCTTAACTTTGCTTACTTCATTTCATTTAGCTCATATAAGCCTTTCTGTGTTTTCTCTGTATTTATCATATATGTTATTTTGTAATATTTTATTGCATCTGAATTATTTTTTTACATTTTATTACAATAATATTTTATTACATTTACATGCCACAATTTGTTTAGCCATTCCCTAGTACTATAGATGGGTGTCTACTTTGTTTCCAGTGTTTTGCTATCACAGCAACTTTTGATATAAATATTTTGGTGTACTTGAATCCACTGACTTATTCTCTGGGGATTTCAAGTATTTTGCCTGAATTTCTAGTATTGAAGTAAGTTCTCATTGTAGCTGACATGGTTTTCAGACGCAGGTATTCCTGGACCACAAACCAGTAGTCATTAGCTTTGACCACAGCCTACATATATCATACATTAGAAATCCTCCTTGTTATGAATATTGAGAGAGGTGAAGGTCACTAGGCTATAGGCCTCAATCAGTTGTACCCATTTCCCATTGAGCTAGTGGTAACAATGGAAGAAAGAACTTCATTGTGAGGTAGCGGGCTTCCCATCACAAGTATTCACACAGAGGTAAGATAACCACTGACTGAGTGTGTTGTAAAGGACACAGGGGAGAAGCTTGAAATCAATAGCCTAACACAGATTTGTTATAGTCCCTCTAATAAAGAAAAAACCTGTTATCCATGATAACAACTGACCCTATGGTAGAAATAAATAAATCAACCAACAAGCATTTATTAAATGCCTCCTATGAGCCCGGAACTGAGCTAGGTGTTGGGAACACACAAAGTGAGACTATCCATGCCCTCAATTCTATCTATCTACCTATCTACCTATCTATCTATGTTGTTTTTGGGTTTTTTGGAGGGCAGTTGGGGTTACGTGACGTGCCCAATGTCCAATGCCCAAATCACTAGTAAGTGTTGAGTGTCTGAGGCTGGATTTGAACCCAGATCCTCCTGACTCCAGGGCTGGTGCTCTATTCACTGCGCCACCTAGCTGTCCCAGTATATTTTATAATATGGCTGATTCATTGACTGTACCGTTTGTAGTACACATAGAAAGCGAGGATGGTCTAATATACACCATGATGTCCTCTGTGTAGTTCATATTATCCATAAGAGACTCCCTGGTTCCTCTCAAAATTGACAGTAATATCACAAAAACTCACAGTGACACAATTGAATTCTAAGCTTATACAGATAACAGAAACATTATTACCCAGTTTGTTATTTTAATATATCATGTGAGTCAGATGAAAGACAGGGAAAGGTATAACTCACTTAGGTGATGGGAAACTGTGCGTTCCACTTTCCATCATTATCCAAGAAAGTAGAGGAGTTTCTGCACTGTTCTTTTACAATTTATAGAGTCCCATCCTTAAAATAGCCCCATAAGGCAAGCAATGCACATGTTAGATTGTAAGCTTCCCAAGGGCTGCCACTATATAAGGTTCATCCTTGTATCAGCAATCATGATGCCTTGAACACTACAGGATTTTAATATTTGTTCAGTTAAATTGTTGAATTCCTTTCTGACAGGGGAAGCTGAGATCTTGCTCAATATCACCTAGTGTGTGGCAAAGCTGGGATTCAAACCCAAGACCTGATGCTCTTTTTCCCTAAGCCATGCTGCTTCCAGATGGCTTAGAATCTAGGCCATATAAAATAAAAGTTTTATTTAAAGCCATATAAATGAATTTTTAATGTATTTTAAAATGTAAAAACCATCCTTAGCTTGCAGACTGCAAAAACAGGAGGCAAGCTGGATTTGGCCCTTGAGCCATCATTTTCCAACCCCTAACTTAGATATTTTATATAAATTGTTACACACACATACATGAATCTGCTTAATGTACTTTATAATAATTCAAAGGAAGTAAACCTAACAATCCATACTGGGAAAAAATGAATGAATAAAGAATACTTAATTTCCAAACTCTGACTTAGAGTTGTACAATCAGCCCATTGAGTTAATTCATCGTACGTATGTCTCAGACAAGTTCTATAGATGGACAATGATATAGGCCCAGAATTGAATATGAGAAAAAGCATCTTGGATGCTGTTTTGGAAGCTGTACAGTGCATTCAGTGATTTCAAGCTGTTCCCTGACATACAATAGTCTTTTAGCAACAATATCCTTTCTATGATGCTCCGTATCTGAGAACCATGGAAAATCATAGTCTCCAAAGTATCCACAGTGTGGGTGAACCAAAGAGCAAAGGACAGACATATCATTAGCATGAGGAAACTGTAGGAAATACCAAGAAGAACATGTATAAAAGATATCTTCCAGAAAATGGGGGATCAGAAAAGGAGGTGGGTTGGTCATGAACAACTGGACGCTAAAGGTTCGGATTAGATCATCATCTCATGAAATACAAAGTTTAGAAAGGTGTGAAGGTGGAAAATGTTATTTGTTGTTCAGATGAAACTTAGAAAAAAGAAGTAAGGAAAGCTTTATTTATACTATTTTAATTGAAGGGTAGAGAACTGCATGCTCTCAGAAAGATCCAGGCTTCAGCTTGATTCTATTTGAAATACAACTAGGTGATTTTATTGTGGCCACCTGGGGCCCAAAGAATATGCTCCCTAATTGTTGCTTTTTCCATTCAGAACAGAATCTCTAAATGTTTGTTTGTTTTAATAAAAAGTAGGTACAAAGCTAGGTACATCAGTTCATCAGTTCGAATAGTAAGGGGGCAAGATGAATGAATGAATAAATAAATTAGAAATTTTAATTTTGTAATTAATTGTAATTTAAAATTTTAAATAAATAAAACAACCCGTGAGTAGTAGTAGCTGCTCCAACTGGGGACTCAGCTGGCCAGTTCCAGTTGGACAATATAGCTCCTTCCTTCCTTCCTTGCTTTTTTTCTTTCCTTCCTTCCTTCCTTTCATTCTTCCTTCTTTCCTTTCTCTCCCTCCTCTCTTTCTGTTCACATAGGGAATCATATCCTTACTTGTGGATACTCTGCCCAAAGGAATATAAATTTTGATTGCTGAAACCTAGCAAGATATCTTGGGGTTTATGGGCTAGATTTCTTTTTTATGAACCATGCCTTATACCCAAATCACTCTGGCTCTCATTGATTGACCAATAATAGGAACCAGCCCAAGCCTCACTTGGTCATTGCTTGGATTCTGATGACTCAAAGGGATGGGGGGAAGCTTCCACCTTAAGACCACACGCGGCCTTCTAGGTCCTTGGGTGCAGCCTTTTGACTGAGTCCAAGTTTTATAGAACAAATCCTTTTATTAAGAGGTTTTGTTCGATCAAGTTTGAATTCAGTCAAAGGACTGCACTTGAGGACCTAGAGAGCCGCATGTAGTCTCAAGGCCACAGGTTCCTCACACTTGGCTCAGCGAGTGTAAATTGCAATTGTTTCTGTTTTGGCCAGAAACCCTGAGGGTCTTCCCCTCCCAGATTGATTTATTTTTTTGATTAGGTAAAAGAAACCATTCTTTACCTCATTTTTATCTAGCCTTAATCACTGAATGGGTGTTGCCTGAGTCAAACTGAGACCTAGTAAAGACCTTAGCTCAAAAAGACCAAGACCCACTGCATCTGGGGCCATCTCCAGTCATCCTGATGTGTATCTGGTCCCTGGACCCATGGGAGAAAGTGAGGCTGGTGACTTTGCATAGCCCTCTCTCACTTAAATCCAATTCGCTTTCAAGTCAAGACATCTTCCTGATATCATGATCCTTTTGAGGAATGAAGGACAAACAACAACAAGAGGGTAAGATGAATGAATGAATAAATAAATTGGCAAAAGCCATTTCTTAAAATACTTACTATATTCTAGACAATATGCTAAGCCTTAGAGATACAAATAGAAAAGATTTTGTTCTCAAGGATCTTCCATTCTAACAGGGGGAATAACAAACACATTTAGGGAAGTGGTGGGAGTAGGGGAAGGGGGCATGTCATAGGGTTGGTGAGTGAAGTCACAGGACAATTGACAAGCATATCCTTTCTAGGACTGGTAGTGCCATTTCATTATTATTCCCACAGCAAGAGGTGAAAATGATGGTGAAAGAGGGGAGGGTGGGTTAAGGAAGACCGAGCCAGGCTGCTCGGCAAGATGTCCAGAAACAGTTTATTGGAATCTAGAACCAGCTAGATATGTATGATAAACTCTCACAAATCAGAAACCAGAAGCTATTTTGGAGGCCAAGGTGTTAATTTTCTCAAAAGATCAGGATCTCAAGGAAGAGAGTGAGCAGCCAGAGGTAGGAGGCCAGAAAAGAGAGGCTAGCAACTTGGGATCCAGAGGATAAAGCAACAGATTGGTCAAAGAGCAGACAAGAATCTAAGGCGCTAAGTATCCAAATGGATCTGAAGTCATACAAGTACTTTATGTTTTCTTTTTTTTAATCTGATTCACTGGGCATAAAAGCTGTCATCATCCTGCCCTTTCAAGCCTTATCGATGTAAGTGCTTCAGCTGTGGACAGCTCCTAGCTACTCTTGGGGTTCTATCCTACACCCCTCCACCAAGGAAACTTCTGAGTTCATGGGGCTTCAGACAATGAATCAATCAACCAGAATTTATTAATTGATTAGTTTGTGCCAGGCCTGTGCTAAACCTAGGTACACCAAAAGGAACTTGCTATTTGCTAACAATCAGAGCTGAAGAGTAATAGAACGGACTGAATAACAAAAAGACATCAATGCATACCTTTCTAAAGGATGGGAGCAGGAACCTGGGTCCTAGGGCCAAATTCTCTGCTTGATTTCGTTAAGATGTTTGCATGATGCAAGCTCTTGTGTTGCAGTTTAGGAAATAATTTCTCTGAAATTTTTCTAGTGTGCTGCAGTAGAGAAAGAACTGGATATGGAGTTAGAAAAACTGGGTTCCAGTGTCATCTCTAGCATTTTATATCTCTATTACTTTACTAGATGGATATTAGCTTCTTCCATTTTTTAAATGAATTAATGAAAAACCTCATTTACCTACCCTGTAAAATGAGAGTTGGTTTCAATGATCTCTGAAGTCCCTACCAACTCTATTCCATGATTCTGTGATTTGTTTTCCTTTTTTATGTGTTTTTTCTCTTATGTTCATTTCTCTCCCCCCACACACACTAATTCTCACTCTCTATCTTCTCCTCCCCATACATATGCACACATGTACAAACATGCACACACTTCCTTTCATCTCTTCTCTCCCCAAACTTTTCCTTTTGCTGGAACTAAAGTAGCCTTCTTTTAAAAAATTAATATTTTATTTTCCCCCAAATTGCACATAAAAACTATGTTTAACATTCTTTTCTTTTTTAAGTTTTGAGTTCCATATTCTGTCCCTTCCTCTCTCCCTTCCCCCCTCCTTGAGATGGTATGCAATCTGATACAGGTTATACATGTGTAGTCATGTAAAGCATATTTCCATATTAGTCATTTTGTGAAAGAAAACTAAAAAAAAGAAAAAGCTGAACTAAAGTAGCCTTTTTAATGTTTTATTTAGTAAATAGCCTTTTATGCTATTTATTCCTTATTTTAAGAACAAGGAAGTTGAAGGGATTTAATAGTTGTTAAATCCACAACTACTATGTACTGAGAGAAATGTAAGCTTAAGACATGTCACCTGCCCTCAAAGAGCTTGCAGAAACAAGCCTCATACACATGAGAAAGACAACTAACAGAACAAGGCAGTGAAGTATCAGGGCCACATTTAAACCAGACAATGTATTATACTGCATCCTATTTGAGAGAATAAGCTCACTTCCATTATGGGTAATAAGGGAAAGCTCCTGGAAGGAGATGGGATCTGAGATGAGCCTTGAAATATCTGAATGGGCCAAAAAAAAGAGGGATAGGGCATTCCGTGGGGGGAGGAATGGCATTAGCAAAGTCACAGAGTTTGGAAAGTACAAAAGTCTATTGTATGAGCCCAGGGCTCTAGAAAGGGAAACATCAAGATATATGACTGGAAATACAGGTTGGAGTCACATTCAGTTAAGGAGTCCTGACTTAATTTTATAGGAATCAGGAATCTGGAGAAGGTTTTTTGATAGGAGAGTGGCATGATTAAAATATTGTTTTGGAAAGATCAATATGGCAACTGTGTGCAGCCGAGTGGATTGAAGGAGGGAAGACAGATGAGTGACAGAGAGACTGGTGAGAGAATTGATATAGGCCTTATGTGAGTCGTGGTATTTATGGGAAAACACAGGTAAGAACTGCACAAAATGAGAAGGCATGAACGAAACAGGATTAATCTGGCAGTGGCATGCAGAATGGTTGTAAGGGGGTTGAATACAAAAGAGTGGATGGAAAACTCTATCCCTTTGCACAGATATTCCCCATGTCTAGCACACATTTGTCTTTATCTCTACCTCTTAGAATCTTTCAAGACTCAGCCCAGCTGAGAACCGTTTCTTGATCCCCCTTGTTATTAGTTCACTCTCTCCATCTTCCATTATTCTGTATTTTCTTGTCTATGTCAAAGCTGTACTTCCCCAGGAGAATATTAGTTCCTTGAGGGCAAGAAATGTTTGGTTTTCTTACTTCTGCCTTTGTATTTATGGTGCTTTGCACAGCATTTTTCATATAGTAAGCACTTAAATACTTGTCCAGTGAAATAATTAGCAGGATTTGGTTACTGATTTGGACATGTGAAAAGGGGTAAATGGAGAAAGAATTTAGTTTTAGCTATGTTGAGTTTAAAGTAAAAAGATGGTATCCAAGAGGAAAACTTCCACAAGCATTTGACAGTGGAACTAGGACTCAGAAAAATTTTGTGGCAATATAGAGAGGGTTGGGGGCCATCCACATAGAGGTGTTGAAGCCCTGAGATGACAGAATAGCTCACATTTATACGGCACCTTAAGATCTGTTAACACCTTCATTATCTGACTTGATCATCAGAACCACCCTGTAAGGTAGGACCTATTATGTCCCCTTTTCCAGATGAGGAATCTGAGCATGATCTGAACCCATATTTTTATCCCACATCTGACTCCCTATCACCTCTATCATATAGTCGATATACAATGACAAGGGAGTGAGAGTATAGAGAGGAAAGGAGCCAGGCCTGAATTTCAAGAGTGCCCACATTTAATGAGCTTAGAGGAAAAGGATGTTTTTTATGTCTCCAAGGAAAAAAAAAATCTCAATTAAGTTGTCTTTATACTTTTATGTTCTTCTCAATTTTTCCCTGTCATTTAAGCCTTCAAAAAAAAAAAAGCAGTTTTGTCCCACCCCTTTTAATGAAAGGTGCTGTCAAAGAAGAGGGCTCCATCACCTTGGGTATGAATTGAAGAAAGAAAGCGATGCATTCTCATTGATTCTCCTCTTCTGGCTCTGTAGGACACAATAACACACCATTTAGAAGGGTAAAACCCTTCCCCCATCTCTCTCAGAGTATCTGCTTAAAGGGATGACAGCACAGTTTGAACAGAGAATCACGCAGCAGGAGCCAGCAGCCTCTGCTAACAAGCAGCTCCCTATGCATTCTGAATAGCTACTAAGGGCTCCCCTGTGTACCGGCTGGTCCCACCCTGCCCCTCACCAGGGCGACACACATACCATACTGGCCAGCTGTAGCCGGGATGACTCCACTGCGTTTTCTTCCCATCACACAAACCCAAGGAACACTTTCTTCTACAGTTAGGATTCTAAGGGCCTGGGTCCACCCTGCTGAGATTATTTTTAATTGACCTCAGAAGACCCTCCCTCATTTTATCTCCTCACCAACCAAAACTTTCATTCCAAACTAATACTAAAGAAACACTTTGGGTGTGATTAATGATAGATATCATTAATGATTCGTGATCCATTTTTCTCAAATTGAATGAATCAAACATGCCTGCAAATGAACTCTTCCTGCAGAAGTTGGGCCTAGAGCTGTTGCTGGTGCCAAGATGCGTCTTCAGCTGCTTTTATGATTTTAGTGAAGACATGGAGGGAGGAAGATAAAAATGTCCAGTAGGAGGCTAATAGAGCAAACAGACTCGTGTGCTGTGGGCTATTTGAGCCAGTAATTGTGCTGTTTTTCTCAGAAGTTCCCTGTTTTCATAGTAACATTTCTGTATGTCGACTTTTGAACCACCTTTTCAGCTCCCTGTGAGAATCTCTAGCCACTGGTAACTTGCTCAGATCAGCTCCAACTGTCTCCTGTTAAGAAGATTCTGTGTATTTTTGTGGGATAAATTTTTATTGATATATTTTGTTGTTACATGGCCTGCATTTCCCAATGTAGCCTCTTCTTCCCTCCCAGAGATCAATCCTGTATGGCAAAGAAATAAAAAAGAGGACAAAAAACAGTTCAACAAAACTAACCAATATATTGAAAAAGTTTGACATATACATCGTTCCATACCTATAATCCCCCACCTGAAAAAAATAAATAAAATATCTCTTCTTTGGGACCATGCTTTATCATTAGAATTTTGAAGCATTCAGTTTCAGTTGAATGGGAGCATCTAGGTCAGTGGTTCTCAGCCTTCCTAATGCCATGACCCTTTAATACTCATATGTGGGCATATCTGCATGTGGGCAGACCCACCTGGAGACAGATAGAGGAGCAGTGTCTCAGTTCCTAAGACCATCAGAAATATGTGTTTTCCGATGGTCTTAGGTGACCCCTGTGACTACTGTGAAAGGGTCGTCTGACCCCCAAAGGGGTCATGACCCGTAGGTTGAGAACCGCTGATCTAGGTGGTGCAGTGGATAGAGCACCAGGCCTGGAGTCAGGAAAGTCTGAATTCAATCCACTTTTAGACAGTAGCTATGTGACCCTAGATAAGTCACTTCAGTTTCCTCTTCTGTGAAATGGGGAATGGTAATAGCATCTAGCTCACAGCGTTGTTGTGAGGACCAACGAGATCATCGTGCAGCTCTTGCCACAGTTGTTGGCAGCATATAATGTTTGCTGTTATTATTTCATTTTAATATTTTTTCCAATAACAGGTAAAAACAATTTTAAACATTTGTTTTTTTGAGTTCCAAATTCTTTCCCTCCTTCCCATCTCTTTCCCTCCCTAAGATGGAAAGCAACAGTTACTATAGGTTATATATAAAAAGTATAGGTTATACATATAAAATCATACAAAACATATTTTGATATTAATCATGTTAAGAAAGAAAACATAGACCGAAAAAAACCCTGGAAAAATAAGTTTGCTTTTGTCTGCATTCAGACTCCATTAGTTCTTTTTCTGAAGGTGAATAGCATTTTGATCATAAGTCCTTCAGAACTGTCTTAGACCATTGTCCTGCTCAGAATAGCTAAGTGATTCACAGTTGATTATTATACAATGCTGTTGTGACTGTGAACATTGTTTTCCTGATTCTGCTTACTTCACTTGGCATCAGTTAAGGTTAAGTCTTTTCAGGTTTTTCTGAAAGCATCCTGCTTAATATTTCTTATAGCACAATAGTATTCCATCACAATCATTTACCTCAACTTGTTCAATCATTCCACAATCAATGGGCTACTCTTCAATTTCCAATTCTTTGCCAGCACAAAAAGAGCTGCTATAAATATTTTGTGCATGTAGTCCTTTATCTTTTTGCTTTTTAAACCTAATAGTGGGATTGCTGGGTCAAAGGATGTATACAACTTTATAGCCCTTTGGGCATAGTTCCAAACTGCTCTCCAAAATGGTTGGTGCAGTTCACAACTCCACCAACAATGCATTATTTTCCCACATCCCCTCCAACATCTGTCATTTTCCTTTTCTATCATGTGAACCAGTCTGATAGGTGTGAGGTGGTACCTCAGAGTTGTTTTAATTTGCATTTCTGTAATCAGAAGTGATTTAGAACATTTTTGCCATATAACTATAGATAGCTTTGATTTCTTTATCTGTAAGCTGCCTGTTCATAATGATTTGTGTTCTTATATATTTGACTCAGTTCTCTACATATTTGAGAAATGAGGCCTTTATCAGAGAATCTTGCTATAAAATATTTTTTCCCCGTTCTGCTTTCTTTCTCATCTTGGCTGCATTGGATTTTTTTGGTGCAAATTTTTTTTTACATCCCATAATGTGCTTTATCTCTTGTTTGGTCAAAAATTCTTTCCTTATCCATAGATGTGACATGTAAACTATTCCATGCTCCCCTGATTTGCTTTTGGTGTCACCCTTTATGTCTGAATCATGTACATATTTTGACCTTATCTTGGTAGACCATGTGAGATGTTGATCGGTACCTAGTTTCTGTCAAACTGCTTTCCAGTTTTCCCAATATTTTTTGTCAAATAGTAAGTTCTTCTCCCAAAAGCTGGGATCTTCGCCCTTATCAAACACTGGATTACTATGGTCATTCACTACAGTATATGGTGTACTTAATTTCTTTCACTGACCCACCATTCCATTTCTTAGTCAGTACCAGATTGTTTTGGTGATCACCACCTTATTTTATTTCACTTGATGATTACCAGTTTGAGATCTGGCACGGCTAGGCCACCTGCCTTCACACTTTTTTCCATTAATTCCCTCGGTGTTTTTTACCTTTTATTCTTCCAGATGAATTTTGTTATTATTTTTTTAGCTCTATAAAATAATTTTTGGTGGTTTGATTGGTATGGCAGTGAATAAGTAAATTAGTTTAGGTAGATTTGTCATTTTACATGAGCCATTTGTCAATGGCTCAGCCCAAACATGAGCAATTAATATTTTTCCAATTGCTCATATCTGACTTTATTGGTGTGAAAAGTGTTTTGTGATTGTGTTCATATGATTCCTGGGTTTGTCTTGGCAGGTAAACTTTCAAGTATTTATATTATCTATATTATATAGATATAGATATAGATATAGAGAGATAGATAGATATAGATATAGATATAGATATATAAAATCTATTTCTCTTGCTTCTGGACTATGTTGGTAATATATAAAAATGTTGATGATTTATGTGGGTATATTTTATATTGTGCAACTTTGCTGAAGTTATTAAGAGAAAATATTGGTTTATTGTTGTTATTTCTATTTCTATGTTATGGCCATTTTGTATAGTTTTTCTTGCTCTGCTTACTTTACTTTGCATCATTTCATAAAGATTTTCCGATGCTTCTCTTTATTCTTCATAGTCATCATTTCTTACAGTACAATAATATTCTATTATATTTCTATATCACAATTTGTTTAGCTGTCCCCCAACTCATGGTATCTTTGTTTCCAGTTTTTATTACTATGAAAAGTTAATATTCCTAAAAATATTTTGGTATATATGGGACCTTTCTTTTTGACACTGACCTCCTTGGAGGCCAAGCAGTGCCTAGCAATGAAATCTCAGGGTCAAAGAATATGAGCATTTTAGTCACTTTTCTTTATAATAATTCCAAACTGTTTTCCAGAATGATTGGATCAATGTATTGCTCCATCAACAGGGTATTTGTGTGCCCATCTTTCTACATCCATTTCAACATTGACCATTTCTGTCTTTTATCCTGTTTATCTCTTTCCTAACATGAGAGGTTCCCTTGCGTTCTGATCAAGATCAGTTTCCTCTAACGCTTACAAGGTCTAAATCATGGGCAACCAAGCATAGCTACTCCATTTGCCTTTGTGTTGGGCAAGCTCTTACCTGGACCTAATGAGGTTCAGTTTAACTCTTATTGCCTTCATTCCATTTGGCACAAAGATTCTTTAGAATGAAAATCTTGTAAATGATTCTGCTTTAGTGTTCCCGTTTTCACTTGGCTACTTGACTCATTGTCTCCCACAGAAAAAAAGAGTGAGCTTTCTTTAGCTCCAAAAAGCACAGAATTAACAAAATTATCACATGGTTTCTAATTGGGCACAAAGCATTTACATCAGCAATCTCACTCTAAGTGTTTGTTTCATATTGGAGATCACAGCAGTCATGCTCCACTCTTTGTAACATATCATTATAAGAAAATATAATTTATACATAATAAGGATGAGGAGGAAGAGGAGGACAAAGGGAGAAGAAAGAAAGGGAATAGAAGTAAACAAGATGACCATCAAAATGTCTTTAGAAAGCAGTAAAAAAAAAGAAACATGAACAAAAATGCTGTCAACTTTATGCTAGAGAAATGATGAGTCCTGTGCATTCAGACAGTTAAGGAGGGTAGGTAAATCATATCTAAAAAATGAAATTCTTCCACTTACTGACTCCCAGCCCTCATGACCTTGTTACTCGACATTTGGAAAGTGCTTTGAAAATATGTTTATCCCATTTGATCCTCACAATCAACTTCTTTGAGGCAGGGGAGGAAGGTATTTTATTTTCCTGGTTTTTTTTTTCATATTTATGTTCCTATTTTACAGATGAGGAAACTGAGCCAGAGTGTTTAAGTGATGACTTGCCTAAGGTCACACAGCCAGTAAATAGTAGAGCCAGCACTTGGAATGCCCCCTCTCCCCCATCCAGTCTTGGTAAATGTCCATGACTACTTGTACTCGCCACGTGATTACAAAATGTCTTACTGATTGATTGGTTATTCCCGATTAGCATCTACTAGGACTCTCTGTGCCTTCCACTTTATCGTTTGGCTAAACGTTCATATTTATAATTCTGCATTTGGTATAATCCCAGCTTCCTCTTCAATTCCGGGTACTTTCTCAGTTCTGTCCCAAATCCTGAAGAATTAGCAAATTAGCATGAGCAGTAAAACAAAAAGGCACAGATTGACTCTCATTTCTTGAAAGCACCTCAGTATCCATTTCATCCAGGGGTGGGGAACCTGTGACCTCCAGGCCTACATGAGCAGGAATCCTCTTTAAACCATATATGCCAAGTGGTCATCTAGCCTTTGTTTTCAGTCCTCAAATGAGGGGAAACTAATTACACACAGAGACACCTATTCCACTTTTGGATAGCTCTAGTTGTCAGGGAGTTTTTCCTTTGATTAAGCCTAGTTTTTGTCTCCCTGAAACTTTTATCTCTTTGCTTCTAGTTTTATCCTCTAAAATCAAGTAGAACAAAGCTCTGTCCTTCAGGGACTTAAAGACAGGAATCATGGGTCCTCTTTGAATCTTTTCTTCTCCAGAACGGGGAATCCTAGCTCTTTCAACCCACTCCTATATCACATGAGCTCAAGACCCTTTATCTTGATCATCCTCTACCATATGTAATTCTGGTTTGTCAAACTTCTTCCTGGAATAAGGGCACCAAGAACTGATCGAAATGTTTCAGGTGTGATCTAGGGCATAGTACAATGGCGCTGTTGCCTCATAATTCTAGCTACTGTGTTTCTTAATGCAACATAGTATCATTGTCACAATCATCTTTGAACTACCATCACACTGGTCATAGGATCATAGGACTCAGAACTAGAAAAGACATTTGGCATAACCTAGTCCAATCCCCTCATTTTACATGGTGAGCCAGTTCACAAAAATTACTATATTTTTTTCATACAAACTGTTGCTGAGCCAGGCCTTCCCCCTTCCTATTGCTTCCATTTGATTTTTTGGAACCTAAATGTATGACTTTACATTTATCCCTATTATGTTTTATACTGTTGGATTAAATTCATTGTTCTATCCTGTTAAAAATATTTTGGATTATGATTTATTTAACATGTTAGCTATCTCTTTCTGCCTCTGGAATCCACAAGGCTGATATGTTCATCATCTATATCTTTTCAAAGTCAATGATAAAAAAAAATGTTGAACAGAATATGGCAAGGAGAGAACCTTATGGTACTCCACTTAAGATATTCTTCTATACTGAGAGCAATCCATTAATCCTTGGGTTAAGTAATTCATCCATTTCTAAATTCACACTCCAAGTTTATAAAATGTCATAATTGGAAGGTACTTTAGAGACCCTCAAGTTCAACCTGTAGCTGAGCAGGAATACCACTGACAATGTTCCTGAGAGAACTGATTCAGACTTTGTTTGAAAGCCTCCAATAAAGAAGAATCTACCACCACAGGGAGACAGGAAGGCATGGAGTTTTTATATAGGATAGTAATAATGATAATAGCTGATAATTATATAATATTTTAAAGTTTTTGTGAGAGAGCATGGGAGCAGACAAGTAAGGCCCTGTGACAAGAGTTCTTTACTTGGAATACACAGATCCTTATAAGGTTTATTAATTTGGATAGGAAAAATTACATCTTTATTTTCACTAATCTCTAGCTGAAATTTAGCATTCATTTCCATTATTCAAAAACATCTGGAAAAGGGGCCTATAGGTTTCACCAGATTGCCATAGAAGTCTGTGACCAAAAAAAAGGCTAAAAACCCTGCCCTAGGGGGCTTGCAGAAACTAGGCTCCACTGCAGTGTTAAATTTTCCCCTTTCCCTTTAATAACTTTTTGTTTGTTTCAGGATACTGACCCTCTGTGAAAGACATCCAAGAGCCAGCATGATGTCTATATTTTCCCAGGTGTCTATATGTAGGTTCATAGTCAGGTCACATGTAGTTCTAGGGACCAGGACATAGAGGAAGAAAAAGAGGAAATCTGTATCATACTGACAAGTCCTTCACATTCAATCTGGGGCCACTAGACTGAGCTCAATTCCTCTATTCTTGGAAAGTGTGCCCAATAGCAGGCAATGAACGTGGCAAATGTACCTGTCCTAGTAGAAGCCCTCTCCCCGTCTCCTTATCACTTTGGACTATGTGATAAACAGATGATAGTAGTGTTTATAGAGGCTATAAGCTCCCTGTATGGTGATTCTATAGTAATGGCCCCTAGAGTCTTACACTTTCCCCAAATAACAGTAGGTATTCACAATAGTTTCACAGTCAGTTTTAACGGGGTAGAGTAAAAAGACATTGGTTTTTCTTGCCCAGTATCACATAGCCTTTAAAACTTAACCCTGTACCTTTGCCAGTGATCACACAATGTATTTATTGCTATCAAAGTGGGGGATAGAGGATGCTTTGGTCGAGATCTCTTTCGAGATGACTCTGACCTGAGCAATTCTTAAGACCCTCTTGCCTGTTTGTTGAAATTGAGTGAAATATATACTCCCTAGCTCTCTCTGAAGTTGCCCATGACCAAATAATAAGGGATGCTGTCTTTTGAACAGTATACATTGAGCACTTTGTCCCAAAGTCCCTTGCTATGTCCTAACCCAATGACGTCAAGCTGCATACTCTAATATTGAAGGGCCCTGGCTGAGCAATGACACCTTTCTTTCCATTATCATCTTCCATCTCTGACCTTGTCAGTGAACTCTATTGACAGGGAACCTTGAAAAAGTATTAAGTACATCTCAGGAGTTATTCCTGTGTATTTCATCCTTCCTCTAGGCTCCCACTAACATTTTGCTGGGCAGGAAGGGAAAATCATTGGATATCCCTCCACCAAGGGGCAATTTTCCTTATACCTGCAAGGAAAGGAGGGTGTTTGATTAAGCAATACCACTGATGGATGGGCAAAAGCCCTTACTAGGGAACTATCCATATTTCAAAAATTAGATCATTGTGATTTGGGGGTTCATGCAGAGAAAGACAGATGCAGCAACATTAATGTTGGGCCTAAGGCAGACTGCTAAACCATTAATTGGATATATGAATTAATTTCAGTGCTATCAATTTATTTGGGAGCAGGAGGAGGCAATCTTTTTGAGATTTTCAGAAGTTTGTGTAATGACCTCAAGGATCAGTTAGCGAGGCATGTGGGACCCAAAGATTTAGAAGGGCTAATTGTCCAGACAGCTTAGCTTAGCGGCAGATTGGAGGAAGAGAGGAGTTAGAATTTTGTAAAAAGGGTCCAAAATGCATGCCAAAGAAGAGCAAGAGAGTCCTACATTGGTGCATCAGGGATCCAACAGGAATCCTTAGTCATCTATTCTGTAGGATGTGTTAGGATGAGCCATGACTATTTAAGGTATGATGACCCAACTCACCTGACTCAGGACTTCAGGGTGTCTATGTTCATAGTCTTATTGGCTCATATGCTTTAGGAGGAGACCTGGTAGAACATGGCAACATGGAAGGGGCAAGAAATGCATTCAGCCACCACTGAAGGCCAGAGTTTTAGAGAGATGAATAAAATCTGATGGTCAACTGCTCCCATTCCAACTCCATATATATAACACATTCTGATCTGTCACTGACCTCCTGGCCTGAAACTGCTCCTGGAGCTGGTTTTCCATTCTTTTCTTAGTTCTTTTAGCACTCTAAAGAAGTCTTGGGACAAATATGGTTTAGCCTTTTCATTGACCCTTGCTTAGATAATGATTTAGACCCCATTTGTGTTCCATAGGTAACGATTGCCCCTCCTCAGCCCCAGTGCTTACCAATCATTTTCCATCTTTCCCTGAGTGGTATATAGTAAGGGAGCAGTATTCCAATGGCAGGAAATCAGCCTGGCAGCAACAAATGAGAGAAGACTTCTCATATGGGGGGTTGATAAAGCCTTCTATATTAGGAATGAAACTTAGAGCAACAAAGGAATTCAATTATTATTCTTTTCTTCTTGGGCCATTATGGACAGGCCAATTGAAAAAAGTGAAGTTGTACTATATTCTGACACATCATGGAGTTATAACTGGGAGGGAGGTGTAGCCTTTCCATCTGAAGATGATATTTGATGTCAGTAAGACTTTGGTGGGACATAGAGTAGAATGAAACCATTCTGCTCATCTGAAAGTCAGTGGTAAAATATCAATATTCCTTAAAGTATTTATTATGAATGTGTTTGAAGTAGTGTTTGGATTGCCATGATTACAACAACAAAAATAACATAATAATTAATATATAGCACTAAAAGATGGCAAAGGCCCTTAAATACATTATCTCATTTGAGATATCACATAAGATCCTAGGTTCATAGGCATTAGACAGGACCTCAGAAGCCATTTAGCCTGACCCCTTCGTTTTACAAATGAGGAAACTGATACATGATGAAGTAGCCTCCTTGGGCAGGAGCCCTTGGCCAGACAGAGATGTCCTTAGGACTGATATCAGAATTCGTAGCCTTCATTAGTCAGGGGTCAAGATATCTCCATAGTACTAGGACTTCCATAGTAGCCCCTTCTGGATGATTCTACTCCCAATTCGCAGTCACATGTTGAGTTCCCTGGGAGACAAGTACTCCAAGTGCAAGAAATTCTCTGGGGCCACAATCCTAAAATTATAGCCCTCTTTGAAGAGTTTAACCTTCAGTGGTTGTCCAGTTGATACAATTAGCACAGACTAAAGGTATTTACTAAAATGGCATGGAATGAATAGTACATACAAAATATTTTCCTGTAAGCCTGGGGCACATTTACCTATAAATGCCCACAGAGTCAGTGGGAAGAGTGGACACACACACAGAGTACACTAGTAGAGAGGCACATGCAGAAGGAACACATACATCTACTGTGTGCATGAGGAGGGCAAGTCATACCTGCAATGCTTCAGGGCTGCTGATATCATCCTGACTGCTCCCTCTGACCTTGATCTTATAGGCTGTGTTGGATGCTACTTTACTGCCTGGCTATGCACCAGAGCCTCAGTTTTGGACTCATGGTCCCACACCTGGGACCAAGAAACATCTCAGCCCTATAGCCTGCTACAATTCCAGCTCCAGTCACTGAACTCTCAACTTCTTTCTCTAACTACTCAAAGTGACCTTTTAATAGGACATATTAGAGTACTCCAATTCAGAATTCCCCAACCAATACAGAAAAGGTTATAGGTTAGGAAGATTAGGTAATAATGTCCTTGAATTCTTCTTTCAGACTACATGCAAGATGTCATTGCTGATGAGGTTGGGGGAAGAGAGAAATCTCCTCCCCTGATTTGCTACACTCCAAAAGAAACAGCAAGGGAAAGGAGAAGAGCTATCTCAGGAGCGGTATTCTTCTTCCACATCAAACTGTTTTCTCAATCACCAGAGCTCCATACCTTAGAACTGGCTGGTTTCATTTCTGTAGTCTGGGCTCCCATTCACCCACCCACCCATGGGAGGAGTGATTTATCCTCTCAGCCAATCACCAGAAGTTCCTTGTGTAGCGTTATCTCAGTTCCCTATACTCAATTGGCTGGTGGTCACGCTCCTCTAGCCTTATCTTTTGAAGTATTGTCTCCTGAAGATCTGTTCCCACCAACCTAAAAGTTTTCCATGTTATGTCATATAGAAATCATATAAGAATGCCTGGTTAAAAGGAATTTTTTTCTTTCTTTTTTTGCTTTTTGGAGGGCAGGGCAATTGGAGTTAAGTGATTTGCCCAAGGTCACACAGCTAGTAAGTGTTAAGTGTCTGAGGTCACATTTGAATTCAGATCCTCTTGACTCCAGGGCTAGTGCGGTATTCACTGCACCACCTACCCACCCCCAGGAAATTTTTTTAAAGGTACATTTTAAGATGGTGTTTTTCAATTGTTACATTTCAGAATCTATGAGATGTAATCATATCAGTACTCTGTGGTAAATTTATAAAGCTGGATGCTTATGCCACTAACAAAAAAGAGAAAAGGAGATTAAGAAATTGGGTCTGCAACTAAAGCACTTTCAATAGCAACCAAACAATACACCCACCCAAAATGGAAAAGGGAAAATAACCAAGATTAGAGCAGAGCTTGATACAATTGAAAATATAAGAGAACAATCAAAATGATAAATAAAGCTATGAGCTGTTTTTAAAAACCAACAAAATCGATAAACAATGAGCAAAACTCTTTTTTTAAAAAAAGATGAGACAAAAACTAGATCACCGGAATTAGAAATGAGAAAGCAGAGAGCATAATATGGACAAAAGAAATCAAGAAAATTGCTCTATGTTCATTATTTTGAGAACCTGGAAGATGTTAATGATTATCTACAGAAAACTAAACTTAATAATATCAGAAGATGACAACCTCAAATAGCCCAGTCTCTGACAGAAAATTCAGACAGGACTTTAAAGAACTGCTTTTATGCTTCTATTCATGTTTAAATACCTGGAAATAAAAATATAGTTTATATTGTAAAAAATTATGAAGAGAAAAATCACAATTCAATAAAAAAACACAACCTGTCAGGAAAATTGGATAACGGTGTGGAGAAAAATGAGTTTGTATCCACACCTCATACCATATGCCACAAAAATTCTAAATGGATTAGTGGCTTAAATATTTTTTAAAACATAAAAGACTAGAAGGGAAAAGAATCTAACTTCACATTTATTGGACAAACAAATGAAAGAAATTGAGCTAAAATAATGGACTAGATTTTTAGATAAAAATCTTTTCACAACAAAAAACAACATCTCTAAAATACAAAGATTAGACTAGGAAAATATTCACAGTAAATATATCAAATAAAGGTATAACATTCAGAATAGAGGAGGAATTGGTATATATCAATTAGCATAATACACAATGTCCAATTAAGCAAAGCATACAACCATTTTCAAAATATATAGATAGGCTGCCTGACAGCCATATAAAAAATATCAAATTCCCTAATAATCAAGGCAGAAATTAGATGCCACCTTATAGCCACTAGAATGGCAAATATAGTCCCAAAAGAGATAAAACTTCAATGTTGGCATAGTTATGGGAAAACTCTAATACATTGTTTCTGGAATTGAAATCTAGTATAAACACTTAGGATAGTGATATGTCAATATACAATGCATCATAAAACTGATGTAATGATTTCATTTCTAGGATTTTATCCAGCTCTAAGTTCTATGAATTTTCATCCTAAAATACAATAAATAAGCCGAAAAAAGAAAATCTGTACAGAAATGTTCAAATTGGAGTGTGGCACCTGGCATAATGTGAAAACTTGTAATGGATACCAGCCTACCAGGAATAGAAATGTAGCTAGGGGATTCCAGCACCTGGAGCATTTGTTCCATCAAGTTAAAAGGGGTGTGGAAGCCAAGGGGGGGGGGGAGTGGAGTCAAGATGGCAGTGCAGAAGCAGGAAAACTCCATGGCACCCTCCATAACCACCTCAAAATTCTGGAGCTCTAAATTTTGTTTAGAGTCATCTTTTAGCCCCAGAGCAGCCAGGACAAGCCACAGCTGGAGCATTCAGGAGAGTGGATCACCAGCAGCTGTGGCAGTTTCCAGAACTATCAACCTATAAATGCCAAAGACAAAGTGAAAGGTCAGTGGAACTTGGCTGAATTTGGGGGGGGATGGAGGAGCAGGTTCAGCCTCTGCCCCCAGAGCCAGAAGCAGCAGAAGCAGCAGCCCTGCAGCTGCCTCCACATGGCTGCTTCAGAGCTCCCAGCCTGCAGATTGCAGGGGGGCCAAGCGACCATTCAGAGGCTAAGTGCTTTTGCCTTAACTTGCCTGGATCAGGATCGCCGTCTTGGGTGGTGGTCCTGAGGTGCATGACCAGTGAGCCAAAGCTGGTTGGAGCTGTAGAGAAGGCAGCCTCCTAATAGCTCCAGCAGCTACAAAAACCCCAGTGATTTGGGACAAAGTGCTCCCCTCTGGAAGCAGAGTTCCACAGAGCCAAAAAATCAAGTGGCTGGCCAAGACTGGCAACATGAGCAGGCAAAGGAAGCAAAGCAAACTCAGCAATCCAACTTTAGATTCCTTTTTTGGGGACAAAAAGGATCAAAGCATGGAACGGGAGGAAGACAACACAGTCAGAACTCCTGCACCAAAAGCTTCCAAGAAAAATATGAATTGGTTACAGGCCATAGAGGGGCTTAAGAAGGATTTTGAAAACCAAATAAGAGGAGTCGAGGAAAAATGGGAAAGAGAAATGAGAATGATGCAAGAAAATCATGAAAAGAGAGTCAACAACCTGACTGAAGAAAATAACACCTTAAAAAATAGACTAACTCAAATGGCAAAAGAGGCCCAAAAAGCCAATGGGGAGAAGAATGCCATAAAAAGCTGAATTTGCTAGATGGAAAAAGAATCTCAAAAGCTCACTGAAGAGAATAATTCCTTCAGAAATAGAGTAGAGCAAATGGAAGCTAATGACTTTATGAGAAATCAAGGTACTATTAAACATATCCAAACAAATGAAAAAATAGAAGGCAATGGGAAATATCTCCTTGAAAAAAACCACTGACCTGGAAAATAGATCCAGGAGAGAAAATTTACAAATTATTGGACTACTTGAAAGCCATGATCAAAAAAAGAATCTAGAAATCATCCTTCAAGAAATTCTCAAGGAAAATTACCCTGATATTTTAGAACCAGAGGACAAAATAGAACTTGAAAGAATTCACCAATCACCTCTTGAAAAAGAT
>CM053582.1:485173622-485186122 GCA_028627135.1 Pseudochirops cupreus
ATTGATGGGCATCCCCTATATTTCCAGTTTTTTGCAACCACAAAGAGAGCTGCAATAAATATTTTTGTACATATGGGACCTTTTCCCACTTCTGTGATCTCTTTGGGATATAATCCCAACAGTGGTATTGCTGGGTCAAAAGTAAATGTGTGCTTTTTTAAACTATGTAACAGAAGTTCAAGCTATAATATGTAATCTTTTTTCCTAGTTTATCAAAACATTTCCTAGTTTATCAAAACATCAATCATTGTTGATGACTGTTCATAATAAAAGAAATTTTAAAAGATTATATAATACCAACATAATAATAGTTACCACTGATACAGTGCTTTAACATTTACAGAGTGCTCTAGGGAGCCAAAGGTGATATAGCTAATAAGTGTCTGAGACAAGATGCAAACTCAAGTCTTCCCAACTCCATTCCCTATTGGGTTTGCCATTGTACCACCCAGTCAAGCCTTAATCCACACAGTTAAGTAGAAATGGCTTACTAAATGATACAGACAGTTCCAAGGCAATGTCATCCAGGCCTGCGATGTAACTAGGCACTGTGTCTTTCCAGTCAAATTTCCTACAATGAAATAGAATGCATTTGATGCCTAGGGTACCCCCATTCTAGGCTGTATATTGTCCAAACCCAGACTTTCAAATGCAGCTGAATAAGGAGAGGTTATGACCTTGCTCACATGCCAGTGCAGATCAGTCAAGAGGGCTGTAGCAGATCCATCCTAAGACCATTCTCATAGACCAGTGTTATAGAGGAATAGGAATGCATGCAGGATAACGTATAAAGCTGAAGCTACAGGCAAACAGGTTGAGTCATACAGTCATCTCAAGGACAGTCCCAGTAACCTGTCATCTGGGCTTGTACTCACCTGCCCACTTTTATCTCTACTTTTGCACCTGACATCCTAATTAATCTCAACCCTAGCATTTCAGCTCTCCTAAAACAGTTTGAACCCCTTGAACCCCATATCATAAATTCCTATATATTTATTCTGTTTATGAGTCATTTTTCAGTCATGTTGGATTCTTTTGTGACCCCATTTGGAGTTTTCTTGGCCAAGACACTGAAGTGGTTTGCCATTTCCTTCTCCAACTTAGTGTACAGATGAAGAAATTGAGGCAAACAGGGTCAAGTGATTTGTCCAGGGTCACACAGCTACTAAGTATCTGAGGCCATATTTGAACTCACAAAGAGAAGTCTTCCAGACTCCAGGCCCAGTACTCTATCTACTGCACCACTTAGCTGCCTATGGCAGTCTAGGGAAGCCTATACATCCCTTCTCAGAGTAAAGTTTTTAAATGCATACAATAAAATAAATAAGATTGCAAAGTTATTGAGCCTAAATATCCAAATCAACGTTTGTGGACTTCTTACTATGTGCTAGGTGCTGAGGTTACAAAGACAAAACAAATTAAGCAGTCCCTACCCCTCAAAGAGTGTAAAGGGCCCTGAAAGGAAATGACATGTGTATGGGTAAGTATATACATAATGTTCTTGTAGTTGTTCAGTTGTTTCACTCATATCTGACTCTTCATGACCCCATTTGGGATCTTCTTGGCAAAGATACTGGAGTGGTTTGCCATTTCCTTCTCCAGATCATTTTACAGATGAGGAAACTGAGGCAAACAGGGCTAAGTGACTTGTCCAGGATCACACAGATAACAAATGTCTGAGGCTGGATTTGAACTCCAGTCTTCCCAACTCCAGGCCTGACACTTTATCCACTGTGCCACCCAGCTGCCCATATACACAATAGAGAGAGCACAAATAAAGTCATTTAGTTGAAGCGAGAATCAGCAAAGACCTCCTTTAGGAGAAGGCTCTTGATCGGTACTCTGAAAGATGCCCAGGATTCTTTTAAGCAGAGGCGGGGAGGGAGAGTATCCTAGGCTGAGGGGATGTGAGGATATGTAGAGGTAAGAGATGGGATGAAGTAGTGCTTCTCCTGGTGCTGCAGATTACTTGACTCGGGATGTCAAATTCAGCCACTTTGTGCATCTCGGGGAAGGTGACCTTCTCGTCTGAGTCCCACCAGATGCATTACCTAGAAGAAATGGAGGGTTGTCTCCTCCATACCAAGAATATCAGGATTTATTGAGCTGGATCTACTTGCTAAGCAGGCCAGAGACAGCAGTCCTGTGGGAGTTCTTGGAAAAGAACCAAAAGAAGGATTTCATCCAGCCCTCTGCCTCCCTTGTTGGAGTCCTCATGCTATTCCATAAAAAAGAATAAGACTGGCTCCCATTTATCTAGTACCTGAAGGATTACACAGTACTTTCTTCATAACAACATGACACAGTATATTATTATCCCCATTTCAGAGATATTAGATGTTCTACTCATGATCATACAACCAGTAAGTACCACAGCCAGGGTCTGAACCCATGCAGTTTGCCCCACCCCAAAACCCCTGCCCAGTGCAGCAGCCTTTTCACTACCCTATTCTGTGAGGCAGAAGATTATGATCACCATCACTTTAGAGCCCCTCCCATGATACCTGGGACTAGTAACCCATGTGATGAATTGGGTTATCAGGGGTGATGATTTCCCTAGAAGACAGCTAGGTAGCACAGTGGGTAGAGCATTGGGCCTAGAGTCAGGATGACTGGAGTTCAAATCCAGCCTCACACATTTACTAGCCAGGTGACCCTGGGAAAGTCATTTCACTTCTGGTTGTCACAGTTTTCTCAACTGTAAAAGGATGATAATTATAGCACTGACCTCCCAGGGTTCTTGTGAAGATCAAATAAAATAACAATTGTAAAGCACCTGTTCCAAAATAAGTGACATATAAATGTTAGTTGTTATTATTATCCCTCTGGGAGTCACAAAACCTGAAAAAGATACAGAGGCACAAAAATGGAAAGAAATGTTCTCAATCCATTGTAACCTAAATGACTACCACATTATGCCATTTGGTTTGCAAAATAACCTCACATTCTTTCAAAGGCAGATGAGGCACAGTGTATACAGCACTAGGCCTAGAGTCAGGAAAGCTTGAGTTCAAATCCTGCCTCAGACACTTACTAGCTGTGTGACCCTAGGCAAGTCACTTAACCTTTTTTTGACTCAGTTTCCTCAACTGTAAAGTGAAGATAATAATAGCATCTGCCTCCCAGGGTTATTGTGAAGATAAAATGAGATCATATTTGTAAAAAAAACATTTAACACAGTTGCCTGGCTCAGAGTAGGCACCATATAAATGCTTATTTCCTTATTCTCTTCAAAGGCTCATGAATTCAAGGTTTCAAGCCTTGTGTAAGAAGCTGCACTTTATTTTAAGGACCTTCTCATCTACATCTCGGATCCTGCCCAGCATTCCAGATTGGTTCAAGCTGTCCTCCAGTGCCATCAACTACTGGTGACTACTTAAGAAGGAAATGGGGCTCTTGGAGCAGATAAAGTGGTGGGGACTCCATATGCGTACCAGCAAAGCAAAGGCCATAGTGCAGTCAGGAATACATAATCCTGTGAATGACCTAAGGCCATGTATTGGCTTGAAGAAGAAAACTCCCAGATTTTCTAGATCTTTTCTATAATCTACTAAAGTACCACCAATGCTTTCTAGTCAACACCAGTGAGAAATGTTCTTAATGACCCAAAGAACTGAGTCACTTCAGCCCCAAACCTCAGTTGCATCTGCAAAAACATTTCATCATAGAAGCCGACTGATCCAACTTCTCCGTGGATCCTGTCCACATTGCCATCATCCATAGCCCAGCCCTGCATATACAAATTAGAAAGTTGTTCCTAAACAATAAGGCAGACGTGGATGTAATCGAATATTGCTGTACTGAAAGAAATAGCAAATACAAAGAATTCCAAGCAGCATGGAAAACTTAAATGAACTGATGCAAGGTCATTTTAAGCAGAACCAGGAAAACAGAATAAACACCAGGACAGTAAAACCAATTGAATTCTATTTCATTATAATAACCACCGTTCCAGAGAACCAATGATGAAGCACGTCATCTGCTTCCTGACAGAGACATGATGGACTCAAGATGCACGAGATAAATATTTTCAGATATGATCAATGTAAGATTTACTGTGCTTGACTATATATATTTGCTTTAAGAATTGTTTTCCCCACCGAGGGAGGTGGGACAAAAGGTTTGAGTTCCACAAAAAAAGAAAGAAAAAAGGAAGAAAAGAAAGAAAAAAAAGAGGGCTATTAAAGCATTTTTAAAATGTACAGAACTACAGAAGGAAAGCCAGAAGAAAGCATCAACAACTGGGGCAGTTTTGAAAGTTATATGACAGATTTATTATATATTTTAAAAGAAAAGCAAGTTCTATATAATATTCACAGTTTCAAGAACAATCTTCTTTTGTTCCACTATGTATGTGAAAATGTATATTTTCATTGATGTTTGGCAAATTCACAATACAACAAAATAAAAAATTTAAAAATTGTAATGATTAAATTCAAAGAAGTGTTAAAAAAAATTTACCTTGTCCCTTTCTTTGCATATGCAGGGGAACTTGGGACAAGGGATATTACATACACTGTCCAATGCAGTTGATGTGTTGGTTGGTTTTACTAAACTAATCTTGTTCTCTTTCTTTTTTATTTGTTGCAAAGAATGGCTCACTGGGTAGGGAAAGGAGAAGACTATGAACTTGAACATTATGTAAAAACAAGTTGTACTAACAGTACTTTTGTTTTTGCTTTTTTAAAGAAGGCTAGTCATTTATTATTACACTTCCAGAACACTCTGGAGAATAAAACCTATCTATTCTCACATAACCTTAGCCCCCTAGTCCCTCCCTACAACTACCAAAAGGGTGTGAGCCTTCTTACCCATCACTCATCTGGCAAATCCTACAGTCTACTATCTAGTTACCCTCATCGCTCCCTATTTAGCCTGTTCCACAGGTTTTGTCATGCAATGATGCTGTAACTTCAAACTCAAACAGCACTTTCCCAAACTTTATCCACCCAAACTAATTGTGGATAAGAAGCAGGAAAAATTGACTTCAGAAGCAATGTGGTCCACTGGAAAGGGGGTGGACTTTGGGGTTTCAAGGCATGGGCTCTGAACCTGGCTCTACTATTTATAGCCTGTGGGACCTCCTCAAGTCACTTAACCTTTTGGAGCCTCAGTTTCCTCTTTTGAAGAGTTCAGGAGTTACAAGATGACCTCTGAGATCCCTTTCCCCTCTTCTTTTCTGATCCTATGAACATATACTCAACAGCCATCTTTGGTACCTAGCCAGGAGTACAACCCAACAAGAAGATATACGAGTCAGCCGACAGGAGGTACAACCCCAAACTGGTAGATATCTTCCATCGAAGATATCTTATCAAGGCATTATTGGGGGGAGGGATTGTTTTTAATCAATAAATTAAGTTTCTAATCTATGCCAGGTACTATGATAAGGCCTAGAGACACAAAGACAAAAAGGAAATAGTCCCTACCTTCAATGGAGCTTCTATTCTATTAGGAGAGAGAACATGCACATATATAAGAATATGCAAAATAAATACAAGGTAATTTACATGAGAAGGAACTAGCAGATGGAGAAGGAAAGGTTTTATATAGAAGGTGGTATTTGAACTGAATTTTGTAAGAAGCAAAAGATCCTAAGGGCAAAAGTAAGGAAATGAATTTTGGTCATAGAACACATAAAAACTGGAATTTATCAAGTAAGGGAGTGACATAGTAAGACTTGCCCTCTAAAAATATAATTTTGGCAGCAGTTTGGACGATGGATTGGAGGAGAGAGAGACTAGAGGCAAGGAGACCAATTAGGTTATAACAATAGCAAACCACTCCAGTATCTTTGCCAAGAAAACCCCAAAATGGGGTCACAAAGAGTCAGACATGACTGAAATGACTGAACAACAACGACAAGCATAGTCTAGGTGAGAGATGCTGAGAGTCTGAAATAAGGTACATGTGAGCAGACAGAAGGGAATCAATAGGAGAAATATGGAGGTAAAAGTGAAAAGATTTGGCAACTGATTGAATATGTGGGATAAAGGAGAAAATAAGGAGGCAAGAAGGATATCAAAGTTGAAAATCTGGAAGACTAGAAGGAAAGCAGTAATGGAAATAGCCCTGCATGAGCCAAATCCACAGTCTTACTGGTGTGATTGAGTCGGGGGCAGTGTAGCAGACCCACTCCATGACCACATCAACATGTCAACACTGAGTGGAGCCAGAGAATGCACATATTGACCATAAAAAGCCAAAAAGGAATCTGGTTGATAAGACAAATGATCAGGTCGCGGATGCCCCTAAACTAATTACCAACCTCCTGGCTTGCAAGTCTATCCTTGCACTTGATGTCTCATTCACCCTAATCCTTTGGATTTCAGTTCCAAAGAGAAACTCGGGTACTTGATCTGATCTCATTTTTTCCCTCATATTCAAATTCAGAACCTGCTCCTCATTTCTCAGAATGACATTCTTGCCCTTGTCCCAGGGATCTGCTAATTCCCAACACATATTGGACCCTGCAGGGGACATAATACCTCTGGGGATACCTTGCATCCTTAATTAGTAGATGTTTCAAATATTCAGCGACTACCAGGATAGAATAAGCATTTCAGAAAAGACCCCTGGCTAGCTAGGTCCAATCACAGCAGTGTACAGGATAGAAGGGAAACAGGCTGACTGGATTCTCCCAGGCTAAAGCAAAGAGGCTGGGTCCTTATACTTACTCACAAAGGTAGGGCCACTAGGTGGCATCAGGTCTGGAGTCAGGAAGACCTGAGTTCGAACGTAACCTCAGATGCTTACATATCTGTGTGACCTCGGGCAAATCACTTGACCCTATGTCCTTCAGTTCCTACCTCTGTAAAATGAGCTGGAGAAGGAAATGGCAAACCATTCCAGTATCTCTGCCAAGAAAACCCCAAATGGGATCACAAAGAATTGGACATGAGTGAACAACCACGATTTATCCATACAAAGATCCTCTTGGCACTTGCTGAGTATGACTTGGAGATCTTAACCATCACTCCAGTATCTTTGCCAAGAAAACTCCTAATGGGGTCACGAAGAGTCAGACATGACTAAAATGATTGAACAACAACAGCAGAGGGAGAGAGAGATCATGATCAAATGACCCTGAGGAAGAGGCTGGGGAGGGACCTTAGGAGATAGGAAAATGGTAACAGGAGAGGGTAGAGGGTGAAAGGAAGAGAGCTGGGACCATGGCCAGGGATGAGCTCATGAGTACCAACCACACCTGGGACACAGAAGAGAAAGGAAGGAGCTGGGGCTGCAATGGGCCGATACCCAATTGTCTTGGAGCTTCACTGAGCATCACCTGGGAGAGTGGAGGCTTGAACAGCTCTGGAAAGTGAGCCTGCAGTGGCTATGGGACCATCATCTGCTGTTCCTTTGCATTTACTTCTCTGTTTGTTCTCTGTGGTCCTGGCTGCTGATCCTCAAGGACAGGCTGCCAGAGAGGAGCTTGTGGTGTATCGGTATTTCCCAGGGTATCAGTGTAATGGAAGTGTTTGCAATTGGGTCCTAAGCTAGGGACATAGCACATGAAAGAGAGATCACAGGAGAATTGGGCAAGAACATGGCCTCAGAGGTTATGATTCTAACCTGGTTCTTTCATTTTACATATTAATAAAATGTGGTCCCAGGGGCATCAAGTGACTTGCCTAAGCGGTAGATATGAGAAGTAGCATTTGAACCCAGATCCCTTGACTACAGAGCAAGTGCTCTTTTATTCTACCATATTGCTTTCCGAGGTGTCTTATAGATTGTACCAACAGACACATTTGTGACCAGGCTTAATTGCCTTCTCCCCAGAAATGGACCCTGTGATGAGATATGTGTAGCACTGTTGACTTACTAGGATTATAGAATTCCATTAGCTGGAAAGGACCTCGGAAATCACACAATCCAATGTCTTATACTGGACCAGACTTAGACATGGGGGCTGAGATCTGGCTCTGCTTCCTACCAGTCATAGGACCTCAGGCTCTCTGAGCCTCAGGCTCCTCATCAGCAAACTTAATATATAATATTTGCACAGTCTCCATGGTAGGGTGGAGTGAAAGCCATTTGTAGCCTTTAAGTGTTTTGTAGGTGTGCACACTTATTAATGAGGAGGAAACAGGCTCAGTAAGTAGGGTTAAATGCTTTGTCCAAAGTCACTACGGCCAGCTGGTGGCAGAACCAGAACCGGAATCTGCATTCTCTAATTTCCCAGCCCAGCATTTTTGCGAGGGTATCCTGACTGCTGCATGAGTATTTCTAAGTATTCTGTTTTGACTAAAATCCTTCATAACCTCTACCTTGCGACCCTTCCCTCATCCCTTCTTTGCTTCAGATAAGAACGTTTGTTTCTCTGAGGTTCCTTCTGGCTTGATGTTTGAGCCTGCTCTCTGACACAGCACATCAAATAAAGTCTACAAGAGCAAAAGGGAATTAGATCTTCATTTCCTAATATGGCCTATGGACTGAAATTTTAGACTTAGTGGCTCGAGCTCCCCAAGACATGTTCACATGAATATCATTAATTTTAATGGGAATTAACCACAGCAGAGGGAGAAATAAGATCATTGCCTACAATTAGAATGCTAAAAGTCGGATAAACCCTTTAAAGTGGAAATGTATTTGGTCCCACTCTTCTCTTTGAATCAGGCCCCTTCCAGCACTAACATTCTGGAGATCAGACAGCTAAGGCCCAATGGAAGGTCAGCTCCTTGAGGGCAGAGTTCATTTTGGCCTTTGTATGCCCAGCAGCTAACCCAGGTCTGGCCGGGAAGAAGCACTTAATAAATGTGTTGCATTGAATTGATAGGAATGATCTGTCCAAATTTCACAGCTAGTTCATTCTAGAGCCGGGATAAGAAGTCAGGTCCCCAAACTCCCAGGACAGCATTCTGTCCTATGGTACTTACTTTAGTTTGTTTTAATCTGTTGTTGTTCAGTCATTTTTCAGACATGTCTGATTCTTCATGACCCCATATGGTGTTTTCTGGGCGAAGGTATTAGAGCAGTTTGCCATTTCCTTCTCCAGCTCATTTTACAGATGAGGAAACTGAGGCAAACAGGGTTAAGTGATTTAGTCAGGGTCACACAGCTAGTAAGTAAGTATCTGAAGCCAGACTTGAACTCAGGTTTTCTTGATCTAGACCTAGCACTTTATCCACTGCACCACCTAGCACTTAGTTTTAATCTGACTTTAGTCTAAATAGGACATCTTCAACTGTCTTACTCTTTAGGGTCTTTGCAAACTGTTGTTCTCTGGCACGAAGGAGGGATTAGAGCAAAAAAAAAACCCATAACCTTCTGCCTTTGACCTCACTTAGGACTTTGTTTTCCAACTGTCTAGTGTATCTACCCAAAAATTTGTTATTGCAGTTATCTGTAGGTGTTTCTTATTCTTCTACTAACTTGTAAGGGTCATGAATTAATGGGTGAATAAAGAATTTATTAAACACTCATTACCCTCAAAGACAGAAGCATTCTTCTGCCTTCTTTGTATCACCAGAGCCAAGCACACTGTATGGCACATAATAGGTATTTAATAAATGTTTATTAACGATTTGAAAAACACTGTGCTAACTAACTTATTACACTATGTATACTAAGCACTGAAAATTCAAATAGAAAAATTGGTAGTCCTTTTCACCAGGGCAGGGACAGTTACTTAAATAGCATCTCATGATTTGTTCAGAACATAGTAAGCCCCTGACAATGTTTGCTGAATAAAACTGTGGGTAGGGCTGTACTGTATGTACTTGTGGGGGACACGATAAATGTCCATTATATGACAGCCATAGAGCTTAAGGCACCTTAGAGGTTATTTAAATGATAGTGATTTAATAGATATAGAACTGGAAGGAACATAAAAAATCATCTTAAAGTTCTATGTCCCTCATTTATACAGATGAGGAAACTGAGGCCCAGGTAGGGAGGGTGAGTAGTGGCTTACTGGAGGTCACGAAGGGAATAAGGATCAGAGGTAGGACTTGAAACCAGTACTTCTTATTTTAGGGCAGCTAGGTAATGCAGGAAATCTCTGGTCCTGGAATCAGGAGGACCTGAGTTCAAATCTACCCTCAGATCCTTACTAGCTGTGTAACCCTGAGTAAGTCACTTAACCCTGTTTGCCTCAGTTTCCTCACTATAAAATGAACTGGAGAAGGAAATACTCCAGTATCTTTGCCAAGAAAGCCCCAAATGGGGTCATTGAGAGTTGGACACAATTGAAACATCCAAATAACAGCTTCTTGCTTCAGAGCTAGAATTCATTCCACTGTACCCCACCTAACCCCCTCATTTTATAAATGAAGGAACTGAAGTCTGGAAAGGTTAATATACATATATACATATATACATATATACATATATACATACAGATATACACACACATATACACATATATATGGAGAGAGAAAGAGAGAGGAAGGATAAGGATTTGAACTCATGGCCTCTGGTGCTAAATCTTCTCCAAATGCCTCTCAAGCCCACTGACATAGGAGACTGAGGAGTCAGGATTTGGCTTTTGGCCCTGTCATTGACTTATCAGGCAAATTAGCCCTCTTTGGTTAAAGAAAAAGAAAAGGAGAGAGGAAAAGAAAAAAAGGAAACAGAAAGACAAGGACAGGATAGACTCTGCTCACATTCTTAAGTCATCCTGGAAAACTTAAGTCTGGCGCAGGCTTTGACTGGGGGCTCCCAGCATGTACATGCGCCCCTTTGATAACATAATACCAGAGGAGTAGCCAATACTCACTCAAAACCACTCTAGCAGGACTCAACACTCCCAGGCTGGAGATACCAGCAGGTCCCTCCTCCCCTCCCTCTGTCGACAAAGCTGCTGACGGTGCTCTTGGAGGAACAACAGCACAAAAATTAAAGAGTACACCACAAGGCTTAGAGGACGACATAATAATACTCAGCAGGCTGTCTCTCCTTGCCTAACCTTCATTTCCTCATGCCTGAGCAGACTACAGAATAATAAGAGCTGACATTTATGCAGCATTTTCAGGTTTTGCAAAGTGCTCTACATAGATCATATCTCATTTGTTCCTTCAACAACCCCACGATGATCAGCTGGTATTACTCTCCCATTTTATAGGTGAAGAAATTGAGGCTGAGGAAGGTTAAGAAGGACTTGCTTGGAGATGTCACATGGTTAGTAGGTGAATCAGAAACAAGAGGCAAACCTAGGCTTTCCTAAGCTAAAGTCCAGCACTTTATTTTCTGCACCATCTTGGTTCCCCATGGAAGGTACCTCGGGCACTCTGAAGCTTGGCATAGTGGCAAGAACACGACTGAAATGAGGAGTCCTGAGTTTTAGTTCTATGTCTTCCAAGAACTAGGTATAGGGCCTTAAAACAAGTCATCTTGAGGAGGAAATTTGTACCAAGGTTTTTTGAAAGACAAGGTTCCAGACAAGGTTCATTGAAACTATGCCCAAGTCTTGTGCAGGAATTGTATACTAATGGAGCTCCAGAAATAATAAGGGGGTGCATGAATATAGGAGCACAGTGAGGGGAGAAGGAGGGGCTTGGGAAGATTTCCAGCTGGACCTAGGCATTGCCAAATGGGGAAATATCCCCAAATGCCATAGTGTGGTTACAGCCCTGAATGTTCCACCATAAGAGGCTGCCAGAAAAGGAATGACAGCTTTGATGAGTCAACGGTCAGGGCCAGTCTGGCCAAGCCCTTGTGCCTTGGGTATCAACTTCGGGTAAGTCTCGAATTTTGGACTGTTTTGCAAAGGCAAATTGGGTTTCTATTTTGGCCCTGATTGGTGAAAGCTAGATCTGACCTCTTTAGATGCCATTCCAGGCCACACATTGGTGGGAATAGTATCATAAATGACTCATTCTCCCTTACTGGAAAATGGCAGGACCATCTGCAGCATGTAAATATGTTTACTTATATAACAGGATCTCTTCAACACACAAGTAGTGTCTTGCCAGATGCTGACCAACATCTGGAAGCCCAGAGAGATTTCTTCCACCCCTTACCACCTTCAAATCCTTCCAGGGAGGCAGAGGAGAGAATTGAGAATGTAATTCACAGAATTCAAAGGACGCTTTGGGACCCAATGACGAAGACTTTTCACTATTTTTTCTTAATACTTTTCAGTGGAATGCAAGCTCATCGAGGGCAGGGACCATTTCCTTTTCATGTTTATATCCTCAGCTAACCCTCCATGATAACAAAGGAGCACAGTTTAGAAAAACCAGTCAATATGGCAATATCTGATGACACATGCAACACTGAGGAGAGAAATACGGTTCACAAGCAATCCTCTGAAACCAAGATTGGTTATTATATTTAAACTGAGTTGAATTCGTTGTTACCATTTACATTATTGGAGTTCTCATCAGGTCAGAGAAATATGAATTTAGAGCTATTAATGACCTCAGGAGACATCTAGTCCAAACCTTTCATTTTTCATTAAAGCCGAGTAAAATGACTTACCTAAGTTCATCCAGGTAGTACTTGTTAACAGTAGGGTTTGAATGCAGATCCTCTGACTCCAGAGCCAGTCCCAT
>CM053582.1:485191122-485195597 GCA_028627135.1 Pseudochirops cupreus
CTTGTTAGAGATAATTAAGTGATTTGCCATTTCCTTCTCTAGCTCATTTGACAGGTAAGGAAAAAGAGGCAAACAGGATTAAGTCACTTGTCCAGGGTCACACAGCTAGTAAGTGTCTGAGGCCAGATTTGAGCTCAAGAAGATGGGTTTTCCTGACTCTAGGCCCAGCACTCTATCCACCGTGCTATCTACCTGCCCATGTACACAAATAAAGACAAAATACATACAAATTACCCAGATGAAGGTAGAGGAAAAAGCACTAGTAGTTATGGGAACCAGGAAAGTCTTTATGTAGAATGTGGCATTTGTGACTTTCCTTGAAAGGAACTAGAAATTCCAAATGGTAAACGCGAAGAGGAAAAGGATTCCAGATAGGACCTATGCAAAGATTCAGATAGGAGATGGAATCCTATGTTGGGAAGCATTAAGTAAACCAGTTTAGTTGGAAGGAAGAGTGTCTGAGAGGACCATGATATGAAATCAACCTAGAAAAATATGGTGGAGCTAGAAAGAAGGAAGGAAGGAAGGAAGGAAGGAAGGAAGGAAAGATGGAAGGAAGGAAAGAAAGAAGGAAGGATGGAAGGAAGGAAGGATTCATTAAGTGCCAGGCACTGTCCTTAGTACCATACAACTATAATCTCATTTGATCCTCACAACAATCCTAGAACGTATATGCTATCATTATCCAGTTATACAGCAACTCAACTATTGTACAGTTGAAGAAACTGAGGCATACAGAGGGTAAGGGACTTGCTATGAGTCACACAGTGAAGAAGTATCTATCCAGATTGGAACCTAGTTCTTTATGACTCCAGGTCCAGAGCTCTATGCTGCCAAATTGTCTCTGGCTTCTAAGGGGAAATGACTCACCTGAGGGCACATGGCTAAGAAATAAGTGGGCCAGGCCTAGACCCCTGGTCATCCTCTTACTAGTCTCGTGTTCTCTCCATTATTTCAGAGCAATGCTTAAAGCCTGAGTGAGACAGTATAGGAGCCTTAGCTTTCTCATTTCCTAACTTTCGTGCTTAAATTCAGAATCAAAAGAGAACACAACTTTCCTAATCATTGCAAATTCATGCTTGCTGTTGATGTACAACAGCGGGGAAAAGAATTGTAGAGTCTTAGGGCTCAGGCATCACGCAGTCTACAACTACAGAGGAAGAATTCTTGTTACAATTTCACTTCTGGCATTTGTATTTTGAAAGCAGCGTACCCTCTGAATTCTTTGAAATGAGCATAGTTTGTCTCAAAATGGAGCCCAGTTTATCTGAGAATCAATCAAGTACTTCTGATACCCTGCATGTTACAACACAGCTTACCTTCTTTTTGATACGTGATGGATGTGTAATTCACAGACCAAGGGCAAACCCTAGCTATTGAATGCAGAGTGGACCAACAGATATATTATTTCTGGAAAGACTATATTCCAAAGGAAAGAGTTTCTTTAAATGCATTAAAGGGAGAAAGACAGGTAGAACCAACAGGAAAAGTTGATAAGCTCAGTACAAAATGCATATTCAATGATGAAAAAAAATGCTCAGGACACTGAATGATGTTTTGCCTTGGTTTTGACCAATAATGGGAGTGAGTGTGTGTGTGTGTGTGTGTGTGTGTGTGTGTGTGTGTGTGTGTCCATCCATATGAGTGTCAGAACTTGCTCAAAATGGTCACTGGCATGAAAGGTATCCTCAATTGAGGGGGATACCATAGACTATCCATGGTGGAGAGAGTAAAGAAGGCATCATTCTTCAACAAATAGAACAGTGCCTAGGAAGTGAGAAAACAGTTATGCATTATTAGTTATTTAGATAAACAAAGGCCTATTTTTTTGTTATTGGGTTTTATGATCTCCAAAGTCCCTTCTAACTTGAGTTTAAGAATGAGTATTCCGTATGTATTTCTTTAAAAAAAAACACTCATTTTGCTCTAACTATTCATGACTGTCTTCTTTCCTGGTTGTGAATGATGAAATTTCACACTTTGCCATTTCTAACTCCACAATTCCTTGAGAAGGCTGTCTACAGCTGATGCCTCCACTTCCTTTCCTCTCACTCTCTTCTTAACACTCGGCAGTTGGTCTTCTTACCTCATCATTCAACAAAGTTACCAATCACCATATCCAATGGCTTTTTCTGCATCTTCCTCCTCTTTTACCTCTCTGCCCTTTTTGGCACTATCAATCACCCTCTTTTCCTTGATTCTATCTACTCTCTAGGATTTTGTGACAGTCATCTCTCCTGGTTCTCTTCCTACCTCTCTGACCACTCCTTTTCAATATCCTTTTCTGGATCTCTATCCCAAAGTTTTGTCCTAAGTTCTCTTCTCCCTCTATACTTTTTCACTCTTGCTGATCTCATCAGCACTCATAGATTCAATGAGAGTCTCTATGCTAATGATCTCCAGATCTACTTCTCCAATCTCTCTCCTGACCTCCAGTCTCAAATCTTCAACTGTCTCTTGAATATCTCACACTGGATATACTGTACACATCTGAAATTTGACATGTACAAAACTGAATTCATTATTTTTCCCCTAAGCCCTCCCTTCTTCCCAACTTTCCTATTACTATTTAGGATCACAACATCCTCCCAGTCCCTGGGGCTCACAACCTAAGTATCATTCTAACCTCCTCACTCTTACCCCACCTCCATATGCAATCTGTCCTATCCATGTCCTGTCAATTCTACCTTTGTAATATCTCTTGAATATTCCCCTTTCTTTCCTCCAACACTACCATCATGATGGAGATACCTCATGACCTCATGCCTGGACAATTGCAACAGCTTGCTGATTGGTCTCCCTTTTTTTAAAAATCATTTTTGGGGTTTATTTTTAGTTTTCAACATTCATTACCACAAGATTTTGAGTTACAAATTTTCTCCCCATCTTTCCTCTATCCCCACCCCAAAATAGGAAGCCTACTGAAAACACCCTCTCCTAATTTGCCTTCTCTTATATTCTCCCCCATTTCCCCTCTAACTTTCTAGTAGGGAAAGATGGATTTCTATACCCCAGTGCCTGTGTATCTTATTTCCCAGTTGCATGGAAAAACATTCTTTTTTAACAATTGTTTTTAAGACTTTCATTTCCAGATTTTTTCCCTTCTTCCCTCTTCACCAACCCCCACCAGGAAGATAAGCAATTCAATATAGGTTGTACAGTGTAGTTACACATAATGTTTCCATAGTAGATATATTGTGAAAGACTACCTATATTTCCCTTCATCCTATCCTGCCCCCAACTTATTCTATTTCTACTTTGACCCTGTCCCTTTTCAAAAGTGTGTACTTCTAACTACCCTCTCCCCCAATCTGCCTTCCTTTCTATCATCCCCCCTCTTATCCTCTTCCCCCCTACCTTCCTATAGGGTAGGGCAACACCAATTTAGTGCCAATTTAGTGTGTATGTTATTTCCTCCTTAAGCCAAATTCAATGAGAGTAAGGTTGACCCATTCCCTTTCATCTTCCTGTTCTTCCCTTCCATTGTAACAATTTTCTCTTGCCTCTTTTATATGAGATAATTTACCCTTTTCTATCTCTCCCTATCTCCTCTCATTATATCCCTCTTTCACCTCTTAATTTTATTTTTGGATATCATTCCTTCCTATTCAACTGATCCTGGGCCCTCTGTCTATGTATAAATGTACACATATATACACACACTCACATGTGTATGTATACACACATACACCCTCCTATATAAACATACATATGTATGTATACATATATATTCCCTTCAACTATCCTCATAGTGAGAAAAGTCTCATGAGTCACAATCATCATTTTTCCATGTAGGAATACAAAATAGTTCCACTTTAATAAGTTCCTTATAATTTCTTTTTCCTGTTTACCTTCTCATGCTTCTCTTGCTTCTTGCATTTTAAAGTCAAATTTTCTGCTCAGCTCTGGTTTTTTCATCAAGAGTGCTTGAAAGTCCTCTATTTCATTGAATGACCATATTTTCCCCTGAAGCATTATACTCAGTTTTGCTGGGTAGATGATTCTTGGTTTTAATTCTAGCTCCTTTGACCTCTGGAATATCATATTCTAAGCCCTTCGATCCCTTAAGCTGCTAGATCTTGTGTTATCCTGATTGTGTTTCCACAATACTCAAATTGTTTCCTCATTCTTAGGGTTTTTATCCTTATTACTCTGAGGGCCCTAAGACAACCAGGGTACTTACCCCTCTGGCTTCCTCCCGCCGAGGTCTCTACCCAGCCTTCAGCTGCAGCTGGCTCTAACCCCCCCCTCGGGTTAGAGAACTGTCCCCCACAGAACGACCACAGCCTTGGGCAAGGCGGCTCATTAACTTTTATTACAAGTGATTACAATTGTGCAAGCTTAAGCGGCCCTACTCTGCCTTGCCCGTTACGATCTTCTCCCAGATCTTCTCCCGGGCCGAATCCTCCTCCCCCCTCGCCTCACTCCTGATATCTCCATTCCATACTCCATCCCCTTTTGGGGGGTCACCGTCC
>CM053582.1:485205185-485228126 GCA_028627135.1 Pseudochirops cupreus
AGTGGGACAGAGTTCACACCTTCCATACTTAGCCCCAAGTTACTAAGTGCTAAGTATCTGCCAAATTGATTGCTGTTACAAGCCCTCAGCATATTGGTCTTGAAGATAGAGTCAGATGACTCCTTCCCCCAAATGTCACTTCCAGATTTCCCTACCACTACTACCATCATCAGTTAGTGACTTTTCTTCCTCTGAGGCTCAAAATCTATCACCCAATCCAGATCTTGGCAGCTATTATCTATAGACTGCTAGCATATTCTTGTTCCTTTCTCAGTTCAGTATCTGACTCACAGTAGTAATCAGTTTTACATAATGGACCTAAGTCCATTCCTGACCTAAGTCAGGAAGATCTTAGTTCAAATTCTGTCTTAGATATTCACTGTGTAAACTTGGGCAAGTCAACTGACTGATTTGAGCCCTAGTTCCCTTATGTGCCAGGTAAAAGGGGATGGACTTAGTATCTAAGGTCCCTTCCAGCTCTATATCTATGATTCTGTTCCTGTATACCACAACCTCTGCTTCATATTAAGGGATCTCAACACATATGTTCATGTTCCCTCAAATAACCCAATCTTCCAATTCCTCAGTCTACTTGAGTCCATTGACTCCATCTCATGCACAAAGACTCCTACTCTTTGCTATCATCTATGAGTGCTCCATATCCATAATCAATAACATAAAAATCCCATTATCTAATCACAATTTCCTATCATTACATATTTCTCTATGCCTTACTCCTACCAAACCTATTGTTCATCCTCTCAATGACGTACAATTTCTCTCTCCATTGTATTTTGCCAAGCCATGACACCTGCTATAGCTATACTGTTCTCCCTTCCAGATATGAAAAGTGGCTCAACTCTGCTCTATTCTCTAGTTTTGATTTCCTTGTCCCAGTACCACTCACACCTTACCAAACCTTGATTGCTCCCATCATTCACCTCCTTTGTTCCTCCTCCCATGCTATTAGATGGAGCTGGAGGAAATCTTGTAATCATGCTGATTAGTCTTACTGCAAATTTATGTTATTCAATCTCAACTAGGCTCTCACTGCAGCAAGGCAATCCTTCTACTACTCTCTAATTCATTTTCTATGCTATTCTCTGCAGAGGTTATTCCAAACACGTTTTCTCTTCAAGTCTTCCTCTCGCCTATAGAAGGTGACACTTAAGCTAAATCCTCTCTTGGTCCCCCCAGTTGTTAGTGCCAGTCCTTCTATAACTACCCTCTTGTAGTAATTTTGTATAGGATAAGTTTATACTTATACGTATACAATTTGTTACCCCATTAGATGTAAGCTTCTTGAGGGTGGGGAACTGTATCACTTTTGTCATTATATCCCTAGTACTTAGCTCAGTGCCTGGCACATAGTAAGGGCTCTGCGATACATACTGAGAACACAAAAACAAAAAGAAAAAAGGTGTCTGCCTGCAAGGATCTTACACACTACTTGAAAGATTTAGGCACCCAAATAAATGTCAGGGTGGCATCCCAACTAGTCCTCTCCTTGACTCAAGCATTGCCTTTATCTCAAGTTTCACTAAAGCTCTCTGCAAGAGACATGTCCCTGGGCCACCTGGGTCAATTCAGAAGAGTTGAGATCCAGTATTACTAGCACTTTGGCAACCATCTCTACCTCCCTAAAATTACCTCTTTTCTATAGATTCCTACTGACCTGTATAGATTAATGATAGGCACCTGTTTGGAGTGATAAGTAAAATATCGTCATACCAAGAGAAGAACTTGGTGCTACCCTGCTTCTGCCCTGCCCCGTGTAAAGAGAGACTGGTACCCATCCTTGGCACTGGTGGGCAGAGGACATTATCAAACTTGATGGATGTGAATTGCCTATGTGGGAGAGGTAGAGAACCTGTTTTCAAGAGAGTCATGATTACATGTAATGGAAGTGACTTAGAAAGAACTTCTAGCATATGTAGACATTCTTTCTTTACTGGTTCTGGTCTACTAACTAGGTGGTTAGGAGAAGAAGCTTTTTTTGATTGGCTGCATGGGTAGACTTGGCAGGGCCTTCATTAAGGCACTAAAGACCAAAGCATCCTTGGTCACTCCCTCTTTAGCTGCCTACTTATAGTTTGACTCCTTCCCAGATGGCATCTAACAAGTGAGTAGTGTGAAGGGAGCCAGGACTTCATGGCCCTTCTCCCCACTAAGGCCAGTAAGTGGCCCCAGGAAATGGTCTTCCATGCTTTACCTCTACATTGTGTTTTAGGTGGGGTTTTTTTTGTATTTAAGATGAAAGGATTGGTTACTCCAACCCTGTGAGTTTTGAAAGGACAGGGGAGCATATCATAGCATCTGGGTTGTGCAAGCAGCTCAGCATCAATGTCCTGAGAAGCAAAGACTGACATTTAGGAGGGAACTTCACAACCAGCCTAGCAATGGCTGAGACAAGGATTTAGCTGGCAGCTATGCTGCCTCTGGACATGAACTAGGTGGGACCAATGCCATGTAGAAACTATGCTAAGTCTAAACCACTATTCTCCAGAAACTAAGGTGATATAGGAGAGAGCATGCCCTGAGGTATTGGGGGAGAAATGTTTGTACCTCTGTTCTTGTTATATCTTTGAAATAAGTGTCATTTTAAAATGCTATTCAATGTTAACTGGAACTAGGGGGAATAGTCACTGAAACTTAAGTGGGAGATTGAACTAATGGAATTAAAGAAGAAATATCCCAGCCCTTCAGGGTACCCCCCCTAGAACTCCAAGATGGAAAGTGTAGCAGCCTTTCTCTGGAATAGTAAGCCAACGAGTACTTGCTACACCAATATTAACTGTGCCAAATCCTCCTGAACATCAGCTATGGATAGGACACTTAATTGCATGCTGTGAGAGAATCAAAATTATGAAGGAGGTAGAATAACAGGTCTATTCCTTCCAAAACCCTCTGCTTCACCCCTTCTCTGATAGTTATAATTCTCTAAACACTCTCAGGGGATGTTCTCCAGGGCACTCTTCTCCCTTGTGAGATATCACTCCTATCTGAGTCAATAAACCTACATTTCATGCAATTAGCCTGCACTTCAGAGTGATGAAGAGAAATCCCCCATCTCTTACACAATGAGTCATCTGTGTTTACTCTACTATTGGAAAGTGGCCAAGAGTTGAATGTCAACAAGCAGCATGTGATAACCCTAGTAGCCTATCCTGTCCTCACTGTCCCATCACAAATGTTTCATTTTCTCAAATGTTTTCCAAATGTGCTCTTCAGGGAACAATCTCAAACCTCTTAGGTGACCACTCTGCCCTGGTATTAGAAGCATTGTTTGTTCCAAGTTGCTATGAAACTTGGACCTTAGAAAGTCATTCCCCAGCATAGGGGCCTGAAATATGTGTTAGAGGCCTGAGATTCAGAGAGAAGCATGGAACAAGGGAAAGAAAAAAGAAACTTGGGCATTGTTAGTATGGGTGATGTGGTATAAAAGAACAAGGAATGGTACTTGGAGTCAGAAAACCTGGATTAAAATCTCACCTCAGAAATTTACTACTTTGTGTGACCTGGGGCAAGCCACAGCCTCTGCCTCTGTTTCCTTATCTGTAAAAATGTGAATAATAATAGCACCTACCTCCCAGGGTTGTGATGGGAGAACATGAGATAATATTTGTAAAGTGCTATGCAAACTATAAAGCCGTGATGATGATGATGATGAAGATGATGATGATGATGATGAAGATGATGATGATGATGATGATGATGACGACGACGACAATAGCAATGATGCTTTTTTCCCCCAAATTTAATTCTTGGGGAAGTTTTTTCACTTGCCTCTCTTCAACATCTACCCGTTACTATTCCTAGTTCTGTCCTATGGGGAAAGGTCAAGTAAGTGTAATCCTTCTCCCATATTGTTAGGTTTTGAATACTTTAAGATACCTATCATGACCACTGACTCTCTGACTTTTTATTTTTTTTATTTAAAAATTTTTTTGATATATTCTCTTTTCACATCACATTTATTTTCAAACATACCTTCTCTCCTCTAACCAGAGAAGTATGCTTGGAAGGGAAACTTGAGAGAGAGAGAGAAAGAGAGAGAGAGAGAGAGAGAGAGAGAGAGAGAGAGAGAGAGAGAGAGAGAGAAAGAGAGAGAGAGAGAGAGAGGAAAGTAGTTCAATAAAATTGATCAGCACATCAACTGAGTCTGGCAGTATATGCAATGTTATATACCAGAATTAATTTATTAAAAAAACATAATTATAGGACTTTGTATTAAGGTCTATTACATTTCATTTTAGTAGATTTGGCCCATTAATCTAATTTCTTAAGATATTTTTGGACCCCCTTTCCCTCTTCCAACATAATAGCCATATACCCACCCGTAGCTAGTTCCATGCCCCCCTGAAATCTGATAACTATACAATCTATGTCTTCTGATGACATATATTATGGCCTTGATAAATTTAAGAATAAGTATAGTAAAAGTTTAATTGTAGCATAATTATAAATATTGGAGTATAATAATGCTCCAATAGAGATTTCCCTCTTTCAGGAATTTTTTACCTTTTATGTATCATGATCCCCTCTGGAAGTCTGGTAAAGCCCATGGAGCCCTTCTCAGAATAATGTTTTGAAAAACATAAAATGAAATAAATAGGATTACAAAGAAAACCAGTTAGGTTGTTGTTGTTCTATCTGACTCTTTGTGACCCCATTTGGGGTTTTCTTGGCAAAGATAGTGGAGTGGTTTGTCATTTCCTACTTCAACTCATTTTACAGATGAAGAAAACGCAGGTTAAGTGACTTGCCTGGGGTTAAGTGTCTCTGAGGCCAGATTTGAATTCATGAAGCTGTCTTCTGACTCCAGGCCCAGCACCACCACCACCTAGGATTACAAAGGAAACCAATTATGTTGAAATACAGTTTAAAAAACAACAACAAACATTTACAACAAGTTCATGTCTTTGTAGGTTTTTCCTAGATTGATATCAAACCATTAGCCATTATTGTTTCAACCCAATGTGTGGCTATCTTCTCTTCCTTCTCCCTTAGTAATACTATTCACAGACACCAACCCAAGTACCACTTTTGTGCAGGTACCTCTTCAGTCCATACATGCAACCTTGTATGTGTTGTATATCAGCTCCAGATTTACACCCCTGATTGTCCATAAGACATCTCCACCTAGATGTTTCATGGGCACCTCAAATTCAATGTATCCAAATCTTTATTGCCCTCCCTTCTAGGCCAGCTCCTCTTCTTGCTTTACCTATTTCTGTCAATGGCACCACCATTCATCTAGTTTCTTTCAATATTCAAAACCTCAGTGCCATTTTTGATTCTTCCCTCTCTCTCACTTCTTTTACCCTATCAATACTCCCTCCACAGCATTTCCTAAATCTGATCCTTGTTATCTTCACCTTGTCACCTTCTAAAACTACCTACCTAGACTATAGCAAAAACTTTCTACCAGGTCTCTGTGTTAATGGGATTTAAGATCTTCCTGGCCCTTGGGGTGGCTAGGTGGTAGAGTGAATAGAGCACCAGCCCTGGAGTCAGGAGGACCTGAGTCCAAATCTGGCCTCAGACACTTAATACTTACTAGTCATGTGACCTTGGGCAAGTCACTTAACCCCAATTGCCCTGCCTTTCCCCCTCCAAAAAGAAAAAGATCTTCCTGGCCCATTAATAGGCCTCAAGTGGATCCCCTCTTAAGAGAAGCTTGCTTAGGGGAAGCTTACTTGTCAAAAGGTTTCATACCTTTTGCTAATTTCTAATTAAGCACTGAGCCATGAGGGTTGTTATGCCTTCTGCCTCTGAGAGGTGTATATATACTCTAGTTGGAATTTTGCTTTGGGGACTTGCTTATGAGAAGGATCTTGTGATTCCCTGATCAAGATTCTGGGTGGCCATATGTTCAGAGCTCCCCAACTACTCAAATGTAAAGGCTCTCTCAATCCTGGCATGTACATAAAGTGTATAGTTGATTCAGGCAGTCAGAGCCCTATCTGTTGGTCTTTGTTTTTCTGCTTATATTTTCTCTGAAGTTCAGGGTGCTGACTTTTCCCCTGAACTAGTGAATATAATTTTAAAAGATTGTTGACCCCTTAAACAGCTATCTTTCCTAAGAAAGCAGATCTAAGAACCTGTGTTAGCAGCCATCCTGGGTATGCCAGTATGGTTGCAGCTACAGTCTCTCATACCCTCTTTCCCTCCTTAGATCCATGCTTCATGCTCTTGCCAAAATAATGCTCTTAATATCTAGATTTAATATTGTCAAGTCTCTCTCACACCATACACTCTACCCTACAGTCAAAATGGACCACCCACTGCCCCTAAGCATGCTCCAGGTATTCTTGTCTCCAGGCCTTTTCTCATGTTGTTCCCTAAGGTTAAAATGTGCCATCCCTCTCATTTAAGGGTTGAACTTTGGCCCACCCGATAAGCCTCAATTTGACTAATCAATGTCTTCAGAAAGCACTTCTTGATCTGCCCACAGCTGGCAATAACTCCTTCCCCTTCAAGAATTCTCTTTGTTTTGCAACTCTCTAATGAACTTGTCTTGTAAGATTTGTCTTATAGTTTTCTGGGTTTATGTCTTATCTTACTACTAGACTGAACTTCTTGTATTCTTCCCCACTATAATGTAAGCTAATTGAGGGAAGGAGTTACTTTATCTTTGCATTTATATCTCCAGCCTCTAACACAATGCCAGGAACATGGTAGGCACTTAAGAAATGCTACTTAAATGACTGATGAAGGCAGAGACAATGTCTTATCTTAATTCAGCATCCAGCTACCCAGGATGGTTTTCTAGACAGTAGGCACACTTCACAAAGCTTATTGAACTGAGCAAAATAATTACTGATAATAGGAGCTGGAAATTCTTACTAGAATACCTGGAATGCTAAATTATATCTCCAAGATGTCCAGGGATTTTGGGACAGTTTGTCTAAATTCAATGGGATGGTTGTATTCCATGTTGTGATATGGAATTGGTCAAGTGAAAAAGACCTAGAGTTTTTATTGTCTCTTAAATTAGTGAACTTCCTATGACTGGTTCCCCACATTCAAAAGAAAAGACTGTAAGGGATGTGGTATAGGCATTTCCTACCCTGGGGAAACAATGAGACGAGATGATCCTTAAGGTAACTTGCTGCTTTAAGGTTCTATGATTTTGTCACTCTAAAGCTAAGGAGGGGAGGAGGGGGAGAAGTGGGGGTAAGAAGAAGAAGGAAATGAGATGAGTGGCCATTGTTTCATTCTTCCATCTACATTATTACACATGAAGATTGTCCAGGTCTCTCAAGTTCCCTCTTCCTTTGCTCCTTTAACCCTAATAATAGAATCTGTTTACCTTTTCTATGAAGACTCAGCCTTATCCAACATTTTTTGACCCATTTCTGGGCAGGAAATACGTAGATAGCATGCCCTATCTCAGTAGTTACCTAGTTTGGCATCCGGGAAATCTTGCTGCTGATTCTGTTGTGGCGCAGGCTTTCACCATCTGGGAGTTCAACTCTGGTGACCCAATCCATGTGACATGGCTTCCTATTGTCAGGTCCCTTAGACCTGGCTGCTGTTGGATCCCCTAGACACCAGCATGCCTTTCCAGTTGGACTCTAGCCAACACCATTTGTGTTGGCACTTTGGCAATCTGCCTATCCACACAGACTTTCAGCTGCAGCCAGCCTACAGTCACAGACGCCCAACTCTGAGCCTAGAGGCTATCTCTCCCAGCTTACTCCTTTACTTCCCATCTGTCCCACCCCTGATTACATAGACTAAACCCTGAACTCTGCTATGAACTCAGCTGACAATTCTTGCGTCTCATCTGTTCTTTCATCTCAGACGATCTGCTCCACCATCTGCCCTTATGTTCCCCTGTGCCCATCTAGAGAGTAACAGATGCTCTGGCCATACTTCCATGTTCAGACTTCTAGATTCTGCTTCACCCTTCAGGGCAATATGAAGACCACTAAGATCAGAGCCAGGAGTCCATGTAGATTCCAAAGAATAGGAGACATAGTAGAAATATGAATGGAGTGCCTCCTGCTTTGTCAGCCTGCCCTACTGTCTGAGCCAGCCATGGCCACTTGGCCAACCTCACCTTTTGGCCCTACCCATGTTTTACCACAGGATCATAGACAACAGAGCTAGAAGGGCCACTGAGTTAATTTTGTCTAATCCTTCAATTGTACAAATAATTAAACTGAGGCCAAGAGAGGTCAACTATTTTGACCAAGGTAGTAAGTTGAGGAAACTGAAACAGCTGACCTGAAGTAAGATCTATGAGAACCCAAAACCTTTCCTCAGGCTTAGCAGAGCTACATAGTTATTTGTATACACAGAATTTTAGTATATAAAGCAAGAAGGACCCTTAAATACCATTTTTTATTTCTCTCATGAGACAGGAACTGGGTCTTACTCATGTTTTTATTTCTTTCCTACTATGCCCTGCACAGTGTTTTTCAAGTAGTGGGTTATCACTAGGTGTTTGGGGTGGATTGGTGAATTGGGGTGGGGGAGAGTCATCGGGGGTAGTGGCAGAGGCAACTGACAATGCACAGAGAAGGACCTGGAGTCGAGAAGACTAGAGTTCAGATTTGACCTTAAACACTCGCTATCCATATGATCTTGGGCAAGTCATTTAACCACGGTTTTCCTCAGTTTCCTCAACTGTAAAGTGGACATAATAACAGCACCTACCTCAGAAAGTTTTTGCGAGGATCAAATGAGATCATTTTTTTAAAGTGCATAGCATAGTGTTCAGCACATAGTAGGCACTTAATGCTTATTCCCTTCCCCCTCTCCCCTAGTGTGATATAGAAGAAGAGCACTAGGTCAGGAATCAGAAGACCTGGATTTTAATTCTTGCTTTGTCACTATCTTGTTCAAGATCACATAATACTTATAATCCCTCTGGGCTGCAAAGTGCTCATCTTTAGAGTGATGGAATAATTCAATGTTCTCTAAGATGCAGTGAAATGCATTGTGTCAGAGGGAAAAAAAAAGTCTGTTAGGAAGAATATTTCTGAATTAAGAACCATTTGTTACCTTTCCCAGTTTCAGTGTGTGACAGTTGGAATAACTAAATTTTCAAATACATATCAGCACAACACTATTCAAAAATTGCCACAAATAAATCCAATAGCAAATCATTTAAAACATTAAAAACATAAATAAATTAAAATATTATCAAATCTATTAAAGCATAAATGAAAATATAAACAAATTTAAATATATATCTATAAATAAGGAGAAATAATCAGACGATACAATCATTCTTTGCCTACCCTATAAAGAAATGGTTGTAGCCCCTACACTTCCTAATACATTGCATAAGAAAAAAAAGTCTTCTGGCGAAAACTTAAATGGAGGTTCAGAAACTATCCCTCATCTCTAAGTCATTCCCTTGTCTCTTCTCAGGAGGTTCGGCATGGCTGCCATGTAAATGTACATGTAAAATCCATGGCTGGATGCACCTCCCCTCTAGTTCTGGGTTTGGCACTAGCTGCCTTCATGTGAAGTTGATCTCCTGGGTTACTGTTCTTTATAGTCTCCCGAGTGAGCCCACACACAACAGTGGAGGCTGCAACACCAACATCTCTCGCTGCTTTCATACCTGTTTTTAAAAATCATTATTTGAAACATCTCATTATTTCCTGGCATCCAGAAGGGAGTACACATTCCTGTCCCTTGACCATCTCTCCTGCCATGGTGGTTAATACATTTAATGCTCAAGGTTTAGCCTCCAAATTCCTTTGGAAAGTTTTGCTGCATTTGTGAAATTCAGTTCAAGCCCAGAACCATTCATTAAGCTCCTGTGCACAATTAATTTTCCTGGTATTATTACAGGATCAGAAAATGTAACATTTATTATCATCCTGATTGAATCAGTTCTTGATTCAATCACTCAGACATTAGTAAATGTGGGACATTATACTAGGTGCTCTGAGAAATAAGCTAGCTAGGTACTGGGCCTTCAACTTCATTGATACAGAGAGCTTCCAGGTGAGACAACTCCCTCTACCAGTGCAGGTAGGCACCTTGTCTTAGAGAATTGCCTAGAGCAGTATTATCAAACCCAAATAGAGAAAATATATATGGTAAATACATGATATGTGTGTATATATGTATGTGTATATATAGCTGATATAGCTGTATATGATATAGCATACAAAAACAATTCCTGATGGCTGTATGTTGACTTAGAAAATTACATATCATCTATGTTTTATTGTCTTTTTATTAATTTTGCTAAATATTTCCCAATTATATTTTAATCTGGTTCAGGCTATACACAGGAGTAGTATAGGCTTCATCTGGCTGCATATCTGACAACTCTGTCCTAGACAACTGAGCAGTTAAGTCCCCATCCGTTCTGTATCCAAGGCAAGGCTTGAACCCACAATGTCATCCTGCCTCTCTAGGGAGATTCAAAGATAAATGATATATATTTCTTGCCTTCAAGGAGCCAAAAACCTAGTAATAGAGATGACACAAATAATCACTACCTGAAAGAGAATCTGTTAAGTGTATAAGAGAGGAACAAAGAAGGTGCTAAGAAAGACCATTCAAGGAAATACCACTTCTTGCTTGGAGGAAGAACCAGAAATCAGAAAAGAAAAAAAATTTCTTGAAATAAGTGACATTTTGAACTCCATCTTAGCAGATTTTAACAGGAAAAGAGATGGAGGAGGAGGATATTTCTGGCATCAGCAAAGACAAAAAATATGGGATATGTTAAAGGAAAGAGAAAAGAGTCCAGTTTGACCAAAGTGTAGGTATATGGGGGAATACAGCATGAGATGAGCCTAGAAAAGTGAGACAAAGCCAGACTGTAGATCTTCAGGGCTAAGCTGGGGATTTGTTGTGGTCAAATCCAGAATGACATGGAGAGGCATTATGTGTAGAAAATGGCTCAATTGAGAGAAAAGCATGAAGAGAAAAAGCTTGGGGTAGGGGGAAGGGGTGATAGAACAATAACTAGATATTTTTGTGCCCTGGGCAAGCATCACAACCCACTGCCATGGCAAATGGAACCAAATGGGAGGGGAGGGGATGACCAGAGACTATGAGAAACTGCTGCTGATGGAGCAGAAAGAAGGGAGCAAATGTGAATTTGTTAAGCACTTACTACATGCCAGGCATTGCACTTTTTGCTATTCATTTGTTTCCAGCTCTTTGTGATTCCTTTTGGGGTTTTCTTGGCAAAGATACTGGAATAACTTGTCATTTCCTTCTCCAGCTCATTTTACAAAAGAGGAAACTGAGGCAAATCAGGTGAAGTGACTTGCTCAGGGTCACACAACTAGTAGGTTTCTGAGGCCATATTTGAACTCAATTCTTCCTGAATCCAGGCCCAGAGGTCTAACCATGGTGCCACCTAGTTTCCAGGTGCTGTGCTAGGGAAAAAAAATAAGGAAAAAGAAAAATAGACCCTGATTTCTCATGGGGTAAAAGAACATACAACAAGAAGCTGAAAAATGGGAGTGGGGAGGAAGGGGTTGGAGATGAAGGTACCCAATATGGGGGCATGGTTAAGTCCATACATACATCAGGAATAGTGCCAGGAAGGAAATGAAGGCTGGCTTGGGTACTTCTACAAAATGGAGGCCCTGGGAGGAACTAACCAGTGGGAGATAAGGGCAGACCTTGCAGACGGATAGTCCAGATTGAAAGAGGGCCTCTGGATAACTGGTTGGTCCAGTACAAGGAGCCTCCAAAAGCTGAGAGAATTTTAGATGAGATAACAGCAAAGGCATGATTTTGAAGTCTAGAAGTTAGGAACAGGGCCAGTAAGAAAATGAAGAAAAGTTCATCCCAAGCCCACCAGCTGTTAACTTCCTATTTTGATGATTCTTCCTTACTAGGTGCTAAACGCTGTTGTTTTTATGCCACTGATGGTTTGTAAGTACTGTTAGCATTCTCTAAATCTGACACCCTGAGGCAAAGCCCTAGTCACCCCCGCCTGGTTAGGGCTCTAGGAAGTGAATCACGGTTGGTTAGCATCTAAAAGCAAGAGGATAATGATGATAGACTTCAAGGCATAGGAAAACATCTGAAATGTTGAAATCAATGTGGCATGGATGATTAGGACCAGTTCCAAAGGATGAGGCAGCCAGTGAATCTGTACCAAAGGTAATGGATGTGGTAGGAAAAGAGGAATGAAAGAGGGAAATGGTGAAGATTTCAGTTTGTAAAGGAAACTGTGTTTACTCAGGAAAATGATGCTTACAAAGGAAATGGTTATTCATAGAAGAATTTGGTATCTGAGAATGACTTTGTATGAAAAGTGATCTTCCAGCAACAAAGATTGGCGATAAGCAATATATGTTAAAACTATCATAAGGAGATTTTGGATATAAATGCCTAATGCAAGAAAATAATCTTCTAGAACCTCCTCCATGGGACATCTGAGAGCAGCAGAGTTACAGTTCTGGTTAGAGGAAGAGAATGATGAAATGACTGCACAGTTCCATTCCTACTTACTGATCAAGAGAGAAAATACTTCAAGTGATCAAGACTCATTATGTCTAACAATCAGACCAGACAATTTTTTTGTATCATATATTTTCAAAATATTTTAGTATAGAGTGGAAAAGAACACTGGGATTGACCTAGGTTCAAGTCTGGCTCTGCCCGTGGGAAATGAAACAAGCCTCTTCTCCTCATTGAGCCTCATTTTCCTTGCCTGTAAAATAAAGGGATTGGAACATGAGAGAGAGGGGCCTGCAATGGATAACACACAATCTCTGGTCTCAAATCTCAGCTCTCTCTGAGGCTCATTACCTGTTTCACCTTGGATATCTCCTTGAACCTCAGTTTCTTGATCTGTAAAATGGGACAATTGTACCATATGGCTTCTGAGGACCCTTCCAACTCTACAATGACTTGGTGGTATCTAAGATCCCTTCTAGCCCTGGACTAAAGAAAAAAGTTTACTAATAAGCCAGAATCTGCCTCCAAAGCAAAGGTTTTGGCTTAGCAACAATGGTATCCCAGACAAATGAGGAGGGGGGGGGGGAAGAGGGAGGAAGAAGAAGAGGAGAAAGAAGAAAGAAGAAAGAAGGAAAAGGAGGAAGAGTCAGGGAAGACACCAAACAGAGAATGAGCTGATCAGTCTTTGGGGTGTATTTACCTCTCAGGTGCTTCATTGCTTTGTAACCTAATAGAGATTCTTGGTACATTGGATTACTTTAATGTAAGAAGGGTTATATTGTAAAGGTGACAGTAATTTATATCCAGAGACATGTAGGTCAAACATATGTTGGGTTTTTTTTTTAAGTGAAAGGCAAAGGGTACAAGCTTCTGCTTTTTTGCTGGAGACACTGACTTGAAAGCCCCAATTTTTGGATGACAAGGGAGAACATTTCCCAAGGACCCTACTGGAATGGTGGACTGAGGGGAAAGGGAAGGCAAAGGGGAAGAGAATAAGCAATTATAAAGTACCTGCTGTGTGTGCCAGGCACTGTGCTAAGCACTTTACAAATACTATCAGAGAATCAAATGAGATAATAATTGTAAAGTGCTTAGTACAATACCTGGCACATAGTAAGCACTAAGTATTAGTTATAATAATAATTGTTCATTATTATTATTACCTCATTTGATTCCCTCAAAACAACCCTGGTATGTAGATGTCATTATTATTCCCATTTTACTGCCAAGGAAACTGAGATCAAGGTTAAATGACTCGCCCAGGGTCACCCAAGCAGGAGGCATCTGATGTTGCATTTGGACTCTGGTCTTCCTCACTCCAGGCCCAAAGCTCTATCTACTGCACTACCAAACTGCCTCAAATCATGAAAGAGTTTCACGTCAGGAATGCTCTCCCTTCTCCCTCTCTCTGCCTCTGGGAACCTCTACTTCCCTTCAAGGTTTAGCTCAAGTGCAAGACTGCGACAAGAGGCCTTCCCTCAATTAATATTGCTCCCCCATCACTCCATTGTTTGTGTATCTATCTCCTATGCCTATATACACTTATATAGGTATATAAACACAAACATAATGTGTACATAGGTATAGATATATTATACACACATACATACACACACACACAAGCAGCTAGGTGGTGCAGTGGATAGAGTGCCAGGCCTACCTGGAGTCAGGAAGACTCATCTTCCTGAGTTCAAATCTAACCTCAAACACTTACTAGCTATGTGACCCTGGGCAACTCACTTAACCCTGTTTGCCTCAGTTCTTCGTGATAAAATGAACTGGAGAAGGAAATGGTGAACCTGGCCAGTATCTTTGCCAAGATTATCCCAGATGAAGTCACCAAGAGTCAGATGTGACGGCTGAACAGCAACAACACACAGACATGAGTATATGTGTATAGAAATAGAAAAAATAGAGAGGATCGAGGTGTAAATGAGATCTAGGCATAGATGATGTTGATGCTGATGCAAATATGTATCCTCTCATCATTAAAGCTTCTTGACGGCAAGATCAGCTTCATTTCTGTAGTTATATCTCCAGTGTCCAGCACAGAACCTAGAATATAGAGGGCCCTAGAGATGATCTAATCCAACTCCCTGATGAAGAAAGTAAGACCCAGAAAGGTTATTTGGTTCAAGGTCATACAGGTATTAAGAGAAAATCATTTTTCTATTATATTAATAAACACTTATTAAATTAGGATCCAGGTTTTTTTCTCTTCTGTTTCTTCATTAAGGCTCTGCTCTTGTAGAAGGTCAACCTCTTAAGGACATAGTGGATTGAAATTTGCCCTAACCTGTTTTGATCTTGGACCAGACCCCACCCAACTAGGAGACTTTATTTCTGTTTAGAGTATAAATAGAATCCAGTTTGAGTTCTTGGCCTGAGAAAATGAGACCCTGTCCTTGTACCCCTCCATTAGAGTGGTGACCCAGCTCATGAAGGAGAAAACCAAGCAGAATGGTCTGGATGGAGATGGATTCCCCTGTCCAGATTGCTGGAGGCAGCTGAGTCTCATGATCAAGCCATATTCTCAGCAGGAAGAGCTGAAGGCTCCTAGCCTGCGTCATTAAATATTCAATTATCAGGGTTGATTTTCAGTTGTCAATGGAATTCCCTTTCAAGGATTATTTAAAACTTTCAGAATCTCCATGTCTTTTGCCTTTGGAACCAGTGACAGTAAGTTTACTGATTATTACCTAGCCTAATTAATAAATTGATTATTAATTACCCAGAAACTCTGACTCTCATTTTTTTCATTCATTACAGTACTAAGTAGCAGGGCTGGGATTTGAGCCCTAGCTTTCTGTATCCAAAGTTACTATTACTCCATTATTTTCTATGGCCTGCACAATGAGCATCTTGATCATACATTGCCGAATTAGGGTAGACAAACTACTAATGAAATCCTCTAACTAAGCTGTTGCTATCTCCTTGGGGTCAAGCAAACTTGCTGCTCATCATGGCCAGTGGCATTTCCTTTCAGCCATTTTTATAATTGGAAACATAGTTAAAGTAGTCTTTCTGCATGAGATGATGAAAGCATTGACTGTTAGTGGTGTAAATTAGTGAAAAAAGCATGGGTCTCACCAACTCGAGGACCTTAAGCAAGTTACTGAACCTCTCACATCTCACTTTCCTCTGCTGTAAAAAGGAAAAGGTTGGAATATATGATCCCTAAGAACTCTTCTGAGACAACTATATGGCTCAATGAATAGAGAGCTGGGCCTGGAGTCAGGAAAACATGAGTTTACACCCAGCCTCAAACACTTAACTAGTTGTGTGACCCTGAACAAGTCACTTAACTTCTACCCCTCCACACACTGGAGAATGAAATAGCAAACCACTCCAGTATCTTTGCCAAGAAAACCCCATAGACAGTATGGTCCACTGGGTCACAAAGTGTCAGATACAACTCAACAACAACCACAAGGTCCCTTTTACCACTAAATCTCTGAGTCCCAGTTCTTCCATTTACTAATATGTGTGACCATGGGCTAGTCCAATCTCTGAGCCCCAGTTTTCTCAACTATTAAATGGGGATGATAATATTCAAACTCTCTGCCTTGCAGGGTTATGAGGAAAATGCTTTTAAAACTATATGGCGAAAGAGTTATGTAAAGTTCACCTATAGTCACTGTGAAGAAAGACCCTTTTGCCCTGCTCCATCATTATCAAACCTGCCCAGCTAATGGGCATATTATAAAACACAGGTGTGCTTCTTCATGCCTTCATACCACTTCATAACAGTGGTAGGTGGGACGCAAATGGAAAGCTATACTCTTCAAAGCTTTCTTTTCCAGCTCTTAGTCTAACAATGCTGTCACCTCAGAGTCCTTCCTGGCCCCCTCAATTGTGACTGTGGACATGGATTCATGAACTAGAGATCCATCTGAACTGCAGAATTGTCTCAATCATCGCAAGGAAGGAAAGATGCTCTTGGAATGTAGCTTTCTCCTTCCGATTAGAATTGGTAATCCTTTTATTTTACTATAAGTGCCTAGCTGGAGCTACTATGCATCTGGGAGTGGTGGGGTAACTAGTTCAGGAGTATGGCTTGGAGATGAAGGAATGGTGATAGGGAAGTGCTCTATCCTCCTTGCAGGATTCAGGGACCCCCAGTGCTCCAGAAATCAGGAGGATTAATAAACCTAGTAATCAACAAATACTTATTAAGTACCTACTATGTGCTAGGGAGAGATACAAAGACAAAAAAAAAACCAAACAGCTCTGGCTTTCAAAGGCGCTTAATCAAGTGAAGAGGATGACTTAGTGAAAGTCTTATTTTCACTTAAAAAAATAGTAACATACCTTTCCACCATCTTGTACTGTCTGTCATTCCCTATATAAGCCCTGCATTTTTATACTTCTACATTTTGGCTGATGCTCTTTCCTCTGCCTGGAATGCTGTCTTCTTACTCTTCCCCTCCCCCCCAATCAAAGCCCCATTTAATCTTTGGCATCTAGCTCAAATTCTTCTTCCTCCAAGAAGCCTTCCCTTACCTACTCAACCAGAAAGCAACACTACCACCTACAAGGATAATCACATACAAATAGATTTTGAGCCAAGGGTTTCAGGCATGAGAACCAATCGTTCCACCTAGGGTAAGAACAGTGAAGGCAGCAGAGGCACAGAGAACAGCATAAGGTGGGAGAAGACCAGGAGCAGCGCAGAAGATAATCCATCCCCTTTACCTATCTTTCTGTCCACCAGCAGCCTATAGTTCCATTCCATTGCTTTGTCCCAGAGCATGCCTTCCTCCCCACCCCCTTTAGGGGTGTAGGTCAATGGGAGATTATAAGTCACTAGGTATAGTGACAGAAGTCTTTGAACCACCATAAGGAGGAAGCATGCTGCCCTGGATATTGGCACCTAGATCAAAGTTCTGGATGTGCCACCCTAATTACAGCTCAGCTGGCACTTACTGGCTATTTCATAAATTTGATTGTTGAATGAACGAATGAATGAATGAATGGGCATACATCTATCTTTGGGTAAAGAGAGAATTTGGAAGAAGAATGGGTCCTTTAGATGAGTCATGCTAATGTTTGTTTGTTTTTAAAAAGCAGGTCTAGGTTAAGCCCCAAAATACAGCCAAGGCATGTCACTGAACAGCTAGATCCCTTATTTGTTTTGTTTCGTGTGGGCACACTACAGACTTCTTCTTTTGGCTCTGCTGTGTTAGCGTCCAAAGGGTTTGTGTTTATACTCTCACTAGAGATATTTATAAGCCATGACTTACTAAGGAGTCCTCTGAGCTAGTGTTCTGAAATATCCTCAAAAGTACTTTGGTCCTCCTAATTAAAATAACAAGAGAGTAATATAGCAATCCAACATTAAGGCTGAAAACAGTCATGAAAGGATAGACAGGTCAGTGAAGACCAGTCTAAAGAACCATATCATAAAAAAAAAAATCTCATTGCCTCAAGTTTTCACTGACTTTTCCTACAGTGAACTATACCACTGAGATGGGAACAGAGTTGTTCATCCTTCGTTTTCCAAGAGGACCAATGACATCAGAGGGTGATGTCTTAACTTTTCAGTGAACTGCATTTAAGTGAGGCAGAGCAGCACAAAGTGATCAGCCTCACTCTCTCTTCCAGAGTCATTGAAGTTGAGTGGAAAGAGAAAAGTTAAGATGGCTGGTGATGACCTTGGCATTGTCAATGTCTGTCCAGCTCTAAGTGCTCCATAGTGCCTGCTTTATCTGCCTTCACAGTCATTGGAACAAATTGTTTTCATCTGCCCATTCCATCAGGGGAAATATTCACATGATTGGGGTAGACATTCCCCTAACTGACCAATGAGTTTGAGGCCTGTCAGTTACCCTCAGCATGGTTTAGCCTATATGCCAACACAGTTCTACCAAGGTGTGGCCACTGCCCATGCTATAGTTTTGTGGAGCCACCAGTGAGAGTTGGGTGAAAGGTGGCCACCAAAGGTACATGAGCAGCCCTGGAAAGGGCTCAGCAAGCCCTCAAACCAGAGGTGCTAGTCCTCCCAAACACCCCATACATCCCTGGGAAAAGAGTAGTTAGTTTAGTAGAAAACTGCTGAATGCATCCATTGCTGAATGGAGTTAGAATCCTGGCCCTTCAACTGTGTGACAGTAGCAAGTCCCTTCATTTCTCTTGGTGTCAGCTTCTTCATCTACAGAATGAAGGGATTAGACCAGATGACCTCTAAGGGTCTCTTCCAGTCATAAATCTATGATCTGATGAGATGAAAGAATGTTAGAACAGAAAGGAAATTTAGACATTAATTCATTCAACTCCACCTATTTTAAAATATAGCAGAAGACCCAAGAATCAGAACCCCGTTTCCTGATTCCCAGGCCAATGCTCTCCCACCTCCCCAAGGTGCTTCCCACATCAAATGTCCTATTTCTGTCACTAGTGCCAACATTCTTCCTGTTTCTCAAGTTTAAAAGCCTTAAAGTAATTTGTCTCCACCCACTCCTTCTATTCCTATATTGTCTGTGCCCAAAGCTTCTTGTTTCTCCCTTTGAAATGTCTCTCAGATTCACCCACTCCTCTCTGTCACCACTTCCAACACTTAAGTCCAAGGCGGGGTTTAAAAGAAGATCTGGACCTGTAATTTCCTCAGTATGAGGAATTCCTAGGGTGAAAACTCTTGGCATTGACAGACCAATAGCTCTCATGGCTTATGGTCTTAGAGATTCGTCTGGTGCTCTTAAAGGTTAAGTGGCTTCTCCATGGCCACACAACGGGAATACAATAATACAAGGGGAGAGAGAATTCTAAGCATGGGGAACAGCCAGTTGGAAGAACAACAAAGAGATGAGTGTCACTGGATCTTAGAGCACATAGAAAAGGAGGAAAGCGTAAGAAGACTGGAAAGATAGCAAGGGGTCAGATTATGAAGAGCTGTATATTTGATCCTGGAAGTAATAGGGATCCACTGGAGTTTATGAATGGCAGGAAGGAGGGAAGAGAGAATATGGTCAGAACCTCACTTTAGGAAGATCCAATTTGATGGTTTAGTGGAGGATGGACTGAAGTGGAGAGGGACTTTTAACAGAGACAAACCAATGGACTATCGCAATAGTCCAGGAATCAGGCCTAGATAAAGATAAAGGCCTAGACTAAGGTGATGACAGTGTCAAAGCAAAGAAGGGAGTATATATGAGAAATGTTACAAAGGTAGGAACAATCACACTTGACAGCTGATGGATCTGGAGATAGGAGTGAGGAGTCAATATTGATATCAAGACTGTAAGCTGAAAATTTGAAACTCAAGGGATTGTGGGACTGAATCTTGTAAACTAAGAGTAAATAAACAAATCAATTAAATAAAAAAATTTAATTTAATTTAAAAAGATTGTGAGCTGGGGAGACTGGGAGGATGGCAGTACCCTCAGGAGCAACAGATAAGTTAGATAGAGAGGAGAATTTTGGGGAAAAGATAACGAGTTCTGTTTTTGACATGTTGAGCATAAGATGTCTATGGGACACAGAGTTCAAGATGTCCAATAGGTAGTTGGATATGCAAGGCTAGAGGTCTGGAGAGACTTTAGGGATGGATAAGTAGATCTGTAGGGGGGTAACAAGGTAGTGCCAAGTGAATAGAATGCCAGGCCTAGAGTCAAGAAGAGTCATCTTCTTGAGTTCAAATACTGCCTTGGATACTTACTAGCTAGGCAAGCCACTTAACCCTGTGTACCTCAGTTTCCTCACCTGTAAAATGGGCTAGAGAAGGAAATTGCAAACCAAATCAAACTTTGCCAAGAAAACCAAAAAAAGGGGTCATAAAGAGTTGAATACAACTGAAAATGACTGAATAACAATGACAAGGACAACAAAGAGACTTGAGAATCATCTGCAGAAGGATGATCATTGAAACTACGGGAGCCAATGAGATGACCAAGCGAAACAGTATACAGGGAACAGGGAGAAGTGGCAAAGATGGAGCCATGGGTGACACCCACCTTTAGTGAGTACAACCTGGGTGATGACCTAGCAAAGGAGACAGACAAGAAGAAGTCAGACAGATAGAGAACCAGGATGGAGTGGTGTTATGAAAACCCAGAGAGAAAAGCAGGTCTAGGAAAAGAGGGTGATCAGTAGTGTCAAAGGCTGCAAAGAGGTCAAGGTAGGGTGGGGGTGTGTGTGAAGGTTTGGAAAAGACTATTAGAATTGACCATTAAGAGATTATTAATAATTTTGGAAAGAGCGCTTTGGGTTGAATTTGGGTTGGCTTTGGGTGAGAAGCCGAGCTACCAAGAGTTAAGAGGAGAGTGAGATAAAAGAAAGCAGAGGCATCTATTGTAGATGGTCTTCTCAAGGAATCATAGTTAGTGGGATAGATGAACCACATGCAGGGTTATTGTGGATGAGGGAGATATGGGCAAGTTTGTAGGCAGCAGATAGAGAGGGCTTAAAAATAAGTGAGAGAGTGGGGATCAGAGAGAGGGCAAGATGCTGGAGGAGATGGGATGGGATGTGATCACTTGTGCATGTAGAAGGCTTTCTACACCACCTTGTCATGTGAAACAGCGATGGAGGTGGAGACCGTGGGAGAAGGCTTCTGGACCATGTGTAAATGAGGAGAGGAAAAAAGAGAGCTCTAAAGAAATGGCCTTCATTATTTTTCAGTAAAATATGAGGCAAGGTTCTCAGCTAAGAGGCAGAGAGGTACTGAGAGTGGTGGGAGGTTTGAGAAGGATAAAAAGTTCTGAAAGAGCTACAGTGAGTGGGATAGTGAGATAATTAAGGAGGTGTGAAAGGACTGCTTTGCTGTAAGGAAGGCCAAGTTGTGATTTTGCTCTGTGGTTTGCCCAGAATCATGTTTCAGTATATTTCAGAAGTAGGATTTGAACTCAGATCTTTGTGGCTTTAAGGCCAGCTTTCTATTCACTATGCCATCTCCAATCCTGGCGTTACATTTTAAGAAGGAACCAATCTCTATTCCTATGGCATACCTAGGGTGAAGGAATGGGTAGGGGGAGGGGTTTGAAAGATATGGAAGCCATTTCATAGAAGAAATGATTAAAGGAATGAGGATGTTCCATTTAGATTTTAAAAAAAATAAAAACAAAATTTTCTACAGTTTAAAGCACTCTTATGTAGAAGAAGAATTTTGTGTTATTCCATTCAGATCAAGGGGCAAAACTAGACTCAACAGGTAGAAGTTAGACCTTGGGATGGGGAACCTGTGGTCTTGGGGGCACATGGGGCCTTCTAGGTCCTCAAGGGCAGCCCTTTGACTGAATCCAAACTTCACAGAGCAAATCCCCTTAATAAAAGGATTTGTTCTATAAACCTTGGACTCAATCAGAAGACCACACCAAAAGATCTAGAAGGTCACATGTGTGTCTCCCCACCCTTGACTTTTAGAGAGAGGCAAATATCTTGATATCAGAAACAACTTTCTAACAACTAGAGCAAGCTGCTAAGAGAAGAGAAGAGCATTTCTTCTCATCAAGGTTCTTTATCAAGCGAAAGATAGACAACCATCTGTCAGGGATGTTGTAGAGAGAATTTCTACGTGTATTGAGAGACTGAAATGAAGGACTTCTAATGTACTTTTGGCAGAAATCTATTGCTCGATGTCCATAGATGCTGTCACCTCAAATTCATTGCCTAAAAGGAAGGAAACAAGCATTTATTAAGTACTTATTATGTGCCAGGCTCTGCACTAAGCATGAAAAAGGAACTCATTATTTCCCCCACCAAATCAGTCAGTCTTCCTCACTTCCCTCTTTCAGTTAATGGCATCAACATTCTCCCAGTCACCCAGGCTTGATATCTCTTAGGCCAGGGGTGGGGAACTTGTGGCCTAGAAGCCACATGTGGTCCTCTAGGTCCTTATAATAATAGCTTCAATACTTCAAGGAATCCAAGTTTGCCCTTTGACTAAATCCCAAGGATTTGTTCTGTGAAGTTTGGAGTCAGTCAAAGGCCTGCACTTGAGGACCTGGGGGGCCAAACTGTTCTGTGAAGGTTGCATTCAGTCAAAGGCCTGCACTTTATTACCCACCCCTGCCTTAGGCTCTCCTTTGTTCTCTACCTTTCCATCTAGTCTCTAAGACCTATTTTTCCCCTCTCTTGAATCCAGGTGTCAAACCTGAGGAAGAAGCCCCTGACTCCTCGTGTGCTAACTTCTGTATTTAGGTGACCAGAAGCTATGTCAAAGCTTTGAACCTTTGATCCCTGGACCAATTAAGTGTCCATGGTGGTTTGATTACTTTTTAAGGATAAACTAGCCAAGCCTGCCTGGGATAGATGTGGCTCCTACAACACCTTTGGCAGCCCCCACCCCTAATTTATGCCTATCAAAATCCTAATCCTCTTCCAAGGGCCACCTCAACCTTCTACATGAAGGCTTTGCTAATTACCCCTAACAAAAGGTAATCTGCTCCAACCTCCTGACTCCCATCACACTCATTGTCAGTTATAATAATAGTTTCAATACTTCAAGGAATCCAAGTTTGCATTGATATCATCATTCCTTCTAATAACACAGATCAAAATCCACACATGCCTTCTCCTATTGAGCAATTTTTGTCCAGACCCTCC
>CM053582.1:485228626-485285628 GCA_028627135.1 Pseudochirops cupreus
TGAGGTTTCTGACTAGTGTCTCCACACCCTGGGGCTTTCATACCCTTGTAATTACACTTCCCCTCTCACAAATTACCTCCCCTCTCACAATTCTGCTCAGCTGGGCTGTGTCACATGTGGAGTGTGGATCTGGGGTAGATAAAAGACCCAAGCCTTGGAGGGAGGGGGAAGCCTGCCTTAAGATCTGGCTATAAGGCTTCCCCAAGGAGACCTCAATAAACCTTCTTTGCATATACCTTCCAGCCATGACTTTTCTGTTCTGGAGAAAACACCAGCGCCTTCTCCATTGAGGTAAGTAATCGGCTGCCCCTTCAGGCAGGTTAGGTGAACCCTGACAAAGAACCCTGACACCTTAAGAGCTCTTCTGAGGCTAGATGTTACTTCTAAGGAGAGAAAGCATATGTTGCTTCTCAATGTATTTGTTACTATTAGTCATTTGGTTTATTTTCATTTTTCTGTTTCCTAATTTTTTTTAACTTAGGAACAGCAAGACAGGTGGTAGGTCTCTGCCCTCGCAAGAGACTGTTAATATGGGGAGTGACTAAGTACCATACCTCCCAGTTTTGGCTACCTCCTTCAGCTTTTCTGTTTCCTTTTCTGAGCAACTAACTGTCTTGAGAAATGCACCTTTCCAGCCTCAGGAGTTTGTTCCTGAGTTGGGAACTTGGGCACCAGCTTCCCAGATGGAGCATTCTTTTCAGAGGAGGAGATGATTGGCAATGGAAGGATGCTATAACTAATGGACTAAAGTCACACCATGGCTGGCTAGGAGTTCTGGATTAGGCTAACTTTACGTGGCCATTGTTGTGAATTAATCTGTGTAGATCTAAGTGTAAAAAATATCTGTTCAGCCTTCAGTTTCCAGAATAGCCTAATAAGCAATTTGAGTGCTTTATTGGTTGGTTGGTTGGTTTTTTAATTTATTTTTTATTTTATTTTTTGCTTTTTGGAGGGGGGAAGGCAGGGCAGTTGGGGTTAAGTGACTTGCCCGAGCTCACATGTTTAGTAAGTGTTAAGTGTCTGAGGCCGGATTTGAACTCAGGTCCTGCTGACTCCAGGGCTGGTACTCTATTCATTTTGCCACCTAGCTGCCCCTGGTTGGTTTGTTTGTTTGTTTTTAATAATAATAGCTAGCATGTATATAGTACTTTAAGATTTGAAAAGCATTTTACAAATATCTCATTTTATCCTCGAAACAACCCTGGTAGATAGGTGCTATTTTTATCCCCAGTGAAAATTACATTAAAGAAGAGGCATGAACATCTACTTTGTCACCGCACCCTTAGGATCATGGGACTTTTCTATCTGACTTACAGCTGAAACTTTCCATACATTGTCTCCCCTGTTTGAGCGTGAACTCCTTGAGAGCAGGGACTATCAGACTTTTCTGTCTGAATCACCAGCATTTGGCACAGTACTTTGCACACAGTTAGCACTTAAATATTTTCTTCATTCATCCAACCATCCATTCATCCATTCATTCATTCAGTCATTCATTCTGTCATGGAAGAAATAAAACCCATCCTGTATTTGATAAGAAGATTAAGTGCCTTTGTTCACCCATAGGAAAACCCTATACATGACCTATAGCCAAACTTTGTTTTAGAGCAATGGTTCTCAAAGTAAGGTACTGCTAAGGGTCCCCAAGATCATTTCAGGAGGTCTTCAATGTCAAAATTATTTTCATAATAATGCTAAGATATTTTTATTTTTAATATGATAAATATTGGTAGCTATAACTCCCATATATGAAATCTCTTAGAATAGGGTCCTCAAAACTTTAAGAGTATAAAAAATTCCTAATAAACCAGAAAAGTTGAGAACTGCTATTTTAGACCAAAGGCTATAAACTTTTGTGGAACCCTTCTCAGAATAGTGTTTATAAATAATTAAAGGAAATGTTAAATTTCAGTTAGAGGTTAGTCAAAATAAAAATGTATCTTTTTTCATCCCAGTTCATAAACCCCCAATATGTATCCATACATCCTTTGGAGGTCTGTGGACCTAAGGCTAAGAACCTCATTTTAGAGATTCCTTAAAGATTTTCTCCAGTCAAAGAAAATCTGACCCTCTTGGGGATCCAGATAGCAAGATAGAACCCAGGCCTGTATGAGCCTAGAGTTCCTTATGAGGGGCCATTAGGCCACGGAGTACGCACGCACAGAAATCATTGGTAATATATTGTAGCTTATCTATGCCTACTATATGTTCCTCTGTTTCCCTTTGAATTATCCTAAATGTTTGTTTTTAAGAGATTGTGGAGTCCCACGAATCTTTGGCAATGAGAACACATGTACCACTCATGAAACATTTACATACTGCCTTATGGTACAGTTGTCTGTGCCTAACAATGCCTTGCACATGCTTGATAAATATTTGTTGAATGAGTAAATGAACTGATTTTTTTTCTTAACCACATTTCTAGAAATCTTTCTATACCATACAACTTAGAGCTGAATTACATACAGTCTTGACAGTATATAATCCACTAATTGTTTCATGGGTATTTAGCTCTCTTTCAATGGAGACTACATAGTTCGTGCATACCCCACAGAGCCTGGCATAATTCTGGACACGTGGTAGATGCCATAATGCTTGTTTTTTGAGCTTCTGGGGATTTACTTATTATCTCTACACAGATGGCTCCTGTAACCATATATCCAGTCATTCTCTCCTAAACTTCAAGTATTCATCAATGGTGTCCCATGGGTATTCTTAAACTCAACATGTCAAAAACAGCACTCATTAAATTTTCCCTAAAACCTATCCCTTTTTCTAGTTTACCTGTTTCTGTTGTGGGTAACACCACCATTCTAATCACTAGGCAGCCAGATGGTAGAGTGCAAGATTGGGGAACCTGTGGCCTTGAGGCCACATGTGGCCCTCTAGGTCCTCAAGGGCAGCCCTTTGACTGAATCCAAACTTCACAGGACAAATCCCCTTAATAAAATGGATTTGTTCTGTAAAACTTGGACTCAGTCAAAAGGCCATACCCCAAAAAGCCACAAAAACAAAAGGGGCAGCTAGGTGACGCAGTGAATAGAGCACCAGCCCTGGAGTCAGGAAGACCTGAGTTCAAATCCAGCCTCAAACACTTAACACAAAACTAGCCACGTGACCTTGGGCAAGTCACTTAATCCCAATTGCCCTGCCTTCCCCCCTCCAAAAAAGCAAAAAAAAAAAAAAAGGCCATACCCTAGGATCTAGAAGGCCACATGTGATCTTGAGGCTACAGGTTCCCTACCCCTGGTGTAGTGGATAGAGTGCTAGCACTGAGTCAGGAAGACCTACATACCTACATTCAAATCCTTTCTCAAAAATGGAGGGGAAGGACTAGATGATCTCTGAACTTCCTTCCAGCTCTAAATCTATGAACTATGTGTCAAGAGATAGACTTGAACTTGGTAATGCTGACTCCAGAAGACTGAAGGCAGCCCCCTATTCACTATGAGGGCAGTGCCTAGTAAATACAGTGGTGCCCCCAAAGGCACCACGGTCATGACAGTGACCAAGCTGAATTCTTTTTAAATCTGTGCAGCATCTTGGATTTTTAGCTCTTGAATCCCTTTTCAGATATCAGTGTTCTCTTGGATTAAGGTACTTCTACCCCTATTAACTAGGCAGCTAGGTGGTGAAGTAGATAAAGCATGGACCTGGAGTCAGGAAGACTTGAATTCAAATCTAGCCTTAGATATGCAATAGCAACAGCTGTGTGACCCTGGGCAAGTCACTTAACCTTGTTTGCCTCAGTTTTTCCTCTGTAAAATGAGCTGGAGAAGGAAATGGCAAATCACTCTACTATCTTTGCCAAGAAAAACCCAAAAGGTCACAAAGACATAACTGAACAACAATACACCACATTGTGGAGAGAGGGGCTCTCCATAAAAAAAGAAAAAAGTTGGTGAAAGCTAGAAATAAAATTCATGCACCTCATCTCTAAGCTTTAGCTCCTGTCAGATTTCACCAACTTAATCTCACTAGTCCTGTCAGTTACTGAATGAAGTGACCCTCAGAGTTTGACTTGAAATTACGCAAATCATAGGATATTCAAAGAGCAAAAAATAATTCAAATGAGAATCCAACAAGGATAATTGAGAACACAGACACTAGGACAGTGGTTTATGAAATCTCCAGAGACGGCTTGCTCACTAGTCTCCAGCCTCTTATGTGGACTTGGGGTCCATCTGTTAAACCCAACTTTCTGGTATTGGCTGAGTACCCATATGGTTACAACCAATGGACAGAGCCACCTTGGCTACAATGAATTAATCAATCAAGTAACCAATCATTCTATCAAACTTCTCTGTGGATGTCTACAGATGTCTCATCCCAACTTGCCTGGAAGCAAATAACTTTTGAAGAAAGAAAAAAAAAACCTGCTTCTGGGATACCAGCTCTGAAAATCCAAACCTACAAATGTCACAAGGTAGAGCTATGTTCCTGTCATGACCAAGTCGACTTCTTTTACCTAATACCATTAGAATGAATTAATTTACTATAAATAAGTCTGGCAGAGTACAAGGTACTTCCCTATATACCACTTTTAAATATCTGCCCCACTTTCCCTAATTAATCCCACCTGCCTTATGGGACGCCTTACTTTAAGCTAGCTATGGTTGTACCTCACTTTATACAATAGATAAGCTCTTGCAAAGTCTTATATAAATCGAATTCTTTTGAACCGTGTATTATAAGTGCATCAGTGGGTTGGTGGAGGGGACTTGCTTATTTATGTTGAATTTTCTGGTAGGTGGAGACAAATTGAGACATGGGAAAGACTAATTTAGAAAGGCCAAGGTTGTCCACTGCATCCCAGTTCATCACCAGTTGTCTTGACTTTGGTCTTGACACTGCACTTCAATGTCTCTGGAAGACAGGGTGAGGCTGATGAATTTGTCCAGCTCTGCCCCACTCAAATACAATTTACAAGTCATCACCCCTGTGATATCATTAGTCCTCATTGAGAAAGAAGGGTGAACAACAACAAGGGGAACTTAGGGTCAAGTCTAGCCCACCCTGCACAGTGGCTGTATGACCCTGGTCAAGTCACTTATCCTCATAGTATACCCAGGCAACTCTCTAGGACCAGTAGCTCTCAAAGTGTGTCCCAGGCAACCCCTAGAAATCCCTGAGACTCTTTCAGGGGATCTAAGATGTCAAAATTATTTTCATAATAATACTAAGATGTTTTAGTTTCTAATATAGTATATATCATTAGACATAACCCAAATAAACAAAAGCTCTTTAGGGGGTGTCCTGAATAATTTTTAAGAGCATAAAGGGGTCCTGAGACCAAAAAGGTTGGGAATCACTACTCTAAGACAACAAACTTCGGAGGAGTAGGAGTTTTGTCATTGGGAATTCAATTCTTTGAAGACTTAGGCACCTCCCTACACTGATGAGATCATAGTTGAGATCAACACATACAAATAAATCATCCCCTAGTTAATTTGCTTTGTAAATGTGGGGGTTTTTGCTTGTCTTATTAAAGTGGGGACCATTTGGGCAGTATTTTCTCTTATGTTTGTAAGTATGTATCCATGTATATAAAGGCAGCTGGAGTGCTGGGCCTGGAGTCAGGAAGACTCATCTTCCTAAGTTCAAATCTGGCCTCAGACACTTACTAGCCTCAGTTCCTCATCTGTAAAATGAGCTGGAGAAGGAAATGGCAGACCACTCCAATATCTTTGCCAAGAAAACCCCAAATGGGGTCACAATGGGTTCAACATGACTGAAAAACAACTGGACAACAACATGCAGTCGAAGCAGTGTTCTTAAAGTCATCTTCTTGAGAGTAAGCTACTTAGGAGCTGAACTATGGAGGAAAGGAAAGGGGGGAAGGGAAAAGGAAGAGGAGAGGGAAAGGTAAGAGAAAAGGGAATGGAGCTAATTAGGATAACAGAAGTCAGGAAGATCTAAGTTCAAATACTACTTTACCTCTCTTAGCTTTAGCTTCCCTACCTGTAAAATAAGAGAGGTTGATTCAGTGTCTACTGAGTCTAAATCCATGATAGGAATTTGTCAAAAGTCAGTAAGTTTTCTTCTTCCCTACCCTACCCCTAATAATCCACTAGACAACACTTTTTAAGGAAAAAGGTGAGGATCAGGGAGCCTAATGACTAGAACCTGGGGTGGAGTGGAAACTGTCCTGGTAGAAAGTGGATTCCCATTCTTACTCTAGCTATGTTCAGCTTTGGATTCCTTGGATATTGGGAAGGATGTACCATAGACACATTATTGGAGAGACCTTGGCTCAATTTTGGATTGAGTAAAGAGGCCTACCCACCTCACAGGATTGTTCCTGACAAAAGCAGTCCCAAAAGTTAAAATTCTATAGGAATATGCTGGAGTCCTGGCTGAATGAACCAGCTCCCTCAGTGCGAACAGCAGTGGCTTTTTGGGGACCACCTATTAGGTAATCCCACCTGGGGAAAGGGTGCAACACTGAGACCTTTTCTCTACTTCTCAACTCCATTTGGACCAGAAAAGGAGGAAGGCAAACCCTTTAGGCAAAGAAATGCCTTGAAGAGAACTGGTACCAAATTTTCCCATAGGTGTATGAGAGTGAAATATGGTGGATTGGAGGTACTGGACCCACTCCTTGTTCTATACCCAGATATATGGTTTGATTGGGTTCAACCCTGAGGAACCCTTTACTCTACTGAAGTGGTTAGGCTCCCCATTCTCCTGCTCTTCAATTCATCCAGTTCCCCACTGGCAGTGCCTCAGGAATGATTTTGTTTCATTTCTAGGGCCCCCCAAAAAATAAAAGGTGAGGAATTAAAGGAGCACTCAAATGGTCAAGACGAATCAAGTAAGGGACAGGTGATGTGTTCCTATACATGCAAGAAAGACCTAAACATAGAAAACTCACACGACTGTCTCAACAGAACAATATTCAGTGACACCTTGTAACTACTCTTAAAATAAAGCCCAGAATAGGACAGACTTTTTTTTAAAAAAATCTACTGGGAAGCTAATATTTAACTTTATCACAGTGGCATGGTGGTCAATATTTAACAATCAGCCCTGAGGGGAAAAATGTATTTCTGACACATTTTGAAGTTTATTCTGCATTATTAACCATTTCTCCATCATTTTCTTAAGTCTAGATAAACAAGTCCAGATTTACATCATTAGTCCATTTCCAAAATGTAAACGTTCATGCTGAAAATTTAACAATTGGCTTTTAAGAACTGGTAATAGCTGACTCCAACACATCTCTGCCCTATCAGACAATAAAGAAGTCTGCAGGACTGCTAATTAGGCACTTTACATTTCACCTCAGCTCTGCACTGTCTACAAGACTCCTGGTGCATATCTTCTGGTAAAATGGCCAGACTTAGACCAATCTTCCTATAAGTGGCCATCCTCTCGACAACCTATCCTGCTATTGCCACAACCAACCCCTCTTCCCACTGGATTCATGACCTTCAGAACCCTAGGTTATCTTCAAACTTGTACATATCTACCTCGAGAACCATATTTGGTCACCTTCTCAGGAAAGGTAACACAAAGTAGAGACATCTGACAAACACCTAGGCATAAGTTCAATGCTAGTTAAGCCCATGCTCCAAAGAGGAGGGGTATTGGGGTACAGGAAAGAGCCTGACCTATTCCCCCCCCTTCTTATATAAGGAAAGTCAAAAACAAAGAGAAGTGAAGAAGGGGAGGGCAGCTTCCTTTTATACACCCACTGAATCATCAGCTTTTCTAACTCTAGTCAACAAGGGGACTCATCATCATCTCACAATGCAAGACTCTCAGTAATAATAAATCAGATCCGCCCTATCACCACCACCACACAGCTTCCATGTGGTTACCTGGAACTAGGAATGGTGACCTTAGATGGGGACTGGTCATGCTACACTGCAGACCTAAGTGAGTCCACACATGCGTGGGTAACCAACATAGACCCCAGGAGTTCCAGTCACTCTTTGGGGGAAAACTTGAATCGTTTACATGACTGTTCTCAGTTCATGTTAATACTCACAAGATCAAAGCAGTGCTTTCTAACCAGTGACCTGAATCTTCCAAATAATTCATCCTTGGATGCAGGCCTGGATGAAATCTGAGTCACACACACTGTGGTATTTTCTAATTTTTGAAATATTCTATGGACATGTTGTCAACCAGGGAGGCCCTTAAAAAAAGTTACCTGATTGGTTCACTGAAATCTTTATTGTAAAAAAAGGGTCTCAGATAATACCGCAAACAGGCACCTCAGTGACATCCCATGTAACGAACCCAATTAAAACCATGTTTCAATTTGCTGCTAAAATTTCTTCAAATTGATCACTTCCATTGGGTCCCTTTAAATGAAAACAGTTTTAGTTAAAATTATTGCTAGTAGCAACCAAAAGACAACGAAACAAGTATTTTAATAAAGACTCGAGATACTTCCAGCTCCAGCTAAAGAAGTCAATTAACAGATGGGAGGGGGGAGTGATTTTCTGGGAAAGGAAAAAAGAGGAAAGGAGAAAATAACTTTCTCATTGGAGAAAAAGGCAAAATGCCTTGTGTGGGTGTTTTTTTTTTCTTTTCTTTTTCCTCATGGGAAAAAAAGAGCTCTTGAGATCAGGAAGCAAGGGCAAACTAAGGCCTTCTCTTTGATTATCAAGGTAAACAAAGTGAACAGATTGTCATGGCTAAGGCTGAAATAAGTCACTGATGGCAGTGAAAGAAAAGAGATTTAACAATAAGCAGGACTAAAGGTTGAGGATAAATGTCTGAGAAGATCTGGGACTCTAAGCTAAGAAGGGTGAATCATTTAAAAAAAAGTATTCTGTGTATAAAATCAGAGTTGTGATCAACAAAATAAAAGTTGAGGCAATGAGAAAAGGTACCTTGTTTCAACTCATGCCCAACAAAATAAATGAATCAATATTTATTAAGCATCTTCTGTATAACAGGCTCTGTGCTAAGCTCTGGGAATACAAAAAGAGGCAAAAGACAGTCCCTGCCTTCAGGGAGCTTATATTCTAACAGGGAAGACAACATGGAAACAAATATATACAAAGCAAGCTATATAAAAGATAAGTAGTATAATAATAATGAACAGAGAGAAGGTACTAGAAGAGGGATTGGGCAAGACTTCCTGTAGAAGGTGGGATTTTAAATGAGGCTTAAAAGAAGCCAGGAAAGCCAATTGGTAGAATTGAAGAAAAAGAGCATTCCAGGCATAGATGTCAATCAGAAAAAACACTGAGAGCAGAGATGCAAAGAAAACCAAAAACTGAAACTATAAACTTTGGAGATGCTGTAGGAAGCTTTGGTTCAAGTGAAATCTGTGATCTCATACGTTGCCATTATGTATATACCACACATATCATTACCCATCCATACTGTCCGTCCTATGGGACTCTAGATGCAAAAGTCATGCCAAATAGGCTAGAAGGGTCATCCTTGCTTTCACCTGATACTGCAAAAAGACAGGCACATTAATATATTGTTGTTGGAGCTGCTGGTTTTGGAAAGCTATCTGACCAAAACTAGCAATTATGGAGAAAATATCCATATCTTTTGACCCAGCAATCCCACTCTGCAGGACACACAAAGAAAGTAAAGGCAGGGGCGGCTAGGTGGCTCAGTGAATAGAGCACCGGCCCTGGAGTCAGGAGGACCTGAGTTCAAATCCGGCCTTGGACACTTGACACACTTACTAGCTGTGTGACTTTGGGTAAGTCACTTAACCCCAATTGCCCTCCAAAAAGCAAAAGAAAAGAAAGAAGGAAAGTAAAGGCAGTTCAGGTCTTACAAAGCAGTAAAAGACAGACAGGAACAATACCTTACAAAATATTCACAGCAGTCAGTCAGTCAGTCAAGAAACATTTATTAAGCATTCAGTATGTGCCAGCTACCATGCTAAGTACTGAGGATACCAAGAAAAGCAAGAACTGTCCATGATCTCATGGAGATCACAGTCTAATGGGGAAGGCAAAGTTTAAACTACTATGTACAAACAAGATATATACAGGACAAATAGAAGAAATGTTGCCATTTTTCAGTCATGTTCAATTCTTTGTGACCCCTTCTGGGGTTTTCTTGGCAAAAATACTAGAATGGTTTGCCATTTCCCTCTCCAACTCATTTTAAAGATAAGGAAACTGAGGCAAACAGAGTTAAGTGATTTGCCCAGGGTCACACAGCTAGTAAGGGTCTGAGGCCAGATTTGAATTCACTAAAATGAATCTTCCCGGCTCCAGGCCCAGCACTCTATCCAGTGTGTCACCTAACTCTCCAAATGGGAAATAATCAGACAGGAAAAGGGAGAGAAAGCATCAGCATTATGGAAAGATTTCTTGTAGAAGGTAGGATTTAAGCTGACACCTGAAGGAAGCCAGTGAAGACTGGAGACAGAAACGAGGATGGAGAGTATGCCAAGCATACGGGGCAGTCAGTGAAGATATCTGGAGTCAGGAGATGGAATGTCTAGTTCAAGGAAAAGCAAGAACGTGTCACCAGATCACAGAGTATGTGACAAGAGCAAGGTAAAAGAAGACTGGAGAAGTATATTGGAAAGGGTGGTGTTATTAGGGAAGCAGAGGAGTTTATATTTGATCCTGAAGGTGATTGGGAGCTGCTGGAGTTTATTGGATAGTTATACGGTCAGATCTGTAATTCAGGAAACTCAGTTTGACAGTTGGATGGTGGAGGATGGATAGGAGGGGGGAGAAAGTGGAGGCAGGGAGACCAACCAGCAGGCTACCACAGTAGTCCAGATGTGAAGTAATGAGGGCCTGTGGTGGCTCTTTTGATCGTAGTAAAGAACTGGAAACAAAGCCTGTATCCTGGAATGTTTTTGTATAATAAGCAATTATGAACAAGAGAAATTGAAAAATATATCTGATGACTTGTGTGAACTGATGCTGAATCAAATAATTAGAAACTGAACAATATACAAAGTGACTACAGTAAGTGAAAAGAGGATTAGAAGGAAAATAAACTCTGAATAGCTAAAAAACCACTGAAGGTTTTTCCCAGGGAACAGATAGAAAATATACTTCTCACTTTCTTCTCTGCAGAGGCAAGGCACTATCAAGAGAGTGTCACACGTGGTCTGCTGATTTTGCATATGTAGAAATGAATATGTAATGAAAACAAAAGACATCAACAAACCTGGAAGAAAGGATGGAATCAATCAACAAGCATTTATGAAGGCCTACTATGTGTCAAGTACCAGTGATACAAGGACAAAAATTAAATAGCCCCTAATCTCAAGAAGCTTGCATTTAATCCGAAGGGAGGATGTATTGAACTTCTTTAAACAAAAAACAAAAACCTTTGACCTGCCTATGATTTCACTGTTATAAGGAATTCTAAGAGAGAAAATTTCCTCTGATAAAAAAACAAAATTGATCAGATTAGCAATTTATTCCATGAGCAGTCCTGAAATTCATAGTCCTAGAGAGTTGTCTAATGGCAATGATTTTGGTCATTGTTTCTATGATTTTTTTTCCTCGACCTCCTCATTATTTAGGATTTTATTGCTAAATTTCCATTCGTGTTTGTGTCTTTTGTCTGTGATCCCTGAGCCAATTATGGTCTATAAAGGATAGATTTACTGTTTCTGCCTTTCTACATTTGTTTGCAATATTTCCATGCTCTAGTACATGATCGATTTTTGTAAAATTTCCATGTGGTACAGAGAATGATGTATGTTCTTTTGCTGCAGATCCATTTAGAAAAAGCCGGAAGTCTTAACTCTGGTTTCTCCAACAATTTGTTCAGTCCCATGTTTTCCTTTTTTGTTTATCTTATCCAAAACTGAGAAAGTGATATTGAAGTCTCCTGTCTCTGTGGTATTACTATGTCTTCTTGTAGTTCAAATAATATTTCCCTTATGAATTTGGATGCTCAGGGATTTGGGGTATATAAGTTTATTGCTGCTGTTGGTTTGTTGTCTATGATTCCTTTTGGCATAATGTAGTTTCCTCGTTTATCCTCTTTTATTTTTTTAATGTTTATTTTTGCTTCATCAGATAATATGATTGCACTTCTGCTTTTTAGATTCAATTGATACATAGTAAGTTTTTTTTTCATCTCTTCAGTTTTATTTTGTATGTTTTTGTTTTTAAAACTTATTTCTTGTAAGCAACAGATTATAGAGTTTGGGTTTTTTATCCAAACTGTCGCTCTTCTTTTTTTCATTTTATTGGATTGTTTAATCCATTCATATTTAAAGTTATGACAGGTTTACATTTTCCTCCATGTCTTTAATATTGGAGGGGGTTAAAGTTATGATTTTCCCCCTCTTCTTCAGTAAACACAATATTGTGTTCCTCCAGTTACTTTACCTTAATTTTTTAAAGGTGATTCTATTCCCATTGACTCTCTTCCTCTCACTCCTGATCCTCTCCTTTTATTTATTATGCTTTTCTCCTTGAGATTCTGCTTATTTAGTACCTTTTTATCTCCTTCTTTTATCTGGTTTTAATTCTTCTCTTCTTTGTTTTCTCTGTTAGTCAAGTAGTTTCCCCCTTCCTCTTTTCCCCTTCAACTAGTCCTGTTCATTTATTTTTTGAATTTCATTTTTGTGCCCCTTCCCAAAAAGGGTTTTTCTTACTTTCTTCATCCATCTTCTCTTTCTGTCTGCTCTAGACTCTCATTTTCTGCTTCATGACCCTTATAATTATCTAGTTTTTCCCCATTCTCTGTGTTCCTCATATAATCAAAACTTCTAAGGTTTCCATTTTAGGTTCTCCCCTCTAAGTAGTTTCTGCAACTACCTTGTAGAACTTGCCCCTATACATTCCCCTTTTCCACTGTGCTTCACTCCCAGAACAATGCCAGTTCTTTCAGGTTTCAGAAAGGACAATACCTCGTGGCTGGGCCCCTACCTCACCACTTCCTTGATTATGACCACCCTTGATCTATACTCTTTCTTGTTTATAATTTTTTTATCCATTTGCCTCAAAATCTTCTTCCTGGGTCCATGTCCTCCCATCTACTCCACCAGGTGCCAATGGCCCTCAGGAATTCCAATTCCTGCCCTGCCAAGGCAGAATGTTAAGACTTTTAGAGTGCCAAGTCCCTCAGACCACACCCAATGCAAAGTCCCCATCTTCCATCACAGACCATCTCTTTTTACTTAAGAGCATTCATCAGTGGAACTCCCTCCCACCACCAAAGCAAGGCCTCCCACCTTTCCCCCTACTTTTCATGATTTACTCTCTCCTCCTCACCCACTATCTTGTAGGTTCTTCTCTTACTGAGACCACAGGGGACACCATCCCCTCATTGCTAGCCCTTGATTTGACCCTGGAACATCACATGTTACTCTCTATCCTCTTGTTTCCCTTCCCCCACTTTCACATACCCTTCCATGTTGTAATGTAGCTGAAAACAAAACAAACCCCTGCCAAAAAAATTATTCACCTGTAGCAAGGTGTCACCAGTTTCTATCCAGAATATTCCAGGTCAGCTTCTTCCCTGTTGCATCCACCATATTCCCACCTTTACCCTCATCTCCATGTATACATTTAGAAAGAAGTCCCTTACCAATCTCTCTGCTGTTGCTGCCCTTGGCTGCTACATATATATTCATTCCTCCTGCATTTCTGTTATTTAGTTGTGCTCAAGGAGCAAGTAATCTCTTCAGTTCTGGTTTCCTTTATGAAATTGTTTCAAATGACTCTTTATTATTGAATGCCCATCTTTTTACCCTTATGTTTAAGCTCACATTTATAGGGTAAGTCAACCTGAGTTGCATCCTGAGCTCTATTACTCTTTGGAACACATTATTCTATTTACTCCTACATTTGTTGGTAGATGAAGAATAGTCTTGCATTGGATTTCCTTTCTTCTGAATTTGAAGGTTTTTCTCCTGATCACTTGCAGAACTTGTTTCTGAATTGTTCAATTTAATCACTATGTGTCTTGGAGTTTGAAGGCTTCGGTCCTTTTCTGTCAGCAATCTTTCAAAGGTAATTTATTTTTTTATGTTCAAAAGTTCTGGGCAATTCTCTTCTATTATTTCCTGTCTTATGGTGTTAAAGTTTTGTGTCCAATCATGTTCTTCCAGGAGACCTACAATTGTCTCTACTCAATCTATCTTGAAAATCAGTAGGTTTTGCTTGCTTTGGTGAGCATATTTTATTTTTCTTGTAACCAGAATCCCAAAGCCTATTGGCATGGGATTCTCTTCTCATTAAGCAAAAGCAATGTCTTGCCCCTGCATGAGGGCAGGGCAGGTTTCGCAAGAATAGGAGAAAGGAGAGTGCCAGGTTCTTCAGGTCTTTTTAAGTCTCTTCGGGCTTTGCTGTCACTTTGGGCATTTCTAGCTTCCAGCTCCAGGGGAGAAAATTAAAGATGCCAACCTCCCTTCTGGTTGCTGGGAAAAAAAATCTGTGGAAAGAAGATAACATGAGAGGAGCTGGCAGTCTCTATCATGTCCCTATCCCCAGACTGCATACTAGAGCCTTTGGGGTACTTCCCCTTGGTAGAGATCTGGGACTATCTTAGTTGACCTGAGTTATCTTGCTCCCAATGGGAGTGTTCCTTCATTCTCTATTATCTGGTATATATGCTCCTGTGTATACCTCCTCTGGTCCTACTTTTTATATTCTGTTCATTATTTTTGCTCTGCAGGTTATAAATTCTATTTTTATAATCTTTGTTCTTCTTTTGAACCACTTAGGACCTGGGTGTTGTGGTTCCGCATCCTCCTCACATTCCACAGGGTCTTCTTTCTCATCAAGTGTTAGATTATTTACTTCTGTTTTGCAATATTTATTCCTAGATTCCTGAACTCATTTACTAGATCTGGAGTCCGTATTTGCTTTTGTTGTTAATGTTTTCCCTGTTGACTTATCTGCTTATATTCAAAGTCTTTGAGTTTTCTTCTTCCTGAAATTTTTGGTAATTTCAGTCTTCCTCCTCCCCCCTCCAGAATTTCCCCTGTTGCTCTTGCTTTTAGAGTCTGTCCTCTTTGAAAGTAATTTTCTCAAGGGTTGGATCTCAAAGCATCTCAGTTTTCTCATATACTAGGCAATTTATGGTTCACCAGCCTAGGTTTCTGCCCCAAGTGACTTTTGACTAGACAAAATTATCCCCAACCAGATACTGAGCTCTCTCAGCCTTAGTGGGGCGCTGCATAGCCTCACTTCTCTCCTAACACACACACACACACACACACACACACACACACACACACACACACACACACACACAGAATGTCCTGTCCAGGTGTACTGTCCCACCTCCTCTGTTCCTCAGTTCTCTGGCCCATCATCAAGGAGAGCTGCAACACTGGTGCTATGGGGCTGTTCACCCTAGCACCAGCAGTTCAGAGGTTTGGTGTGCTGGTACTACCAAGTTGTCTGCTGCTGTGCTGGCTGACTGTCAGTGATGGAGGAGACTTCCACAACCTGGAGCCAGAATCTCCATAGCACTGGAAAGGTGAGGATACTGGGGTATAGAGTTAAGTTTTATTGTGGCTGTGGGTCATCTTGCAAAGCCTCATTGTCGGTAGTGTAGGGTGTGGAGGAGGGGTGCAGAGTGAATACATTGTGGACATCATTTTGTGGCTTTTTTATTTTTAACCTCTTCAATTCCAGCTGTCCTAAATCATGCCTTTATCTTTGGTGCATAATTTTTGTTTTGGAGAGGTTCGAGAGGTTGAATTATCAGAGAAAATACCTAGTGCTCTATCTTTTTTATCTCATGACCCAAAATTCCATTTTCAAAAACTATATGTACATATACATATGCAGATTGTAGTGATATGAACTCGTCTCCCTGTTTGAATGTAAGCTCATTACAATTATCACAAAGATATTTCAATCTTTGTGCTCCTATCTCCAGCACCCAGCACGGATGCTTAATAAATACTTTTTGGTTGGTTGTTTAAATGAATCAATTAAACTTCAAATATCTGGACAAGTCAGGTTCAGCATCCACAGTCAGGGATGGGGACAGGAGCAAGCTGGAGGTGCTGAAGTAGTTTCTACCCCAGAGCAGAAGATCCTTCTGGTTAGTTTTCTTTTGTACTCCCTACTCTGTATTGATAGGACTGGGTTTGTCAGGATGTGCTTATAGTGACAGTTTTCTCATAGATAAGGCAAAGGCAGCATGTTAGGCTCCCTTGGGAGGCTCTCAGAAGCTTAGACAGTGGTCTAAGGTGAAGGAGAGGTGAAGAGGGAAGCAATTCAGAGGTTAAAGAAGCATGTTCATCCACCACTCCATCACCTTTCAGAGGTAAAGGGGGCCTGTGGGTTATCTCCTTCCATCTGATTAGCTGAGAACCAACAAAAGCCATAGCTGGTCCTTGTAGCTGATCATAAGCAGAATGGGATGGGGATAATTGGGGAAGGATGGGTGGGATAGATGATGCTTCTTTCTTTCTCTTACAAGATGATGCTTGGCCTTGTTCACAGAGAGTAGCATGGGGATGTAGTGCAAAGGAAGAGAAAAGGGAAGAGAGTTCTTTTAAGTATTTCTAATCAGTTCCAGCCTCATACGGTGAACCATTTTAGAATAAGAATAAGAGCTCTGACACTATCTAACCCAACTACTTTTTCTGGGGGGCAGGGAAGGGGGGGGGGGAAGGCAAGGCAATTGGAGTTAAATGACTTGTCCAAGGTTAAGTGTCAAGCTAGTTAAGTGTCAAGTGTCTGAGAACGGATTTGAACTCAGGTCCTCCGGATTTCAGGGCCAGTACTCTATTCACTGTGCTACCTAGCTGCTCCCCCCAACTCCCCTTTTTTTTTTTTGCAGATGAGAAAACTGAGGTCAGAAGTTGTGACATATCAGACATCACTCAATAAATGATAGAAGAAAGAGACTAAGATTCCTTACCTTAATTTCAATGTTCTTTCCATCACATCAACCTGCCTCTCCAAGCTTTAATGACCAAGATCAGTGTCTGGAAAAGTTACTTTCTCCTTTTCTGAAAATGGAAATTGATAAATCTGTGTGTTTAAAATCTTGCCAACTGTGGGCTATTCTGGATGTTTTCAGTTTGAAGTTTGTCCATGAGCTTCAATAGGAAAAATCAATTGAATCTGCTTTTCAGCTGTAGGAAATAGTAAAAAAACCAAAACATCAGAAAACTAGGAACTGTCCCTCCCCTGAATCTGACTTGTGGACTGGTTGGTTCTCACTAGCCCACAGAGTAGACAGGTTCTCACTGGCCCACAGAGTAGGATTCCTTGAATCAGAGTTTCAAAATTAGAAGGGCTGAAGAAACCGAGGTCTATGAAAGTTAAGTGATTTGTCCAAAGCTATTTAACTAATTACTCAAAAAGTTAGAACTAGAATCCAGGTCTCCTGACTTCTAGATCAATGTTCTTTCTGCCATTCCACCCCAAACTAAAAATGTTAATAGGCTGCTTTATATCCAAATATTCCTTATACTTAGTGCCAATTCCAAATGTGTGATAATTATATGCCTTTCACACTCATATGTAGTATTTTAATATTTATAAAACATCCTCCCAACAACCCTGTAAATTATTTATATAAATATTTTATTGATGAGGAAACTTAGGTTCAAAAAGTTATTTGTTCAAGGTCATAAATGACATAGCAGTAGTAGTAGTAATAGTAGTAGTAGTGGTGGTGTTGGTGGCACTGTAGTAGCGGTAGAAGTGATTGGTGGTGGTAGTAGTGGTGGTAGTAGTGCTCGCCTGTGAGGTAAGCACTATTATTATACTCATTTTTTCAGGTAAGGAAGAGGTTAAGTGACTTACTCAGGATCATGAAGTTACTAAGTATTTCAGGATTTGGTAGATTCAAATTCAGACCTTCATAACTCCAAATCTTGTGTTCTGTCCACTACGACAAGAAGATTTGAACTCAGGCCGCGGGACTCCAGGTCCCCAGCTCTTTCTGCTATACCACACTGACCCCTAGGTATCAGGTCTAAACTATTTAGGGACCGGAGATTTTGCTTTCATTAATTCTACAAATACAGCATCACCTTATCTATCTGTACTTAAGCTATCCAGTAACCTCATCTATCTGGAATGCAGCTGAGAATCAAGAAACAAGTCCCCCAAAGCCCTCTGAGCTGCCACAATGACTGAATATCAAAGAGCATGCATTAAAGTTCATGGGCTTCACCTAGGGTAGAGATCCTAAGGCTTCAAAGTTTATTGATTAATTTTACACACAATCTGAAAGCTTGGTTACCTACAGTTTCTTCTCACCCCACAGCAGGTTAGATAAAACAAACCGGAGGAGGACCAGAGGCTGCCACAGGTGGGCCTTCTGAACAGCAATGAAAAGTGAGAGAGGAAAGAAAGCAAAGGAAGATGGGGGGAGCGGGGAATTTCATAATGGCCCAAGAACTTCAGAAACTTAGAAGTCTGAGGCCATTTAGTGTAGAAGTAAAAAGCCCTATTTACCTCTGGGGGACCCCCAGTGCAATAATTAGCATTCAGAGTTAAGATATTAAGTCATCAACAAAAGATCCTAGTGATTCTGCTTTAGGCAAGTAGGGGCACACTACATTTTAAAAAGCTTGTCATCTAAAATGACTGGTAAAGTTTTGATGTTCATGTACCAGGGTCTAACAAGAAGTATCTATTTCCCGGTGGGTCCTATGACAGGCACATTCCCCAATATCATGAGAAATGAGGCCTCAAGATACAAATCTGAAGGCTGAGGGTTGAGACTTCTAATTTCCATGGGAAACAGGGCTGGCAGTGAGAAGTCATCATGGCAAAGAAATAGCTAGGAGTCACACACATGCGCATGCACACACACACACACGCGTGCATGCGCGCGCACACACACATACACAGAGAGCAGAGCCTGCAAGAGGTCCTAAGTTACAGAGTCAAACAGGAATGTGAACTGTGAATAGGCTGGAGGATCAGGCTGCTGGCCAAGCTACGTGAGGTGAGCCAGCTCTGTCAGCCAAGGTCTGTCAGTGCCATGGGGAGGCTTTGAAGATCTGCATCCAGGAGAGGGAGCAAAGTTGGAGAGATGTGAACCATGAGTTCTCAAGGCTACTGATAAGTTGTCCTGTTTTCCCCAGTTTGTGGGTGGAGGATCTTGGGGAGATGGAGGTCAGGTGGGAAAGGAAAAGGAAAATGTGTTTGAGGAATGGCTGTCGAGACTGTTTCTAATGTTTTGTCTATTTTTTTCATTTATTTTCTGTTCCAATTACGTGCTTTTGCTAATTCTATACTATTGATAGCATGGAATTAGCAAAAGCATTTTAATTGGAACAGAAAAAAAAGAAAAAAATTAGACAAACTATTAGAAACAGTCTTGACAACCATTCCTCAAACACATTTTCCTTTTCCTTTCCTATCCCTTCATTCCCACCAACAACAACAACAAATTGGGGAAAACGGGATATCTAATTCAACAACATGCTAATTCTGTACTATTGATATCAGGGTCTATGGGATGTTGGAGGAGGACCAGCACCTCTGGGGGGAGGGCTTGCCAAACCCTTTTCAGAGCTGCTCATCTACCTTTGGTGTCTACTTGGCACTCAACTCTCACCTGTGGCTCCAAGAAGCTGTAGCATGTGCAGCAGCCACACCCCAGTAAACCATCTTGGAAAACCGGCTAAACCAAATTTAGGGTAATCAACAGGCCTCAAAACCCATTGGTGAGTTAGGGGGTTTCTACTTCAAGAATATGAAGACTTCCTAAGCAGAATGGGCAGTGAGAACAATTTGTTCCAATGGCCACGAAGGTGGCTGAGATGCCAGGATTATCCGTTACATCCCTTTTGTCCTGTCACTGGACTTCCAATGACTCTGGAAGAGAGAGAGGCTGATGATTTTGTACAACTCTGCCAGACTTAAATCCAATTCACTCAAGTCTAGATATCACCTCATGATGTCATTCATTGGTCCTCTTAAAAAAACAAAGGGTAAACAACAAGTATTGATAGCCCAGGTTTCTATTAGGCTGGTAATAACTTTTCTATCTAGACCAGTGGTTCTCAACCTTCCCTAATGCCACAACCCTTTAATACTTGTATGTGGGAGTATCTGCATGTGGGTGGACCCACCTGAAGATGGATAGAGGAGCTGTGTCTCAGTTCCTAAGACCATTGGAAACATGTGTTTTCTGATGGTCTTAGGAGACCCCTGTGAGCCTTGTGAAAGGGTTGTTCAACCCCCAAAGGGGTCGCGACACACAGGTTGAGAACCACTGATCTAGACCTAAATTGATTGTAGAAGTCCCTGGATTCACATTGGGGTGAAAGTCTCAAGTCAGATAAGGTACACTTATTGGAAAATACCCTCCACACAGATGAACTGGAGTCAGTGAGGAGTTAGGGCTGGCTGGATTAGCTACCTGGAAAACTCAGCTTTGCAAAATGATTCCTATTCCAGGATTCCAGGCAGTTGAGATGTTACCATAATTTTATTTTCAAGTTATTTGCCACAAATTCTATTCTATCTCCATAAACAGTATGGACCCTGCCCACAAGTCAGGATCATCTCTACTACCACCCCTATCACCACCCACCTCCATCTCACCAATATCTGTAGGTTAAAAGAATAGAAGCATCAGCTTGGAGCAAATATCCTGAAGCTTCCCCTCACACCATCTCCCACAAAAGACAAATGAAAAGGTAGCAGAAAGCAAGGCAAAGGATATTAAATTTCTGCCTGATTTTCATCAGGTTGTCCTTGATTTCATTTAAGCCATGGGCACAAAGGCTGAAGTTTCTTGGTAGCAACTTTCTTATTAAGAAATAAATCCTCCACAATATTGGCATGAAACCCTTTTACAGGGCCTATGCCCCAAGCTAAAGGGAAGAACACTAGTGGTCTTGAATTCCAATGACACAAGAGAAACACTTACTTGTCCGTTTTATTTTAGATGAAGCTGACGCTTTCTGGACAAAGGGGATGTCAGATCTGAAGCATAAGGACTGTTTCTAGCTTCAGAGAACATCTAATAGCATTTCAGTCCCAATGGCACATGGGTGCACTTAAGATATTAATGTAATTGCCCCACAGACAGGAAGAAGAAAAGGAGGGGAGAGATCTAGCACTATCGCCACTTTACCTTCCCAGGTGTTAAACTTCTCTCTCCTGACCCTCTCCTGTTCTAATAGAGGAAACTTCTATTTTATTGTTCTTCTGTCATTTTTCAGTCATGTCTGACTCTTCCTGACCCATTTGGGGTTTCCTTGGCAAAGATACTGGAGCAGTTTGCCATTTCCTTCTCTAGCTCATTTTACAGATGAGGAAACTGAGGCAAACAAGGTGAAGTGACTTGCCCAGGGTCTTACAGCTATCAAGTGTCTGAGGTCAGATTTGAACTCAGCAACATGGGTCTTCTTGACTCCAGGTGGTATATTCTATCCTGCCACTGCATTGCACCACCTAGCTGCCCTTTCTATAACATGATCCAATTCAATTCAACAACTGAATTGTATTTTTAAACCTACTAAATGCAAAGTACTAAGCTGGGGGAAGGGTGGGTGCAAATATGACTGAAACCCAGTCTCAGTCTTCAAGATTCTAGTCAAGGTGGTGAGGGTGGTGATGATGATGATGATGGTGGTGGTGATGATGATGCTGGTGGCGATGATGATGATGGTGGCGATGATGATGGTGATGATGATAATGATGATGATGGTGACGATGATGATGACGGTGGCGATGATGATGGTGGCGATGATGATGGTGGCGATGATGATGGTGGTGATGATGATGGTGGCAATGATGATGGTGACGATGACGATGGTGGTGATGATGATGGTGGCAATGATGATGGTGACGATGATGGTGGCGATGATGATAGTGATGATGATGATGATGGTGGCAATGATGATGGTGACAATGATGATGATGGTGGCGATGATGATGGTGGCGATGATGATGATGGTGGCGATGATGATGATGGTGATGATGGTGATGATGACAGCAATAGCCAGCATTTATATAGCACTTTAGGGTTTGAAAGGTGCTTTAAACATATCAGCTCACTTTATTCTCACAACCTTGGGAGGTATGTATTATTACCATCCCTGTTTTACAGATGAGGGAACTGAGACTAATTCTGGCCTTCATAATTGAGGGAATAATTTGCTCTTACAGTGAACAAAAAATTCTTCTTAATCTAACACAGAAATTCAGGAAGCAGTAACATGGAAAGAGATGGGTCTTACTTAGAATTGCTATGTTAACACTCATTTGGGTGTTTTACCCTACAGGAAAGTGGGGGGGGTAGGAGATGGGAGGGGGGAGGATGGAAGAGAGGGCAGATTGGGGGAGAGGGTAGTTAGAAGCACACATTTTTGAAAAGGGACAGGGTCAAAGGAGAAAATAGAATAAGTCGGGGGCAGGATAGGATGGAAGGAAATATAGTTATTCTTTCACAATATAACTACAATGGAAACGTTTTGAGTAACTACACATGTATAACCTATATTGAGTTGCATGTTCTCCCAGTGGGGGTGGGTGAGGAGGGAGGAAGGGAAAGAATCTGGAAATCAAAGTTTTAAAAACAAATGTTTAAAAATTGTTTTTTACATGCAACTGGGAAATAAGATATACGTGCACTGGGGTATACAAATCAATCTTGCCCTACTAGAAAGTTTAAGGGGGGATGGGGGAGGATATAAGAGAGAGCAAATTGGGAGAAGGGGTATTTGGGCTCTCTATCTTGGGGTGGGGTGGGGGAGAGATGGGGAGAAAATCTGTAACTCAAAATCTGGTGGAAATGAATGTTGAAAACTAAAAATAAATAAATAAATGATTTTTTTTTAAGAATTGCTATGTTAAGTGGCTTAACTGTATTCAACCTAAATTGGATGTAGTTCAAATTAAGATTATCCCTTTAAAAAGCCCAGTTGCTGAGTCATTCCTTCAGGCAGCTGGGGGTGGGGAGGGGGGGGACCTGGTGTAAGTGTAGGGCTGGGGAGAAATGTTGAAAAGATTCCAAATGGAATATTCAGAAATAACTAAGACAGAGTGGTATCATATTCCCCTACTATAAAAAGCTGAGAGGAGTGGCTATTCATAGGGAAAGTCAGTCCAGGAAGACCTGCATGGAGAGAAGAGGGAAAGGAAAGGAAAGGAAAGGGGAAAGGCTTACTGGCTGTTGTGAGAACCAAGAAAGAATCCGACCCAAGGAATTCAAGACAATGTGGTTCTCCATTATTCTATTAAATAGCAAAGCAATGTTAATATTATATTGAAACTAGGGGAATGGCTTCTCTGTCGTAATCACTCTCCCCTCAACCCAGCCACCAAACTCTATACTTATCTGTCAAAATTCTGTGTAACTTATCAGACAGAGGTCAAATGTTAGCTTTTCCATAGTCTTCCCAGTTTGGAATTCTTTTTCCATCCTTGGAATTCGCACAGCACACTGAACCTCTATTTGGAATCATAGCTATTTGAATACATGGCAGCTCCCCTGCTAGACAGTAAACTCATTAAGGGCAGGTAGTCCTGTATATTTAGTCCTCTTTGTGTCTAATGATAATAATCATATTTAAATACAGCCTACCATGTGACAGGCACTGTGCTAAGCACTTTACAAATATCTCAATTGATTCTCAACAATTCTGGGAAGTATGTGCTAATATATCTCCATTTGATAGTTGAGGAAATTGAGGCAGACAGAGGTTAAGCGATTTGCCCAAGAATTTTGTTGAAAGACCATGGAATCTGGTGTCAGAAGATGTGGGTTTAAGGTAGCTGGATGGTACAGTGCAGTCAGGAAGACTCATCTTCATGAGTTCACATCTCACCTCAGACCTTCCTAGCTGTGTGACAAATCAATTAATCCTGTTTGCCTCAGTTTCCTCATCTGTAAAATGGACTGGAGAAGGAATGGCAAACCATTCCAGTATCTTTGCCAAGAAAATCTCTAATGGGGTCACTACTGAAATGATTCAACCACAATGTCTGTCAATAATTCCTTCCCTCCTCTCACTCATCCTTCCTGCCTTCCTTCCTTCCTTCCTTCCTTCCTTCCCCTGTGGGAATGAGCATAGCAATCCAGGCTTGTTTCTAAAGCCCAGGTGAGATTAATGGGATTTATAAACAGGTAAAGTGGAAGGCTATAGGATCCCAGACTTCATAATCTAACCCCACCTCCACCCCCTTTGTTTTACAGAAGGAAATTGAGATCCAGTCAGCTGACTTACCAAAGATTACTTAGGTAGAAAGAAGCAGGACTGAGATTTCGATCTGAGTTGTCTAACTACACACCCAGGTCTCTTGCATCATAGCTGTCTAAAAGTAGGATGGAGGAGAAAGGTTATACTCAGTACATGAACTCAGACTTGAAACCATGGAATTTTAGAGCTGGAACATGCCTTAAAGATCTTTTAGTACCACTGAACCAACATGGGCCTTAATGAGGAAAGGATGAATTCAATTCTCTTCTATACGATTCTAGTCGTGTAAGGAAGACACTGGATTGGGTGCTAAGGATGAAAGAGGCAAAGAAAAAGTAGTGCCTGCCTTCAAGGAGCTGATATTCTTCTGAAGGAATGCAGCATGAACACAGTTAAGTAAACACAAAGTATGGACAAAGTTATGAAAGTAATTTTATGAGTAAAAGAGAATCAGCTAACAGCTGAGAGGATTGGGATTGACCTTGTATGGGGGATGGGGGGGGGAGATGCCTGAGTAGATTTTCAATGGAATTTAAAGAGGCAGAATTGAGGAAGGAATGTACTTCAGACTTGGGGGCTGCCTGTACAGAGGCAAAGAAGTGGGAGATGAAACATAATGTTGGGGAACAGCTAGCAGGCTAGATCGACTAGAAGAGAGCATTCATGAAGGGTAGTACAAAAATGATGGACCAGAAAAGAAGACTGAGAAGGAGTAGGAAAATAAGCAGAAAGAAACCCAAGAGAGAGCAAAATCACAGAAGTCATGAAAGAAGAGATTATGTGGGAGGAAAGGTACGGTTTACAGTGACAAAAAGGAAAGAAGTCAAGAAGGGTAAGAACCAAGGAAAGGACTCTAGAGAAAAGAGAAAGGCCTTTAGATTTGTCTGTTAAGATTTCTTTGACAACCTTGGAGAGAGAAGATGTAGTAGACTGGCAGTGTCAGAAATCAGACTACAGAGGATTGAAAAAAGAAGAAAGAAATGAGAGGAAATGGAGGCAAGGAGTAGAGACCAGAAGTTTTAAATTTGTTGCTGCAGGCAGCAAAACTCCTGAGTACAGCTTGAACCCGATTAAAATGTAACTGGGAAATGTTTAACACAATAAATAAAAATACAATACACCATAGATAATGTTCATTTGTGGTTTTCTAAGTCAATATACTGGCCCCAAGAGATCTCTTTCTATTTCAGTTTGACACCACTGTGTAGACAACCCTTTCTAACTAAGTTCTCATCAGAATCCAAGGAGAGTCCTTAACAGATACATTAGTAAAGCCTCAGACTACTGATTCCCAATCCAGGGTCCTTTCTATGACCTCATACTGTTGTTAGATAATCAGATTTCTAATCAACCACCAAACTGGAATTAGCCTTGCCCAGGCATACAAATGATTCTCCTCCCTCACCTTCCATTACTTTCTTTATCACTAAGAAAACACCCATTTCTTTCTGCACTAAGAAAACACCCATTTCTTTCTGCCTGCGTAAAGTATACTTAGAGCTGCCTATCCTGACACAGGTTTATATTTTTTTGAAAAAGGTAAACTCCAGAAAGTTAAGGTAGGTTATTACTACATGTTGTGTACATTACACCTCCATACAGTGAACACACTAGTTCCAGTTTCCTCTTCAGTAAAGTGAGGGGATAGCCCCAAATAATCTCTTTGGGACCTCTAAGGTCTGAGTACCTATTTATATGAATTTCTGAAGCAAGAACAATAATCACAAGAGACCTAAGTGGAAAAACCAAGTATTATAATATAACTATTTTTATTGGTTTTCCACACCAAATATTAAAAATTAATCAGGTTTAAAGCTAACCTCACCCCTTTGCCAAAACTTTTGAAATTGAGTTCAAAACTGTCCCATAATTGAGATAGTGAAGAGAATTAGGACCAATTTCCCCAAAGGGATTGGGTTCCCTATGGGATTGTTGAAGACACCTATTGTTTTCCTTTCCTTTTTAATATTTTGATCTCAGCTACTCAGCAGAAGGCTCCTACACAGCCACATTTTTCCTCCCTCCTCCCCTTCTGAGTAATCAGCCTTCTCTGGTATCCAAACTGTACTGAGGAGGGACTGAGGAGCAAAAACGGGCCCCTGGCCAAAGGCGAGGGGTTCTGATCACAAAAGGGTAGGCGAGGGCCTAGGAAAAGTATTAGGCAGAGAGTCTTGGGCCTTCTTTTTTTCCTTTGGGGGCACAGTCTACCTTTAACTTCCTCACTTTTCAGGGTAAAGGATGAGGGGGAGGGTTGGGAGGGAGCAGAAGAGGAGACAGTTTACCAGATTCTGTTTTCAGCAGATTGAGTGCCAAGGAAAATCAGAAGGTCTGACTCACAGCTAGGTTCTCCATCTAGGGCCTTAATCACATGCTTTGTGGCCCGCGACCACAGAGCCCCGAGATGAGAGCTTAACCATAAACTGCACATAACACAACCTCTTTTTTTTGTTTGTTTGTTTGTTTCTGTTTCAAGTTACCTATCATCCCAGAAACTTTCCTTAAAACTTCACCCACAGAGTTGCAGAGTGCTGGTATTTCTGTAGCTTTAAAATTGAGACATCCACAGCTTTTTTTTCTTTTGCAAAGCTATCTGCTACCCTCAAAGTTACCTTTTAACCTCCCTGGTTTCTGTAAAAGGAGGTGGGGATTGGGGGGAAGGAGGAGAAAAATGGTTTTAACCCAAATCCCAAACTGGAACATTTCATCTAATGCATAAATATGAGACTTTTGCATAAATATCGCTGCCTTCTCATAAAACAATTTTTAATCTCCAGTAGCTTGACTGGCTACTGAAAAGTTAATCACAAAAAGCTATTAAACCCTAGCAACAACTTAAAAATATCAGTGTTAAGACATACAAAATAGTCACTCATCTGACAAATATTTAAACACCTACTGTATGCAAGACACTCTGAAAGGGATACACAGATGTGTAAGCCATGATACTTACCCAAACTGGCCTTCTCTCTGTTCCCCACACATGACATATGTTTCTATGTCTTTTCACTGGCTTTCCCCCAAATCTTTTCATTTTTTATTTTTTTTGCTTTTTGGAGGGGAGAGGGCAAGGCAATTGGGGTTAAGTGACTTGCCCAAGGTCACACAGCTAGTAAGTGTTAAGTGTCTGAGGTCATATTTGAACTCAGATCCTCCTGAGTCCAGGGCTGGTGCTCTATTCACTGCACCACCTAGCCACCCCATGCCCAAATCTAAAATGTAGTCTCTCCTTACCTCTGCCTTACAAAGTCCTTCTCTTCCTTTCAGATGGAAGATACCTCGGAAATAAGGTGCCCTCCCTCAAAAACTAATCTCTATATCTTTGTATATGTATTCACTTTATATTTATTCTATACATATTGATATATGTACTTGTCTCTCCCATTAGAACGTAAGCTCCTTGGGAGTAGGAAATGTTTCATTCTTTCTACTTGTATTTAAAACCCAACACCTACCTTGATACCTTAGCACATAGTAGGCACTTAACATATGATCAATTGACTGATGGGAGACATTAATCACAAAGAAAAAATGTTTTTGTTTATTTGAAATTAATGCAACAGAAATACAAGACAAAGTATCACGGGGGTCTAGAGGATGGACCAATTGCTGGGGGATGTTGGGAAATCAGGGAAGGTTTCTTGAAGAAGATGGTACTTGAATTGGATCTCAAAAGATGGATAGTATTTGAATAGACAGAACTCTCTTCAGTTGGTGGGAAAAGCATAGACAGAGGCATTATAGCAAGATATATTTTCAAAAATAGTAATTGATTCAAGTAGGCTGGGATATAGGAGAGTAGCCCCATGAAACACTAGGCTTGTTTCCAGTCTGATCTCATATAGTTATCAACAAAAGGAGTAACCCTTGTGCAAAAGGGAGGCCCATACCAGCCAATAGTAGCACCAACCATGGACCATGGCCATCAATAGTCAGGTAAGCTAAAGAATGCTGGGAATAGCAATGCCCTGTCCTCATACCACCATTCCTGCTTCCAGCCCAGTCACCAATGATATCATCCAGGGGACCAGCCTTTTGGAAATACAACCCTGGTAACTATCTCTTCAGGTGCTGTAGCACCTTGGCAGTCACAGATATTAAAGACCAAAAAAAGGAAGTTCACACCACCAAAGTTCTTGACTCTGTCAAATGGTTCAACATCAGAAATAGATACGGTTTTATTAATGGAAATAACACATTAGCTTTTGCTTTAATACTAATTATGGAATACTGACATGGCTGAAGTCTCCTGTGTTAGTCATCAACCTCATAAGGATGTGAATTCTGTGACAATAAGAATTCTTGCTTTTCTCTCTGTAAATTCAGCACTTAGCACAGTGTTTGACATAGTAAAAGCTTACTATATATTTCATTCATTCATTCTTCTGGGAAGAGACATCATTGGGAATGTTGGCGGGGGCTAGATCATGGAGGGCCTAGAATACTAAACTAGGCATTTTTCATCTCTCTGTGAAAAAAAAAAGGAGGATTGGTTGACTTCCAGTTTTCTCCATATATCTTACAGATAAATAAAAAGGGAAATATACTGGGGTTCTCTTTATTTTGAGCATATCTTTGACTCCAATATTTCTAGGGTCCATTATTTCAAAAATGTGGATACTCTAAGACATTTATCCAGATCATTGTCCATCCACACCATAATGGACAATCCTGGGTTTCCAAGACTTAAAAAAAAAAGAGAAGAAAATCCTAAAACATCCCTTGGTGACTCACTCTCTGGTGATGAGCTTCTACAAACATGGTTTAACTAGTACTCAGGCCATAGACTTCCAGTCACTCAACGTTTCTCATTTGGCAGGACTCCTAGCACTTGCCATCTGAGGGCATGGCCTTTCAACACTGAAGGTCATCTGCTACCCTGATGACATATTAGAGAAGGATTATAATGGAGAGAGATCTTCAAGAGACCGCCAAGATGCAGCTGTGAAAATATCTGATCCGTGGGCTTCTCAAATATTTGGGGAAGCCAGATATGCTTTAAATATATTAGGTCGTTTGATTACCACAATAACTCCGTGACACGAGTGTTGCCGTCTCCATTTTACATCTGGGGAAACTAAGATTCTGAAAGTTCAGTAACTTGAACCTGGTCACAGTAAATAATTGGGCAAGTCATTTGACCTCTTTCTACCTCAGTTTCCTCAACTGAAAAATGAGGGGTTGTTGTATGGATTTGTTGAGCCAATATTTGTAAGTGCTTAGTACAGTACCTTGTACATAGTAAGAGCTTAATAAATGTTTGTTTCCTTTCTTTTTTTTTTGGAGGGCAATTGGGGTTAAGTGACTTGCCCACAGTCACACAGCTAGTAAGTGTGTCAAGTGGCTGAGGCTGAATTTGAACTCAGCTGCTCCTGACTCCAGGGCTGGTACTCTATTCACTGTGCCATCTGTTTGTTTCCTTTCTTGTGTACAGCATTTTATCCATCATGCCATAGTCTGTCTTAAAAGATTTTCCTTATACTAAGATAATATACATAGATAATATATATGTATACATAACATATATATGTATATATACGTTCATAGTCTGCACTGTCAACCCATTAGTCTTCTGGACCCACTGATAATAGATTTACCTCGTCTTTCACGTGGCAGCATTTCAGATCTCAAAGACAGTTATCACGGTCACCTGAATCTTCTCTTCCCAGGCTAAACATTTCCACTTTCTACAAGCCAATATTTGAATATTTACTGTAAACTCCAGTGACTATCAATCCAACCTAAGCTTCCTTAGTAACTCTTTAGATTTGAATTTATGAACAGCAATACCTACAGTTTCCTAAAAATTTTTCAGTTTCTTCTTCAAAATCCTCCTCAGAATTCTTAGCGTGTTCATTCATTTTCATTCATTTCTCTTATGTGATTGTAGTTATTATATGTTCATTATGCTGATTTTTTTTGCTCTTAGCATTATTTCATGAACTTTTCAATATTTCTTTGTATTTCTTTTATTAGTCAGTCTTAATTGAATTATAGCATGCCATTGTATTAATGGACTACAGGTTACTTAGCAATTCCCTTATTATTAGATATTAGGTTGTTTCCAATTTGTGTGTGTATAGACATACATTATATACAATAAATGTGTATACACATAATATATACACACAAATATATCACACGCACACGTAACATACATGTTCTATGTGTACACATATGTGCGTGTGTGCGATGTGGTATATGCCCATGACATGCGTGTAACATATGCACATATACTGATATATATCTATGTGGGTATGTTTTATCTACATAGATATAACATGTCCATACATATACAATATGTACATACATATGGCTTCTATGAAAACTTCAAGCAAGCTTTTTATTTTCTTTGTTTTTGATAACACTTCAGGGTATATAATCAAAAAAGCAATTATTGAGTCAAAGGACATGATTTTTTTTTTGTAATCCTTCCTGTATAGTGCCAGATTCCTCTCCAAAATGATTCTTTAAGTTTTACAATTCTGCCACCAATGAATGGCTGTACCTCATTCTTCATTTCTCTTCCCATTCCAGTACTGATTTTTCTGTGAGGCTCATTAAGAATGCAGGATTGTAGGTTTAGAATCAGAAGAGACCTTAAAGATATACATAGATATTATGTATACATATATTATCTATGTATATACATATACATATGTTATCTATGTAAATGCACACACAAACTGGAAACCACCTAAATATCCAACACTACGGAACTGTTAATTCTCTAATGTGCAACTCTCTAAATTTAGAGAAGAAACTGAGACTTAGAGAGATTATGAATTGTCCGCGGTGCACACGTAGTTCAAAGTTCAAAGCCAGGATTTAACCTAAAGTCATCTGACTCCAAATCTAGTGTTCTTTTCACTGCACCATGTTTTTAAATTATTTTTGCCAAGATGAAAAGTATAAGGTGGTACTTGAGTTCCTTAATTTACATCTCTTTAATATTCATTTTGTATCTCTTTGATATTCATTTTTCAAATGATTATGAACAACTTGGATTTTTTCTTTTAGCATTTATCTGTTGATGTCCCGTGGCCATTTAGCCATTATAGGCCAGGAGTTACCACTTCAGTTTTTAAGCAGTTCCTTATAAATTTTAAATGTAAAGTTTTGTCTCATATTAGCCCTGAGTATTTTCTTCTCTGTTATCTTGATTATATTGGTTTTGTTGGATATAAATTTTTAGTTTTAATGTAGTCAAGCACTTTGATCTTTTGCACAATAATTCCTTAAATGTATTGAAGTGAAATGAATTTATTTCCCTCTAGAACTGAGATAAATTGATTATTCTATTTTCCTTCATATATGTAGTTTTAGTTTTTATAGTTAAGTCTCTTATCCAGGTGAAATTCATTGGTGTTTATACTGAGACTCTTAGGTACAAGCTCCATGTCCAATTTGCCCAAAAAATGCCAGATATATTTTAACAGATTTTTGTCCATGTCTTTTATTTAACAACACCTAGATTTTCCCCTATATCTTTTCATCCCCTCTCCCACAGGGTAATCCCTTATAATGAAGAATATTTTTTTAAAAAAAAAGGAAAAAAACAAAAATGGAAAGAGAAAAAATTGGTTAAAATAAAGAACACATTGAAAAAATACATTTTAGTCACTGTTCAAGATCTATGAATTCCAATATCTACAAAGGAGCAGGAAGAAGTATCTTCCCCTATCTGTTCTTTAAGAACAAGCTTGTTATTTATAATTTCACTGTATTCCATTTCAATTGTTTTTTGGTTGTTGGCTTTTCAATTTCTATCATCAAGCACTGTGTATACGGTTTCCCTGACACTCTATACTTCACTTCTCATCAGTCCATTTTAAGTCTTTCCATACTTCTCTGTATCCATCATTGTCTTCATTTTTTTTTAACAGCACAATAATATTATACAAAATAAAGGGGCATCCACATGATGCAGTACATAGAGTGCCAAGACTGGAGTTAGGAAGACTCATCTTCCTGACTTCAAATCAACCTCAGATTCTTACTATCTATGTGGCCCTGAGCAAGTCCCTTAACCTTGTTTGTCTCATTTCCTCATCTATAAAAGGAGTTGGAGAAAGAAATGGCAAACCACTCCAGTATCTTTGCCAAGAAGAGTCCAAATGGAGTCAAGAAGAGTTGGACACCACTGAAAGAACTGAATAACAACAACCACAATTTATTTGGCTCTTCTCAAATCAATGTGTCTCTACTTTGTTTCCAGTTCCTTGTTTTTGAAAATTCTTATATTATTCTATTTCTCTCTATATAACTTCTGTTTATGCCTTTAGACTTAGAGAAATTTTTCTTTTAAATGCCATAGTATTTCATGGAGATTGGAGAACCAAAGCTTGGATTTCTCTCTACTAGGGTCCTATGTATTTTCTCTATAACATGTTACCTGATTTGGTCTATTAGGGAAATTCTTTACTAATCATTGACAATGCTAGGTATTGACTATATATAGTACCTAGATTTTTTTCTTTTTCAGAGTCTTCTGGGATTCCAATTAATATAATGTAGTTTTGCTTTGTCTTCCAAACCTATTATTTTGTCTTGCATATCCACTACTTTTTTTATACTTTTTCAATTTTATTTATTTTATTTATTATTTATTTTATATATATTATTTTATTATATATTATGTATTATATTATATATACTATTTTATTTATTAATTTCAATTTTATTGTTAAGTTTCTTATTCAATTTAATTTGTCTATTGATCTTTGTTTGATTTACTTTGCTCTGTAATTTGATGGTTCCATAGATGGTTTTTAGACCTTGGATATAATTTTTTTCCTAGAAAGTACGTCAATTCTTGTGTTTTTAACTTTTAGAATTTTGCTTTACTAATATTTTCATTTTCCAATTTAATTTTTCCATTGGTACCTTTTCCATCTTATCCACTAATGCTTCAACTTCAATTTATAGTTGAATCATGTCTCTTATTTATCATGTTGCAGCATTTCTGCACTGAATTGTAGGTGTTCTTTGACATACTACTATTCAGAGCTGGGGACAATAAAAGTACTCTGGGTTTGGTCAAAGCTGCTACACTAGGTTGGAGACTTTGGTCATCGTGGGAGATATGGGAACCTGATCCCTACAGTGTTGTTGGTAGAGAAATGGGGGAAACAGAGAGTTTCTTCAGCTTTGAGGCCTGTGTGGGAAAAGGTAATTTTTCTGGAAAGGGAACAGAGGTATAAAGTAGGATTTCAGCAGGGGAGTCCAACATCACTTTCTGAAGTGGTCCAAAGATGAGCTACAGTTTAGGCCTCAGACCCTTGCCCCTGTCTCCCCTTCCCAAATATTTCCCCCAGATAAAGTTGAGAGACTGAGCAGTGAGAACTAGCAGCAACTTTTGATTCTTAGCTATGGGTGGATTTTGGTGAGTGGGACTGAGGAGTCACCTTTGACTTAAGAGGGTCAAAGTAGTTTAGGACCATCATGGGCTTTGGTATTGCATTGGATGAGGTCAGGAGGCACCTTTGTCTTCAGGCATGGCTGCTCTGGGATTCTGCGTCAGTATCTCTAGCCTCAGTCAAGCTCTGGTATGCTGGCCACAGGGTAGGAGGTCAGGGATTCAGCTCAGGCTAGACTGAGTTGGAGAACCAGATTCCCTGAACTCCATTGTCAAGACTTATCTGCAACCATATGCCTGGATCTGAGGCTAGAACCTGAGGCCAAATGAATGGAAGGAGAAGGGAAAAGCACAGAATCCCTTATTTACTAAGCACAGTGCCAGGTACTATGATAGACCCTGGAAATACAAGTTCAAAAATGGAATAGGCCCTGCCCAAAAAAGCTTACATTCAGAAAGGGGAGAGGAAGAGGCCAGAGAACAGATGGACAGCATGCATATGTGTGTGCATGTGTGTGTATATGTGCACGTGTGTATGTATGATTGGATATCAGACCATGAGGTTCCAGAAGCAGCAGCTGTTAATATATTATCTTCTTGATTCTAGGTGATTCTCTCGATTTGACTTTTCTATTTTTCTATTCTTATTTCTTCCCTCAATAATCTTAGTGGGATAAGAAGGGACTCTAAGAAGACTGGCTCCCATGGATTTCTTACTGCTCAGTCATCTTTATCAGAAACCTCAATCAACCATATGAAATGGATTCACATTCCTTCACAATCTTGTTCACCCTTCTCTGGACATGCTGTAGTATGTTACTGTCCCACTATTTTAAAACACAGAACCCTAAACTGAACATGGTAGTCCAGATGTGATCTGACTAGTAGAGCATCTTTGGAGCAAACTAGCATTGTGTATTTTATTCTCAACCACTAACTGCAGGGCGCCATAATGCCTCAGTCAAACGAGACCTGGGAAAGACCTTAGCTTGAAAAGACCAAGGTGTCCCACTATATCCGGGGCCATCTCCAGTCATCCTGATCTATATCTTGCCATTGGACCCAGATGGTTCCAGAGAAGAGAGTGAGTTTCTCACAGCCCTCCCTCACTTAAATCCAATTCACTTGCAAGTCATGGCATCACATCCGGGAAATCATGGTCCTCTTTTAGAACAAAGGAAAAACAACAACAGCTGAGCACCATGGACAAAACTGCCCTTGGGTGAGACTTCTTGAGATTTAGGATTGCATACTAACTAGATCCTCAAGAAAGCATTATACTGGGGGCAGCTAGGTGGTGCAGTGAATAGAGCATTGACCCTGGAGTCAGGAGAACCTGAGTTCAAATATGACCTCAGACACTTAACACTTACTAGTTGTGTGACCTTGGGCAAATCGCTTAACCTCAATTGCCCTGCCTTCCCCCCTCCAAAAAGACCCGCCAAAAAAGCATTATACCAATGATGCTAAGGAAATCAAGATTGGCCTATGCACTTAAAAAATATGCAGGCAGAAGGCCAAAGGAGACGTGTGATACCCTGTATCTTTCCTTTCTATATTGTGGTTTGTTTATTTATTTTTAAAATGGGAACCTATGTTTATCAGGAATCTAGATTTATGAGTGTGCCTACTACAGACTTATATGCTCCAGTTTGAGGTATGGGCAATGGGAGATGGACAGGAGGAGGGATGGACAGAGACCGGTAAGGATGGAAATGAGTGGGCCAGAGCAGCCTTTGGGGGGCAGGTAGAATGTTTGCAGCCTAATGACTTCAGGAAAGAATTCCCAATAGAATAGAGTTCAGCCTCCCTCCCAACAATAGCAGCAGCTCAACATTCTGAGTCTGTTGTCTGTTCTTCACCTTCACAGTACCAACTGTAGTTCTGATGTTTTTCATAACACCAAAAACACAAAATTGAAGCTGAGGAGCTAAATATAGCCCTAAAATCTAATAGGCATCTTCCTAAAGCCATGAAAATATTTTGCAACTTCTGAGTAGGATTGCAAAATCAAGCTATCACCAAGCACATATTAAACACTCCCTATGTGCCAAGTACTGTGCTAAGCTCTGGGAACACAAAGACAAAACTGAAGCAATCCCTTTCCCTGAGAAGTTTATAGAGTGAAGGGTGGTAGACAACAGCATGTAAGAATGTATTATGTATGTATGTACAGAAACAAATAAACTCTGAACTTACTCTCCCAACCCACTATCATACTGGAAGATCTAAGGGTAGCCCCAAGGGGCTAAAAGGTAGTTTTCTCTAAAGCTGCTATTGCTGATGATCCCCCATAGGTAGTAGCAACAACAACAACAACAATTTATATAGTCCTTTAAGGTTTCCAAAGAGCTTTACAAATAGTATCTCATTTGATCTTGACAACAATCTTATAAGGTTGGTGCTGCTATTATACCCATTTTACAGATGAGGGAACTGAGGCAAGCTACAAAGACTGAGGCTGAATTTGAATGCAGGGCTTGCTGACTCTAGGTCTGGTGCCCTATCCTATGGATCACCTCCCTGCCATAGGTGTGCTACCTGGCATGATTATGCATTAATTATCTATTACTCATTTGGGCTAAGTTAAATTGTAGAAAGGGCTATTTTATTATCGTCTTTGATCCATCCTCCCACCAGTACATACAGAGTCTAGGACAAAGTGGGGTCAAGCTTAGAGAACACATGTGGCAAAAAGATAACTTACAACTCCAGGGAGTCCTTTTTTTTTTTTCAGAGTTCTCAAGATCTTCCCCTTTGGTAAGGTATAGCTTTTCTGCTGGATTCTTCCTAGCACCTTCCTCCAGTCTGTGTTTGACTCCCAATGCAATCAGCTGCCATTAACTGACTGGATGATGCTGCTAGGATGGAGATGGGAAATGGGGAAGCACCAAAGTTAAAAGGTCCTCAAGAATATAGGAAGATACTCAAGGGGAGGCCTACTTTCCTCCCTTCCCCTAAGAAACATTTTCCCTCTTTGACACCAGACACGCAAAATATTTCAGCCCAAATTGGCTTGATACATTACAAAACACTTACCAAATTCCTCTTCCCAATCCAAGTACACTTTTGTCACTCTAGTTGATCCAGTTCATTTTACAGATGAGAAACTGAGGCAAACAGTGTTCAGTGACTTGCCAAGGGTTACCCAGCTACTAAGTGTCCAAGACCAGATTTGAACTCACAAAGATGAGTCTTCCTGACCCCAGGCCCAGTACTCTATTCACTGTGCCACCTAGTTGCCCTAATCAAAGATTTAAACAAAGTACAACTAAGTCTTTAATTAATATAGGAAGAGGGAAATACTTTTGATAAAATCAGATGATGACACACAGAAAATGTATTGGGAGGGGTTAAAAGAATCACACACACTTTGGGGCTTATGAATGTCAGACAAAGGATCAAAGTAGGAAAGCTGTCTAGCTTGGGGAGCACTTTGAGGAGATAGACCTTTCCTTGCCACTGGAGGGGGTGGGGGAAGGAAGGTAAGGATTGCTTCTCTCCTCTCCTTTCCTCTCCACTGACCAGAGAGGGTAGCTGAGTGAAGTTCCAAAAATTTGTAGATTTGGATTTACCATCAGCGTCTGTGGCCATGTCCCAGGAAGGTGTATCTACATCAAGAGCTGAGACATGATGAGGAAAAAGTAGATACATAAAGGGAACTGATTGCTGGAGCCCAGGACAAGAGCTGACCCTAAGGAGAATGCCATGAGGAAATCATTTAGGGAGAAAAGGACTTCCAATCATCAGGAACCGAGTTTACCTTTTGGTCATATGAGCTGTCTTAGTTTGAGCCCACTCTCCCCAGGGACCTTACATAGGCAAGAAGAGAACATCTCAGACTTTGGGGAGGATGGTTTTGTACCACTGTTCTTAATCTCAAGGTATCATCTTAAATATCACTTTCTGAAAGTTGTTATTAACTGATAGCCAGTCAATAAGCATTCATTAAGTGCCTACTGATACCAGGTACCATGCTAAGCATTAGGGATACAAAGAAAGGCAAAAGATAGACCCTTTCTTTAAGTAGCTCACAGCCTAATGGGGGAGACAACCTGAAAACAAATATGTACAAATAAGACATATACAGGATAAATCAATAGAGAACACACAACATGAACAATAAAAAAGCACCCAGTCCATCAAGATGACCTTTAGGACTCTGAAGGATGAAGAAGTTAGCCACCCTTCAGAGACCAGGACTAGCTAGGAGGAGCTGCGAGAGTAAAGTCCAAGGAGGTGCTACATAGAAAGTATAGATTGTGGGGGGCTCATGAGAGGGAGTGCAACTGTATGGAACAAGGGCGCAAGAGATGATGCAGCATAGCTCCAGCTAGAAAGGAAGGGGATTTTGTGCCCAAGGGAAAAATGACTATTCACCTGGCTGCAGCAATCCATTCTCCCATGGAGTTTACTCCAGGTAAGAGAATTCGGCAGGGGTGTGCTGCAGAGACAATTGTTAAATTTTCAGCATGAGCATTTAAATCTCAGAAATTGATATACGCAACAAATCAGGGTTTGATTTATTGTTTTGTTGATTGTCTAGACTTATGAAAGTGATGCAGAAAATAATAATGCAAATTAAATTTGAAAGTGTGTTGTGATTACATTTTTTTCTACAGAGGCAGCTGTTAAACATTGACCAGTATACCACTCGAACCAAGTGATATTGTTTTAGCACAGGGTTGGTTTGGAGCTCTTCTAATGAAGCTGAACCCTGCACTTCAGTTCCATGGGATGGTTCACATGTGTCAATCCCTTCCTAAATGCCATGCTGAAGGTTTCACTTGGCTGCCTGGTCCCTGTGATTTGGCAAGGGTGTGTTAAAGAGGCTTGGCAACTGAGCCAGGAAGAGCCATCCACTCTAGGGACCATGAGGAGCAATGGCTTCTGGGATCTTTTTAGAACTTTAGTCTCTTTGGGGGAGCATTCAAGGCTAGCTCACCTTTGGATGTCCAGTCAGGGGTGGGGATGGGATTTCTCTCTTCTCCCATATCCCAGCAATGATGGGCAATTAGAAAATGTGTTTACCTGGGCAAGCTTGAGGTTGCTCCTCAAATCCCTGGCTGCCTCTTTTTTCAGTTATCTTTCTGTAAGCACAAGTGACTAGATAGGAATACTGAGGTGTTTATATCCAACCCTGATGGTAAACTTATAGGTCTGAGCGGTCAGGGGTTCCTGGGTATTGACTGGTAGCAGGAGGAGACTCCTGCAATAAACCACTAAGAGGATTCTGAAGCTTACCAGAAAAAAATCCAAGCTGTAACCGGGCTTGCTGAGAGATCCAGATTTGTGAGTTGCACAGACAGAGTAAGTCAGTGGTGAAAGTCAAGTATCTCTTAAGCAATCCCACAAAGTGCCTTGTGTTTTAAGCATTTGCCAATGTGTGCTCATGCATCTTTTGTGTTTTAAGCATTTCTTTTGAGGTAGTGGAAATACATAGCAGCCCTATAACTGATATCTACTACTTTATACATATAGGGATTGTTCTAGAAGAGAACCTGTTATTTACTTGTAGGGAGACCTTAGATATTGGCCATATCTAAGTTCTGTTTGAGAAATCTTCTCTGGGACACAGGGTGGGGAACATCATAAGTCTAAGATTACAAGAAACACCTGATTTCTCTCTTTAGGAATCAGGTTTCCCCAGGACTGAAACTGGTCCACATGATTCCAAAGAAGGAGTTCTTTTGTGGAAAGGAACATGAGTTCTGTGACAAATAAGATCACTTTTAAAATGAAGGAAAACATAAGGAGATACTAATACATGGTTGATGGAGCTGTGAATTGATCCAATCATTCTTTATAGCAATTGGAATTATTCTAGAATAAAATGTCCATACACAGAGATTCTACTACTAGAAATATATTCCAAGGAGACCAAAGATAAAAAAGATCCAATATACATCAAAATATTTATAGCAACACTTTTTATAATAGCAAAATTGGAAATAAAGTAGATGCCCATAGACTGGGGAACGGCTAAACAAATTGTGGTACATGAATGTAATAGACTCATTATATCATAAGAAAGAATGGATATGATGAATTCAGAGAAGCACAGGAAGCTATATAAATTGGTACAAGGTGAAGGTAAGTATAACCAAAAAAAATGTATAATGATTACAGCAATGGAAATTGTTGGAAAGAAAAACGATGAAAAAAAAAACCCTGAATATTGTGCAATTATGATCAAGCTTGGCCCTGAAGAAGAGGAGATAAAAAAAATGAGGCTCACTCCCATCTTTGCAAAAGTAGGTAATTATGGGTATAAAAATTGTATATACTGTTAGATTTGGTTAATATGCTGGGTACTTAGAAATTGGATTATTTTTTTCATTTTCTTTTTAACCCAGCCCTTCTGGGCTTACTCTCCTAAGCTCTCCACACACAGGCAAGGTCCCCATTGGATAAGTGCCTGCTCCTCACTTCAGTGTCCTAGGTAATGCTATAAGGGACAGCTTATTGGGATGTAGAAAGAAGGAAATATTGGGGGAAAAGGTAACATAAAGACGAAAGGTATCAATAAAAACTTTTTTAAAAGGAAAGCTTTCTGGATGGGAAAGAACAATATTTAGAAACGATTAGAATATAAAAGACACAAAGCGTCAAAAAAAAGTGTTTAAAATAATAACAACCAAACATAAATCAAGACAATTTAAAATCATACCCAACACTCACAAGGATGGCAAAAGTAACACCATCATACCCCAAACAACAAAATGCAGTGGAAATGCCTGTATGAAGTGATGGAGGATGAAATGAGCATAACATAAACAACATAAACCACCACAGCAATAGAGCTGGAAAGAAAACAGAGATGTGCTAGCAAGGCAGAGCCACGACGGCTGTTTTGGGGGACCCTGGATCGGCTGCCTTCAAACTCTGACACGGCCTCTGTGTTTGGACTTCAGGGTAGATTATTCTCCTAAGTTTTCAAAACATACGAAGTCATTGACTCCAACATCCTTTAAAAAGGCAAGAACAAGTGTCAAAGCAGTGGACAGTATATTATGCCTCTTGCCAGCCCATGTGGAAAAGGCTGGAGAGAGGAATTCTGGGAGAGTGTGACATGTAACTGAAGGGTCCAGCTCCCCAAGGCAGAAGCAGAACGTTCGCAGGTATTCTATTTCTAGTCCACTAACTTCATGGTGAACGGTCAAACCAATTTACAACTGTATCAGCTGTGAATCAAGCCTGCCTTCACAACTCAGCCAAAAATGTTTTCCTAACTTTATTAGTTTGACAGGTGTGAGGATATACCTTAGGACTTTTTGATTTTGTAATTTTCTGATTATTTCTCATTTTGAACATTTTTACTTCATATTTTGTATTTATTTAATTTTGAAAAGTTTTGACTACTTTATTTGAGGAATGGCTCTTCATCTTATATATCTGTGTCAATTCCCTATAGATTTTAGAGCTTAATCAGACTTTTTAAAGCAAAGATCTACTTTCCTAATCTGTATTTTTTCTCTTCTAGTTCAGACTGAATTGGTTTTATTCACGGAAAGCTTTTAAATGTTATATGATTAATATTGTCTACTCTGTCTTTTATGGTCTCTCTCAGTCTAGTTACAAATTTATCCCCTATCCATAACTATGAAACATATAACTTTCTATTCTCTAATTTTCAATATGTGCCTTTTTCTATTTAAATTGCTTATTCATTTATTATTTTATAAGGCATAAAGTACTTATATAAATAAAACTAATGTAAGCCAGAATTATTTTCCAGCTTTCCCTGAAGTTTTTGCCGAGTTCCTTCCCTAGTACTTCGTATTTTTAGATTTATCACATTTATAGGTCTTGTTTTTCTAGTCTATTCCAGAGATCTTTTAAAAATTTTATTTTTTCTAATTTTTTTACCCATTATCTTGTAGTTTTGACAATTATTGCTTTGTTTGAGATACAGTTTCCCCAAGCCCTCATACCATTTTATTATATCCCTTGTTTTTCTCGACCTTTCATTCCTTCACATGAACATCATTATTATTATTTTGCCTAAGTCTTTAGCAGTGGTTCTCAACCTTCCTAATGCTGCGACCCTTTAATATTCGTATGTGGGCATATCTGCATGTGGGCAGACCCGCCTGGAGATGGATAGGGGAGTGGTGTCTTGGTTCCTAAAACCATCGGAAATATGTGTTTTCTGATGACCTTAGGCATCCCCTGTGAAAGGGTCATTCAACCCCCAAAGGGGTCGCGACCTACAAGTTGAGGACTGGACCACTGGCCTATACAGTATTCTTTTAGTGTTTGATTGCAAAATGTGTAAAGTATTTTGGCTAGAACTGTCATTTTAAATTATATTGGCACAATCCAGAAAAGAATATTGAGTATCTCTCCAGTTACTTGGGTATTTTATTTCTTTAAAAATACATTTATAGTTATATTTTACTTAAATCCCACACATCTCAGCAGATTACTTTTCAGATATTTAATGCATTTTGTTGTGATCTTAAATATAATTTCTCTATTTTTGGCTTCCCAATTTCCCTTAATACTAGCGCCTTCCCTCCTCCCCTGAGATTACCTCCAATTTGTCATAGATATATGTCGGATACACATACACACGCAATACATATATACAAACATATACACATATATGCAATATACATTTATATATATCTTTTTTGCACATAGTCATTTGCAAATTGATTTCCCCATTAGACTGGGAGAGTACGGACTTTACAAGGTGCCCTTGTAACAAAGTTTTAAAAAGAGAGGAATAGGGAAGCTATTTGGCAAAAACTAACAGCACATCAACCAAGTGTGACATTTACAAAATATTCCATACCCTTTAGCATCCTGCTACTGCAAAGACAATAGAGAAGTACATGTCATCTCCACTCTTCCCCAGGGCCAATACAAGTCATTGTAATTGCCCAGCCCTGTTTTGTTTTTTCTATGTACATCATAGCAGTCATTGTATTATACGGTTTTCCTGGTTATGTGCATTTTTCTCTGTATCAGTTTATATGTCTTCTCTGAGTTTCTCATGTTTTTCATTTCTTGTGGGACAGTAATGTTCCATTGCATTCATTAGGCAGTTGGGTGGCACAGTGGGGTGAGTGGGGTGTTCAGGGAGGACTAGCACCTCTGGTGTGAGGGCTTGCTGTGAGACCCTCTCAGGGCCGTTCATCTACATTTGGTGTCTAACTGTCACCTGACTCTCACCTGTGGCTCCGAAAAGCTGCAGCCCAAGCAGCAGCCACACCCTGGTAAAACTGTCTTGGCAAACAGGCTAAACCAGGTTGAGGGTAACTAACAGGCTTCAAACCCGTCAGTGAGGGAGGGGATCGTCTACCCCAAGCATGTGAGGACTTCTCTCAGCGGAATGGGAGGATGAGAACAATTTGTTCCAACTGCCATGAAGGCAGCTGTAGCAGGTGCTGTGGAGTGCCTTGAGCCTGGTCAGACATCAAAGAAGCCAAGGTCATCCACCGCATCCCGGGCCATCGCTGGTCATCCTGACTTTTGTCCTGCTACTGGACTTCCATGATTCTGGAAAGAGAGTGAGATTGATGACTTTGTGCAACTCTGCCTTAACTTAAATCCAATTCATACACAAGTCAAGACACAATCCTGAGATGTTGTTGGTCTTCTTTGAAAAAGCGTGTACAACAACAGGTTGCACAGCAGATAGAGTGCCAGGCCTGGAATCAGGAAGTTCTGAGTTCAAATCTGGCCTCAGATAATTCCTAGTTGAGTGACCCTGGGCAAGTCACTTAACGTCTTTGCCTCAGTTTCCCTATCTGTTAAATAAGGATCATTATAGCATCTACCTCACAGAGTTCTTGTGGATTATCAAATGAGATAATAATTACAAAGCACTTGGCACAGTGCCTGGTGCATAGTAAGCATTATATAAATGTTAGATATTATTATTATGTGTTATTATTATTATTATTCAGGTATAATAATTGATTTGGCTATTCCCTAATCATTGGGGATCTACATTGTTTCCAGTTTATTGCTACCATAAAAAGGACTACTAGGGGCGGCTAGGTGGCCCAGTGAATAGAGCACCAGCCCTGGAGTCAGGAGGACCTGAGTTCAAATTTGGCCTCAGACACTTAACGCTTACTAGCCGTGTGACCTTGTGCAAGTCACTTAACTTCAATTGCCCCACCCTCCAAAAAGCAAAAAATAAAAATGAAAAGGACTACTATAAATAATCTAGTGTATATGAGAACTTTATTTCTGTCTTTAACATTCTCAGGGTATATACCTAGAAGTGGGATCTCCAGGTCAAAGAGCACAGACCTTTCAGTCACTTTTCAATGTTTCCTTCCAAATTGTTCTCCAGCATGCTGGATCTATTCACAGTTCCACAATAGAGTGTTCCTGCTCTCCTTCCACAGTCTTTCCAACATTGATTACTCACTTCCTTTGTGAGGTTTTGATTTGCATCTCTCTTATCTCTTGAGATTTGGAGCAATCTTTCATATAAGTACTAATAGTGAACCTCTCTTTTTTTAAGAACTGTTTGCTCATGTCCTCTGACCACTTATCCATTGTGGAATGGTCCTACGTTTTGTATGTCTGTGTTAACTCTACATATATCTTGCATATCAGACCTTTATCAGAGATGTTTGGTATACTCAAGTGAAATTGGAGAGGCATTCTATATGCAAGAGATGAGAAATGAAAAAATGTTTATCCTAATCAAGACTTTCTCATATTTTCCTAGATGCTTTATTTTTGTTCATACAAAAGTTCTTAAATATCATATAATTCAAATTATCCATTTAATCATGTGTATTCTCCTCTAGACTTGGGGGTGGGTCAAACTTTAAGAATTTGCCTCCCAGTCACAACTCTAAAAGGCACCTCATCTCGTTTTTAATCTTTCTTTTTTTATAGAATGGCCTTATATATTCAGATCCTTTCTCAACTTTTCTAAATTAATCAGACCAAGATTTTTTCTAATTATTCCCTTGGGATGGGGGAAAGGAAGTAACCTAAGGGCCCTGAAGCTTCCCAAATCAGGGCCAATTAACCCCCATTTACAGTTTTAGGTTGGTCTCAACCTCTAAGATCAATCTGGCTCTTAGGCAGAGGAAATGTACACAAATCTATAACCTGGAGTGCATACCAATTCACCTGTGCTATTAGTTCCACTCTGACCTTATCCACTGGTTCCAGTAACTGGATTCTTTCCTTGTCCTTATGACCAAGTCCCCAGGACATACAATAATTAATAATGATAGGTAGCATCAATATAGCACTTTAAGATCTATAAAACACTTTACATATTTAACCTTATTTTATAATAATAATATGCTATTATTATTCACATTTTACAGATGAGGAAACTGAGGCAGATAAAGGATAAACGACTTACCCAGGGTCATGCATCCAGAGCTAGAGGCTGAATTTGAACCCAGCCTTCTGATTTTGAGGTCACTTCTCTCTTCACTGTACCTAGTCTACCAGATACTAGTACACTGTACTAGATGCCTATAATTGAATCTATCATGACTGGGTCCCTCCTTTGGTACTCTGCCCTATAGCCCTGCTCCTTCCCCAGCTTCATAATCTTGCTTTGCTCCCACATACACTTACTTGATTACTGCACCACCAAAAAATTACTCACCTCACGCTACCTTTAAGCATGAATGCCTTTAATTGCCAACCCCTGAAGAGCCTAAATAGAATTCCCATCAGAAGGGAATCAAGTACTGAATTCTTAAGTGTTCTTGAAAGTAATCCTTTCCACCCAAGTCTGCCAAGGAAAGGCTTGTGGGCAAGGGCAGACTTAGGAAACATTTTAGGACCAAGGCAATTTCCCTGGACCTCCACTGACAGAGGCTTGGCATGTCTCGGTCCCTCTTGCCTACTTTGGATCAGTCTTCTGCATTAGGCCCTCAAGTCCCATTCCAGCTTTCTGTCCCAGCTCCTGATGAATGTAGGGAGCTCTATTGAGAGGGAGAGCTCTCCTGGCTGCTACCAGAAACAGCGTCTCCTTTTCTGCAGTAGGGAAGCATCATGGTCCCATGGAAAGAAGACTACCCTTGAGAGTCAGAAAACCTAGGTTCTATTCTTTCCTCTGCTACTAACCATCTCTGACTTTGGGCGAAGAAATTCCCCCTTTCTGGTGCTCAATTTCCTCACTTCCAAAGACAGGGAGTTGAATTAGGTATTTTCTAAGGTGAGTAGGAAAGGACAGCTAGGTGATGCAATGAATGGAGAACCAGGCCTGGAGTCAGGAAGACCTGAGTTCAAATTTGTCCTAGGGCACTTTCTAGCTGTGTGACCCTGGACAAGTCACTTCACCTTGTTGCCTCAGTTTCCTCATCTATAAACTGAACTGGAAAAGGAAATGGCAAACCACTCCAGTGTCTTTGCCCAGAAAACCTAAAATCGGTTCATAAAGAATCAGACAACTGAAAAATGATTGAACCATGACAACAAGGTGATTAGGGAAGATAGGAGTCAGCACATTAGTGGAAAGGGCCTAGAATCTGGGATTAGAGAACCTGCCTTCAAATAGTTACAAATGAATGAACGAATGGAGAATTTATTAAGTTCTTACTGTATGCAAAGTACTATGCTGAGCACTGGGTATATAAAGAGAAAAGGAAGACAGTCCCTGCTGTCAGGAAGCTCACATTCTAATGGGGGAAACACTTATGAAAGGTTTCACTTGCAAATCAGATGGAAAGGTCCTATGGTCCTTAATGTCATTTCAATGGATAAAATGTTATCAGTTTCTAATGCTGTATCATTTGACAGTGCCAAGAATTTTATTTTCTGGGCTTTTAGTAGCTGCAGATCCACCACCATCAGGAGCAGTTGCCAGACTACATCTCCATAGGGATTGCTTCTCAGGGTGATGGCTAGGGGCACTGGGGTAGAAGCACTGCCAGTCCCAAGACTCTTGGATTCGGGGTCTGAAAGGAGATGGCAGTCAATGTGATGGTGGTAGTTTGACTTGCCTGGCACATGCTGCCTCCTGTGTCTCCCCCAGGTTTCCTGCTGCTTTAAGTAGGCTGATCTGCCCGTCCTGTGTGTAAAGCTGGCAGGCAGTTGGTGGGGAAGGCTGGCCCCTTCTCCACAAGAATCACCTCCCCAAATGATGGCCTTAGGAGTAGGATTGGAAGCAGGTCTTGGAGATGCTGTCACCCCTATGGCTTCTGCACTCATCTGACTACTGATGGCTATTGGGTCAGCAAGCAGCAACAGCAACAACAAAGAAGGTGGGCTCCCCTTTCACAATGTTTTCTCCCCTCATTGATGTCCATGGGGGCCAGACTAGATGTTCTAAAGGGTACTAGCCTAAAGTGTACCATTGCTAAAGATGGCCTAAAGGATACCATTATTCCCAAGGCTCCCATGCTCAGGGTCTGGACTTTCTCCATCAGGGTCTGAGAGGAAGTGGTGGTTTGATTTGCTTTGGTACATGATGCTTCCTGTCTCCTCCTTGAACTGCCCTGCTACTTTTACTAGGCTGCCAGGCCCACCCTGTGTGTGGCAATTGGTTGGCAGTTGGTAAGGATGGTTGGTTCCTTCTCCAAAGGAGCTGCTTCCCCAGAGAATGGCTTTGAGGCTTGGATGGAAATCAGGACCAATGATATGGAGAATCCAGTTACTCCCAGGCCTCTTGTGCTTGTTTGACTACGAGTGGCAGTTGGTGGTAATGATGGGCAATGTGGGCCATTTCTCCCCTCATTACAAACGGGGTTATATGACTCTGGGCATGTCATTGTACTCCTCTAAGCTTTAGTTTCCTCATCTGGGTAATCTTTGCTATAAGATAAAGACTATCTTTGTGGGAGGTAGCCTGCTCATGCAATGTAGGTAAGAACACAAGTAAGAAGATGCTAATGGATAAGTTTTAGTAGGATAGTGATGAGTGAGGGGGCTCAGGAAAGCCTCTCATTGTGTTACTACCCTTACCCAATCACAAGCTGCTGCTGGTGGGGGATGTAAATATAGGGGATCAGCAATGTGTGCACCGACAAAGGAATCCAAAGGGATTCATTCATATGATGTACCCAGAAGGCAATTCTGTCTCCCCTTTTTTGTCCTCATCTGGCTTGCATATGCCCTGGAAAACTTTTTTAAATTCAATTTTATTTTATTTATTTCAGTCCTAAAAATTTTCCCTCCTACCTCCCCTTCCATCACCCATTGAAGAAGCAAGAAAAACAAAACTCATTAAAAATATATAGTATAGGGGTGGCTAGGTGGCGCAGTGAATCCAGCACCAGCCCTGAAATCAGGAGGACCTGAGTTCAAATCTGGCCTCAGACACTTAACACTTACTAGCCGTGTGACCTTGGGCAAGTCACTTAACCCCAATTGCCCTGCCCTCCTCCTCCAAAAAAAAGCCAAAAAAAAATTTTACAAAATATATAGTATAGTCAAGCAAAACAAATTTCAATATTAGCCATGTCCAATATTTTATGTGTGTATGTATGATGTATGTGCTTCAATCCACACTCTGAGTCCATCACCACTCTATCTGGAGGTGGAAAGCATGTTTCTTCATGAGTCCTCTGGAACTGTGCCTGCTTCCAAAGCATTGTGAAGAGTTCCTAAGTCTTTCAAAATTGTTCCTAAGTCTTTCAAAGTTCTTTATAGTATTGCTTTTATTGTATTAGCTGCTTTGCTGGTTCTGTTCACTTCATTTTGCATCATCAGTTCAGACAAGTCTTCTGCCCTGGGAGGCTTTTGATGCACTTGGGTTATTAATTCCTCTCCATTTGCACTGTTTCCTGTAAATCACCTTCAACCTGGGTAATATTTAATCACAGAGTGACTACAAAGATTGATGATCAGGATCTTGGTGGAGGTGGAAGACTCAGCTTCCTCCTTGCTATGCTAGAGGCTCAGATGCATCTTCTACTTTTCCCAGACTGACTAGTTTCCCCAACCTCTACCTATAACACTAAGTATTGATTATATAACTAGACATAAGTTCTTTTGTATAAAGGCAAAGAGAAAGCACAATAAATGGGAGAGAGCAAAATGGTGATGGGGTACATACAGCTCACTGGATGGATATACAATGGCCAGTCCCAGGCACTTATGACTAGAAGAGTAGAAATCAGCTTTTCTGCTTAGGTTCCTTCCTCTCTGTGGGAAGAATGGAGAGATGGACCTTGGAGGAGTTGCTCAGTTATAGGGGTAGCATCTTTCTTTGATTCAGAGGCAGAGGAAAAAGACAATGTTCCTGAAGTGAGTTCTATTCGTTGTCCTTATTAGCACAAGAAATACTATCTTTGGCCTTAGTAGCAGTAGTTAGACCTTAGTAGTTCATCCTAGCCTTTCTGAAAGGGAAGAGCTGGTGGATGGGAGGGACAAAAGGCTTTAGTGCTTGGCAGCTCCCCACACGGTCACAAGATGGAGGATGCCATGCAAACAAGGAACCGTACCTATTAACTCTCTCAATTCTAGTGATTTGTCCAAGAATTCTCTGCTAAACTCTAAAAATTTTCCTCCTGTCCCAATTGCAGTCTATCACTGGTTGATGGATTCTAGGTGACATCTCCATGGCAACACCCACTACATCTATAAAACAAGAGGGTTGAACCAGATGATCTCTCCTCCCATCCAGCTCTAAATCCTATGAATACTTCAATATTCCCAAGATCTGTGAGAGTATTCAATCACTCCACTAAAATGGATTGCAACTCTCCTATGACTTAATAGAAAGTCTTCAAAAATTGCTCTGGTTAAAAATTCATCATAGTGGAGCCAACTTGGGGTTGAGCCTTTTAGAACAAAACTAGTCTGGACCTTGGATGGCAGATCAGTCTATTACCATATCCCATCCATGCCTTCCAGGTCTTCATGTCTTGTTAGGACTTTCTAGAACTTGGCTTGTACTCTGCAAGTATAGCCTTCAGGATGAGGAGTTAGAGAAGTACTTTCTATTTCATATTAATTATATATATAGCTGTCCTATGATAATCCCTTCTAGTCCCAGCATTCCACCAGTTAGGAATTATTAAACTCTCTTCAAATAAATCAGGCAGAATGCTATAATACCTAGACATTGGGTAGAATTTCCATGGATGGGAATAATATAATAACTGGTATCTATATAATAGTTTAAGGTTTCCAAAGCATTTTGTATGTTATGTCATTTGAACCTTATCCCTACCCTGTCAGGTATTACATTTGTGTTGATCCGGGTCTGTGACTTCACTAGAATAGGGAACTTCCACTGAGTGAGGAAATCCCCTCACCTAGTGCAAATTATCAAATGTACAACAGATAGTCTTAGTTGTTTGAAGCATTAAGAGGTTAAGTTAAACCAGGATTTGCCAGAGGCAGGGCTTGAATTCAAGTCTTCTGTGCTAACAGATTATCACACGTGACCTCTTGAGCTAAGCACTGCAGGTATTATTATCCTCATGACGAAATTGAGATGGAGAAGTTAAGTGATTTTCCAGGGTCACATAGATAGTAAGCTTCTAAGGCGAAATTCGAACCCAAGATTTCAAATCGATTGCTCTAGACCACTAGACCACGCTCCCTGTCCACACTGGAACAGAAGAGTTCAATACCTACTTGGCTTCTAGGGTATTCCAAACATCCCTGAAGGCCCCTGCCAGGGAAGTTCCTCTGGGGTCGGGAGTTTTATCAAATTTCCTCTGCTGGCGGGCACTGGCTGACTGTACAGCTGGCAAATCCGACTAAAGAAGATGGGCCGACAACAAGCACACAGATTCACAAAGGATGTTTAATTAAGCAATCCAGGGTCTAGCATGCACCAGGATAGTTTCTCACTCATTATCACCTCTTTAAACTATCAGCAGGTCTTCAGGAAGTAGAGCCTTAGACCGCCACTTGTATTTCGGCTTTGTAAGCTAGTTCATGTTCTCACAATGATTAACATTCACTGAATGCCAGCAATCTGCTTGGCATGTATGTCTACTCCCATGTGCACCTAACAAATGAAAAGCTGCCCTCTGAGTAGCTGGGTAAAGAGAAGGCTTGACCTCATACCCAAGGCATAGGTATTTGTTTGCTATGTCAATTTACACTGGCATTGTATAAGTTCTTATGCTGGTTGCATGTGTATGTCTCTGGCCTCTCCATTATATAACGAGCAGAGGAGCAAAGCCGTTCTGTTTTGTGGAATAAACACTGGCTATAGAAATGGAAATGCTAGGTTTGAATTCCTGGCCTGCCACTTATCAGTTAAGCGACTTAGCAAATCACTGGGGGCAGTCCAGGAAGAAATGGGACCCAGCATGATGGTTTTATGGGTTTTGGACTACAGCTATGATTGATTTTGCTGGTATAACAAACACCCAGTGAGGAAACACCACCAATGGAGAAAGGTAACTATTCTGCAACTTATAGTCTTGGAAAGTTGCTAGGGCATTGAGAAAGTTATTTGTCCAAGGAAGTGTAGCTAGTATACATATACTAGTATACATATACTTTCTCATATAGAGAAAGCAGGATCCAAACTCAGGTCTTCTTAACTCCATAGTTAACTCTCTGGCTACTATTTCAGTGGTCTCCAAATTCTTTTGACTATAAAACCCTGTTTGGGGAAAAATTAATTCGAGTTTACACTGTAATATTTATAAAATAATATAATATTTTATATAATAACACACTCTTTATACCATATAATAAATATATATTTCTACGGTACTATTTTACCAAAATATTGTATATCTTGTTTTACGTATGCAATATAGGCATTTGAAAAGACGAGATTAAGAAAACAGCCATGAAAAAATTTTAACAGTTCAAAAAATCTTTTTTACTCTCATTAAGATATTATTGCCAATAATATTTTCAATTGGAACAATGTAATTGTATACACAGGGCAGCTAGACGGCGTGGTGGATAGATTGCCAGGCCGGAAGTCAGAAAGACTCATCTTCCCAAGTTCAAATCTGGTTTCAGACACTCATTAGCTGTGTGACCCTGGGCAAGTCACTTAACCCTGTTTTCCTCAGTTTCCTCGTCTGTAAAATAAGCTAGAGAAGGAAATGGCAAACCACTTCACTATCTTTGCCAAGAAAACCCCAAAGAGTCAGACACAAATGAAAAATGACAACCATAATAACAACAAATTGAATATGTTTCACTATTTTTAAAAATCTTGGCTTGCCACTGATATAGCAACACATCCCAAAGTGTTGAAAGTGAATGAATGATTGATGGCAACTTGCTGTATTGTGGAACTTCCAGCCTTCCCTCAGGAGAGCTTATGTGACTATCTGAGGTAGGGACTGAGTGAAGGCATCAATGGCAGTCCATAAAGTAACTATTAGCTATTGTCTTCTTTAAAATTTTTTCTGAATTTATCATTTAGTTTTCCCCAGATAGACACAGGCATTGGTCACATGTTGCACTCATCACTTCTTGTTAATTAATTAGCAGCCTCTGATTTGCCAGGTAGAATTGGACCTTCTTTGTGGTAGGTGGGGAGTACAAGTTATATGGGACAGTACTTGCATAAGGAAGTCAGGTTATTAGAATTCTAGGATAGAAAGAATGAGTGATTGGACTCACCTGTTTAATTTATTATGTCATCTGATGTCTGAAATATAGGGGCAGGCAAATGGCAGTAGCAGGGTTGGAATACTGATTTGAGGTGTCCTTATAAATAGCTCTTCTTTGAGTAGTAACTTTTCCTGTGTTCCCTCCCACCCCTCATCCCATGTAAGTAATAAGGCAATCACAATTCTTCCAACACCTTTCCCCCCTTTAGAATATTCTGTTTTCTGGCCAGCCCTCAAGCTCTTAGGTGTCCTTGGTGGTTGCTCAGATATCAAACTCTTTTTTGCATAGATTTATAGAATTAGAGGTAGAAGGGATTGTTATAGGTCATTAAAATCAGGTCCTTCATTTTACAAATGAGGAAATGGAGGAACAGAGAAGTTAATTTTTTTTGCCCAGGGTTATGCAGCTAGAAAGTATCTAAGGCAGGATTTGAACCCCAGCCACACTCCAGGTCGAATACCCCAGCCACTACACCATGATGACTTCTTTAGCCACAGAGAATTTTGCCAGTACATTTATCTCCTGAGCCATTTTCTCATTTTTTCTTGGATTTAGGGTCCCAAGATATCTAAGCTGTTAGGCATGTTGTTATTTTTCTCTTCTTTTATAGAAGCATCAAAATTTAGCAGATCTTCATCCATATGGTCCACAGTTGGATGCAATTAGGGAGGGATTTTCTGTAAAGCCTTCAAAGAACGTGGCCAGAGTTCATCTTTACTACCGGGCTGGGCTTTCGACAGCTGGCAGCATAGAAGTTAGATCAGTGAATTGCCCCAAGGGCCATCTTATCTACATCTGCTGACCCCTGCCACCTTCCCTGTTCTTTGGTTTCATCTGTGAAAGGTCTAGAGGGGCTGTCAACTGAACAGCTACACAGAGCTAGAACGAATGGTCAAAGTTCTACCTGGAGGGCTTTACCAATGTCACAGTCTACAGAAGGCTGAGATCTATTTAGAAGACCTAGCCTCAGTATCTCACTCTTTTCCCTCCACAAAATGAACCTGGGAGGAGTCACCTGCAGAGTTACATAGCACTGAATTACGTTCTCATAGGTATTTTTCCAACTTTATTCTCTGCTCCTTTCTCAATCTCTTAATATTCAACCCCTTAATATCCAACATATTTCTTTTAAGCGCTTCCCCATTCATTGTTCTCTTCTTCATAGGTTTCTCTGCATCATTGTCCTCTGGCATTTAAAATCCTTCACAGTAGAATCAGCAGAACATTGTACCCAGTAATAGCAATATTGTAATGATGATCAACCGTGAAAGATTTAGCTACCCCGATCAATACAATGATCCAAGACAATTCCAAAGGACTCAAGAGGAAAAATGCGATCCACCTCCAGAAAGAGAACTGATGAACTCTGAGTGCAGATTGAAGTATAGTTTTTAACTTTTTTTTGGCTAATTGGAATTATATTTTGCTTGATTTCACATGTATAATTGATATATTGCTTTCCTACTTAACGGGCTGCAGAGGGGCAAGAGGAAGGGAGAGAATTTGGAACTCAAAAATTTTTTTAAAAGAATGTTAAAAGTAAATAACAAACTTATTTACCAAATTATCTTTCCATCCTTATTACATAATATTCTCCTTCATAGTAACATTATCTATGTTCTATCATATTTTTATTTATTTTTGTTAAATTTCTCCCAATGACATTTTAATCTGGTTGCCACCACATTTGACACTGTTGGGGTGAGTACTTGATAACTCACCACTGTAGGACACCTTCTCCCATCTCGGGGCCTTTGCAGACTGTGGGATGCACTCCCTCCTTACCTCTGCACCTTAGACTCTAATTTTCTTAAAGTCTCATTTCAAGTGCCAACTTCTTCATGAGGCTTTTCCTGATTTCTCCAGCTACTAGTGCCTTCCTTTCTCCAAATTATCTTTTTTTAATCTATTTTATCTATTGATATATGTCCATATTGTCTCTCCCTAATATAATGTAAGTTCCTTGGGGGCAGAAACTGACTTATTTCTCCAGTGTCTGCCACAGTGCATGGCACATAGTAGGTGCTTTAATAAACGAGAGCTTATTAATTGCCATCGTCCAGGCTCTCTGCATGGTAGGGCTGCTCCCAGAGGATGCCCCATGTGACACAGCCTTATTGACTCCTAGTGCTGATGGTGTCATCAATCCTGAGAAGCCTGTATCTATTTCCTCACTGCAGTTGCTCAGCATTTGGATGGAGGTAAGGAGGTCTGGAAGAGAAACTGCTGCCTCCTGGGCCCATGCTCTGCTCCCATCCTCACTGGCTCCCAGTCCTCTCAGTTCAGCCCCTGTCTCAGTCACCTCACCATTTCAACTCAGGCCCCAATACCTGACCCAGGCTTTGGAACCCTGCTGCTGCCCTCAGCTACTTTCCCTTCTCTCACATTGTATCTGCCCCCGCTGCCACCACATCAGGTCATAGATGGTGGTGGGGAAGGATAAAATGGTCCTTGGACTAGGAAGGCTCTGGGAGGTTGCTTCTTCCCGCCTCATTTTAAATACCCAAGGGAGTAGAGATGGCCCTCACTTTGGAGATTAGGGCATTAAACCACTGCCTTTCTCAGCATGGTATATAATAGTGGGCATACAGACCAAAAGGTCACTGAAGAGTGCTTTAGAATAAAAAGAAGAGACTCAGTCTGGAAATCCAAAGAACGAACCCAAGGTCAGAGTTTGGGAGTGTCAGGTCAAGTTGGAGGGAATAGGCACATACTAGATCCAAGCAGGTAAGCTGCAGTAAGTATCCTAAGAACCAGGCAGGAGAGCACATGGGGAGACTGGAATTTGGAGAACCCCTTAAGGGTCAGGGCACATAGTGGGGTCCTTGCAACAGATCCCAGTAGAAATATCTGTGGGTATGAGCTAAGGGAACAAATTACCTCTTTATACCTAAGACTCCTTTAACTCAAATTTCCCTCTAACAAATGAAATTCCAAGCCCCCTGCTAATGATTACTTTCAGCTTTATTCCCTACCAAGAAATTCATTCCAGCACTCTGAACTAGGTACAATAATCCAGATGGAGTCTGATCAGGAAGGAATACAGATATGTTCACGTCCCTCACTCTAAATACAGGCAACTATTGATGCCACGTATCATTGTATTAGCCCTGTGTAGAATGTCCGAATGTCCATAAATTCCATTTCTGCAAAGAGCTACCAGACCAATCTCCTTAAACATAACTTTTACTATGTGACTCCCTTCCTTTCGAAAAAAATCTTCATTTTCTCCCTATTGTTTTTAAACATAGCAAACTGAAAGCCCTCTGCTCCATTTTTGAAGACCTCCATAATCCAGGTCCACCCTAAAGGTCTGTCAGGTCATTTTTTGGCATCTCCTACACCTACCAAGGACCCATCTTGGGTCGCTAACCCTCTTCTTGCCTATCTCCACTCCCTCCACCTACCAATCCTGTGACTTCTATGCCAGAAGCAGAGGAAAGGAAGTAGCTGTTGAAACCAGAAGTAGCTGGGGGGGGAGGCTGACCTCAAGCTCTGCCTATGGAGTCTACGCACCAAAATATCATTCCCCCCCACTTCAACTGCATTTTTTCATTTCCCTCTGTTACTTCTGTTGCTGACAGGCAATGAGGATAAAGAGCTGACTACGTAGTCAGCAATCTCTGAGTTCAGATCCTGCCTCTTAAATATTGACGGCATGACCCTGGAAAAGTAAGTTGCAGAGAAGGCACAGAACTGCATTGGTGGAGGGAATTTCCTTACCCAGGGTATTACATAGGCTAGGGGTGGCCTCAAGGTCACGTGTCCTTCTAGGTTTTTGGGTGCAACCTTTTGACGGAGCCCAAGTTTTATAGAACAAATCCTTTTATTAAGGGGATTTCTTCTAGGAAGTTTGAATTTAGTTAAAGGGCTGACCTTGAGGCCGCAGGTTCCCCACCCCGACATAGACCAATGAAAGTAAGGCCAGCTCTTATCCTGATCTATTACTTCTAACAAAAATTACATCAGTCAGAAATTAGCTTGGGTCATTATGATTTTCCTTTAAAAAATCAGTTGAGGAGTGGGTTTAGGAAGCTAAGGGGCCTTAAGCGTGAATTCATACCTTACTGCGAATACCTTTCCTCAGGTTGCTTAGCACTTCTAGCTCAGGATGAGGTCAGCAGTAGAGGGAAAACTGGATATATGTTTCAGAAGGTAGGAAATAGGTCTTTTGGAAGCAAGGAGAACTTTGAGAAACAAAGCAGACCCGGGGAAGGATTAGTAAAAGTGAGCTTAACGCAATGGGAGGGAATTTAGCATTTAATGTCCTAGGGAGAAAGGTTGTAGGAAGCAGAAGAGGAAAACGAGACAGAAAATTTGAGGATGGATAAGATACATTTCATCTATACTCAGGACACTTGTATCCTTCCTCTTTCCTAAACTATGTGGTCCTTTGCTCCAAGGACCCAGAACTCAGCTTTCTATAATTAGTATGAGTAAATAAATTAGAATAATTTGTGTAAGCATGGGTTTAAATAGGCTTTTGTGGGTCAGCCTAGGAACCCAAGCATCCCACATAGTACTGTTTCTATGGGAAAGATATTCAGAGTTCTAGATATAAGGTGATGTTTTGTGGTGTTTTGTGCTGTATTATCCATGTAGGGTATATATGTTTACATGGAACTCTCTAGATGTGGTTCACAGGGAGGAAGAAGTATCTTTAGAGTCTCTTCTCCCCACCATTCTCTAAGAGAGACTTTGATTCCTGCCAAGATGAGAAACAGGAGACTGGGCCTGGAGGAAAGCCACTCTGCTCTCCTTAGACAGGGGAGTACCAGACCAGAATCATATCTATCTGGTCCCTTAAATGTTGATAGTCCAGGGGAAATAATTTTTAGGTTCCAATTGCAATCCTGATTGCTATTCTTTAATGGGAAAGAAGGGCCCTGAGCTATATATGTGTTACAGGAATCTGAAGATCTTCCCTGCCCCTAGGCCCTTTGCTAAAGTGGCTACATGACTCTGAGGACCCTTGGATATTTGAAAGTATACTCTGTTCCCTAATAGGCTGAATGTGGTCACGTGGAGCCTGTGGCGCCAGGCTTGTTTTCCAGGAATGCCCGTGCCTTGTAGCTTTGTGATTGGGCAGTGGGTCTAGAGGGCTGT
>CM053582.1:485286128-485331531 GCA_028627135.1 Pseudochirops cupreus
CATGTTCAGCCTGTATTTGATTGCTTGTCCTTCCAGTGGGGGTGGGTGACGAGGGAAGAAGAGAAAGAATCTAGAATCTAAAGTTCCATAATCAAATGTTATAAATATCTATCTATCTATCTATCTGCAATTATTATTACTATTATTATTATTATTAACTACATCCAACTGGAACTTGAGATACACAGGCACTGTGGTTGGGAGATCCATCCTGCCCTACCGAAAAGTCAGAGGGGTGAGGGGGGAAGACATAGGAGAGAATAGACTGGGTGAGGGGGAACACACTGGGATGGCTGTTTTTGGGTGGTGGCTAGGGGAAAGATGGGGAGAAAATATGTAACTCAAAATCTTGTGGAAATGAATGATGCAAACTAAAATAAAATTAAAAAAAAAGAAATTATGAATTTGGGAAAGGGAACAGAGCTGAGAGAAAGGAAGGAAAGGGGAGATAGAGTTAATTTAATAACTGATCAAAATAAAAAGAGCCACAAGTGAATGTTATAAAAATTTTTTTAAGGAAAGGTTTTCAACAAGGGATTGTTTTTTTCTCTCCTACCTTAGATCTTTTTCAACCCCCACTTCCCACCTCAGCTGTGAGATATAGTTAAGTGTTTTAGAGGAAACATTTTCACTTGAATGTGTTTTGATTTGGTCTCCAAAGTTAAATGAAACTCCCACATGCTGGATGCTTGCTAACTAAGCCCAAACAGAGTTGTAAGTTGTTTATTGGCTTCATCCGATGGGTTCCAAAGCCTGCTCTGATACCTCATTATGGAGTCAAAGTGACCTTGGGTTCCCAGAGGCAATGCCAGGAGACCTGTAAGCTCTGATAGATCTTATAAATCTAGAAAAGCTTCTCATCAAAGCCTGGTGATGATTGCGTGTCCATCATAAAAAGATCAGTCTAGCCAAGTTTGGAGGTTGCAAGATGGTTCTGTCTGGGCATTTGGATCAGGAAGCAGCTTCTGTTTTAATCTCCCAGTAAGGCTTAAGTTACAATGGAAGCCACTTTCCTAAATGGTGGAGGATCAAGGGCACCCAGAAGTTACATCTGGTGTGTTTCAGGCCCTCAAGTCTCCGGGGAGCACAGGTTTCTAGGACCTTTGGTGTCTGTGGCTTTGGATCCATGATTTATGTGAGCCTCCTTCCTAGCAGACTCTTGGCTGCCTAATTATAAATTAGTGTTATGATAAGAAGAATCCAGCCAGCTACTAAATTAGCTATTCTGGGGCAATATTTTAATTAAAGTTGTAATTAATTACAATGAGTTACTTTAGAATCAGGACCTGGGAATCAGAATGGAGCCCTCAGTCTGCCATTTACAAGCTGTGTGACCTTGGGTAAGTCATGTAAAACATACAAATGAATTGCTAAGCATTGGTTGAGCCAGCTAACCTAACTTTCAAAAGAGCACTACTTTATGATAATCAGGTCCTGAGAGGTTCCAAACTGGATGGCTGAAAAGGGCATTATTCTTGAGTTCCATGACAGGAAAGACAACATCCTATGCCTGGCCAAGTAGACAAAAAGACAAAAAGAGGGAGAGGAGGAGGAGGAAGAGAAGGACAATAAGGTCATGGTGGTGGCAGCAGTGAAGAGCACAATCTCATAGACTCTTTTTTTTTTCCAGGAGAAGCCAGCACATGTATTGGGGGGTGTGAGCAGGTGGAGCGTTCACAGGCTCTTCAGCCACTGAAGGGACGGCTCCTGGGGCTGGCTGGGCATATCGGGCATGTTGCCATCATCTCGGAGGGGAACCAGGTAGTTGTAGGTATGGGGTTGCGCAGTTGATCATGCCTACGTACTTGGTGTAGGGGCTCAGGGGGGGCACAAGCAGCGCCAGGGCGCTGACGGCAAAGGATGTGGTCAGCACCGGCTCCTTAGCCCAAGCCTCCTTCAGGAACCAGCCCAGTCTGCCCGCCATTTTGGCCACTTTCCAATCTCATAGATTCTTAGAACTTCAAGGTGCTTAGAGATTAAGGTCATCCTCTACTTCAGCCCTCTTACTTCCCAGGTGAACAAATGAATACTTAAAAGGTAGGTGATTTGTCCAAAGAATACTAGTTAGTATAGAGTCAAGAAAAGGACCTATGTCACAGGAACATAGGAAAGGAGCTGGGAAGCACCTCAGACACCATCTAATTCAACCTCTAATTTTACAAATGAGGAAACCAAGACCAGATGTGTTAAGTGACTTGCTCAAAATTACACAGGTAGTGTTCATAGGTGGCATTCAAAATAAGGTTTTTCTGACTCCAGTCATTATTAAAATTTTAATAGTTGGATTTGCTGCATTATTTTACCCAAACCAGATAAGCATATGGTACTAGTTCATCTCATAATCAGTATAGATTATCTTCGGGGATTTCTAAACTTATTCAGTGATTTGAACTTCTGAGAGAACAAACATTATTTTTCATATCATAATGACAACCTCTTTTCTACAGGTTGTAAATCAAGGAAGTTAATTCCATATTACTAATAAAATGCTTTTCCAACAAAAAGAGACATAAGCCTGGTTTATATGTACTCATAGAATTTTATAGCTAGAAGGGACCTTGAGAGGTCATCTAGGCCAAAGATGTCAGACACATGGCTGGGCCGCACGTGATCAACAATGCTCATGAGTGTGGCCTGAACCAGATTAAAATGTACTTCCTCTATGATTTTAATGTGTTGATGTATTATTAAAAAAAACAAAGCAAAACAAAACATACGTGTAGCTTTCTAAGTCAAGATGCAGCCTACAGGGATCCTTATGTATGGTTTTAGGGGCCCCTATTTCTATTTGAGCTTGATACTGCTGATCTAGCTCAACCCCTTCATTTTCTAAATGTGGAAAAAGACCCTGAGAAGGTAAGTGTCTTGTCACAGGGTAATAATTAATTTTAATTTAACAAGGATTTATGAGACATCTGCTGTATGTCAGGTACCGAGGTAGGTGCTAAAGATATAAAGATAAAAAATGAGAGTCCTTACTCTCCTCCTAAGGCAGTGGTTCTCAACCTTCCTAATGCCGCAACACTTTAATACAGTTCCTCGTGTTGTGGTGACCCCCAACCATAAATTGAACATAACCCACAGGTTGAAAACCGCTGTCCTAAGGGGAAACATATATACAGATGAGTAAATACAAAATGGCAATAGAGACCATCCCATGGAATGTATGCTGGTTTACCCAGGCTACTTCTGAAAAAACATACTTGCCTCTGAAAGATTTGTTTCTCTGGGATGATACAGTAAACACTAAGTAGTCCTTCACTCCTTGAGAGCTGAAGGGAGGGGAAGTGGGAGGTTGTGTCACAACTTCATCAGATGGGATCGTCCATAAAAACAAAAATGGCCCATTCAGTGGACCTTAAAAAGGGAGTGACTTTACCCTCCACCTCCCTTCCACTGTCCCATGTGGAAGTAGCTCCCCTTCCTAAGACTTCCTATGAGGGTAGATGAAGGACAGTACCATTTCTTCCATGCGGACGGTCTGGAGAATGCTCCCATGTGAAGCTAGGACAGAAGCTGCATGAGCTGAGTCTGGCTTCTGACCATCTTTCCCTGAGTAGAAATGACCCAGCAGCAATAACAAGATGGAAGTGTTTAGACTTGGAGGCAATTTTGTGACCCGGATTGTATGGAGATTCTTTATCTGAGTGGATGAACAATGACAGAGGGAGAAGTTCAACTCCTGACTGTCATTTCCAGAAGACACAGACCTAGAAGAAATTGTTTGACAGCGCAGAGCTGAGGTGAAATACAAAAAGTCTAGTCAGCAATTTCACAAACTGCATTCTGTCTTGATGTTTTAAGTATCAACTGCCTGGGAGAATATCGTAATAGTTATAAATTACTGTTTCTTTGACAATTTCTATCAAGGCATGTTTATGGGTCTGGTGTATGCTAAGAATTTCTTTTGTAAAGAAGAAATATGTAACTGTCCTATTCCTGATCTGCACTGTACATTTAATACTTTTCTACTCCCCCACTCCCACCCCAGGAGACCCTAATAAAATAGCCAAACCAGAACTATAAGTAATTTCCCCTGGGATGCTCGGGTCGAGGGTATAAAGAATCAGAATTTTCTCATTAGAGGCCAGGCTCCCCCAGGATTGAACTTGGTCTGCCTTCATGGGTCCAGAGCTGAGAGAGGTCACTTAGTGGAGAGGGGGAAGTCTCAGAGCCCTAGTCCCCTGGATCCATCAGTATTTCTTTATCAATATATTCTATACAAATAAATGGAAGAAATAGAATTGAACCCAGATTCTTTGACCCCAGAACCATTGATCTTTTCACTAAACCATGGTTAGTTTTTGGAAGAGTACCTTTAAAATCTCTGACACTCAATAAAGTTAAACTATTTCCTCTTAAGCTATTTTTGATATAGAGTTCTGCTGATATTAATGAAATTATTCCATGGGAAAGTACATAAACTCATAAAATGTTAGAGAATTTAAAGATCAGAGAGTCTAGCCCCCTTATTTTACAGAAAGGGAAACTAAGATCCAGAGAAGAAAAATTACTTTCCTAAGGTCGTATGGTTGTATTTATTTGAAATTGTCTGTTCCTTGATTTTTAACTTCAGAATTTTTTTTTAAAGACAGTCCTGGGTACTTTTGAGAACTGTCTGAAAATGCCCAGAAAAAATTTTCAATTCCAATTTGACCATCATGGTATATGCACTTTCTTTTCTGCATTTTTTCTTGGGTCATAGTTATTTGTATACATGTGATTCTTGCCTCCTCCAACAAGACTGTAAATCTCAAGTGGGCAAAGTTCATACTTTATTTCATTGTTGTATTGACAGAAGATGTGGGGTAGGTAGTAGAAAGGATGATAGACTTGAAATTAGGAAGGCCTGGGTTCCAATCTTCCCTCTGATATTTATTAGCTGTGTGACCATGGGTAAGTCACTAGTCCTTTGTTTCTTCACCTGTAAAATAGTGATAACAATATCTGTAACACCTATGCCAAATGAACATTGGATAAATGATCATTTGTTATTACCAGCTTAGTGGCTTGGTAAACATTTGTTTAACTGAATCAGGGAGAACTGGGTGAACGATAATTTCCATTGTTGATGGTAGATGTGGGAACACTGGAGACTGAAAGGTGTTACAATCATGTAAAGAAGTTCCTTAATTGATATGGCCTATTCACATACCTTGATTTTGAACCAAGCAGTAAATTTCTTTACTTTTTGTTGTTGTTATTTGTTAGATACATATAAGGCCCAACTCATGTTCTTTGATGTCTAAAGGTTCTTTTGTGATAATTAGCACATCATAATGATCTTAAATACAGGTTTTGGATAGGCCACATATGGCACTCCAGGCTGCCTTGGGTTCAGGGAACCTTATAGTTGCAGAAAAACTATAAGGTGTAGTGTTGATTTATGAGTTATCATAGTGAAATAACTCAATTTTTCAAGTTCCTAGTCCCCAAACAACTTGATGAGAATAAAGAGTGTGGACTCTATAACAGGCACCTGAAGTGCTCTTCCCATGCATGTGGACCATGCCTTACCAATTGGGCTTCAGACTGGGTCTGCCTCTTGATGAGTGATTGATTGGAGCTCAGAAGGTGAATCTTTTTCAAAGAAGTTCCCCTCGCTGGGGTTTATAAGAGCTAGCTGTGAAATTTTCTGGAGACCTTTTTTTGATGAGAGGGTAGGAGGGGGAGGGAAAAAAAGCAGCTTGAGGGAAAAGCACATAGTCAGTGGTTAGTGCTTGCCTAGGTCAACCTGGGAAAGAGTCATCAGTTCCAGACATTCTTTGGACTTTCTGTGTCCTTTTTGCAACAGAGATTTGAGCCTTAGGATCATGAGAATGGGTATTTCCAACCCTCTGGATGCCTTCTGGGTAATCCTGAATTCTAGAGTTCCCAAAAGATCAATAGTTCCTGAGTTCAAGAGTCTGAAGGTACCTATTGGAGAAAGAAAAGGATTGTCACCAGAAGATACCCCACATGCTAGGGTAAGGTGAGCTGGACCTTGACAACTTTGCTATTGCTGTCAATTACTAAGGTAGTGCAAGGCAGAAGTAAGTGGCAGTATTTATTCAGCAGTCCCACAAAGTGCCTTTCCTTCCAGTGGTAGTCTAATGAGTCCAATTGGGTATCTGAGACAATATATAATGCCTGGAACACGTTCAGTCATTTCAGTTGTGTCCAACACTTTATGACCCCATTTGGAGTTTTCTTGGCAAAGAAACTGGAGTGACTTGCCATTTTCTTCTTCAGCTCATTTACAGATGAGGAAACTGAGGCAAACAGGGCTAAGTGACTTGCCCAGGGTCACACAGCTAAGTAAGTGTCTCAGGCCAGAGTTGGACTCAGGAACATAGTAGGTCCTTAATAAATACTTATGCTTCTCTCCCTATTTGAGTGCTTTATGTTTCTGGCTATTTTTCCTAAAGGCTCTTGTGAGTCATTAGTGTCTTATCTACATTTTCTGTGGAAAAGGAAATAAAGACCACTCTTGATTACCATATTGTATATTGAGTATCTGTATAAGAGTAGAGCCGTTACTATCCAATTTGGGGAAAACCTAGACAAGGGCCACACTGAGGCTTTATTCAGATTTCCCCAGAGTTTTACTGCAGACTGGAGGCTAGCCAAAGAGAGTACGTGACCCTTTCAGGTCAGACTCCCAGGATTGAACCCAACCTATGTCAGTTTAAAGTCCCTGGGGTCTTGTGCCATGGGATATATAAATAGTAGCAAGTAGCATAAATCTTCTGACTCTGAATCCAGCCTCTCCTCATTTAGATTAGGGTCCTACAAATCCATACTTCCCCTCTTCCACAGAAAACATGAATCTCACTATCCCAGAGAAACAGGAGATGGAAGACTGGTGTTGAGATAGGTTCCACATTTTTAATAATTCACTTAGGATTTTGCTTCAGCAAACATTTTTCCATTCTCCAGAGGTGATCTATTTCCCCTGATACACACTTCCCCATTGCATTCTGGGACCTGTTGCATTGTGCACAGATGTCCGTAAATGGCCACTGAATAAGCAAAGTATTGATGTCGGGGAGGAGAGAAAAATGATCTCTAGACCACAACTAATTATTTGGTTGGAAAAAGAAAATACTTTCCTTGTTGTTCATCCCTTTGTTTTTCTAGAATCTTGCTTACATGTTGCCTATCAAAGGGTAACCCCCTCCTTTGTGTCACTGGCTCAGACCTTGTAGATGCTAGCTGAAATCACACATTAGGTCTCTATCAAAACTGAAGACGATATGCTTTTCATTAACATCCTTGGGCTACAGCCAGTTTGAAGCAATGTGAAAATAGACAAAAGTGGCAGGAGCTGTAAATAGATGTCTGCCCTTTCCCCCCCTCTTTTGTGCAATATTTGTAAACATATGGTACGAATTAAGGAAATCAAGATGCTTTTCAAAATGTAATTTATTACACTGACTTTGAAATAAAGGAAAACAAGTATAAAATAGGGAACAGCGTGATCTGTTCTGCAGGGTTGAGAGTTCTAACTCTCATTGTTGATCTGGCCTTTTACCATGTAGCCATGAGCAAATCACTTAAAGCTTCTTGCCTCAGTTTCTTCCTCTGTAAAGAGGGAGTGATCATGCTCCCTACCTCACAAAGAGGTTGTGGTCAAGAGCTGACTTTCAGCTCGTTGGGTGAATGGTGTCACTTAACTTAAGATGGTGAGATTTAGAACTGAAAGGGCTTCCTCTTGCCCAAAATTTGGTTTTAAGATTCGCTCAGATGTCATAATCTGATCGAGAGACACTTATAATAACTGACATTTCTACAACCCTTGGAGGTTTAGAAATTATTTTCCACCCCATAAGGTAGTTAGTGCATGTATATTATTATTATTACTCCTATTTTCCAGATGAAATAATGGATGTTTAGAGAATTAAATGAATTAAATTGTTTACGTCATTAATAAGTGTCACAGCTAGATTTGAACCTAGGTCTCCTGACTCTAAGTCAATACTCTTTGCACTGTTTAATTCTGCCTCTATGACATTTATAAAATCAGAGAGATTCCAAACAGCAGTGGATTTCCTATTTTTATTATAACATTTTCATTTTCTCCTCATTCTTTAATCTTAGAAACATCTAGATGATATAGTACGCAGAATATGGAACCTGTTGTCAGAAAGACCGGAGTTCAAATCCTACCTCAGACATTTACTAGCTGTGTGACCCTGGGCAAGTCACTTACCCTCTATCTGCCTTGGTTTCCTCATCTCTAAAATGATAATAATGATAACGCCTATTCCCAGGATTTTTTGAGGACTAAATGAGATAATAATTGCAAAATGCTTAGCATAGTGCCTGGTACCTAGTAGGTGCTAGATAATGCTAGCTAGCATCAGCATCATCATCAACATCATGATAATCTACTTGGAAAATCTTTTGAAAATCCTGTTCTGTAGGATAGTGCTTTTGTCAGTCTTGCTGCATGGGTTTATCAAGGTAAATTCCCTTAAGGGTGTTTGATTATAAATTAATTAATTCATCACTTGAATATCTCCCTTTCAAGTTCTTCCCCAGCATATTAGTCTTCAAAATTCAATAGCCTCCTGACTCAAAACGCAAAAGTTTTTTCCATTTAGGGATTCTAGCTAACTATTCTGCCTTACATCCACAGAAAATATGAATCTCACTATCATGGAGAAAAGGGAGTTCAATAAACATTGCCTACACTCCCTACTATGGCTCCATATGCTGACATTCTATGAGAGATACCAGGAAGAATAAGACGTAGTCCCTGCCCTCAAGGAGCTTATAATCTAATGGAGGAGACAGAACCTATGCATGTGAAAAATTAAGTAACAATATGCCAATATTTAGGGCAGCTAGGTGATGCATTGGGTAGAGTGCCAGGTATGGAATCAGGAAGAACTAAATTCAAATCCAGCCTTGGACACTTACTAACTGTGTGACCCTGGGCAAGTCACTTAACCTCTCTTTACCTCATCTATTAAATGATGTGGAGAAGGAATGGCAAACTCCAGTATCCTTTGCCAAGAAAACCCCAAATGGGGTCGTGAAGACTAAACAAACAACAACAAATGTCAGAACCTCAAGGATCTATGATTTTATTGTTGTTTGTTTAGTGGGTAAGTCACTTGAAGCCTCAGAAACTCCAAAGTGACTCATACCATATCAATAACTGGTAAGTGCCATAGATGGGATTGAACAGAGCATCTACCTGATTCTAAGTCTGGCACTTGATCCATTCCTCTCTAAGTAACAAAATGCATGTTAAATAATACTGTTATTTAATGGCACGATTTCAAATTATTCACATGGTGAGAGTACAAGAGATGTCATAAAGTGCTAGGTATCTCAGAATCAATGACCACAGCGCCTAATATCAATAAAATCACAGGCGGGGTCTCTATCACTAATAATGACAAATAAAGAGCTTTTAAGTTAGCAAAGCATTTTTTATGCATCTCTCATTTTGAGCCTCACAGCAGCCCAGTGAGGTAAGCGCTATAGGGATTGCTATCTTTATTTTTAAAGACTGTTTCGGAAAGTGAAGCTCAGAAATGTTAGGGGAGTCAGAAAGACCTGAGTTCAAATGTGGCCTCAGACATTGATTAAGCTGTATGACCCTGGGCAAGTCATCTAACCTCTTCCTGTCTCAGTTTCCTCATCTGTAAAATGGGGATAACAATAACACCTGCCTTACAGGATTTTGGTGTTGATAAAAATGAGGTATTTGTAAAGCTCTTTGCAAACTTTAAAGTGCCATGTAAGTGTTAGCTATTATTATTTTTATTACTTAATCCTGTTTGCCTCAGTTTCCTCATCTGTAAAAGGAGCTGAAAATGAAAATGACAAACCATTCCAGTATCTTTGCCAAGAAAACCCCAGGTGGGGTCGCAAGGAGTCAGACACAGCCGAAACAACAACAACTTCCTGACTCTAGACCCCAGGCCCAGGACTCTATCCTTTGTGCCATCAACTGCCTTTCTTAGCCAGCTTGGTCAAGGTCTTACAATCTTACAGCTGCACCAGAACCCAGGTTCTCAGCCTCCAAATCCAGTTTAAAAAAAAATCTTTTCACTCTACTATCTTCTGTCACTTCAAACAATTCAGCCTGCCAGGTATGTTTGAATACAAAGTTCGGCTGTGACCTATCCTCTTGAATCTTTCATGACTCACTACCTAAAAATGTAGTGATTCTTGGACAATTTAAAATCATCTTGTGGAATCTCCTGCAGAAGTATAGAAACATTCAGTTCTCCTTTCCACTTGGAGAAGGTTCTGGTTGCATGGTCTTCCTAGTGGTGGACCATTTCTATCAATGCCTCTCTTTTCTAGTTAAATTATTTAAATCCATCCTGAACCAAACATGTGCTATTGCCTGCAACCAACACAGTATCCCTGGCAGTGTCTGTATTTGGGTTAGAGAAGATCTATTATGCTATTTGGATTGTATCAAAGTGGGCCCAGGTGTTGTTTGCCTGGGATTGTTGTATCAGAGAGGGATTCATCATTAGGATCAGGGTAAACAGAAATGGAGAACCAGTACATTTTGACCTATTTCCATCCTGGTAGGCATGTCAGGAGTTTTCACAGAGATGAGATGCTACACATATTCTCTGTGGCTCCAGAGGACAGAACTAAGACCAATGAGTGGTAATTATACACATGTAGACTTCATTCAGCTCAAAATGAGGAAGAATTTAATGATTATTACATCTGATCACTAAGGGACCTGAATGCTTTCTTAGTTGGTTAGATAGCTCCCAATTTCTGGAAGTATTCAAACACAAGCTGGACATCATCTATCAGGGAACTAATGTTTTCCAGAAGTGGAATGAGTTTCCTTGGGGAATATATGCCTTGGTAGATAATTGAGTTCACCTTTTCCATCTTTCAAACAAAGGATGCACGATCACTTGTTCGTACAAGAGAGGTTGAATGGGAAGTCCTTCGTCATTCTGATGAGTTTTCCAATCATCTTGATGAATTAAAGAGGGTGACATTGGGGAAGTGCCATCTTATGGGGGGGGGGGGGAATCTGATACTGTGCTTACAGGACATAAAGAACTCCTGTGACTTGGTTGCCTCAAATATAATTGGCTGATTGGGACTCAGGGGAAGGATTATCATTGGAGGAAGGTCCCGCTTTATAGAAGTGAGCTGTGAGCCCACAATAGTGGATTCTCTCTTCTCTCCTACCCTTCTCTACTGCACAGGTGATGGACCTATTCCCATGCACAGTTTCCTTCCTCAACTTTAAGAGGATTGTGACTTGCTGCAGAGGCACATGGCTGAACTTACATGTAACACGAGAAGGTAGCTCATGGACAATGTTCACTTGTGAGTTCCAGCTCCCATCTGGAGAGGTAGACTTTTAAATTCCTGAAAGCATGATCTGACAATGTAGATTTATAGCTGTGGGAGACAAATGTTTATGGAAGCACCATCTTTGAGAGTTGTATCATGAATAACTCCATATTTTACAATGTCCCAGTTCAAGAGCTCAGAGATCATGCCTTTCAGACAGTGAAGGGAATTTATTGATGCATCATTCTCCTTAGAGCAAGAATTGTCCACATAATTCTATATAGCCTCCTTCTTGGACAGCAGAGTCAGTGAATTACTCAGAAAGGGCAGGTCTCATATGAAGGAGAAGCCTCAACAGTTTCCTGGCCTTCCCCCACCCTTATATCTACCTTATGTGAGGAGTCGCTAGATGGTACTATGAGTCTTAGTAGGATAGGGTGGTGGTATATAGGACTCTGTATGAAACAAAGCTTCACTGGAATGTCCCCTGGGCAACTCTACATTCACTTCCATTTCAGGGGTCTACTAATGGGTTATTTGAGTGTTTATAAGTCCCAGTGAGTTGTTTGAATCTTTTTCATTGTATATGGTGTGGAATAAAGACTGTGATATACCTGAAATGCATTTAGTATCTTGAGTGTTAACACAGGAACTGTGACCTCTTTTACTGATATTTGGGGAAACATGCATATGAACTCTATACTGATTATATTAGTAGGTTTTCCTGGAGCAACTGCAGAAGGGCAAAATTAGGCATTTTATGTTTTTTTGTTCTTTTTTGACAAGCTAAAGAAAGACAATGATTCTTTTGCAGTCAACCTTGATGATCAGACTTGGTCCATGTGAACCTAGAATCTTTTGGTGATTCTGGGCCATAAGTGTCATCTGGTATGCTGTAAAGAGACTTCTTGGTCAGACGGAGATTAGACTAGAGGACAACTGAGTTTCCTTCTAGTTCTGAAATTCTAAGTTGTTTTGGTAAAGTAGTATTCCTTAATTGCAGGTGTGCAGACACTGAGCTATATCAGAAATCTCAACCTGCCTGAGCGAACTTTGAAGATTACTTATGCTTTTGTTGGTGGTGGTGGTCTCTTGTTTCCGTTGTGTCTAACTCTTTGTGACCCCATTATTTTTGGTTTTCTTGGCAAAGATACTGGAGTAGTTTGCCATTTCTTTCTTCACCTCAGTTTACAGATGAGGAAACTGAGGCAAACAGGGTTAAGTGACTTGCCCAGGGTCACATAGCTAGTAAATGTCTGAGGTCAAATTTGAACTCAGGTCTTCCTGATTCCAGGCCTGGTGCTCTATCCACTGTGCCACCTAGCTGCTCTACTTTCTTATGCTACTGGCTTCTAAAACCCCACTAACTCAGAATCTTCAGCTTTGTCGCTCCTTTGTCCCAGGAGAGGTTTTGTTATAGTAGTATTTCTTCTTTGTGAAGAGAAACAAAGATTAAACTGGAAAATGTGCAATTTGAGTTTTAAACTGTTGGACTAGATGTTTAAGATTCCTCTCAGTTCTAGGAGTTTTAGATTTTTTTTTTCCCCTAGGGAAGAGGATTGTAAGGGATTGTTGTTCCACATTAAAAAATCCATATGGTATTTCATAGTACAATGGACTTATTGCATATCTCTAATGGTGATGGAAAATCTGTCTGCTTTTGTTTTGAACATATACTTTAGTCATACGAAATAAGATATTTTATTTCTAATATCCCAAATTAGCCAAAGGCAAATTTCCTAGCCCTTTCTCACTGACCCCAAATCAAAAAGTTAGAACCAGGGATCATGTGAGATTACCTTTTGCTATAATCCAGTATTTCCAAGAATCAGTCATTTCAATGAAGTGGGTATTTCCTCCAGAGCTGCAGATCATAGCCTATCCTACCCTTCTCTTCTAGTCTGATACATTCAGCACGAACTTGCCAAGTCAACACAAGCAAGTTTGATAATGTTTGGTACAAAGCATGATATTTTTTCCGATACTGATTCCAGCATCTTTTCCATTTTAAACTTACCTTTTTGAATCTTTTCCTTGCTGTTTTGTTTCAAAAAGTTTGCTATGATTAAAAGCATTTCTCTTAGGAGAAATTAAGATTGGCCTTTGGAGAAGGGGAGGGGAAGCCTCAGTTAAAATATGAAATATCGCACAAATGCAAGGATTTGGTTGACCATAGAGCCTTTGATCATGAAAAAAAGATGAAATCCTAGATTATTTTCTAGATGAAATTCTAGCCTGGATGACCTGTCTCAGTCATTTGTATTCTGAGTTTCTATGATTCTATGGTTTGGAATTAGAAATCTTAAGATAACTGACATGGTTTGTTTTCTTCCCTTATTTACCCTGGCAAGGGGACTAGGTAGCAGAGAGAGTCTTAGATACTCACAGTAGACCAGTGGAAGCCAGGAAACTCTTGCATTTATTCTTGTCTATCCCACTTGAAGAATAAAGAAAGAACAAATATTTCATATTAGAATGGCGATGTAAACATATTTTAATTCTCTATTATGATAAAATCTAGAACAGGACTCAACATGAACAGGCATTATTTTTTCCCCAAAATCTGAGATTTCTTCAGTTTAGGGAGCTCCCTTGTGTGGAAAGCCCTTCTATCATTGCAAATCATCAACTTATCTATAACTTAAAATGTTAGAGAGCTGACTGGAGGATTAAGATTTTAAGTAACTTACCATAGCCACACAACCAGTACATGTCAGAAGTAGGACCTGAACCCAGATCTTCCTTCCTCCAAGGATGGCCTCCTATGCACTGTGTTATACTGTTTCTCTCATTGGGTATGAAAATGTTAATTACTAAAAAATGTGTATAATTTTAAAAAATGCATGTTCTATTTTCTTAGTCTGGGATTTCATTCAAAGTTTGTAGAGAACTTCTAGGAGTCTCCCCAGGCTCTGCTAATGGAATGTTTCCCTCTCCTATAAATAAATAAAATGGGGGAGATGTAGAGGACTTTCAGGGGCCCCCAGCCCCACTAATGGAATGTTCCCCTCTCCTTTACAAACTTCTATAAGGTCACTAGGCAGATAATCAGGAGGAGGAATAGTCTTGTTTATTGATGCCTCTGGACATGGTCCTATGAATAACTAAGGAAGATTCTGGGAAGTTAATCAGCAAGTCTTGTTTGTGACTCCTTGTTTGTTTGTGCCTCCAAACGGTGGTCCTAGGGTAAAGTCTTAATGAATAACTAGCCTTAGGCTAGGGTAAGGAGTAATCAAGACCAAAGGAGGGTCTTTGTATTTTGTCTACATTTTTTTCTGGTTAGGTAAGATCTTCTGCTAGGGGCATATAAACCTTGTAAGTTCCTTGTATCTTTGGCTCTGTATGAAATGGCTCTGGAATAAACAGACTATGGAATACACCCCTGTCTCTTTATTCACTGGTTGCTAGCCCACTCAACTATGCTGGTCGCAGTAAAAATTCCTAGTCTATAATTTTGTTCAAAGGAAAGAGAATATATACACTCAAAGAAATACTTTTTAAAAATTAAATTGTGCTTTATTTTCAAGCAAAGATTTACTTTCTTTCCCTCTCTCCCCTTGCCAATTGGGAAAGTAAGAAAATTAAGATCCATATTACAAATAGGGAATAGTCAAGCAAAACAAATTCTTGAATTGTGTTAAAAAATATGTCTCACTCTGCCCTCTAAGCCTTTCACCTCACTTTCAGGAAGTGGGTGGCATATTTCATGGGTCCTTTGGAATCATGGTTGGCCATTATGCTGATCAGACTTTGTACATCTTTCAAAGTTGTTTGTCTATATGATATTGTTGCTGTTATATAAATTGTTCTCTTGGTTCTGCTCACCTCACTGAAATACTCTTGCTTTATACTTACAATGCACCCTTTAGATCACAAATCCCAGACAAAGGAGAACTCATCCATCTCCAGGAATGGGAAGACAGACAAGTGACTAGGGAGGTTATCATCTTTTTCAGATAGAACTGAAGGCTGAAGACATTAGTCAAAGTCACCTACTGATTCTCTAGCTAGTCTAAATCTAACAGAAGAGAGGGAGACAGTTGTTAAATCTTTGTTCATTACCTCAACTCTTGGTCCTGGCATTTATGTTTCTTAAAATGAATTGGTTGTTGCAAGTTGCCTCTCCTAATTCCAGAAAAATGAAATTGAGATGATTTCCTCGTGAGTGGCAAGGTTATGATTCGGATTTGGATTCATGGGTATATTAGTGCAAAGTAAAATAAGGTGCATGTTGTCTTTTCGTGTGATTTAGACTAATGTTATCAATATTCTGACAGCAGTGGTGTCTCCCTGGCTTTGAGATTGCCAAGCTGGGATAGAGGAAATGTCAAAGGAAAGAATAGATTAAGAGCTATGAATAAAAGCTCATTTTTGCTGCATTCCATGTCCTAATGAGTTGTTCGGTATCTATTTTTATTGTTCCACTTAGCACTGTTGAAGGAGTGTGGTTTTCAGATCTGCGATTTGGATTACAGTACAAGAAACAGTGGAAGGGTGAAGGGTGGGGGTGAGGGTCAAAAACCAGGCCAAAGACCCTGTCTTGAAATATTCAGTGATGTGTGATCTCTACCTCCTTCCTCCTCCAGCGTCTCCTCCCCTCCCAGCCCCATTGTTCTAATATATATTAAATTCAGCCATGAGTCTGGGCTGGAGCCCATTTTAAGCAGAAAACTAATACATAGAATTCATCATCTTGCTAGTTGAAGGGCCATACTGTTTTCTTTTCTCTGTCAGACAACAGCTACCATATGGACTGAGCTCAAGCTAGGCAGCTACTAAATTACAAACACTCCTTTGACTGTGAATTGAATAGAAAAAGGATGTCAGTTATTGCTTTCCCCCTGTGGCCACACCACAAGTGCACCTGCAGTAAGAGACTGGTATTCAACCCTGTGAAAAGCATCAAATGCTTCTATTGTTAGACAGGAAAAACACATACACACTGAGTCTAACCTTGGCTTTCCTCGCCCAGCTCCTATCAGTTAGAAGATTATAAAGAGATAAGAGCAAACCTCCTAGGTTTACAAGTGAGTTGCTTGAAGTTGTGCATTTAGGCACTGATCAACAAGCCTCTCTGTTTTCAATAAATGAAAAAAAATTGGCTCTGGAAGATGGAACAATACAAAGTGGTTCTTTTCCCTCTAACCAAATTCACTGGTGTCAATTTACGCTGTGTTTGTCATTCCAAAGAAGTAGGATTGCTATTCGTCATGACAAAAGCATAACTCAGGTCTGGGGTCCTGTACCCAATGGTCCCTAAATGTATCCCAAATGATCCAATCAGAAATGTCAAAATGGAACAAAAGAGTTGTTTTTTTGGGTTTTGGTTTTTTGGTTTGTTTTTGCTTTTTTGCTTCTTGTCTGGGCAAAGAACGGATATTACTTAGCTTTCTTTCCTTTCCTCCCCCAGGCAGGTTTGAACTAGAGTCTTCACTCAAAGGTACAAAGGGGATGATAGAGGCAGGGGTGATGGTAGATGGAAGCAGAGAGACTGGATAGTCCATTAAATGAGACAGCTGTGCCGTTCAATATTCCCCAGCATGAGAGTGACAGCATGTTCATCTGCAGCTGCTGCTGTCAAAGTCCTGTGGCACGTCCATTGTGCTCCAGCAACATTGGTGGGAATGGGCTTCTAGCACCCATCTGCATTAACTTTTTTGTTTCTTGATGTAGCTCTGCTCATTAAAGTGGGCAGAATATTTTGTCTCCCTTAAATCAGAATAGACTGAATAATTAGGAATCACAGAACCACAGTGATGGGACTAAATGGCACATTAAAGGTCACCTAGTCCAACATCCTCATTTTACAGATGAGGAAACTGAGACCCAGAAAAGTTAAGTGACTTGTCCAAATTCACACAGATAATAAACATCAGGGATGGGATATGAAGCCAGTTCTTCTTTCTGCAAAGTAAATGCCCTCCCTATCCACTGTACCGCACTGAATTAGCACCTTGGTCTATCATTAGCAAAATGGTGTAGCTGATAAGTTGCACCCATTTTTCTGCCCAGTCCCCTGGTAGATGGATTTTCTCATTACAAAAACACTGTCTTTACATTAGAAAAATATTTATCTTAATAATTAAGAAATTTGTGGTAGTGAGAATGGAGTTAACAATGAAAGCTTCAAGATATTGTTTGTTCTCATCCTGCTGCAAGACTGGGGGAGGAATTAATTCTTCGTAATGATATCATCCATCCACAAATTCAGTGTAAAAATAAGTCATTGCAAAGCGTAGAATTGTAATCATCTTGGACATTTTACAGCACTTTACAGTTTAAAAAACCCTTTCAAATATAATGTCATGCAATCTGTGCAACAATCTAGCCATGTAAGCAGTTCGATATACGATAAAGATCATTGGAATCAAGAATTAGGAGACCAGAGTTGGTGTTACTTATTAGCTTTCCCCCCAACCCTCTTCTCTTCTTAAATTTCCTGTTACTGTCAAGCGCACCACCATCTTAGTCTTGCAACTGAGATATCATCTTCAACTTGGCATTCTTTCTCACCCTGCCCCCTCCACATCCAATCTATTCCTTGCTAAAGCCTGTTAATATGACCTTCATATCATCTCACATGTAATCCTCCTCCTCGGATTTCAGAAAAAACCTGAAAAGACTTACATGAACAGATACTGAGTGAAGTGAGCAGAACCAGGAGAACATTGTACATAGTAACAGCAACATTATGTGATGACCAACTTTGATAGACTCAGCTCTTGTCAGCAATACAATGATTTGAGACAATTCCAAAACACTCATGATGGAAAATGCTATCCACATCCAGAGAAAGAACTATGGAGATTGAAAGCAGATTGAAGCATACTGTTTTCTCTCTCTTTTTTATTTCTCGTGGTTTTCCCCTTTTGTTCTGATTCTTCTTTCACAACATGACTAATGTGGTAATATGTTTAATATGATTGTACATGCATAGCTGTAGAACCTATATCAGGTTGCTTGTCATCTTGGGGAAGAGGCAGGAAAGGAAGGAGAAAAAAAATGGAACTCAAAATCTTATAAAAGTGTATATTGAAAACTATCTTTACATGTAATTGGAAAAACTAAAATACTACTAAGTGAAAAAAATAATTAAAAAAAATAATCCCCCTTCTCTCCTCTGACATTGCCCCCACCCTGATACAGGCCTTCATCACCTTGTACCTGGATTATCGCAGTTACCTACAGGTTGGTCTCCCTGCCACACTCCAATCCATCCTTCACTCAGTTGCCAAAGTGATCTTCCTAAAGCTCAGGTCTGATAATGTCATCCTTGTTACTCAGTAAGCTCCAGTGGTTCCTTATCACTTATACATACATACATACACACACACACATAATGTGTGTATGTGCATATGTGTATGTGTGCACACATGCACACATGTGTATATGTGCTGTGTATACACATATGTGCACATGCATACACGTGCATATACATATACACACATGTGTATGCACATGCACATACACTCTGATGTTCCAAGTTTTTCATAACCAGTCCCCCTGCCCTACCTTTGCCTTTTCAATCTTCTTATGGTTTACACCCTCTCGCTTGCCCAAGTACCCTACAATCTAAGAGCACTTTCCCCACTCTGGCTTTTGCATTGGCTCTTCACCCATGCCTGGAATTCTCCCCCTGCTCGGGCTTCCCCAGCTTCCTTCAAGTCCAAGCTAAGATACTCCTGTCTACAAGAATCCTTCCCAATCATCCTTTACTCCGCTGTCTTCCCCTGCTGATTATTTCTCACTCATCCTTCACACACAGCTTGCTTGTACACCATCATTTGTAGGTTATCTCTCCATCAGACTGTGAGCTCCTCGAGGGCAGGGGCTATCTCTTGGATTTCTTTAGTAAATGTTTCTTGATTGTCACTGTTGCTGGTAGAAAAATGATTTCATTCTTTTAATTGTTAATTCCCGCATTCTCTATTTGTAGACTGTAGAAAAAGTCACTTAAACTCTGCCTGCCCCTGCAACTCATGAAGCCTATACATTGCAAAGTGTAGCTTATCTATACTGGCAGAGGAACCCCTTACTCACTGAGAAGAGCCTTATTCTGATGAAATCCTACAGGAGGCTTTAGTTTCCTTAAGGACAAAACTGCACTGCCTGCCCAAAAGGTTGTTTAATGAACAAACTGCCATGTAAATTGTAATGTGCCGTATACACGGAAGCTAATTGCCCTTTTATGGAATCAGTCAACAAGTCTATGTTGAATTCCTGTTATGTGTCAAACACTCTACTAGGCACTGGGGATACCAGAGAAAAGATAAACCATCTCTGCCTTCAAAAAGTGCACGTTCAATTGAGAAAGCAATGTGTACTTATATAAATATATGCAGCTTTTCCCCCAACATGACGCCAAAGGCGAAGAAGGAAGCCGTTGTCCCCCGCAAGACAGAAGCCAAGTCCAAGGCCTTGAAGGCCAAGAAGGTGGTGCTGAAGGGTGTCCATAGCCACAAAAAGAAGAAGATCAGAACATCCCCCACCTTCTGGCGACCCAAGACACTAAGACTTCCAAGGCAGCCCAAATGCCCTTGGAAAAGTGCCCCTCGGAGAAACAAGCTTGATCACTATGCCATCATTAAGTTTCCCTTGACCACCGAGTCTGCTATGAAGAAGATTGAGGACAACAACACCCTAGTCTTCATTGTGGACGTCAAGGCCAACAAGCATCAGATTAAGCAGGCCGTAAAGAAGCTGTATAACATCGATTTAGCCAAGGTCAACACACTGATCCAGCTTGATGTAGAGAAGAAGGCCTATGTCCGTCTTGCTCCAGACTATGATGCATTAGATGTTGCCAACAAAATTGGAATCATCTAACTTACTGTGTCCAGCTGTGTCCCATTCCACCTACAATAAAAAGTTTTACAGAAAAAAAAATAATAAATATATGCAAAAACTATACGAAATAAAGGGGCATCCAGGTGACATAGTGGATGGAATGCCAGGCCTGCAGTCAGGAAGACCTGAGTTCAAATCTGGCCTCAGACACTTACTAGCTGTGTGACCCTGGGCACCCTGCCTTAGTTTCCTCATCTGTAAAATGGGTTGCAGAAGAAAATGGCAAACCACTCCAGTGTCTTCACCAAGAAAACCCCAAATGGGATCATGAAAAGTCAGACATGACTGAACAACAAATTCAAATGGGGGAGAGGGGATTAGGGTTAGGGCAAAGCGTACCCCTCTAGTAATGTAGAAGGTGAAGTTTAAGATGAGATTTGAAGGAAACTAGGGATTCTTAAGTGAGGGAAATTAGGAGGAGGTGTGTTTGAGATGTGAGGGACAAGGCAAGGAGCCAAGAGATATAGAGTGTCATGTGTGAGCAACAGTAGGAGGGCCAGTTTGTCTGGACCATAGACTGCATGATGGGGGATAATGTATTTATGGCTAGAGATGTAAGCCAGATTATGAAGGAATTTAAATGCCAATGAGTGTGTGTGTGTGTGTGTGTGTGTGTGTGTGTGTATTCTAGAGGGAATAGCAATTTATTTGTTTGTTTGTTTGTTGAATGGGAGCATCCCAGAGAGATTAATTCACTTGCCCAGTTACACAGTAATTATTGGCAGAATATGGAATGTAAAGACAGTGGTTTTTCTCATTATGTAACAATGAACCTTCACCCCAGAAGATGTGCTAAAGGCAATCTGCACAGAGGTACAGAGTCCCATTTAAGTTCAACTGCAGAATCTCATCTAAGTCCAACCCAAACCAGTACAGGGAACCATATTTGCCAGATCCCATTTACAACATTGCCAAGAAGAGGGCACTTAGTTTCCATTGGAAGATTTCCTCCAAAAAGGAGTACCTACTACCTCCTGAGGCAGGCCTTTCCTGTTTTGGACAGTGCTATGTGTTAGGTTGGTTTTCCTAACATCAAACCTATCTCTGTGTTAGGTTGGTTTTCCTAACATCAAACCTATCTCTCAGCAACTTCTACCCATGGCTCAGGGTTTGCTTCATTATTTCAAAGTGCCGAGTCCTTCACAAGTAACCATGTTTCTCCAGAAGTGTCCAGGGCAAAGGCCCAACATTCCATGAGGTGTGCTTTAGCTAGAGCAGACCAGGGATACTTGCGGTTTTCCTCTATTGCCTGCAAACTTGCTAAACCTATCATCTAGGTACTCATCTGAGTCATTGATAAGAATATTGAACAGGATGAGACTCAAACCATACTTGTGGGTGCATTCCACACTGACACAAACTCCTGAACCACGATTCTTTGGGTCAGATCATTCAACTTATTGCAAATCTATTTATAGTTTTAAAAGTACTTTTGTCTTATATACTCACATATTTACATACTTGCTACCCTCCTGCATATTTACATATGGGGAACCTGAGGCCCAGAAAAAGAAGTAAGGTGACCTGCTTGGAGTCACACAGCTAGTAAGCCACTGAAATGTAGCTAGGTGCCTTTCCAGGTGCCTTTCCCAGCTCACTGCCGTCCTGCTATGCTATATAATTTCTCTAAGTAAATTTGCCAAGTTGGTAAAAAAACAAAATTAATCTGCTACCTCTGTAGATCTTTCCTTGATCTCTCTCTGGTCAGGAACTCTCATGTAGAATTAGTGATGGCAATGACTATTGGCTGTAAACTCCTCACCTCTACCAGAAATCATGAAGACTCTTGACAAATGGTTTCTTGTCATTCAGTTTAGGTTAGATTGTCTTGGGGGAGAGGATGGTGCTTTGTTTCCCTCTGAGAATTGTTTGCAGTGTGCTCCCTTGATAGTAATTCCCATCCCAGCAATGCCTGCTGAGTCAAATCCAGGACCAGAACACCACAGCTGTTATCGGCCAAGAGATCAATATATTTAATTTAACAAAACCCAACAGTTAAGCATACCACTCGTATACTGAATGATTCATGTTTGACTGCATTATTTCACTCATTTCAAAATTTCCTTCCTCTCTATAGTGTCAATTGTAGACTCCCCTAGAAAGTGATAATAATAAGAAATAGTGATAATAAGAAGTGCTAATAATAAGAAATAAGAAATAGTTTTCAACGAGTGACCTTGATTTCTGGGACAAACATTGGCACGTGATTTTCTCTTGCATGCAGGACAATGTGGGTTGATAGTGATTTTCCTTATATTGATAACTGCTCATCTTACTTTGGAGACAACAGTATACATACATCTCTCAGGAAGAGTTTGCCTGCCAAGAGTGATCTTGATCTTGCCCTAAGTTTTTGAGGGGTGGAGATAGGGTAGGAGTTGGGAAAGAGGGTGTAACTGTGGAGATTAATGGGTAGGGTCAGGTTCCACATCACAGAGTCCATAACATCCCCTGTGGTCTGCAGTTGGTGAATCACGATCGCTGTGTTATTCTTGGCAAGAGAGTCAGTAAGGGGAATGACTTGGCCCAGAAAGGACTGGCCCACGACTGTTGTGTTAGTGGCCCAGATATACAGATCTTGCTAATCTAAGATCCATGACATAATTGTACTTAGATGTGAGTGAAGTTTTCTTCATTTCCAGTTTGTCTGCTTGGATGGTAAGAAGTTGGTTGGAAAGCTTTGAATTTGGTGTGAGGGATTTTGATCTAAATGGAGAGCATTCCACAAAATAGCCTATGCATGATGGAAACTTAGATTTTTTAATGACCTACCCCAGGACATGCACCATGATAAGTGTGCCCTATGTCATTGTCACTCTAATGCATATCAGGGAAGACAGACCATTGTATCTAATCCACTTCTTGCTCGTAAAATCTGAGACTAAAAGTAAAAATTATTTGTTCAGCCCAAACTTGAACAGGAACCTCCCCACAGTATCCCCAACGGCGAATCATCAAAAGCTACCTCCATGGAGTAGAAAGAGCATTGCTCTGGGAGATGGGAAAACCTAAGTTGGGATCTCATTTCATCCTTCCTCTCCTCCAAATTATCTGTTTTTGTTGAGGCCGTAATGATCCTTTTAGTCTCCCATGTTAGAAATCTCAGTCGTCTAACATTCTTCCTTCTCCTTCATCTCTCATATCTAATCAGTTGCCAAGTCCTGTTGATTCTACTTTCATGACATTTCTTTCATTTATCCCATTTCTCCATTAATCCTCATCATCTCTTTGCCTGTGCATTTACCCTGGGGGGGTGGTGGTGGTGGTGGTAAATAATTAACACGCTCTAAATCATCATTCCCTCCCTATCTCAGTAATTTTGAACCCCTGGCTGCCACTGTTTACATCTTGTTCTTGGTCCCTCTTATTACCAACCCCCTCAACCCAACCCCGACAATGTCCTGTTCTTAAACTACTCACCCTTTCCACTATGTTCTCTGGAGTGACAGCTGCACATCTCTTCTCCTTTGAGAGGCTAAACTCTTTGAGAAGACTGCATATGATCATTATCCCATTTCATTTCTTCTCACTCTCTTCTTAAGTTTCTGGATTCTGGTTTTCATCATCATCATTCAATGGAAACTGCTCTCTCCAAAGTTACTGATGACCTCTCAAGTCCCAAATCTTATCACCTCTTCTCAGTCTTCTTCCTTCTTGACCTCTTTGCTGCCTTTGACACTGTTGATCACCCTCTTCTCCTTGATACTCTCTTTCCTCTAGGTTTTCATGACACTGCTCTGTCCTGATTCTCCTCATTATCTGTCTGACTGCTCTTTCTTGGTCTTTGTTGGATTTCCCTCCAGGTCAAGCATACTAACTAGGGGTATCCCTAAAGCCCCAGAACCTTTTCTCTATACCATTTAATGAGGTGATCTTATCGGCCACCATGGATTCAACTGTCATCTCCATGTAGGTGATTCTCAGACTTCTTTGTCTAGACCTAACCTCTCCCCTGACCTTCAATCCCACATCATAAATTACTTACTGCATATTACAAACTGGATGTCCTGCAGATAACTCAAATTCAACATGTCCAAAATTGGACTAATTATCTTTACCCTCAAAACTCCCCTCCTCCTAACTTCCTTTTTATTGTCAGGGGTACCATCATCCTCCCAGACACCCAGGACAGGTATCGAGGTATCATCATTGGCTCCCCACTCTCTCACACTCACAACTCTATCTTGTCTAATAAGCTGCAAAGTCCTTTCATTTCTACCTTTATAACATCTTTCCTGTATGCCCCCTTCTCTATTCTGACACTGCTACAAACATTATTATTTCATGCCTGGATTATTGCAGTAACCTGCCAGTCACTTTCCCTGCCACAAGTCTCTCCCTACCCGGCTAAGCTGTCAAATTGATTTTTCTAAAGTACAAGTCTCACCATGTCATCCTCCCTTCAATAAACTCAGGTGCCTCTCTATTTCCTCCAGGACCAACTATAAAATCCTCTACTTAGCCTTTTCAGCTTTCTATCACCTGGCCATAAGCCTTCCATAAGCTTTCTGACCTGTCTGGTCTCCTCACCCCTTATGTCACCTGTTCCTATATGTAGATCCAGTGACACTGGCCCCCTTGCTCTTCCACGCACACAGCCCTCCATCTCCAGATTCTGGGCATTTTCACTGGCTGTCCCCCCATGCATGGAACTCTCTTCCTCCTCATCTCTGCCTCCTAGCTTACCTGGCTTCTACAAGATGCCTTTTGCAATCCTTAATCTTTGTGTCTTCCCTCAGAGATTATCTCCAGTTTACCCTCTATACATCTCTGTACATCATCTTTTGCATGTTATCTCCCCCATTATACAGGGAGCTCCTTTGGGACTCTCTTTTGCCTTTCTTTGTATCCCCAGCACTTTGCATAGCGCCTTGCACATGGTGAGTATCTAATAAATGTTTGTGGCCTGCTTTTCACCTGGATTGTTGCAATAACTTCCTCATTTCCCTCCCTGCCTCCTTTCTTTCTCCAATCCATTCTCCAAGAAGCTACCAAAGAGATTTCTAAATCACATCTGACTATTTCATCCCAGCCCAAGGAGCATCAGGGGCTCCCTCCTACCTCTGGGATCAAATTAAAGCTCCTCTATAAGGCCTAGCTTTTCTTTCCAGACCCATTACATTGGTCCTCTCCTTCACAAATGCCAGCCAAATTAACTTGCTTGTTCCCCTCCCCCCCCATATTTGACTTTCCATCTTCTGTCTCAAGACCCTTGCACAGAGTATTCCCCTCTGCCTGGTGTGCATTCCCTGCTCACCTGACTCATAGACCCTGTAGCTTCCTCCAAGGCTCATCCCAACCATATCCTCCTACATGAGTTTTATCTTAATCCCTTATTTCCTTAAAATCACTAGTCCTCCATCAATTATTTTATATAGATATAGATATAGATGATATCGATGTGTGTGTGTGTGTGTGTGTGTGTGTGTGTGTGTGTATAAAACCAAGGGCTATTCCTCAATGCAACGTGAAGGTGTTGTTGTGTGGCTCATAGAGAGATAGAATGGACATCTCTAGCCTCTTCTCCCTACCACTTTTCTCCAAGAGAGACTTTATTTCCTTCCAGGAAGGGAAGTAGGAAGTTGGGGCCAGAAACTTAACCACTCTGCTTTCCTCAGAAAGAGGAGGTGCCAGGTTAGAATTCAGTCTATCTACTCCCTTAAATATTGTTAATCTAGAGCAGTGGTTCTCAACCTTCCTAATGCCGCAACCTTTTAATACTCATATATGGGCGTATCTGCATGTGGGCAGACCCGCTTGGAGACGGATAGAGGAGCAATGTCTCGGTTCCTCAGACCATTGGAAATATGTGTTTTCTGATGGTCTTAGGCAACCCCTGTGAAAGGGTCATTCGACCCCCAAAGGGGTCATGACCCACAGGTTGAGAACCGCTGATCTAGAGGATATGGTTTTCAAGTTCAAGCTAAACTTCTAATTGCTGTTTCTTAATGGGGAAAGGAGGACCCTAGGCTTCATATCCTAGTTTTGACTTCCTTCCCATCAAATACTAGTTCCATAATGAACACACATAAAAAGTAGCAAGTGAATAGCTTATCCATTTCACTTATTCACTTATTCACTTATCTAATTCACTTATCCAAGTGAATAGCAAAGCAGAAATCAGAGAAAGTATACTTCAGATAATATATACCAGACAATACAGAATGAAAGAGCTCTCCCACTTGGGAGCCAGGTAACTCTTGACCAAGACAGAGAGTTCTGGATCTTACCCAAGGAAAAATTCCCTAAACGGCTCTAGTGAAGCAAGCTAAGAATAAGGATGTGATGGAGACTGATAGCTTCTTTCGTGTCAGCTTCTTCCCAGAGCTTTATTTTCTCTTCAGCAACCTGAAATAAGCATTGTCCACCTTCTCTCTTGAAGCCATAACCCAGGAACCCCTAAAATGATTGCAGAGCCTGAAGAGATTCAAAATGGCGTGAAAGGGTCAAGAGACTGAATCTCTCTTCTTTCTTCTCTCTACATCCATCTTGCCCCTCATGCTGTTATGAGGCACTGATCTCCACCAGTGAGAAGAAGGTCCCATAGCAATGGGCTTTTGGACTCAGGTTATGTAAATACACATGTGTGTATACAGATATGCATATGTATGCATATATATTTGTATTTGTTCGTCTCAGAGGTACATGTTACCATCCCTTCAATATCCTGTTCCACCCACCTCTCCCATCTCTTAAATGTAGGCTTTTTGAGAGCAAGGACTATTTCATTTCTGTTTTTTATAGTCCAAGTACCTAGTAAGTTGGTCAGTATATGGTAGGCACTTAATAAATGCTTACTGAGTGGCTGAGTGAATGAATGAATGAATGAATCTGTTTATCTGTTCAAGGCCATAGATATGGCAGCATTATGGAAAAAAAAGGATCAGACTTATTATCAGGAGATCTGAATTCTAGCTCCATTTCTTCCTATAAATTCCCTTCTTCTTTCATTGTTGATCAGTCATTTTTCAGTCACGTCTGACTCTTTGTGACCCCATTTGGGGTTTTCTTGGCAAAGATACTGGAGTGGTTTGCTATCTCCTTCTCTAGCTTATTTGACAGATGAGGAACTAAGGCAACCAGGGTTAAGTGACTTGCCCAGGGTCACACAGCTAGTAAGTGTCTAGGGCTGGATTTGGGCTCATTAAGATGATTGGCAACTCTGGGTGAACCAATTTCCTGACCCTCCCTCCCCAAGGAGTGGTGGTCCTAGATATTTTTTGATGTCCTTTTCAGCTTTCAGATTCTATGAAAATGTTTGTGCTAATGTTCCTTATCTTTATGAGTTTTTCCAACAAACCCGCCTTCTGCTGTTTTGTTTTGAGCTGAAAAGCTATTTTTTGTATTAAAAGACATTTAACCAGAGGACACTGGAATTTGGCACAAGACACCCAATCTATAAACATCAATAGTTGCTTCCTCCAATGATGTTACTCTATTCATATATTGCTTGTGTCTGCACATTAATTTACTTAAAACTTTAACATGGGCTTAAAATCCACTTAGCCTCTTTATTTTTTGAGGGGGTTGTGGGGGGATAGGGAAAAGAATGGGGGGTGGGGCAAGTGGACCTGTGATCTCACTGGCAGAATCAACTCCCAGTGTGGAAATTTCCTCCACCAATGCAAATTGGCAAATCAATGATAATTTATAGTCCTAGAGCATTGCTAGGAACACTGAGAGGTTGAGTGATTTGCCCATAGTATGTGATAGTAAAGGGACTTAAACCAGGTCTTTCTGACTACAAAACCAGCCCTCTAGCCACCACATTATGCTGCTACTCATAATGCTTTTTAGAACTTTTTTTCTTAAAAATCTTAATGTAGCTTCTTACTTGTATAGTATAAGTATATATGTTATTATCAGGTGACCTGTTATGGTATAGGTTGACCTCATTTTGCACGTTTGACAAGTTTCTGAGTAGTTGTGGGTAAATTGAATGTGTATACATAAATTAAATTATACTTTTTCCATTTATTTCCATTGGAAGTGAGGAACAAAAACCTCAGTTTCAGTAAGTAATGAAAGCGTTTTTTAGTACTTCTGTTGAAATAAAGTCTATGTGTAATTCCTTTATATACACTGCCCCTTTAATCAGGTAGTCAAACAAAAATTTTGGGCTAATGGAAACTGTTCTGGTAGGTAACCATTTTTAATTCCTGTACTTGTCTGCTGATCGATCTTGTAGATGCAAGAAACCTTCAATATATAAAGTATTAAAGAAAAGCCCGGAGTGAATGTTAACCTTTTTGATTGGTCTGCATTAAAGAACATGCTTTAAAGCTTGGAAAGTGGCTCAGGAGAGTTAAGAAATTAACACATTTAGGCTGTGAGCTTAACAGCATTTTTTGTTGCTATTTTCTATCCCCCAACTGTGGGATTATACAGATAAACACTGTCTCACAGATACCAGCTCAAGGCTAGGAAAGCAGGCCTCCATCTCTCTGGGGCAAAGGAGAAGTCACAAGCTGTGCCGGTCTCTCTCTCATCTTATCTCTTCTCCTTCCTTCACTCTTTCAACCAATTGTAAACTTCAAAAAAACCTAAAGCACCGATTTGGAGGCCATGGCTGATGTCTTGTCTTCTGGCCAACCACCGGCATTGTCAAAGGATAGAGAGAAAACTGGAGAAGGATGTCCTATGCATGGCAGAGATGGGGCTTATTCTGTAGAGAATGGGAAGCTATTCTTGTGTGGCTATATCTTATAAACAGATCTGGGAAAGCTGGTGCTGGTGTGGCACAGATAACTGGCATCCGACCAGAACTACAGGCTCAGAAAAGTTCTTATTCTTCCCTTTACAAGTACCTGGAAGAAAATGCAGTCTCTCTGTCTCGAGTTTTCTTTTTTTTTTTTTTGTCTCGAGTTTTCGATGTTATGGTCCAAGACACAGTCATTGTAACCTCTAAGTATCCTTCAGCAAATTCCATTGCGGGATGACTAGGTGGCCCAGTGATTGAGCACCGGCCCTGGAGTCAGGAGGAACCTGAGTTCAAATTTGACTTCAGATACTTAACACTTACTAGCAGTGTGACCTTGGGCAAATCACTTAACCCCAACTGCCCTGCCTTCCCCCCTCCAAAAAAGCAAAAAAAAAAAAATTCCATTAGGACGCATAAATTTTGTGCCCAGTCTGTCTTTCTATGTTAAATGCTCATGCAGTGAATAGAGTGATAGTCTTGGAGTCAGGAAGACCTAAGTTCAAATCCAGCCCCAGACATACAATCTTAGCTATATAGCATAGGGCAAGTCCTCCTCCTCCTCCCCCTCCTCCTCCTTGTCCTCCTCCTTGTCCTTGTCCTTGTCCTTCTCCTCCTTGTCCTTCTCCTTCTCCTCTTCCTCCTCCTTCTCCTCCTCCCCCTCCTCCTCCTCCGTCTTCCTTCTTCCCATTATGATGTCTATTCTACAAATACAGAGGTTTTCACACTACATGAGATTAAAACCTGGGAGTCCGAAAAGCAGAATCAGCCCATAATGTTTCATGGGAACCATGACCAAGGCAAGCATGGTACAGTGGAAAGAGCACTGCCTCTGGAGTCAGAGGGCACGGGTTTAAATCTCACCTCTGAGGCTTGCGAGCTGTGTGGCCTCCTGTAAAGTGCCTCAGTTTACCCATCTTTAAAATGAGAGGATTGGATAGATAACTCCCTAGGGCCCTTTCAGCTCAAACTGTGATAGCACCCTGCCACAACAACCTTTAAGTCATTCATCACCTCATATCTGCTTAACACCTGCAGCAACTCAGCTTGATTTTTTAGCCCTCTGGTCTTTTTGTTTAGCACTTTGGGGAGGAAGGAGGCATATTGATGTAGGGGAAGGAGCAGAGGACTAGAAGGCAGTTTGGGCTCCAATACCACCTGTGTGATGTCAAACAAATCATTTGACCTCTGTGGTCCTACATATTGCAGGAGACTCTCTCAGACCCATAGGATCATAAAACTGGAGGTGGAATGGATCCCTAGTTCACTCCTTTAGTTGTACAGAGGATGAAATCAACTTTGTGAGATGTTAAATAGCTTAAGGTCACTCAGTAGCAAGTAACTGAGCTGGGATTTGAACATAGGTCCTTTAACTCCAAACCCACTGCTTTTACCATTACACCATAATGACTCATTTACTGTTTCCTCTTCTGTTAAAGGAAGGAGCTGTACTTACTCAAAATATGACCTAAGATTATTTTTTTTTGGAAGGGGGAAGGCAAGGCAATTGGGGTTAAGTGACTTGCCCAAGGTCACACAGTTAGTTGTGTCAAGTGTCTGAGGATGGATTTGAACCCATGTCCTCCTGACTCTAGGACCGGTGCTCTACTCACTGTGTCACCTAACTGCCCCAGACTATTTTCATAAAGAAAAAAAGATCTTTCTACCCTGTCTCTGTCTTTTTCATTCTCTCTCACTTCAAGGAACCTAAATGTTCAATAGTTGGGGAATGGTTGTATTAACTATGGCATATCAATGCAATAGAGTGCTGACTAAAATGATAAATATATAACGTATAAAGAAATTTGGACTCTCATGTAAAGTAATATGAAGCAGAAGAAGATTATTATGCCCTGATTACAAATACAAACATGTTTATGCAAACATAAATATATAAATAGTATATAATCATTTATAATTATATAATAATAAAAGTATAATTATATCATATATATTTTAGTTTTAAAAGGCATTAACAAATATTGGGATGAAAAAACAGAAGGGAAGGAGGTTCTGAGGAAGCTGTTAATAAGCTGTTATGGACATACTGCTTCAAAATTAACTTAAAAGTATAAATAATCATAAGCATATGTACATTTGGTTTTGTTGGGTTCTCAAGTTGAGTGTGTGATCCTTTATTTTTGGCAATTTATTTGGTTTTGTTGGATTTGCAATTTAAGTAAATAATAAATTGCATTTATACATGCACAAATAAATAATAAAAAGCAAGCTTGGACTAGACAGTCTCCAAGGTCCCCTCCAGTCCTCACATTCTAGGATCTGAGAAAGGGGAAATGAGCAATACAGCAGGAGAAATGCAAGGAGTGAGGATTTCTCGAGTGATTGAAATTCACTTTGCATCCAGAAACCTGGATTTGAGATAGTGTAATTAATATCCACGTGGCAGATTTCTTCTTTCAAAGGCAATTTAACAACCACATGGCACGAACTCCATTAACACTGAGACTCATAGGATCACAGAATGCCAGGCAGACCTGTGTCCTTTGGGGAGCCCTTATAGTTTCCATATATAACCTTTGCTCCAGTCAGGCTGCTTTCTTTATTTCTTCCTATGTCAACCATGCTCATTTATGCCATCACAGTTTTGCTCTCTCTGTTTCATACCCTTGGAATATTCAACACCCCCCCTTCCCCTCTCTCCTGCCCCTTTCCACCAATCCAGATTTTATTTGCTAATGTTGTTTAAATTGCTATTTCGTTGTTTAGTTTTCCATAATGTCTGACTCTTTGGGGGGTTTTCTTGGTAGAGATATTAGAGTAGTTTGCCATTTCCTTCTTCAGTACATTTTACAGATGAGAAAACTGAGGCAAACAGGATTAAGTGACTTTCCCAGGGTCATACAGCTGTATTTGAACTCAGGTCTTCCTGACTCCAGGCCTGGCCCTCTATCCATTGCACCACCTAGATGCCTATTATTGACCCTGGTTTCTGTCTATCATATAGGAGCTTTGGAGCCTGCTTCTGCTCATGTGAGACCAAGGGTGAAGGACTTACACTTTGAGATAATGAAGAGCCCTTTTTTTGCCTTCAGAGCTGAAAGGGCTGATGGTTCAGTGGATATTGAAAAGGCAGTGACTTCCATCTTTGCTTACCTCTTCCTTTCTAACTTTGAATCTAACTTTGAATCAGGACTGTTCTGTGTTGCTTCTCCAACAGGAATGTTAGAAGGGTTGGCTTCCCCCCTTTCCCTCTGCTCACCACTCAGCCTCCTTGTAGGCATAAGCACATAATATCTGAAGCATATATCCTGCTTAAGCAAGCCTGAGCCTGGGTTTAGTCTGTCTCTTTTCTATTTAATCTTTTCTGGCCCTAGAAAACTTGAGTATCTTACCAGATATAAAACTTGGAGGAGAATATATCTCATATATCACTTTATGTGCCTTGGTGTTTAATTAAATATTTAGTTTTGAACTAATATATCCTCCAACTGGCTGGTGAAAGTAAACACAAGTGAAGGTTCATAGCTGAGATTTTGAGAGGGTTCTGACCCATAGAATGCTTTGAACCTCAGAAGTTCAAAAGACCCAAATCAAGAAAGGGTGCCTACACTTTGAAATGTTAATGGAATATTAGAACTTCCCTGCCCATTAACAGACCTCACTTGGAACCCATTAAGGAAAGTTTTCTTAGGGGAGGCTTACTTGTTGGAAGATTTTCATACCTTTTGCTAATTTCTAATTAGGCACTGAGTCAGGAAGCTTGTGATGCCTTCTGCCTCTGAGAAGTGTATGTATATTCTGAGTTGGTATTTTGCTTCGGGGGCTCGCTTATTAGAAGGATCTTGTGATTCCCTGGTCAAGACTCTGAGTGACCAATATTCAGAGCTCCCTGACTGCTCAAAGATCTCTTGATCCAGGGACATATGCAAAAAGTATAGCAATATCGCTTTGATTCAGGCAGCCAGAGCCCTGTCTGTTGGTCTTTATTTCTCTGCTTGTATTTTCTCTGCTTATATTTTCTCTGAAGTTTAGGATGCTGACTTTTCCCCTGAACTAATGAATATAATTCAAAAAGATTGTTGGCTGCTTAAACAGCTATCTTTCCTGGTAAGGCAGATCTTCAAGAACCTGTGCTAGCAGCCATCCTGTGTATGCCAGTGTGGTTGTCACTGGTAAGTGGCAGAAACCATGTAGGTGCCAATGGGAAAGGCAAGTATGACTGGATCTAGGAAGTTCAAACTTGGGATTTTGTTTAGTAATGTAATCAAACATTCAGAAATCCTTGAAGCCTATAAAGGCTTCTCTGTCATTTCATCCTAGGGTAATATCATTTTGTTTGAGAGAATTTCACATTCCCATTTCATAGACTTCTCTTACTAATCAAAGTCTGTGCTGACAAGGAAATGGATCTGAGACCTTAGACCAGTTCTTTTTAGACTAAAAGTCTAAATATAGTTATGGACAGCAAGGGATCTATCTCCAACTATATGATGGACAGAAACCAGGGTCAATAATAGGCATCTAGGTGGTGCAGTGGATAGAGTTCCAGGCCTAGAGTACCACTCCTGGGGGTGGCCAGGTTGGAGGGACTGGCATCGTAGGGGTTTAGTGGAACCTGGATGAGGAGCTGCTCTTTTCCTCACGGGCCAGGTCTTCTAAGAATGCTGAAGGGTCAGTCCTAGCTTGACCAGCTACTAGTTGTGTGACCCTGGGCAAGTCTCTAAACCTTTCTGGCATCAGTTTCCATACAGGTAAAACCAGAATACTGTTTGCACTATTTATTTCACTACTTTGCGAGGAAAATGCAATGTAAATTGCATTCAACTCCATTCAGCAAACAACTCTTTGAGGTGGGCAAGGATATTATTATTATTATTATTATTGCTTTTTGGAGGGCAGTTGGGGTTAAGTGACTTGCTCAAGGTCACACGGCTAGTTTTTTGTGTGTGTATGTTAAGTGTCTGAGGTCAGATTTGAACTCAGGTCTTCCAGGGCCAGTACTATATTCATGGAACCACCTAGCCACCCCAAGGATATTATTTTAATGCTCATTTATTACTTGATATTCACTCCTATGTCAAAAGGGAGATGAGCTGTATGCTCCCTCTACCATCCCCTCTTTGGGGAGATAGACTCCTTACTGTTTACAATTATATTCAACAAGGGATAGTTAATATTTTTTCTTAGGGATAAGAAATTTGGTATAAAGGGGAAAAGCATGGAGTCAGGAGACCTGAGTTTGAGTTCCTACCTCTCCTACTTATTAGCTATGTGACCTTGGGTAAGTCATTGAACCTTAATTTCCTCTTACATAATATAGGGGGTAACACTGGTCTTACTTACCTTACAAGATTGTGATGAGAATCAAATGAGCTAATGTCTGTAAAGTGCTTTGAAGCTATGAACTATTGTGCAACTATGAGTCATTGTTCCTGCAAGAAAAGGATAATGATTCATTAGAGAAAAGAATCTGATATTAAGCTAACATTTTCTTTCCCATCAATTCAACTCTACTTTGTAGGGAATCAAACTTTTTATTAAATTTTAGCCTTTTTTCCCTAGTAATGAAGATTTTGTGATACCTATTTACTAGGAAAGAGTTGGTAGGGTGAGAACAAAGAGAGAGGACCAAGAATGATTGCAACGATAGAATAAAAACAACCCTAAAAGGGGACTAACTCAGATTAATTGAGATGATCAGTCTTGGGCCCAGGGAGCAGCTGATGAAGCATGTTTTCCATCTCTCAGTAGAAAAGGTGGGAGACTACAGGTATGGAATACTGCACACAGAGTAAAATGCACTCATATGGTTTCTGCTTCATTGACTTTCTTTGTTGCAAGCAATGGTTCATTGTGGGGTGGGGGCCAGAAAATGGGAAATGATTGTGGTTTAAAAAAAAAACAACAAAAAAGCATCAGTTTTTAAAAATTGGCAAGTGACTTTGAGTGTGTGTGCTAAAGAGAGGAGAGGGAGATGAGTATATTATCTTGGGGGTTTGTCCTGAGTTTTGCCAAGTCCTTGTGTTGTTTCCTTAAGTAACTAAACTCACCCCAATAATAAAAGAGCTAGAACTTTGAAGAAAGATGACAGAAGAGATTATTTATGGCAGTCCATCTGCTTGCCTTAAACGCAATGACTTCAAGAGAAGTAATAAGCAGCAGGAACAAATGAATTTATAAAAGAAACCCTCAAGTGGCCCATATCCAGCAAATGTCCGGAGAAAAGAGAATTCAGGAAAATATGATTGTGAAGCAAATTGGATGTAAATAGACTGTTTTGCTGAGGTTTACAAGAGGTGTCAGCAGCTTGCTATATAACTTGGCACAGTCACAAGCCACAATCCCAAATGAACTTGGCTGTGGAAAGTTCACCACAGGAGCCAGGATGGTCTATCCAAGAAACCATCCCAAGAAAGGAGAATATCGCCTGTCAAAGTCAGACTCCACCAGGAAGTAGGACCCCGTCTCTTATTAAGATCCTCATTCCTTTGCCTTTCAGTGTCAGTCTCTGTTTTTTTTTTTCTTTCTGCACAGCCCACCTCCATAGAGGAAGAATGACACTATTCCTACCCATCCAGTGAGAAAGTAGCTGAGGAACAGTTAAGCAACTGTGAAATGAGTCACAGGAAGAGCTAGACTTTATTATAATAAGCTAATCACTAATATCTTGGCCTTGAAATCTGTCTCCTCATCTGGGGTGCTCAGACTTCTCAAAATATTGATGTCTCACCCTTTCCTAACCTAGGTGACATGGTGTATTGTTATGGCATCCCCTATCTGAGCTACTTGGCAGCACTCGAAGGTTGGCAGGCTGGGCAATGTGGTAGTGGGGTGGGGTTCTTCACTCCAGGTTCAAAGGTACTCTGTGGGCATATGCTCCTAAAATTATAGCTCACAACCCCCCACCTCTGGTGAATTTACTTTTAATAGGCAGACAGTAGATGCATTTAGCTCAAAACAAAGGCATTTCCTAAGAAAGCAAGACTTTTCAAGACTATGACTGTTAAACATTCACCCCATAAATCTGGAGACTGCTCTCCTACAAATGCACACAGAAGCCATTGGTAGAGTGGGAACAAACTTAGATTAAACTCGTCGTGAGGCACACATGTGGGGAATACATGTGACCGAGACAACTCATGACTCTCCTCCCACTGCGTGCCGCACTCTGTTGTATTCTCTGGGTCTGCCCTTCTTCTCAGGTCAGATCCGCCCTTGAATTCATAGCCGGCTTTCTCCTTTCCTGCCAGGGGTTATGACCCTTGCAGCTGCTTCCTGCCTTGAAATACTTGACTGGACTGACTTCAGGGTTGGCAGGCTTTGCTTTTTATTGGTCTTCAGAAACCTAGCCAATCTTTAGCCAGCCAGTACTAAGATCCCTTTCCAGTTTAATCAGAGAAAGTCCTTCCACATTTCATAAAGAGATTGACACAGCTTTGTACTTCATTGACATCAATACCTCCTTGCCTCTTTTATCTGCCTCTTACTTTATGGAAGTCAACTGAACTAAGGAGATGGATAGATACACACACCCTTTCCCCTCTTTTACGGAGAGAGTAGTTCAGCTCCATTCAACAAACAACTCTTTGAGGTGGGCAAGGATATTATTATTATTATTATTATTATTATTATTATTATTATTATTATTATTATTATTATTTTTGCTTTTTGGAGGGCAGTTGGGGTTAAGTGACTTGCTCAAGGTCACACAGTTAGTTTTTTTTGTGTATGTTAAGTGTCTGAGGCTGAATTTGAACTCAGGTCCTCCAGGACTGGTGCTCTATTCGCTGTGCCACCTAGCCACTCCAAGGATATTATTTTAATGCTCATTTTATAGATTAAGAAATAGGGGCTCAGAGAGGGCACGAGATTTTCTCAAGGTCAATTTCTCACAGCTAAAATCTATCAAAGTCCAGATGTGACCCTAGGTCTTTTCTTATGCCAACCAGTACTGTTATCTTATTGTATCATTCTGCCCATGATGCCAGGTCTACCACCTTTCCTGATGTACCACATCACCCTCGTCTCTGCCTGTTGGGTCCTAGGTGGCTTTTCCAGATCTGGCTAATCTGTTGCTTTCTTTAAACAGTACCTCTCTAATTCCTGGAGCAGAGTGAATGTTCCCCACTCTTTTATCCCATAATACTTTGTATAGTACATCTGTATGTTATCTCATTTGAAACTTGGAACAACCCTGTGAGCTAGGTTCCATTATCATCCCCATTTTACAGATGAGGAAGCTGAGGCAAACAGAGGTCGAGGGACTTGCCCTGGACCACACAGCTGGTAAGTTATCTGAGGAGGATTTGAACCTTGGTCTTTCCTGACTCCAAGTCCAGCACTCTGCCCGTTGTGCCACCCAGTGGCTTTGATCATTCTCCCTTGCTCGCTCACTTTAAATCTTCATCTTCCCAAGTGCTAGCCATTTCTCTCATTTTAGCATCACTTATAAATTTTGTGAGCATGTTTTCTAGTCCATTATTTAAGTCATTGATTAAAAATGTCAAATAATATCATGTCTTCTTCTTGCCCTCCCTTCTCTGGTTGAAAACAGGCCTTTGGGTCTGTATCTGAGCTAGCTTATTTATTCTCACCAATGCTGGGTGGTATGGAATAAAAACCCTAGTGATGGCCAAAAAAATTTATGTGCTGTTCTTTTTCTTTCTCTTCCCTTGAAGGCTTAACACTGGAACAGGGGACATTAAACTGTCCTGACAACATTTATTTTTTCACACACTGCTGACTGTCCAATCTGAGACTCCTTTAGGTGCTCATAAAGATACTTATCATTTATTCTAGTACCTCCCCAGGCTTTGAAATAAAGTTGTTGTGTCATCTCATTCCCGGTTTTCTCATTTTGCCTTTAAATGGGCACATTCGAAAGCGTTCAGTTTTCTAACACTTTTCTTATTCTCCACAGGGGTTGGTTCCCCCCAAGAACAGTGTTTCAGTGGCTCCAGACACTTGATCATTTTAGAATTACTTATCTTTGCCCAGCTTTTAAAAAGTCAATCATTCAGCAAGTGTGAATGGAGTACCTGCTACCCACTCAGCCCTGTGCTGGTAAACCTTGTCACAGGATGCAAAAGTATAAATGTGGTCACTCTTAAGAGTTTAGAGTCGGTGCAGTGAATAGAGCACCAGCCCTGGAGTCAGGAGGACCTGAGTTCAAATGTGGCCTCAGACACTTAATAGTTACTAGCCATGTGACCTTGGGTAAGTCACTTAACCCCAATTACCCTGCCTTCCACCTCCAAAAAGTAAAAAAAAAAAAATTCCTTACCTAGGAAATGGGAAAAACCACTTTCATTACCTGCATCACAGGTTGTTGTGAGAAAAGTTCTTTGTGGATGGTCAGGCATCATATGAACATGATCCAGTGATGCCAAAGTTTGTATCTGAACCTAAGAAGGAGCTGCTGGAGTTTATTGAGTAGAGAAGGTAACCTGGTCAGATCTCCACTTTAGGAAAGTCTCTTTGGTAGCTGTGTGGAGGATAGATTGCAGTGAAGATAGACGAGGTAGGGAGACCAATTAAGAAGCCATTGCAACTGTTAAGGTGAGGGGTGATAAAGGCCTGAACTCGAGCAGAAGCTGTGTGAGGGGAGAGAAGGAAGAGACTTTTGTGGACATAGAAACGGCAAGATTTGGCAACTGGTGAGAGAAAGTGAGGAGCCAAGGAGGTACCAAGATGATGAACCTGGGTGATTAGGAGAATGGTACAGTTTCCTTCAAAATAATAGGGACGTGGGGCTGCTAGGTGGTGCTGTGAATAGAGCACTGGCCCTGGAGTCAGGAGGACCTGAGTTCAAGTCCAGCCTCAGACACTTAACACAAAACTAGCTGTGTGACCTTGGGCAAGTCACTTAACCCCAATTGCCCTACCTTCCCTCCTCCAAAAAAGAAAAAAGAGAGAGAGAGAGAAAATTATAGGGACATTTTGAAGAGGGATGGGTTTTAGGGTAAAGATGAATTCTGTTTTGACCGCGTTGAGTTTGAGATGCCTATGGGATATCCAATCCAAAATGCCCAATACACATTTCATGATAAGGAATTGGTTCTCAGGAGGGAGAAGGGGGGTAGACCTGCATAGACATAACAAATCAACCTGTGAGACCTGATGACATCTCCAACTGAGGGAACATAGAGAGAAAACAGAAGAGAGCTCAGGGAAGAGCTAGGCCTGACACAAAAATCCAGCAAAGAGACTGAGATGGAGTAATCAGTGGGGTAGGAGGAAGCCAAGCAAGCCATGTCATGAAAACTCACAGATGAAAGAGCATCTCCAAAGTCAAAGGGTCCAACTATGTCAAATGCTGCAGAGAGAGAAAAAAGGATGAGGACTGAGAAAAGGTCATTTGAGTTGGCAGCTAAAAGATCATTGGTAGCTTTGGAGAGGGCAGTTTTGGTCAAATGATGAGGACCGAACAAAAGTGAAAAAGTCTTAGGAGAAAGTGAAGAAGAGTAGAAGTTAAGGGATGAATGTGGGTGTTGTTTTTTACATCAGGAAAGGAAAAGGGAGACATAGGGTGGAAACTAATGAAGATTTTTTTCTTGGTAGTTTTGACTTTTCTGACAATGTCTCTAAAAGCTCATGCAGTTTTTAACATTTTCTTTCCCTTAATTTTGTGTGTTTTGAAATCTCTCTCTTTCTCCCTCTCTCTCTCCCTCTCCCTCTCCCCCTCTCTCTTTCTCTTTCTCTCTCTCTCTTTCTCAGTGGAGTGGTGGCACTACTACATTTATTGTCAAAACATCTGGATGTGAATTTTGACTTCACCACTTACTAGCTGTGTGATCTTGGGTAAGTCATTTTACCTCAAGAGGTCTCAGTTTCCTCATCTGCAAAATGGGGATAATAATAGCTATACCATCAACCTCACAGGGTTGGCATGACAGTCAAATGAGATCATATGTGTAGGATCATTGGTTACAGCTTGAAAAGACCTCAGACATTATCTAGTTCAATTCCTTCATCATATTTAAGTATTTAAAAAATTAATCTGTCCTTCCAACTACCCCTTCCCCCCAATACAGAAAATTAAAAACAAAAAATGAAATCCCTCAATAACTAGCTACATGGTATGACAGAACAAATTCCCCCATTAGCTGTGTCTGAAAATGTATTTCTCTGCATTCTAAGCCTATCACTTCTCCTCAGGAAGGGAGTGTTCCTTTGGACTCATAGCTTATCACTGTGCTTATCAGAGTTCTAACATCTTTCAAAGTTATCTTACTCTGTAACAATGTTATCATTGTATAAATTGTTCTCTTATTCTGATCACTTCACTTTGTATCAGTTCATAGAGGTCTTCTCAGTTTCCTCTGAAGCTGTCTATTTCATCATTTCTTATGGCACAATAATATCCCATTATTTCTGAATAATAGGTTTTTTTTAGCCACTCATTGCCTGGTTTGAGGACACCCCCTTAGTTTTCAAGTCTTGGCTACCACAAAAAGAGCTGCTATAAATATTTTTGTACATATAGATCTTTTCCTTCTTTAAAAATATTTTGGGGGTCAACCCTCTCATTTTATAGATGAGGAAACTGAAGCCCAGATATTTGTGACTTGCCTAAGTTTTCCCACTTAGTAAAAGGCAGAGCCAGGATTCAAACTCAGCATCTGTAATTCTAAATCCAGTTCTCTTTCTACTATCCCAGACAAAGTGTTTAGTAAGCACAAAGTACTGCATATGTTATTGTTATTTCATCTATTTTAGGCTTTTGGGCTTCTTTTTCCCAGCCCTAGAAGAAGCAGGAAAAAAAAGGGCTTTTTGCATCATGCCTCATAAAACCATGAAGAAGTGTGGCCAACAACGGAAGTAAGCGGTCCAGGGAGTCTGGAGGTCACATGGAGATTGTTTCTACAAAGAATCCAAGCCAAGCCGGTGTCCCCTTTCTAATATCAGTGGCTCACTTATGCCACCAGAGGCCTCATGTGACCATACCACAAGGCTTTTAAATGCACTGCCACAGATATTGAAAAGAAAATTAGTATGTATAGAAAATGTGCCCTCAAGTTAACTTTTAGATATCCACTTTCCTCTGGCTTTACCCCTCGCCTGGATTCCCCTTTTGGAAATGAAGCCCAATGTCGATTCTTATTGATCTGAAGAATTGCCTGGCATTGTTAGTCATCACTGGGTCTAGGTGTGAAGGTCTCTTCTGTGCTTTTCTCCCTTCCCTCTCCCCTCCCCCCACTCCCTAGGAGATGGCAGCTCAGTGGAACAAAAGCAAAAACACCTTGGCCCCTCTTTGCTTCCTAGTACAGATTTTTAGGACCATGGCATCTAGAGATTGCAGGCCCACAAGCTCTAGAAACTCTCTATGTCGTGTAAATATGAGTGTATAATATCAGAAAGGAGCAGTTAGCCAGGCTGTGCAGTGGGTAGAGCCCCTGTGGGACTGACCTCAGACACTTACTAGCTGTGTGACCCTGGACAAGTCATTAACCCTGTTTGCCTCAGTTTCCTCATCTGTAAAATGAGCTGGAGAAGGAAATGGCAAAATACTTTGGTGTCTTTGCCAAGAAAACCCCAAATGGGGTCATGAAGAGTCAGACACGACTGGGAGATGACTGAACAAAAGCAACAACAGGTCATAGAAATCCAGCACTGCAAGGGACTTCAGGACTGTCCAGCTCCTTTCTGCCCTTTTCATAAAGAAGGGAACTGAGGCCAGAGAAGGACAGTGACTTGTCTATGACCACACAGCTAGTAAATGGTAAAATTAGAACCGAGAGTGGTGGCTCTTAACCCGGTCAGGGAAACTTGATTTAAAAAGAATACTTTGATGACTGTTGTTGTTCAATCATTTCAGTCATATCTTACTCTTTGTTGGACCCCATTTGGGGTTTTCTTGGCAAAGATGCTGGAGCGGTTGGCCATTTCCTTCTCCAGCTCATTTTATAGATGAGGAAACTAAGGCAAACAGAGTTAAGTGACTTGCCCAGGGTCACACAGCTAGTGAATATCTGAGGAGGGATTTGAACGCAGGAAAGATGAGTCTTCCTGACTCCAGGTAGGCCTGGCCCTCTCTCCACTGCACCACACAGCTGGGAATAATTCCTCTCAAAATTGTCCCTCTGCTCCTACCACAAAAGAACCAAATCAAGTTTACCTTCAGGACCTGCCTTGTAAGTGATTCCAGGGATCTCAGAATTCAATCTCTTCACCTATTCAGGGTTAAAACACTTAAAATGCAGATGTCTTACTGAGGTGACTTAGTCAAAACACAGAGACCCCGGAGATGAAGCCCCTTACAAATATTACCTCATTTAATCCTCACAGCCACCCCGACAGGTAGGTGCTATTATCCCCCATTTTACTGAGTACGCTGAGGCAGAGCTCAAATGACTCACCTAGGGTCATGTTGTTATTGAGTGTCTGAGGCTAGATTTGAACTCAGGTCCAGGGTTCTATCCACTGTACCACCTAGTTGATACAAAACACTAAAATGTTGAGTTGATTCCTACTCTATCTTAAATGACTCACCACTTCAGTGCTTGGTGTTTAATCAATTCTTTTTGAACAAATGAATCACTATGAGGGAAGGAAGGGACCCTAGATACCTTTTACTCTCTACCCTGCCACCCTCATTACCTCCTCTCATCGGCCCCATTTCACTGCTAAACTGTGGCCCTAAGGGGTCGAATATTGCCCCAGATAGCATCTCTTTTCTTATTCTGAAAAGTAATTAGAGATCTTGGTATGCTGGTAAATGTTTAACAACTGACTCTCAAAAAAAAAAGTGCTGATGAGACAGTTTAAAGTTTAATCTGCATTATTAACATTTTCTTCATCACTTTCTTAAATCTAGACAATCAACAAAACGATAAATCAAGCCCTGGACTGTAGCATTTACTGATTTCCAAGAGGGTAAAACTCCCACTGGAAGTTTAACATCTGGCTCTCATGAGCAGGTTAGAGCTGACTCCAGTACACCCCTGGATAGGGCACCTGGAGTGAGGCTGGGAGCACAACCAAAGCAGAAGCATTAGGGCAGAGATTCCTGAACCAATTTGGCCTATTTCCTCCTTTAAAAAAAAAAATTACTTCTCACTCCTCTGAAAGTCTACTTTCTTTAATGTTTTTAAAAAATTTTTTAAATTTTTTTTAAAAAAAAATTTGTGTCATTTCAAAAAAAACATAAAATTAAAAAGAAAATGATGCCTCTTAAATATAATCATTTGTTGTAAATTTGGTTTTTTTCTGGCATCAAAATTTTGATGATACAACATTATGTCATGTAACTGTATAGTATTATATTGTAAACAAGTCATTACATACACATATTCCTACCCATATATGCTGGTCTTCCTGACAATTCAAGACATGCTTGCCTGCTACCACTTACTTGTTAAGACCTGTCAGCACATTTGACCACTAATGGGTTATAATTTGCATTTTGTGTGTTTATTTGAAAAATAGTGTAATCACTATGATTTTAATAATTCTGTTAACACAACAGATGAGACATGTATGAATGGTTTCTCAAAATTTTCTGCTCTTCTTTCCTTATGTTTCCACCACTCCCACCATGAGGCAATATCGCTCACTTTGGGAACTTCTGCTTAGAGGGTAGAGATAAGGAAAATTTTGTTGATTTTACCATTTATCTTCCTTTGGTCCTATTTACCTTCATTGGTGATTGAACAAACAGCAGGTAACCCATATTTATAGAGCATTGTGAAGTTTATGAATCAGTTATATAACTATTTTAACTTTTGCAAAGTGTTTTTACATATATGTCATTTGATCCTTGCAACAACCATGTGTATTAGTATACCAGGTATTATTATCCCCATTTTTCCAGATGAGGAAACTGAAGTTAAGGAAGGTTTGACTTTCTGGGAGTCCCACAGATCATAAATGTCAAGAATAGGATTTAATTTCAGGTCTTTAGGTCCACAACAACCCTGAGAGATAGGTTGTGAAATTATTGTTATCATTTTACAAACAAGGGAACTGGGGTTCAAACAGATAATGCATCCTGCTCCTGATCACATAGTCATTGGAGCTGGTGTGGAAATTCAGGTGTTCTGACTCCCAAACCAGCCTGGTTTCCCTACAGTCAAGCTGTCTTTCTGAAAGATGAGTTTCCAGGTGTGAGCAGGAACACCATAATTAGGTTGTTTGCTCCACACCTGTGAAGCTACCTGTGCTCTACAGAAACTTTTGGTTTTTGTTTAAACGATGTGAATACCTTTATAATACCTTTATATATTCTTAGAAGTTTCATTAAGTGAGAATGAGGAGGTCTCCATATTTTCAGGGAATTCCCCAGCCAGCCCAAATTGGAATATCAGTTCAAGACAATTTTCACTGATTTAATAAGCCTCTGGCGGGAATGGCCAGAATAAGTCTTCATCATCAGGTTTAGGGATTGAAGGAAGGTGAGATGGACCCGTGGCCTGTATTCTGACTGCTCCCTCCACTCTGGAAAGTTTGGAGGTGAGCACCGCCCAAGTCAAGGCCTGGAACTATCCAGATATTTGTATACCAGTAGAGGGCATGTGCTTCTCACTAAAGAGAGCAGCACAATGAATGCGTTCAGGAGGAAAGAGAGAAGGAGGAGGGAAAATCCCCCAATTCGGAGACACAAAGCAGGGAATGATATCTTTTCCTTCCTGTGATTTCTTGGGGAGGTGGAAAGGTGGCACTCATGAGCTGACCCTCTTCTTCATCTGAGCTGAAGACGTGTGACTCAGGGTATAGATTTGTGCTGTGTCTGATTGTGGTTGTGAGTCAGGCTGACTCGACAAATCCCCAGGGTTCTTCCTTGAGCTGCCCTCCTTCCCCCAGCTCTGACACTCAGGGTCAGGGACTCTCAGCCAGCTGTTAGGATGTTAAAGCTAGAAGGGCACTTCATCCTTTTCCTTTCTTTTACAGACAGAGAAATTGTATATTAAAGAGGGTTCTCCTTCTCAGCGTGTAGGTCACATACATGGTCACCCATCCAGGACTCAGCCAACAAGTGTCTTGACTCTTGGGTCTCTTTCCATAACACGTGGACAGTTTAGCAGTCTTATATTTACTTCTCTGGGAAAAGTACCAGAAATTAAAATGTAAATGTTTGAATCTTATTAGGTGAAAAAGAAGCAAAAGACATTAATTGTTGTTTTTGACTAGCCCAGACATTTATATAAACATTTTGCATCTATTATCTCCTGTGAGCCTTATGGCAGTCTTGTAAGGTAGATGTTCAAAATATTATTATCTCCATTTCACAGACAAGCAAACTGAGAGTTTAGAGCAATCTTGTAAGGCACATGCCACAAATATATCCATTTTATAGTTGCAAACTGAGAGTTGAGAGCACGTAAATCATTTGCTCATGGTTTTAGTTAGAAAGGATGAGAAGTAGAATTGAAACCTACATCTTCATGTGTCTGATTCCAATGTTTTATCTCCTACACCAGGGTGGGGAACCTGTGACTTTGAGGCCACATGTGGCCTTCAAGGTCCTTGGGTGCAGCCTTTTTTTTTTTTAATTTTATTATAGTTTGCATCATTCATTTCCACAAGATTTTGAGTTACGTATTTTCTCCCCGTCTTTCCCCCACCCACCGCCCCAAAACAGCCATCCCAGTGTGTCCCCCCTCCCCCAGTCTATTCTCTCCT
>CM053582.1:485332031-485356738 GCA_028627135.1 Pseudochirops cupreus
TTGGGACTCAGTTTTCTGGTATTTAAATGAATGCACTATCTATATTTCTTATGTAGAGAGCCTGTTCCATTTTGTGGTTAATAACTATATCAGCATATTTATAGTTACTGTAGGCATTGTAAATACTGCATTGCTGATACAGGGTAATGGACTATCACTGTGCTATAAGAAATGATGGAAATGAAGGACTCTGAGAAGCATGGGAAGACATATTAATTGATGTGGAGTGAAGTAAGCAGAACAGGCAAACAATGTAGACAAAGACCACAACAATATGAATGGGAAGAACAACGCAATGGAACTGGACACTGTATAATCATAATGATCAAGCTTAGCCCCAAAGAAGAGTTGAAAAAAAATGAACCTCTCTTTTCTTTGCAGAGTTAATGGACTATGGTTGCAGAAGATGCCATACACTGTCAGACCTAATCAATTGAGTTAGTTGGTTTTGCTAATTGATTTTTCTCTATCTTTTCAAATATTAGCTACAAATATAGCACCTTTGTTGTTCCTTGTCTCAAATGTAGGATCCCCTGGATAGTTTTATCTAAGGTTCAAGATATTCTGCAAGTTCACATCCATTCAACATGATGGCTCAAGAGTTCCCAGTGATGTGTTTACTTTTTTACTCTAATCAGCAAAAGGACCCAATTAGTTCAAAGCAAGGACTTTTAACAAAATAGTATACTGTAGCAAGGAGAATCAGTTATAATTCCTACTTTATGCCATGTATATTTTCACATAAACATCACTTATTCTCCACAATTACGCCCACTGGAAAGGGAGAGTGAAAGTAAAAGGATTCCAGTACATCTGCAAGGCTAAGGTTCCATGATGATGCGGTCTGTCTTTGAGGAAAAGCATGCTGGGAAGACCTATGAACCCATGCAAAGTGAAGTTACCAGAACTAGGGTAACAACAAACGCAGTGACAGGGAACATGTAGAGCTTTAATAAATATTTGTTGGATTGAATACAATGTAAATTAAAAAGAACCATTAAGTGAATAATAACCAAGCTTGGCCCCAGAGAAGAGCTGAGAAAATGCAGCTCCCTCCTATAACTGCATAGGTGAGATACAGACTATGATATATGCTGTCAGAGTAGATGTGGTGGTTTTTCCCCCCCTTTCTTTATAAATGGGGGAGAATATAGATTTAGAAATAAAGATAATTTAAAAACAGAAGGCATTAATAAAAAAAAGGGGGAAAGCAAGCTATTATCTAATGTACATGTCAAGCCATGAAAGCATAATAGTGAGGTTAGTTTCAGGATAACTCTGCTACCAAAAGCTGAAGAAAACCCCATTATTTGTAATCAAGAAAAAATACGTATTTGTATATTTATCCCTCCCTCCTGTCTGTGACAGGAATTCTGGGGAGGTGGGGAAGAAGAAGAGACACTTTGATGCCTTTCCGGTAAAAGGGGTTGTGCGGGCCGTGGCTATGGCCACACTCAATAATGATGTTCTGTTGGTTTACTTTTTACAGGGAGAGTGTAGCTGATACTGGGAAGGGTAGAGCTAAGGAAAATCAGAAGTGCAAGTAGGGTTTAAAGGATGCAATAGCCACACGACCAACCAAATCGTTATAGGAGCGGAGTCATCAGGAGTTTGCTACCAAAATTTTATAGATGGTTTCTAGGGAAGTATTGCAATGCAAATGCAGTGTCCCCTTGAGCTACCCCCAATAAGGGCTCAAACATCAGGTCCCCTTGAGGACCACTACTCCAGGCTCAAAGTACTCTGTAGTTTCGCATTTCTAAAACTAGTTCAAGAGCTCACAACAATGTCATTCAGTGGAACTAGCATTCTTTCCCAACCCTGAGAGATTTGGACTATGCCCATATTTGAGCCTGGAGGCAGTTTTGAGTCATGCTGAGGCTCAAGGATCAAGACAGTCCAAAGCTCTCTCAGGTCTGGAAGTGAATACTTATCCCAAGGAATGACAAGGTCCAGAATGCCAATTATTTCTTGAACCCCACTGCATTGATAATATTATTGAATTGCTTGGTTATGTCCGATCTTTGTGACTGGTGAGACATGTTTTCTTGGCAAAGATATTGGAATGGTTTGCCATTTCCTTTTCTGGTTTTTATGCAGGCATAATTTGTTACTTGTCCAGGGTCACACAGCTAGTAAGTATCTGAGGTCCAGTTTGAAGTCTGGTCTTTCTGACTCCAGACCCAGTGCTCTCTATCCACCGCGCTAACCTAGCTGCCCCAACATATAGTAGGCGCTTAATAAATGTTTATTGACTTACATATTATATCCTCAAAACAACCCTGGGAGCTGGGTGCTACCACTATCCTCATTTTACAGATAAGAAAACTGAGGCAGACATGTTGTCTATGTGACTTGCCCAAGGTAACAAAGTGTCTGAGGTATTCCTGACTCCAAATCAGATACACCTCATTTTAAACTAACATAACAGAGAATAAACAGGGTCACTTTCTCAGAAGTTTTCAAGGATTAGGAAGAGTGAGCCTTCTGCACATGCTGACTACAGCCTATTAGCGAGTTGTCAGATGACTCCCTCTCCAGAAGTTCTCCTGATGGAAGCATCCTGGGAACTACTGTTCTTTATATAACTGCTGTTCTGGGACTTCCTGAAGACTGCTTTCTTCTCTGTAATTGCTGCACCCAGGAGTTGTATGTATGTATGCTAGAGTGAGGTAGAGAGTAGGGGGTCTGAAGGAGATCCTCATTAGCCTAGTAGAGGAGTTTGGAATTAGTATAATAAGAAATAATGATGGAATTAGAGAATTTCACCATCAGAAGGGACATGAATCCCTACTACATCAAAGTCAGTTCAGCTCAGAGGGTTTTAAGTCTGAGCAAAGCAATATTAACGTGTTGGCAGTGCACTAAATAAACCGGAGTGGGGAAAAGACAGGAGGGCAAGAATTGAGTTAGAGGAAGATTGTTGCTTCCATGCTTAGGTTGGGGTATCAGCAGCATGCAGGGACTCAGACCTGGACAGCAGAAATGGCTGTGGCTGTTCAGTCTTTTTTTCAGTAGTGACTCCACTTGGGATTTTCTTGGCAAAGATACTGGAGTGCTGAGCCATTTCTTCTCCAGCTCATTTTACAGATGAGGAAACGATGGTGAAGTGACTTGCCCAACTCATAAATGTCTGAGGCCAGATTTGAACTCAGAAAGATGAGTTCTCCTGACTCCAGGCTCAACATTCTATCCACTGCATCACCTGGCTTCCCCAGGAAAATTATATATATATATATCCAAATTCTGGGGAAAGGAATCCATAATATTATCAATGCAGTGGGGTTCAAGAAATAATAATAATAGAACTTCAATGAGTTTTCTCTGATTTGCAGGCTGAGGCCTCCATGTACTACTACCACGGTATCTATCCAATACCAAACATACCTTCAACTTAAGCCCTCCTCTGATGACTAAGCTTGGCACAAAGGTGTCCCTGGGCTCATTCATATAATTTATAACTTTGCTTCTGATTTGTGTTTTTTATACTACAGTCATTTCTGAAATTTAATTTTATTTTCTGCTCTGTATTCTCACTTCCCCCACCCCCATCCCTCATCCAGAAAGAGCAAGAAAAACAAAATCCATTACAAATACACATTGTCAAGCAAAACATATTCCCCCATTTGCTGCTGTTCAGTCATTCAGTTGCTCTAGCATAGTGATGTCATTTTGTTCCTCTTCAACAACAGAGAACAACCAGCCTGCATTCGACTCTTTTGACCCTATATGAGGTTTTCTTGGCAAAAATACTGGAGTGGTTTTGCCATTTCATTCTCTAGATTACGGTAAACAAAGGTTAAGTGACTAGCCCAAGGTCATATAGCTAAGGAGTATCTGAGGCTACATTTGAACTCAGATCTTCCTGACTCCAGGTCTAGTGCTCTATCCACTACGCCTATCTAGCTGCTTCTTATTCCTTCATTAGCCATGTTAAAAAAAAATGCCTCAATCTGCACTCTGAATCTATTACTTCTCTTTTGCAAGATGGGTAGCATGTTTTATCATAAGTCCTCTGGAATTGTGATTGGTCACTATGTTGAACAGAGTCCCTAAGTCTTTCAGCAATCTTGTATAAATTGCTCTCTTGGTTCCACTTACTTCATTTTGCATCAGTTCATATAAGTCTTCCTAGGTTTATCTGAAATTATCTCCTTCATTTCTTATAGCACAATAGTATTCTATCATATTCATCCCTAACTTGTTCAGACATTCTCCAACTGATGGGCACCCCCTCAGTTTCCAATTCTTCATCACTACAAAAAGAGCTGCTACAAATATTTTTGTATATATGGGCCCTTTTCCCTTTTCTTTGTTCTCTTTGAGGTATAAATCTAGTGGTCATTTTCTGATACACTATTCCATAAAAATTCAAAACTCTCTGATAGTGACTTGGCCATCACATCTGCTGGTTCATTTATTATTAAAGGATGTAGTTCTTCTGGGTTAGGTGACATATTCAAGAACATGTAAACGCTCTCTTACTATTCCCTTACTTTTCTGGGGATCAACTACCTATTTTACAGATATGGAAACTGAGTTTCAGAGAGGGGAAGTAACTTGCCTGGACCTTGGGGTCAAGGAGGAAAGCCTTTTGCTCCTTTTAGTATGAACTTGCAACATGACATAGGAGATAGAGCATTCTGTATTAGAAAGATATGTATTCAGATTTGAAGTCAAGGGGTAGGTAAGGTAGGGTTAGGTAAGAAGACTTCATTTGGAGGGTAGGGTGATATTACATTGATTGGTTCTCAGAATAAATTATAGGGTATACACACACATATACAGTGCAACTACTGACTTCTTTTAAGGGGGTTCAGGTATCCTCCACTGGGCAAATCACTAGAATTTTCATGAATAGTTACAGACCTGAACCAGTGATTCCTTTTGCTATGATTTGCTTATGATTAGATCTATGATCCAGGTAGGAGAAGAAATGCAGGATGTGGCAAGACAAGTCAGGGTAACCACAGGCTGCTTCTGAAAGCCTTTGGGGGAAGAAAAACTGCCCAAAAGGGGAAGTGGTGGTTTCTTATTCAGGAAGTGATGCCTAAATACTGAGTGGATGGGACTTCAGCGGTACAGTTTCCTCTAGGATTGTGCCAATCCCTTTTCTGAACTGCAAGGATAGGGGAGTATCTAAGGATTCTATTTTAAACCACTCCTGACTATCAGAAGGTTTTGATTCTCGATGGCTGTGGGATGTTTGCTGACCATGCTATTATGCAGGCTTTTTGTATCCTGGGGATGTAGAAACAGTAGTGGTACATTGTACATTCAGATACATTGCCTGAAGCAGTGATACATTCTAGCAATCCCAGATAGCATCTTTTACAATTGTTTCTTTGGGAATATTCTCAGACCAGTATAAAGTTTTCAAGTATCACTATCAGCATCGTCAACTCTAAAGGTACTCTCACAACCAGTAGACTGGCTTCCCAGTGGAGAACTGAACCCTGAACTCTGGCCTGAGCAGCAGAAATACCACCATTCCTAGCAGGCATGCTGGATAGAGAACAAAGACCTTGCCTCTTAGGATTGCCTTTTGTTCTATATTTATTTGCACACCAAGCCAGGGAGGATTTCAGGAATTTCTAACCCTACCTCAGACAGTTGTATAGGAAAAAGGACTGTGAACTCAGACCATGATGCAGGTTTAAGATGAAAAGACCTAATCTGAGACTGGGAATGCCCTATCTGGTTTTTCTTAGAGGAATGTGAGTGCTGGGACTAAAAAGCTGTTAGCCTGCCCTCATCAAAGATGTATGTCCTAACCACTATACCAGGGGTGGGGAACCTTCTGTCTTGAGGCCACATGTGGCCTTCTAGATCCTTGGGTTTGGCCCTTCGACTGAGTCAAAATTTTATGGAATACATTCTTTTACTAAGGGGATTTGTTCTGTGAAGTATGGATTCAGTTAAAGCGCTGCACTTGAGGAACTAGAGGGCCACATGTGGTCTCAAGGCCACAGGTTGTCCACCCCTGAGACTATACCCTTATATATTGAGGCTGTGACAATCTTCAGGTGGCCCTAAAAAGATGAAGTTTAGAAATCAGTATGAAGAGCAAGACCCAATAAAGATTATACATGTAGCAGTCATCAGAAGACCACCAGACACTATAGGCCTTGAATATATAGCTAAGGAGTTTTAGTAGACAATGTGCAACCTTTTTAACAGTGGGATAATTACATCGGTCATAGCATATATGGAAGATTAACCTGGAATTAAGCAGTGGAAAGACATGAGATCAGAGGAGAGGAAAATTGTTCAGTCCACCTGTATCTACATTCCAACTTCTGAGGAAGGGACACATTGAAGGAACAAGAGGGGATACTTCTGGCACAGACTGGTCCACCATTGAAGGAAAAGGAGTGCTGAAGAATGGGTCAGACACGGCAAAGTTCCTCCCTTGCCACGTCTGTTCCAAGTTTCTCACCCCTGAACTATTCCTCCATCATTCTGACTCTGATTTGCTTTTAGTCATTTCTCTCCTCTAAGGCTCCCTTGAATGTTCACTCACTTACATGGATCTGGTTTTGGCATTCTGACATCTCCTGGTGTCTGTTACTCCCTTTACCCTAGCATTCCTTACAACTCTAGGTTCTGGCTTTGATTTGGTGTCACAGTGACTGCTCTGACTGCTCCCAGTTCCTACATGTTGGCTCCCCTCCTTCACCTTATCAGCCTTCAAACTTGGATAAACTCACCAGCCTGTTCTTCCCTGGACATTGTGGCTAGCATGAATTATGAGACTTCGTAGGTTATTTTAACAATCCAAGTGAAAGTCACAAGGGCTTGAGCCAGGATAATGGCAGTGGAAAAGAAAGAACATGAGAAAATGAGCTAAAATTACAATGAGTTGGCAAAACTCCTATTGACAGAACGTAGTGTTCAATAGCAGAGTAGATTACCCAGAATAAAAGAGGATAAACAACTATCTCATTTGAATGTTTTGGATAAAAATACCCCATATTTACACAGCACTTTATGGCCATCGTCTCACCTGATACAATCCAGTGAGATAGGCAGCAAAGTATCATGATCCTCATTTATGAGAAGTAAATTGAGGCTCACAGACATAGGTCACAGATATTTGTCTCTGTCTATGCCATACCAGTCTCAGTGTCCTCAGTGCTAAGCACAATTACTTATTTATGCTTAATGTTCTTTGAATTAAATTGACAGAGTAGGGCCTTGGATCTTGGTCTAGGATTATCAGTCTTTTGTTCTTTCCATTACACCATCATGGCATTCCTTATTTTTGATTTGTCTTGAGATTGGAATCAACTACAACTCCCAAACCCTTTTCACATGAATTTCTGTCTAACTATATACTCTCCACTTTTTTTCTTTATGCATTTGATTTTCTGATGTAAACATAGGACTCTGTATATATCCCTTTGAAACTTTTATCTTTTTTGATTCAACCCATAGTTCCAACTTGTCAAGGTGTTCTGGGATCCCACTTCTATCATCCAAAGAATAAGCTGCTTCAAGAATGAAATGGTGGGTTTTGAAAAAGAACACTGACTTCGAAGTTAGAGAACCTGGGATCATATGCCACTACTGACGCTTATTACCTATGACCTTATTACGTAAGTCACCAGCTTTTTTGGGTTTCAAGCTCCTCATCTTCTAAAGGAAAGGGCTGGACTAGATGATCTCTAAGATTCCTTCTGACTCTAGACTTAAGACTCTATGAACCTCCACCCTGTTCAAGTTACATACCACCTATATATTTGATTAGATGCCATCTATAGCTTCATCCAAGATCAGAAAAATGGGAAATGAACCTATTGCCCGGTTCTGAACAAAACACTGGAAAAGGAACCTAGCTGGTAAACTAAAAGACAGAATTAGGATTAACAATGGAAGGTTGAATGTCAAAGTCAGGTCAGTCAGATGCAGTTCAATGGGGGCCAAGACCTAGAGGAAACAAGGGTCTGAGAGTATTAAAACACAAAACTAGGAAATTGGTGAGTTTTTTGCTTGTTTTTTTGGTCATTCTTGTTTTGTCCTAAGTTGGCCCAGAAGCTAACTCCATCCATTCCTACAGTTAGAAACAACAGAATTAAAAAAGGCCACTGCCTTCTGCTTTAGGCAAAATTCAGGAAACACTAGGAAGAGGTAAACTGAAGAAAAGAGGTCTTGCATTGGAAATTGAGATTTAACCAAGGGAGCACTCTTTTAAAGGAAGATTAATCCATGGATTCATTACTTGGGTGAGAGGAGCTGCTTGATCCAAAGCTGTAGAGAGAGTCCTAAGGTTGCTGGGCACAAATCACAAGGCAGGTATACGCATCAGGTTGCAAGGAACTGGATGTAATTTTCAGATCACTATATGTATGTGATTATCTCTGAAGGACTAATAACAAAAGGAACAGAAGAATTCTGAGACTATGTAGGTCAACACTCAACACTTTATTGTCTTGTCTAGAAAAGAAGTTATAACAGTAATATAGAAATAGAGTTAAGGAAATCTTGCAGTACAGTTAACACCTTGGCTCCCCCAAATCCTGTGGAATTGTTTGTTCTACACAGAGGCATTTTAAAGACAAACTTAAGCACCAAAACTTTAAAAATTAATGACTTCGGATGCAAATCTTTCTCAAACATATCAGACACCCCCCCTTGTAAATAAAATATATCAAATAGAATTTAATCTAATTATGAAACTATTTATTTAACCTAATTGTAATCATTACTGTAGTCCAGCGATGCCTTCAGGATGCAGAGACGTCTTGTGTTATCTGTCCCTAAACTAAATGGCCCTAGACTGTCACGCTCTAAGCATTTATGTATTTTTAGTTTTTATGTCCCTTCTCTTACTGACAGCTTATCATTACTTCCTATTGTTTTCAGTATACTAATCCATAGCATCTACCTGTATAGCCCTTTCTAATTTATTGCTTCTAATAAGCTGTGTGCTTAGAAACCACATTATTAAGTATCAAATCAAAGTAACCAGGCACTGTATGGGGAGATACAGATCTTTCCTCTATGTAATGTGTGAATTCTTTAATGCATGGATATTGAGATATGCTGATATCTCTTGGCTGATGTACTGGCTTGTGGTTGTGTTTGAACAGATGAGGCTGCTGGATAGGTGCCGAGCTAAATGTTGGTGGTGGTGATACAGAGACCTCTAGGGATCTATTCTTAGTTCTATAAAGATGAACATTTTTCATCAATAATTTGGATGAAGACTTAGATGTACACTTATCAAATATGCAGATGATACAGAGAAGGGAAAAGCAATGCTAGATGACAATCAGGAAATAAAAAAAGATTTCAATACGTCAGAATGATGGACTCAACCTATGAAGATGAAATGGAACAGAGATACATTAAAAGTCCTACACCTGGGTTAAAAAAATCAACTGCACAAAGCAATACTTTCAACTCCTTGAGGGCAATATTTATCTTTGTACCTGAGCACTTAGCACAGTGGTTGGTACTGAATAAATGTTTGTTGAAGCGAATCATGGGCCAGAGGATACATAGTTAAATTTATGGGGGGGGGGGGAAACTGGAAAAAAGGTTTTAGTGGGCTATAGATCAATATGAGTTAATAATATCAGAGAGATAGCAGAGAGAAAATGTTCATACAATGTTATATGACAATATTGGTGGAGTTGTGGATTGGTACAACCATTCTGGAAATCAAATGGAATTATTTGAGAGGTTACTAATTGTTCACACCCTTTGCCCTAGTGATCTCACTACAATAAGGTCAATGAAAAAAAAAAGGTGCTATACACCAAAATATTGATAATAACATTTTTTGTAGGAGTAAAAAACTGTGATATGTGAATGTAAAGGAATGTTATTACACATATGAAGAGTTTGTGTAAACTGATGTCTACATCATGTCTACACTCTAGTGAAGAAAGCAGAACCTAGAGAATTCAGGATAGTGGGTCTTTAACTTAAATCAAGGAAAAAACAAAAGCTGAAAACTCAAAATGAATGACATGACTAATCCTGGTTCCAAATAATGGTTCTGGAAGTTCTTTCTTCTCAGTAAAGAGGTGGTAGGCTGCAAGTAATGAGTGAAAATACTCTATCACCTTTGGTTGCTGCATCAGATAGTTTAGAGATATCATGGAGAGATTACTGGGAAGTGACTGTTGTTAAAAAAAAAAGGGCATTCATCTTTAGAGAAACAAAAACGGCACAAGGTGGAGTTCCCCTCTGAATGAAAGTTTTCCAGCAAAGGGTGGATGACCATTTTCTGGGTATATTGGAGAAGGAATTGAGGTCCCTTCTAACTCTGAGATTCTGTTATCAATGGATCTATGACTTCATGGATATCAATATACCCTTTGCAGGGCACATCACAACCCATCTGCGCCTTCTAATCCTGTGTGATTCATCTTCTCATTAATCTTCCATACAAGATCTCTTTATTCACTGGAGAACTTCTAATCCTAACTCCATGAGTACCAGTGCAATGCTCGAGCTGTCTAGCTGTAATCTTTTGCTTCTACTATGTCACTAGCCTACCCCTGTCATCAGCCTACTTATACCCACCATGCTCTTGGGATCCACATGCAACTTTGATTCTTTGAAAAATCTAGTACGTAAAGATTTTCAGCCATAGAACATCTCTGGGAGAACACCAGAGTTAAAATTATGGGATTTTGTGTCAGGGAATAGCTTGCGATCATTGAAAGAGCTACCTTATTTTCCAGATGCAATCCAACTTGTTCCCTTCTTCCTAATCAATTCAGGACCCATTTCATCATCCATTTGTAGTGCCTGTCCAAAATGTATGTACTGATATACTACATCAATGGGCTTCTCATTCGACTGCTTGCCATAGTCCAGACAATGAGTATCTTGGTTTATTTGTATTTTTCCAGATGTATACAATAAGAACTGATCTCTTTTCAGTGACCATGGATCTCATTAAGAAGTATTCTCATAGTATTCTGGCACTTGATGCAATAAATCCATTGATGATAATAACAGTTAATATTTATACATTCATAAAATGCTTTGCATAAATTATTACATTTAAACCTCACAACAACCTTATAACTAAGTAATACAAGTACTGCTGTTCCCATTTTACAGATGAGGTAAATGGGGTTCCCACTTATAAGGAATCTCTCCTCACTTTGGATTCTCCCCACGACATTCTCCATGACAGCAGTGGACACCTTTGGAAAGCATACATTTCCCTTAAAAGAGATTGTGTCTGAGATTGATAATCAAAGGATTTTTTAGTTATTTCTGGAGGTGCATCTACAAAGGAACCTTGTTAAAATCTTAACATGTACATGGAAGATGTTATGTTGGAGAAAAGCCTCAAAAACTCCATTTCTCTCTAGTTGACTATTTCTTTTTTGTTTGTTTTTTTGGAGGGGGGAAGGCAAGGCAATTGGGGTTAAATGACTTGCCCAAGGTCACACAGCTAGTAAAGATCAAGTGAGGCTGAATTTGAACTCAGGTCCTCCTGATTCCAGGGTGGGTGTTCTATTCACTGTGCCACCTAGCTGCCCCTAGCTGAGTACTTCTTAAAACTAACTTATTGACAAAAAATACTATCTCCTATAGTATTCAGTCAATCATGTGATGATAAAGATCTGGTCTGCAATAGAAAACTGTTAGCAAAAGCCAGTCATTCTGCTTTCACATTTTCAAGAGCAGCCTTGATACATCTTTCCGACCGTTTTTTGTTTTAAATAATATTATCTGTAATTTTTCTCCAGTCATTTACCCTATCTTCCTTTCTTTCAAAAATCAGGAAACACAACCTTAGAGCAATTTTTGGCTACATTAATAGGAACACAGTGTCTAGAACAAAGGAGGCAATAGTCTCAGTGTACTCTACTCTGGCCAGATCATGATTGCATTATTCTGTTCAATTGTACAGTATTCTATGCTTGGTGCCTATTGTAGGAAGAACATTGACAAGGTGGAGAATATTAGGAGGAAGATAACCAGGATAGTGAGGGCACAGGAAAGTACAAGGATCATTTAGAGGAACTGGGTATATTTAGCTCAGACATGAGATGACTTGGGAAAGGGCTGTAGGAGGCACAAAAAATAGTCTTCAAGTATCTGTGAAAAAGGATTAGATTTGCTTTGTAGTCCTGTAACTCATTCTGTCTGATCTTAGAGGACAGAACCAGGAGCAACAGACCAGGATGAAGAGAGGCACATGTTGGCTTGAAAAATTGCTAAAAATTAAAACTATTGAGAAGTGTATTAGATCGCCCTGAAAAGCAGATCATTCCCCATTACTGGAGGTGTTCAAATGAAGACTGAATAGCCACTCAGCAAACGCTATAGAGGGAATTTCTACTCATGCAAAAGGTAGATCATGATTTCATGCTGCATGAAATAGAAGAAAGACTTCTGGAATTGGAATCAAGACAGCTGGGTTCAAAGCTCAGCTCCGAAATTTACTAGATATATAACAATGGGCAATTCACAAACTCTGAGCCTCAGTTTCCTCAACTGTAAAATGAGAATATTAAAAGAACTGTCGTGAGGAAAAGTAAACCTTTAAGCATTATATGTTACCTATAGTTGTCATAAGCTTGAATAACAGCAAAACTTTAGAGATGTTAAATAAGACCATATCTATGGTATACCTGCATTTAATTAAAAAATTTCAATTTGACAAACATTTACTTTGTCGGTTAGCATTTAAACTTTTACTGTACCTTGATAAATATCCCTCCAAGCCTGACAATAAACACAATGATTCAGTATGTCAGTCCCAAAGGGAAACAGATAAGTACTGTGAGAAATGGAGAACTAGGATTCTAGAAAACAATGTTGGAATCTCAATAAACAGTCCTTTTCCCTATTTATTCTTTTAAAAAAGGATAAGCTGGTAGGAAATCCACAGGACAGCTGATATCACTTAATTTTCAAAAATATCACTGACCTCCAATACCACAAAAGATGAATTTTTATTTCTGCTTCAATCTGCTAAACTGATTCCAAACTGTTTCTGAGAACAAACACCTAATCTCCAAATGTTGCATACGTCAGGGCCCAATATAGCCCAGTTGAGATGCCAGTTCCTTATAATATAGGCAGAAGAGACTGTTTAGGAATATTTTACCTAAGGATAAGAGGCTCTGAGGGTAGAGTGGAGACATAGAGTAGAAAGTATTGGGCTGGGAGCCAACAAATCTGGATCCTAGGCTTGGCTCAGTCATTGAATAGTCATGAAATCTTGCACAAACATCTTTGCCTCCCTGGGCTGCTCTTTCTTCATCTGCAAGACATGGTTACATTAGCTCTTCTTCCTACTTGCTATCTGTAAGGGTTGGGGATAAATCAATTTTACCTCTGTAGAGGACCTCAGCTTCCTCATCTGTGATCCCTTACAGCTCTAAATCCTATGAATTTACATGAGACCCTGGAAAGTATATTAATAACAAAATTCATTCTCATAGTTCTACTAACATAATAAAAATAATTCAATTCAATAAATATTTATTAAGCACCTTTTATGTGCCCCAGTACTAGTTGTAATTTCAATCTTAGAGGAAGTCCACAGTGAGGAAACTCCCTCTACCAATGCAAGTTGGTAGTTTTTTTTTTTCATTCATTCATTTATTTTTTTTTTTAGCAACTTAAGAACTTAATAGAGTTAACTAGAGCATCTGAGAGGTGTTCACTGGCTCAGTTCCCATTGTTCACACTCAGTTTCAGAGAGAGAACTTGAACTCAGGTTTTTCTGGCTTCAAAGATCATTCACCTATGCCTTACACTATGCTCCCTCTTTAGCACTGGGGATATTAAGACAAAGCTGAACATAGATTTTGTCCTCAGAGAGGTTAGCTAAGTTCAAGATTGGGGGTGGGGTAAGCAGGACACATACAAGTTATATACAAATAAATAAACACAAAATAAAACAGTTTCATCTTAGGTAGGAGACACTAACAACTTGGGGAATCAGGAAAGACCTCTTGAGGAAGATGGCATTTGAGTTGAGCTTTTAAGGGAACTGGAGATTCCAAGAGGCAGAGATGAGAAGGCAGAGAGAACAAACTATACAAAGAGATTTATCTCTAACAGGCCTGATCCTGATGATCTTTTAGAATATAATAATAACAATAAGTGCTAGGCTTGAAGTCAGCAAAGATGTGGAGCAAGATCCCACATCTAGCACTTACAGGCGTAAATTTCCTCATTTATACAATATGAATAAAAACACCAGCCTACATCACAGAGTTATGATGAGACTCACATAGGATAATATGTAAAAAATGACTTGAAACACCTCCAAGCCCTATGTATATTCCACATACTGTTATCTTATATTTGGTAAATGAATGGAATTCAATATTGTAAACATTATTGCCTTGTTCAAGTGGATGTCTACTTATTGAGTATACTATAGTGGTATTCCTATCACATAAGGGTTAGATTAGAAGGCCTCTGAAATCCCTTTTATCTCTCAATTTCAGTGATTCTATTAAACAATCTTCAGTGAGATGCCATTAAGGGGGGGGGTTTGGGAAAAGTAATTATGTAGAATAACTAGCACAGGAGGTAACTGTGACCCATTAGTATAGTTTCTAGAAAAAAAAGAAACCAAGACAATAAAGTTAGCTATTAGTACAGAGCAGAAGCATGCATAAATTATGGACTCAGAATTTCACTTCCCTAGCACATTTCCAAATAGTTCCAGAAGTGATTCATAAGATGCCAATTGTTAATTGAAATTATGGCACTTTAAGATTATTGCTTGGGTAGATGCAACCTTTAATAGAAATTCTCAGGATACCCAGGGACTCTAGACTAACACAAAAACTGAAAGGGAAGAGGCATTCCAAAGCTGGGCTCCCTCTAATATTTGAATCCCCAAGATGCCAGAATGATTATCTCTGAAGTCAGTTCAATATGACTCAACAGTGTAATATGGCAAAAACTATGTGATCTTGGCAGCTACATGGTACAGTGGATAGAATGCTAGGCCTGGAGTTAGTAAGACTCATCTTCCTTCAAATCTGGCCTCAGACATTTACTAGCTGGGTGTCCCTGATCAAGCCACTTCACTCTGTTTGCCTCAGTTTCCTCATCTGTAAAATGAGCTGGAGAAGGAAATGGCAAACCACTCCGGGAACTTTGCCAAGAAAACATCAAATGGGGTCACCAAGAGTCAGCCACAACTGAACAACAATAACAACATAATCTTAGGCGGCACTAAGAGCCAGGATGCCTAGAACTAGAGAGCTGGCAGTCCTTCTGTATTCTGACCGTCCGGACACATGCAGAGAGAATCATGCTGTTTGGGGGGGGGCACATTTTGGGACACTGGTAAACTGGGATGTTTCCAGCAAGTACCACCTCCTATTCTTAGAATCCCTAGCTTTTCTGAAGAATCAGTTCACATGCCAACTCCAATGTGAGGTGGGCTGATTTTCCACTTCCCTAGTTAATTCTTTCCCTGCTCCTTAAATGATCTTTGGCATGTACATATACACACACATATACATGTTTACAGATTGTATGTAAACAGAATGTAAACTTCTTGAGGGCAGGGAATTTACTGTCTCCATTGTATCACTGCCACCTAACAGTGCTTTGAACATTGTAGGCACTTAATAAATACAGGATTGCATTGAACCAAAATGGTTGAAGGGACTCAAATTCATGTCATATGAGGATCAAAAGGAATTGGAGAGGGGTAATAGTGGGCTGCTTTTTCTGGCTTCCTACAGTTCTTGAATTAGCCTCCCAAGGAGACTTTCCTTGCTGTCGTAGCCAAAGTTATGTGGAAAACTTGTTTAATTTCTGGTTTAATCCTACTATCTCTATTTGGGTTTCTAATGTTCTTGATGTCTTGGATATTTTTAAAACTTGATTTGAATTTTGGACTTTTACTATTCTGCAGCTGAAAATTTTCTATTTTGTTTATAATAGTTAAAAATACTTACTAACCTAATAAAAATTCTGATTCCCTAGATACAATTGCTTCCCTCACCCCAAATTCCTTGTATTTATTTTGTATGTATTTACATACATACATGTTATCCCCCCTAACAGATCTTGTATCTTAACATCTATATTCCCAGAGCCTTGGAGAGGGCCTGTAACATATTAAGTGCTTAAAAAAAATGCTAGTTGACTAAAAAGGGGGCAAAGTTGGCCACTTCACAGTCAAATACCTTTTTTTCTTTTCCCAATTCTGCTAATCCTTTCAATTCTATTCAGGCAACAGGGGCCTTGATAGCTCAGGTTTTCATGGAGTTACCTGAGAGTCCTGACTGCAATCTGGTTGTGTTGTAGGAAGCACAGCCAGGGCTAGCTGGCGCTGCCAAGCCTATATACACCCTCACTCCCAGCTCCTAACCCTAAACTTTGAGCAAGAAAAAGTCTTAGAGGCTATCTTGTTAATGCCTTGACTCTTCGAAGACAGTGCTTTCTATTAATACTGTTCTATGATGAGTTACACTAAAAAAGGTGAGGAAGAAAGAGAGAACAAATGAAACTAGAGTGTAAGTTTCAATATCGACTCTGGAGCAGAGCCCGAAGAGCACAGTGGTGCCTAACAACAGAAGGCCGCCCAACCATTTCCCTCCATTATGGGGAGCACCGAGGTCGTTTCTTGGGTGTTTCTTTTCAACAATACTAATATTGTGTTATTGTACTAATCTGTAATCTCATCAATGTGGATGTTTCTTCCAAAGATGTGGGTAGCAAACGACCTATACTTGCCCATTTATACAACTCTTGTCCATGTCTTCCAACCAGTTCACTATTAAGGGTCAGCCGAAAGGCTTGTAGGACTTCCTCATTTTTTTGACCTCAGGAAGACATCAGGTGAGCACCACTCTGTGGTGCTCATACTCATCACGGGACCAGCCAATATTATTTTTCTTCCACATATTTCCCTGATGATATCTTTTTACTCCTATTTTTCTTTGGAGTCCCGCAGTGGTTATACAACCGTTATGGCCTGTTCACACCCACGACGTACTCCTCTACTGTTCTATAATAATAATGCCAGTATGTTCCAATAATGTTGCGTAGTTTTGATACAATGCACTTGGCACATCTAGTAGATGAAACGCCATTATTCCTAACTGTTATAATTTGGTTCCCATATGATTTAGGATTAAGCATGATTTTACAGTCCCAAATTATCCTAATCATGAAAACAAACCAATGGTCGATATAACCCTGTTAAGTTGGGGCACTGACACAGCTAGCGTAGTATTTGTCTGAACTTTGCTAAATGGTCTCTACCAAGTAGACTGGCCCAGAAAGTGCCAAGGCCATGGCACAAGAAAACAACAAATGTTTTCCTTCCATGTTAACAACGACTGCGGAAAGCCTTCAAGGACATCTGTCACAAAAACTGTGAAACAAAGTCTAGTCAGAACACTGTGAAGAAAAGAAACAAAACGTAATCTTTTTTTTCAAGTAACATTCAAAAACACTGTTGAAATGGACCTGTAGCCTAATTGGTTTTCTCTTTTTAAATTCCAATTCTTCTTAAGATAGTAACTGAGGAGATTTAGTGAAAAAAATATTTATGCTAAAAGTTAACAAGCCTATGCACATTGGTTAAGATTCTTTCTGGAAAATTGGGGAAATAAGCAATTTAATAATCACAGGAAAGTCATGATAGTAACATTATTTTTAAGGTATATGTGTGACTTAATATTCCTATTACAATTTAAAGTAATTTAAGATGATGTTCACAGTAATCAATGAAGGTTGTTCAAAAAGTCAGCTGACAAGGTAAGTTACTGGCATATTACACATAATAAAACATTCTGTTAAGCAATGCTGTCAAGTGAATCTACTGTAATTGTTTGAAATTTGATAAATTATACCCTGAGTTTAAAATGGCTACTTTTCTACTAGACACATGATCTCCACACAATGTGCCAGGTACGATTTGACATTCACATGCAAAAAATGTTTCTGTTGCACAGTTTTTCCACCAGTTTGTGGGCGATGTTTTCCTCAAAGTTTTCATTCTACAAAGTATATCAAAGAGATGTACAAAATTTCAGGATACAAGGTAGAACACCATGATGATTTTTCACAAAATGAAAAAGCAACAAACACAAACCAGAGAGTTCATAATTTATAGACCCTGTATTAAAAATCTTGTCCTCCTCAATATTAGTATTGGAATCTTTAAGGTTATGTAGAAAACTGACAAGTCGTTGTTTAGATATCTATAAGACTTACTTGCCTTAGAATAAAATCAGTCTTTGAAAAAAGCCTCATCAACATCCTTTTTAAATAACCTTATTTAATATAGTAAACTAGCTAAAGTTTTAAATAAATGAACAAATTCTGCAGCAGAAAGAAAAATTTCAAAATTGCAAATCCTTAATGAAGCTTTTAACCTGTTAGAAAGAAAAAAAAATAATCCACCAGTGTACCGAACTGAAAATGGAGGCAGCTACTTATTTTTGCCAAGTGTTCTTTGCTTCTCTGCATGTTCCACAATTTTTTCTTCCACATAAAGTCCTTTTCGCTTTCGTACTGAATTCATGTACTTTCGAGCTTGGTTCTCTGAGTCAGCTTTCTCCCCAAAGTGCAAATATTCTTCCTCAGTAGTTGGAACCCAGAATGGATCACTGGATATCATCTTTTCAAAAGAAAATAGTAGAATATGTCAGGCTTTTAATCTGTTTCAGACATTACCGAGTTTCTTGATTCATACAGTGTTTATATAAAAAGAAAAGAGTCATGGAGTGTCAAAAGTTGGAGTACGCTTACTGGGACCAAAGAAAAAGAAACTCATTTAGGACTCATTGCAGGCCTAGAAACAAATGCAATAAAGTTGTTAAGAATATGGTATTTCTTTGAAGAAAGTATATGACACTCCCCCATTCTATTCCCCCATACCTCTGCAACTCCTGTCAAGATGCAGAACAAAACACACACACTAACACTGCTAAAGAGGGTAAAATACTGGTTAATGCTTTGGCACTACAAAGATATTTTCCTAAGTCTCAATAGGATGGCACTTTTATTTGCTTCACAACGACTACAACCTTTACCTTGGAGGTTCAGGATGACAGTATATTTTCAGTTGATAGGGAAAAACTGAAGATGTGAGAGAGGTGCAGATTGAGATGGAATTAGATCTCATAGAAGCCATAAGTAGATTGGATCAAGAAAACAGGTGAAGGAGTTAGCACTGGTAAGAAAGATTATCTCATCCTTGAAGACCAAAGGGAAACAGATGAAACAAAAACAGAGTCTGTTTTGAGGTGTGGAGGTGGAGGGAGCTCATGTTGGATGGCATCAAGTAGGATGTAAGAGAGTGGAGTTGGGAGTTGAGGTGAAAGAGAAAATTGTAGGGAATGTGACAAGGAAGCAAATAATGGAAAAAGAAAAGGATTTCAATGCAACAAAGAGTTGGTTACAAAGCATAATTTGTAGTGGACTTAGTCAATGTGGTTTTGTGACTTTCTTAAGCAACCCATTAAGCCACTGTGCAATAAAACTTTTATAGAGTTCTTTCAGGGGAAAAAAACACAAGGAAGACTGAGAGACTTTTTTAGGTAATCTGTGTCCAAATTTTTTTTTCAACTGAACTTAAAATTTCTAGCTTTGATGACAAATGTCTGTCTATCACAAATGACTACTGCAGATAGACCAGAATATTGTTGGAGGGTTGAGAATGAAAGTGAAAAATGAAATACAGGTAAATACTTAAGAAACAGACACTTTATTTCACATTATTAGAAGAACATGTAATTTTGTTTTAGCTCTTCTTCAAGTAACTCATACCTTGTGAGAACACTATACTTTGGGCATTTCCCCTAAGCTTCCTTAAACCTTTCTGAATTTTAAATGTGCTCCTATTTTTGTCTTCTCAGACTCACACAGTCTAAGTTTAACTCTGGTCTTTCGTAAATCTGGGTCTGATGATGGGAAGAGGACACGATCATTCATTTATTGAAGGTAAGGCCTCTAGACCTCCATTTCATATATTACTAACCTGAAAGTGATAACCTACTTTAATATGTACATAAGAAGGCTGAGATCCAGAGATGATAAATGCCTTACTTATGGTCATATAATCTGGAATTAGATTTCAGGTTTCTCACAAGAATCAGAGCTGTTACTATATAATAGCAAAAAATGTAAATAATCTACCCAATGAGATGTTTCTGTGTAACCAGGCCTTTGCATGAGCCACTTGGGGAAGATAAAAAAAGCAATTAAGAACAGAATCCCAAAGGACATGATCTGGAGTAGCACAAACATGCTGAGAAACACCGTCCTGCTTTTTTTTTTAAACAGAGAAAGATCTCTCAGGGTGGCTAGGTGGCGCAGTGAATAGAGTACTGGACCTGGAGTCAGGAGGACCTGAGCTCAAATATGGCCTCAGACACTTCACACTTACTAGCCGTGTGCCCTAAGTCACTTAACCCCAAAAAGGCCAAAAAAAAAAAAAAAGAGAAAGATCTCTTCTTGCCATTAACTTTCTACCATCTATTATAATGATTTGTGCCTCATCTGTCTCACTAGTCTGTGAGTTCAGGGGATTGGGCCACTGACCTCAGAATTCCTTGCAATACCGGACATAGTGCTTTCACCACAATCCTCAAAGTGTTTGCTGAACAAATTTTCCAACAAATGTATGACAAGCAGACTTCCTCTTGTTCTAAACTACTGAGCAGGCTTTTCAAGAAGCCTTAAAAACACAATGGTCATTAATAGAAACTGATACTTGGCTATTTTGATGGGTGCCCTAGGTATCATTTCTACAGGATCAGAGGATCATAGATTTAAAACTGGAAAAGACTTGGAGGCCCTCTGGTTCTACTCCTTTAATGAACTCTTCTATGGACTCTTTCAGGTACTAATGTATGAGATAGAATTCTAGTTTCTTGAACTTAAAAAAATGAGTGAACTGTCTATCCCCTTCTCACCAATAGTCCCAGTGGCAGAGACAGGATTTGAACCCAGGTCTTCCAAATCCAGATCCAATGTTCTTTACAATATGCCACATTTCCTGTTTGATATAATTGTTAAATAACATATCTTAGGACCACAATTCACACTCTCCCTTTTTTTCAAGAACACACCACTGATTTTAACCATTAAAACCAATGAGTAAATAAGGTTCCATATACAGATGCTTATTTTATAAAAAACTTTCTGGGAATGTACCTATTCTGTTTATCAATAGGTACCACTTACCAATATCCACAAACAGTGATGAAGACTGGTGAACCTAACTGTCTGGAAACTGATACAAAAACCATTTAGAGTACACTGCTTCTAAGTCACCCACCAAACACTTCTGTGATAACAGGTTGCAAGTTGACAGAAACGCAGGTGATTGTGTTTGGTTACCCCTAGGAATCAGTCAAATCTCGTAACTAAAATGTAAAACAATCTTCTTATGAGGGAAATCTTTTTAGATGGCCATTTAATGATTTTTTTCCCCTGATGTATTTAAGAAAGCTTATAAAAGGTATTTTCCCTCTTTTTAATCCATGTTATTCTGGCTAGATTTCTACTAAAGATAAATGTGACAATAAAATACTGGTGGAATATCAAGAAAGAATAATGGTTAAGCTCTTACTTTCAGAATCCCTCTAAAAACACAAATCAATTGTAAATATAGAGCGATGTTTAATCAGCCAGTGGTGACGTATTTTTAATAAGTCAATAAATTAGTCCAAATGCCCCAAGTAAAACACCGTTGAGAACATAATCGATATTTAGAATACATATAAATGTTTCAGTGCGCAACAGTTTTCAAAGCTCTATGACTGTGGTGAATGACAAGTCTCTAAAGATAAGTGGCAACTCTTTAATAGACTCTACAATGTTAGAATTCATTTCTGTAATCAATATTAGAGAGGCTGGCCTGGCCCTAAGCCTATTCCAGAATGTGACTTGAGGGATACCACACAATACTCCTACCCACAGATTATCATCCCTGTTATCTTGCAAAGGGGCCTAAAATCCCAACCATTAGATAAATTCCTTTGGGTTACAAATGTATTAAATGTCTTTATTGTTTTTCCCCCCTTTCATTTAGACCCGTGATTTCATCTTTCCAAATTCAAACTGGCAACCTTAAGGATCATCAACTCACCCTATGGACTAACAACAAGAATCTCTAATATTCACTAAAGCTCCGTTTCCTTCCCTGGCCCAAATACTTAAAACAAAATAAAAATTAGTGTGATATGAGAAACACCTAGCCCAGCTAAGTAGTAATACTTGTATAACCTCCATACAAGTCTTTTTCACAAAGCCTCAGTTGCCTAATCTCAAAAATGAGGGAGGGGGGAGAAGGGAAAGGGGAGGAGGCAAGGGAATATTAGACTAGAGTAAAATCACTTACAGCTCTCAGTGCTATGAACAGATGAAAGTGACCACCACTGGAATAATACCGGGAGTAAAACTATAAAACCACATTTGATATTAATGAGACTAGATCCAAAAACTTCCCAAGTTAGTGGTTATATTTTCAATTCCTGCAAAGTCCTCCTTATCTAAAATGCAAGTTTCTTTGAATTCTAACCAAATTTAATTCTGGCCTCACAGGAAGAGGACCAAACTGATATTCCAACCTGGAATTCTAAGAGAAGTCTATAAATGCAGTCCAATGAACTCATTAATAACAAAGAAAAAAAAAACCTAAAATCTGGTTAGTTTTAAAGTTGTTGAAGAACAGAACTCTCCAAAGTCACAGGGTCTTCTTTTTTCCTCAAGATGATGATGATGATGGCAGGAAGTAGTGTCATAAAGCAAATTAAAAAAACTAGCTCCCCTTTTAAATTTTTGAATGACTGAGATTTTTGCTTTTTCAGTAGAACAACAGGGGTATTTCTTACTAATTTTTTTAACTGAACAATCAAGATTGTTAGTTACAAAGAACAACCTTCAAATAACTGTAACATCCAAAAGAGAGGGATTGTGTCTTACGTCTCTTTTGCATTTCTCCTTATGCTACACAGCACGATGCACATAACTGGCTTTCAAATTAATATATGTTATTTTTCCTCATCCATCCTCTTTTCTCCATTCACACAGCCACTAACCTAGTTCAGGTCATAATGTCTTAGCATTCTTAAGACTATCGCCACAGCCTTTTTAATTGATCTAGCATAGTGCCTGGCAGATTAAGTAGGCACTTAAACAATGTTTTACTAACTGATTAGTTCCCCTGCTTCCATAGTCCTTCTCCAATTCATCCCCACACTTGGTTGCCAGAATAATCTTGAAAACACAGGTTAATCATGTTAGGCCCCTGCTCAAGAAATCCAATGCCTATCTATTGCTTCTTGGAGAGGATACAAACTCCTGTTTAGTATTTAAGGATTTAATCTGGACCTGGTCTATCTTTACAGACTTTTTTCTTGCCATTCCTTTCATGTACTCTATGTTACAGTCAAAATGGCCTGCTGGTTCTATGTCCCCAATACATCAATCCATCTTCTGCCTCCATGCCTCAGCACAGACTGTCCCCCTGTGCTTGGCGTGTATCTAATTCTTAGCCCTGCCTCTTGGAATCTCTAGACTTCGTCAAGGCTCAGGTCAAGGACTTACCGAAGAGAGGCCTTGTGATTCCCCTAGTTGTTAGTACTCTCCCTCTTCTGAAATCACTTTATATTTACTTGTCTATGTATATGCTGTGTTCCCTCAAGTAGAAAGTAAGTTCTTGGAGGGCAATGGTTGTTTTGTCTTGGTCTCTCCAGCACCAAGCCCATAATTTAATAATTATTTGTGGAATGGAAACAACATTAAGACAAAGGAAAAACAACTTGCTCAACTGAGCTGCCTTAAATTTTTAGGGAGAAAAATATTTTGGCAGTAAGAAGCATTAAACACTAGATCTCATAAGAGAAGGCGCTGGAATCAGTTTCCCTGGAGATCTTTTAGAATTACATTAGGAACCATCTGATTGGAAAGCTTTTAAAATAAATTTTGCTGAGAACCTGGGTGGTGTTGGACAAATTAAATTAATTTTACAGGTCTCTCAAAACTGCATGATTCTACATAATTTAAAAACCAACAATAAATGAATTTAAAATTAAGATTCTTGTTTAAGGACAAGCACATACTTCTAAGAATAAAACTATAAAATCTTATTGTTATCTTAATTATGAACCAGTACATAGTGTGGAGTAGCAAAAGGAACAATGGATTTTGAATCAGAGGATGTGAGCTTGAATGCTGGCTTTTCTCCTGTTATGACTTAGGGTAAATAAATGGCTACTTCTCTTCAAATAGGCCTCAGTTTCTCTTATAAAATGAAAAGGTTCAATTAGGTGATCTCTTAACCTGTCTATCTGGGCTAGATCCTATGGTCTTAAAAGTACATGTAATTTAGGACATGAACAGTTGCAGAAATGAACAACTTTAAAACTGTTAGACACACAGAGAGGGGGTGAGTGTGTGAATGTGTATGTGTATGTATGTAATCATTTCAGCGGCTGACTGGGTTATATTTCAGTCTGAAGTAAAATACAATTTTTGCACTACTCATTGTTTTGTCTATTATCACACTTGAGTTGTCTTTTAAATGGAATCAATTAACAATATTTTTCAGTTGTTTCAAAAATTCAGATTTAAGCTTGAGTGTTAATGGGGTTAGACTGATTTGGTTTGGATTACTTAGAACAATGGTGGGGAAACTGACAAGAAGAGGTGGCATTGCTTTGGCTGCAATCCAAAGAACAATTTCTTCCTGGTAGGATACTTCACATTCAGATGGGGTCTCTTAAAAT
>CM053582.1:485356838-485406819 GCA_028627135.1 Pseudochirops cupreus
CTGATCACTATTTAAGGTAGGTTTTCCCTAAGTTTCTCAGTTAAGTTCCCTTATCTCCCTGTATACTCTTTCTTTTGGCAATCTCATTCAATCCCATGCCTTCAACCACTGTAACCTCTACTGAGATGATTTAAAAAACTCTCGAGTTCCAGACCCTTACCTACAACTTCCTATGAGATCTCTACCTGGACCAGCACCAGTGCTACAACATGGCCATAACGCAGCTTACTCTTTCATCAAAAACTTCTTCTCTTTCTGACTCAGTTTCTTTGTGACACCACTAATCTCCCAGGCTCTCAAGGTCAGAACCTTGGTGTTGTCTTTGAATTTCCCTCTCCCTTATCTCTCAAATCCAATCCATTACCAAGTATTGCTAATCCCCCCTCAGCAAAGGCTCTAGTAGCTATCTCCCCTCTACTTCTGCTGCTGCTACCTTCAGAAGGCCCACCTTATTACCAACTGCCTGTATTATTTAAGGAGCCTTCTAACGAGGATTCCTACCTCCACATATTCTTCTGAATTTCTGCCAGACATTCTCATACACAGATCTGGTTATTTTATTCTACTTCAAACATTTCTTTGGCTCCCTATTCCCTAGACTGGCTAAATCATTCTACTGAAAAAAAATTTTTCTCCCCCTTTCCCAGCCTCTTAAAATTCAAAGTCTCCTACTATCTGAGTCTAGCCGACTTTAGCAACCTTATCTCCTAACATTTCCCCCTCCACACATTCTATGCTAATCTAAACCATTTGTCATTCTCTTTCATACTTTCTTTTCCTGCAGCATACTTTCTCCCATACCTGGAATGCCTTCTCCATTTTGCTAAATTCCTACTCATCCTTTAAAATCCAACTCAGGCCCCACCTCATTCAGGAAGACTTACCTTAACTTAACATTTGGCAATGACCTTTCTAATTTTATAAAGCATTTTACTTGCAGCTCTCTCAGTCATTTATCTATCACTGTAGAGCAGTTATTAGTGTGGGTCATATTCTCTTATTAGAATTTAGAAAGATAAATTGTAGGGTTGTTGTGAGGAAAGTCCTTTGCAAACCATAATGTTACATAAATGTGAATCATTATTATTACCACCATCTAAACTATGTATCTCATTCAGCACCTAACAAAGAAGGCCTTTAATTTAACCACACTGAATTAAATAACTTATTTTAACATCAGGTGAGGAGAAAGGTATGACAAAAGGTTTGTGATCACTACTTTCCTGGTCGTCTCTCTAATCATTCATGTTGATTTTCTCTCCTTATTTTTCCCCTACCTTATTTCTCTCTCCTCTATTTTTCTTCCATTTTCCCTTCCAATTTCTTCCCATGATTACTTTCACTCCACTTAATTCTCCACCATGTGGAGACAATGTAGAAATTAGCATTATTTATCTTCAATAAAGTTTAGGTTCTTTGCCCTTAAAAAAAATTTTTTTTAAGTAAAACTCAACTCTGAACAATAGAAATAACTAAATTTTCTGAGTGACAATTTACACTTACTGATTTCATGTCCTGAAGTTTTAGAGCCCTTTGGGACCCTTTTTTAAACTTTATTTTTAAAAGTTAAATTTGTATTTTTTCCAATTATCACTCAGTTGTTTTTTCTGCTTTCCACCTACTCCACCCAATGAACTAAAAAGAACCCCTATATCATAAGCATAGTCAAAATATCTGCCTTTATTTTTTCAAGTAGGTGAGTCAAGTAATCTAGGTTTAACTAAGAAAAAAAATGTTTCTTTTTTTTTTTGTGGGCCATTGGCCTTTCACAGAAAAAATGTTTTCCTCACCACTGGTTTAGAAGTAGTGCTGCTTGGAAATGGACCAGATGATGTCTCAACCTTCATTCTAGCCATATAATCCTACTAACAAGGGGGCAGATCTATAACCTAAAAATACAGATGAGGAATTTGCAACCACTTTTAGCTAATGTTCCATCCTATAACTTATTCTGACCAAAAAAGGGCGAGGGGGAAAAAAACAGCTAGCCTAAAATCAACTTTGGGAATGATGGGTTTGGGCCAGAAGAACTTCATGTGGTTTGGGAAGGCTTTGTTGGAGGGGCAAGGAATGAATGAAGATTAGTCTTTGGAATTTTGGCACAACTTGTTAGGATGGGGAAGGATCATAACTACTCAATGTTTCAATAAGCATTACTGAACCCCTATGTTTAAAGCATTGTGCTAGGTGCTTAGGAAAACACACCACTAAGAAAAGGTCCTTGCTTACATGAACCTTATACGCTAACAGAAAAGGGCCAGTTTAGTTGATCTGACTAGATTAATTGTATTGGTAAATTATACTGACCTAAAGCATTTCAAAGAAATATTTTTAAATCCAAGAAAAGTAAAGCAACAACAAACATTTATTAAGAAGGTTTTACACATGGCATGCAATAGTCCTTGTCCCCAAAGAACATGCATTGGGGTGGGGAAGAGAGTTAACAACCTGATGTTTAAAAAATAAAAAATTGTGTAAAATTTAAACCAATAAATTATTCTATTTCCATTTATTCTGTTTTTTAAAAAAAAATACTTATCATAGAAGGGGATGCCCATCAACTGGGGAATGGCTGAACATGTTGTGGTATATGAACGTAACAGAATACTATCGTGCTATAAGAAATGAGGAGCAGACGGACTTCGTAATAACCTGGAGAGACTTATATAAACCGATGCTGAGTGAGAAGAGCAGAATGAGGAGAACTTTGTACACAATTACAGACACATTGTATCTCTGATGACTAACTTTGATAGACTGGGCTCCTCTCAGCAATACAAGGTTAGGAGACAGCTCCAAAACACTCGTAATAGAAAGGTATATCCACATCCAGAGAAAAGAACTACAGAGTCTGAATGCAAATTAAAGCAAACTACTTGCTCTCGCTTTCGTGTTTTGTTCCTTCTTTCTCGTTAACTCCATTGATTATAATACTTCTTTACAACTTGACTAATGTTTAATGCGAAGGTATTTGTAGAACCTATATTGGATTGCATGCTGGCATGGAGGGGGGGAAATGGGGAGAAAATCTGGAACTCAGGAGATTGTGGAACTGAATGTTGTAAGCTAAAAGTAAATATATTTTAAAAAAAGAAAAAAATAGTTATCATAAAAGACCTAAATTCTACAGTGACTGATACTAAACAATTTATTTTTAAGATTATAATCTGCATGCAATAATGGTTTAGTTGCTTAATCTAGATTCTCCCTCTCTCCATTCTTTCCTTCCTTTTTTCTTTTCTTCCTTATCTATGTAGTAAAATCATCTAATAAAGACCTGAGTTCAAATCTGCCTTAGACAATAGCTGTGTGACCCTGGGCAAGTCACTTAACTTCTCTATGCTTCAGTTCCTTAACTGTGGGAATAATTAATAGTATCTTCCTCAGAGAATACATATATATATATATATATATATATGTATATATATACATACACATATATATATAATACACATAATATATATTATATATATTACATATAGTATATATAATAATATACATATATATGTATATGCTGGCTATTATCTAAAAGCAAGGAATGTACATTTATTAGTACTATGGTCTGCTTAATACTGCCCCAAAGATTTGAATAAAGGTTATTAGCTCATGTTGATTTGAAAAGCTTGCAAATTTTAGATTTTCTATAAGACCATATAAGTGACAGTTTATGACTTCTTTTCTGGGCAAAACCATGCCACTTTCTTGCTCAAAAACCTCTAAAAGACTCCTGATGGCTCATAGGTACAGTGCCAACTCTCTGTCTTATAAGGTAAAGGGCTAACCCCTTGGTCTAGGCCTCTAGTATGTCCTTGACCCATCTAGATTGATAATTCACCGGTGCCCTGCAACAACTCAAGGTTTAGCCAAACCAGGTACTCTGTTGTGTCTTGAGCCCGTTTGGGGCTGTCCCAACCTCCAGAGTTTTGCTTACAATGCTCTCTGCCCCAAAGGACTTCCCCCTGACATCTCTGCTTGTCAAAATCCTCCTCACAGTATGGATGTCACCTCCTTCAGGACCCCAGCCAGATGGCTGTCCCCACCTCCCGAGTCACGAAAGCACTTCACACCTCTGCCAACTGGAGCCTCAAAGCACTTCCTCTCATACCACTCACCATGTACCACCTATTACTATTTGTTGTGTCCTTCCTGTATTTCCCCTGATAAAATAAAAGTTCTGGAAGGGAGAGATGTTGGCCTATTTCTATTCATTCTCTCAGCACACAGTAGAATAAATTTTGGCAAATGATTTCAAAAATGCCAGGCTTAATGAATGGAGGTGAAAAAGAGACATTAGTTCTGCCTTTGAATCTGGGCAGAGCAGAGACTGCTACCAAAAACTATTTGGGGTTTACATTTTTCCAAACAGAGTATGAAAAAAAAAAGGCTCTATGGGTCCCCCACTCCCACAACACTGCCACAGTGACCTTAGCTGATTAGCTGGGACTCCCACACTGTGGCACACCACCACACAAACTCCATAGTAGTCCTGAGAATCCTCAGCACTTTTCCCTCCTGGTTTTTTGCTTTGCTACTGCCCTTAGGTTAGGTTTCCCCCTCAGTTTTAACTCAAATTTAGCCATCTGACATTGCTCATTATCCAAAAGCCAGTTCCCCACCCCCTACAAACTGATTCCTTATTCCCATCTCCCTCAACCCTCCTACCCCAAAGTTTCATCCTAATGCCACCTAGCCCTTTCACTGTGCCCTCTGGAATGCCTGTTCCATAGGCAATAAAGCTCTTCAGCTTATATTTTTCACTCTCCTGCTCCTTCCAACTACTAGTTCTTACTGAAGCCTGACTGCATGAATGATACAGACTTCCTGGCAATCCTTTCCAGTACTGGCTATACCTTTACTCATTCTCCTTAGACTCAAGGGCTGAGGCAGGGGAGTTGGAATACTCTTTGCTTCATTGCCACTTGTGGGTTCTCCCTCCACCTCCATCATTGAGTAACTTCTCTTCCTTTGAAGTTCAGGCTATTTATATCTACCACCCAATCAAAATCCTGGTAGCTGTTATCTGTAGACCCCCAAGCCACTCCTCTTCCTTTCTCAATGAGTTTGGTACCTGGCACATAATTTTTCTCTTTTCCCCAACTCCTGACCTCATACTAGAGGACTTCAACATTCGTATTGACTCTCCCTCAAAAACCCTAACCACTCAGGGCTGTCTTCCCTGCACTAACCACTCTCTTCTCTTCATTTTGATCCTTTGGTGAGCCAATTAAACTCTATAATGTCTTTCTCTCTTGAGTCCCATCCCCTTTACCATATTGCCAATTATGTTCAGCCAAGTTTGAGCCTGGGATTACTTCCACCTGCTGCCTTCACTCCTAGATATGTGCTGCTAAATGAAGATAGAGAAAAATCATGTAAATGTTTTTATGGGGTTTACCACAAATTTATGTTATATACCCTTAACTAGGCCCTCCCTGCAGCTAGGCAAATTCTACTATACCCCCTTATCAACTCACTATCCCACTCTTCACAAGGGTTCTTCCAAACCTTTTCTTCTCTCCCTTCTCCTCCCCCCCTTCTCTTGGCTGACAACTTTGCCTCACATTCAACAGAAGAAAACTGAAGCCATCTGCCATGAGCTACCTCTTTTTTCCCCTCTTCCCCATCTTTTATTACTCATATGTTTTCTGTCACTACCTCCTCTTTCACCAGTCTCACATGATGAAGAGGCCTCACTTTACCAAGGTCAATTCCTTTGGACTTGTTCGAATGGCCTCATTACAACCCATTTCCTCCAAAAAGTTGCTCTTTCATTTATTTTCAGTCTCTCCCTGTCTACTGTCTCACTCCTAAACACATACCCATATTTCCCTCATCTGGAAAAAAATCCATCATGTAATTGTCCTGTTCCAGCTAACTTTCGTCCTATATTTTTTCTGTCCTTTGTAGCTAAACTCCTTGAAAAGTCCATCTACCAATGTGTCTCCACCTTCTCTCCTCATCTGCTTCTTAACTCCTTATAATATGGCTTCCTACCTTATTATTCCACAGAAGCTGCTCTCTCCAAAGTTGCCAGTGATCTCTTAGTTGCCAAATCCAATGACCTTTTCTCAATCTTCTTTCTCCTTGATCTCTGTGCAACCTCTGACTCTGATCACTCTCTCCTCTTTGATAGTCTCTTTGCTCTAGGTTTTTGGGACCCGGCTCTCTCCTAGCTCTCCTACCTACGTGACTGCTCCTTCTCTGTCTCCTCTTCTAGATCACACCCTCTAACTATAAATGTCCCTCATGGTATTGTCCTGCACCCTCTTCTCTTCTTCCTCTGTACTACCTCATCAGTTGCCAAGGATTTTAATTACCATCTCTATACTGATGGTTCTCAAATCATGTTGCTGACCTCTAATCTCACACCTACCTTTCATACATCTTGAACTGCACATGCAGTAGACATCTTAAACTCAAGATGTACAAAATGGAACTCATTATCCCCTTACCCTCCTACTGCCCAAGGCAGCACCATCATTCCAGTCTCTCAGGCTTGCCCCCTAGACTATTCACTACATCTCATTGCCCATATTCAATCTGCTGCCAAGACCTGTCAATTTCACTTCTGCAACATCTCTCAAACAGGCCCCTTCTCTCCTCTGACACAGGCACCACTCTGGTACAGGCCCTTATTGCCCCACACCTGAGTCACTGCAATAGCCCCTCAGTGGATCTACCTACCTCAAAGTCTCTCCCCACCACACCCCATCCTTTATTCAGTCACTAGACTGATTTTCCTAAACCACAGGTCTGATCATGTCACTGCCCTACTCAAACTGCAGTGGCTTCCTACTGCCTCCAGGATCAAATACAAAATGCTCTGTTTGGCATTTAGTGTCTTTTATAACCTAACTTAGCCCTCTCCTAACTTTCCAGTCTTCCTTATTCCTTCAACAGGTACTATTCTCTCCAGCGACAGTGATTTCCTTACTGTTCCACGAACAATATATTCCACCTCAGCTCGAGGTATTTTCTCTGGCTGTCCCCCATTGCCTGGAATGCTCTCCCTCCCCTGCTCTAACTACTAACCTCATTCATTTCCTTTAAAGCAAAACTAAAATCCCATCTTTTACTGGAAGCCTTCCCTAACCCCTCTTAATTCTGATGTCTTCTCTTAGTTCCCTATCTTTCCTATATATGGTTTGCTTTGTATGTATCTGTTTGCATGTTATCTCCACCATAAGACTGTAAGCTGCTTGAGGGTAAGAACGCTCTTCTGATTCTTTTTGTAATCCCAGCTCGTGGCATAGTGCTTGGTACATCGTAAGTCCTTAATAAATGTTGATTGGTTGATATTGTTAAAACATACTTAGTATCTAGTCTATTACCCAGTTCCTTTCCCTTTTTCCCCATATGAAGATATTACATAGAAAAGGAATTCTAAGACACTGATATTTTCAATCGTTTCCATATAGAAAATGCATGTAATTTTATTTTCTGTTTTTTAAAGTACTTCCTCTCAAAAACTCTTGATTGTCAATTACAGTGTGATAGGACACAAATAATAAAACATTTTTAAAATGTTTGAAGTGAGATAGCGGGGATTATGTTATTTCTAAAGCTCACTGGGGGAAGGGAAGAACCTACAGAATCAAGAAGTAGTTGATCAACAATATTTAATTACAATTTACTGCTTCAAGCTTTCTAAAGATTTTGAAACTTTTGAAAATAGCATGGTGAGAGATGGGAAGGGGGCCACAGGAAAGTGGGGAACACTTCAAAGAATGGTTTTTTAAAAAATATTTTCTTCCAAGAGATTTTTATTAAGAGCCCAAATTCCAATATGACATTAGCTCCAAATGGAGAGCTTCTTTTCTTCGACTTTACCTTTTGCAGGCTCTCTTACACACCCCACCCCATCACTCCACTGATCCTCATCTCATCACTCAAGATAATTATTCCAAATGTTTTCTGAAGGTTCCAATCCTCCTCACCCCATAAACACATCTCCTTTCCACCCCTACGCTGCACTAAGACTGACGCCCTTTAATGTAAGCTCCCTCAATCCCCCTTCCTCTATCCTGCAAAAATTCCCAGAATTGTTATTCATTTTTTCTTCTCGACCTTTAGTTATAGAAAAAGAGGTGAGCCTGCTTCTCATTAAGGCTAAATCTGTGCTACCTGCACCTCTGATCCGCTGTCCTACTGTCTCCTCTAGGACCTCACCAATAAGGAAATGACAAAGTTTGAATCACAGATTTTTTGTCTTTAAAAGCAATTTTATTACTTTCAAGAATGAAGTGTGACTATAAAGCAATAATTCCATTTTTATTTTAAATAAGCATACCAAAACTTATACATCCAAATATTTAAAATTATCCCATCAAGACTATTATAGTTCAAAATTTTTTTGGACCGCTTTTTGGAACTGTCATCAGAGCAAGCTTTCAAGTTACCAAGAAAATATGCTTAATACTTTACAGTCATACCTTATTTCTGATCCTAAATTATTATATCAAATTGGTTTACCTGCCTTATTTACCAGAATTAGCTCAAACCAACTCAGGGATAATTCCAGAAATCAAATCTGCTCTCAAGGAATGAAAGATTATTCACATTAAAGGACATTCAAAAGACTGCGCTGCCAGTTCCAAAGACAATTCCCCATAGGGAAATTTTCTAAACAAGGTTTAAGTAAAAGCAAAATCCCTAGAATAAGAACACATGTTCCCAGGTGACTACATAGAGGACCAACACCCTTGTGGGAGGATTAATAACAGTAATAATAGCTGGCAATTCTGTAGCACTTAATTTGTGCTGGGCACCATGCTATGTACTTTATAGATACTGCATTTTGATCCTCATAACAACCCTGGGAAGTATTCCATTTTAGAGTTGAGAAAACTGAGGCATAAGTTATGTGACTTGCTCAAGGTCACACAGTAAGTAGTATGTTCGTTTAGAAAAACTTGTCCTTTTATTAGAACTAGGCTGAGCCTGGCTTGGCAAGAGGTATAGTAATACTTGTAGCTTAGTCACAGCAAGCTTTGCTCAGAAATACAGGAACCTTTTCTGTTTCCCCAAGTTAATTTAGTAGAAAATCAAAGATTCTCTAAGGAAACAGTGCAAGAAGGGCTCAATGAAGACTAGAGGAATTGAATTTTGAAAATGTACTGGCCAGGGAGACAAGAGACCTGGGTTCTAGTTCCTGTTCTATCATTTATGGCACACTGGGCAACTCATTTAGTTCCCTAGTTGGTTAAATAAGGAGTTTGATCTAGACAATGTTCAGTCCCAAACATTTCATGACTTTGGGTCTGGAGGCGCAGAAGCTTATACTCTCAATTTCAGAAATCAGAAATAGTGCTTAATAAGTCCTGGAGAAAGACTAAATAAAAAGAAAGCTCACAGAAGGTGTGGTTGTCAGTCAGTAAGTAATTATTAAACATCTACTACGTGCCAGGTACTATCCTAAGAGACAGGAATATAAAGGAAGGCAAAAGACAGTCCCTGTGAGGAGTTCACAATTGAATAGGGGGAAAACACGCCAACAACTATGTACAAATAAACTATGAACAGGATACATATGGGAAGTGATCAGAAGAGAGAAGGTCCTAAGAGAAAGTGGGAAAGACTTTCTGTAGAAGGTGGTTTAGTTGGGATCTGCAGGAAACCAGGAAGTCAAGAGGCGGAGAGGAGGAGAGAGAACATTCCAGGCATGGCAGACAGCCATGTCCGCCTAGAGTCTGAGAAATATAGTGTCTTGTTCTAGGCACAGCAAGGAGGTCAGTGTTTCAGGATTGAAGAGTACCTGGGGAGGAGGCATATAAGATATAAAAAGACAGGAAACGGTGTGGAAGGGGAAAAACAGATTATAAAAGGCTTTGAATGCCAAAAAGAAGACTTTAGCTTTGATCCTGGAAATGATTGGGAGCTACTGGAGTTCAGATGGAAGGGGGTGACATGGTGAGACCTATGCTTTAGGAAAATCACTTTGGCAACTGAGTGAAGAATAGACTGGAGTGGGGAAAAGACTCGTGGTAGGGACAACAAGCAGTAGACTCATGCAACAGTTCAGGCCTGTACCAGAATGGCAGCAGGATCAGGAGAGAAGGTGGTAAACATGTCTTAGCAACAGACTGGATTTTGAGGGTATGGGATGACAAACAGTAAAGAGTCCAAGATGATACTTACATCTAGGGGATGGGGATGGTGGTATCCTCAACAGTAATAGGGAAGTTTGGAAGGGAGGAGTGCTTGGGTTGGGGGGAAGATAATGAGTTCAGTTTCACATATGCTGAGTTCAAGATGTCTCTATGACATCCAGTTCAAGATATCTAATAGACATAGATGTAATACGAAGGTAAGCAGAGTGGGTTAGGGCTCAATAAGTGGGTCTGGGATTAATCTGCATAGAGATCATTGATTCCCTAAGATCTGATAAAATCACCAAGCGAAACGGTACAGAGGAAGAGGAGAAGAGATCCCAGGACAGACCCTAAAACCACTGAACTGCATCGGTTGAGATGGTCCCTCGCATTTAACTGCTTTGTATTTTCCTTTCGGTATTTGTTCTGTATACACTTATATATGAAATGCTCCTACTGTCTTCCCTGTTAGAATGTAAGCTCTTTGTGGGGGAAGACTATTTCCTTCTTTGTATTTGTATGCTCAGAGCACAGCGCCTGGCACATAGTAAACAGTTAACAAAGGATGTTGACTGAACAGTGGTGAGCCTCATTCCCAAAAGGACTGGGGAGAAGAGGAGAAACTGAACACGTGACTGCCAGCTTAGTCACTATTCAACTGTGTAATCTTGGCTGAGTCATAACTTCCTACTCCCCTGCCGCTGAATGGAGCTACAGGAACTCTGCGATCCAGTCACCGACACTGTCACTTTTTAACTTTCCCTCACCCCACACAGACAATATACATTTATCCTAGCTAATCTCAAGAAGGGCCTCAATACAGCAAGGATTTCCTTTCGTTTGCCTGATTCTCTTTTCTACTTAAGGACAGTGGCTGTTCCAAATCCTTTCTTCTCTCCTCAAGCCTATGACAGCACCTTCTCCCTACTTTCCTTTAAGATGATGACCTAAATTAGATTCAGACCAATACCCCACACTTTCTACCAAGATAAGCTCCAAAAAGACATGTAACCTAAGTATAAAAGATTACATCATAAATAAATTAGGGAAACATGGGGAAAAAACTACCTAGCAGATCTATAGATAGGAGAAAAATTCATGACTAAACAAGAGACAGAGATCACAGACAAATGAATAATTCTGATTACATAAAATTTTTAAAAAATTATGCACAAACAAATATAGTAAAGATTGAAAGAGAAACAACTGCCTGAGGAAAAAAATCTTTGCAACAAGTTTTTCTGACAAAGGTCTCATTTCCAAGGAACTGATTCAAATTTATAAGAATAAAAGTCACTCACTAATTGATAAAGAGACTAAGGTATGAACAAGAATTTATAAAGGAAGAAACCTAGGCTACTACAGCCATATGAATAAATGCTCAAATCACTAATATTTAGAGAAGAGCAAACAAAAATAATTCCAAGATTCTACCTCACATCTGATTGGTAAAAATGACAAAAAAGGAAAATGATAGATGTTGAAGGTGCTGTGGGAAAACAGGCACATTGATGTACTGCTGGTGAAACTGTGAACAGGCACAACCATTCTGGAAAGCAATTTGGAACAGTATAGAAAAAGCTGCTAAACAGTACATGACCTCTGACCCAGTTATACCACTGCTAGACTATACATACCCAAAGCAATCAAAGAAACAGAAAAAGATCTTATATGTACAAAAAAATATTTAAAGCAACTATTTTTGTGGTGGCAAAAAGTTGGAAATTAAAGGGATGCCAATCAACTGAGGAATGGCTAGATAAACTGTGGTATATGAATGTGATGGGAGTATTATTTGTGCTGTAAGAAATGAGGAAATAAATGATTTGATGAAAGAGAAATAGACTTACATGAACTGATAACAGAATAAAGTAGAACCAGAAGAACAATTTATACAATAACAACTCTGTAAAGACAAAAACCTCTGAAAGTTCTAAGAATTATGATCAATGCAATGACTATTCATGATTCCAGAGACTGATGATGAAAGATGCAATCTACCTTCTGACAGAGGTGAAAGATATAGGGTGCAGAATGAAATATAGATATTTTTGTATACAGCTAATTGTTTTGCCTGACTGCACATATTTGTTATAAATATTTCTCTCTCTCTGCTCCCCCCTCTCCGTCTTCTCCAGCAGACTGACTCCATATTATCCTCCCTCTAATCTTCAGTTTCTCCTTCTCTGTTGCCTAAAAACACACCTATGTTCTCTCTATTCTTTAAAAAACTCTCAATAGATTCACCATCCAGTACAGGCATCATCCTGTATCTCTCCTCAATTTTTCAGCCAAATTCCTTGGGGGGGAGGGAGGAAGCACTTTACTAGGTGCCTCTACTTCTGTTCCTCTTCCTTTAAAAACAAAACAAAACTATGTGATCAGGTTTTTGACTGCATTGCTCAACTGAAATTGCTCTCTCCAAATTTACTAATGACCTCTTAATGCCAAATCTAATGGCCTTTTCTCAATCCTCAACCTCTTAAGCTCTCTGCAGCATTTAACAATTTAGTTACTCACACATTAACATGCTATCTCTTGTCTCAATGTCTTTGCATTGGCTGCCCACCTCCCCTCACCTTCTATTCTTCCTTACCTCAGCCTCTTAGAATCTCCAGTTTGTTTCCCGCAAGTCTCAGTTCAAGCATCACCTTTTGCATGAAGCCCTTCCTGATTCCTCCAGGTGTTAGCACCTTCACCTCTATGATTACCTTGTGTTGTAGGCTACAACTCACTTGGTCTGGTCTGCTTGAATCAGGTTTGCAGTGGTTCTCAACCTTCCTAATGCCGTGACCCTTTAATACGGTTCCTCATGTTGTGATGACCCCCAACCATAAAATTATTTTCGTTGCTACTTCATAACTGTAATTTTGCCACTGTTATGAACTGTAATGCAAATATTTGATATGCAGGATGTATTTAAATTGAACATAATCTACAGGTTGAGAACCGCGGGGTTAGAGAATGAGATAGACATGGATAGGGTCCTTAGATTTTAGGGACTCCTTGAACTTGGATGGAAGGAAAATCACATCTTCATTTTCACTAACTTCTAAATGAAATGTAGCATTTATTTTTATGAATTAAAAAATATTATTTGGAGAAGGGGTCCATGGGCTTCACTACACTGCCATGATACAAAAAAGATTAAGAACCCCAGATTTAGCAGTTAACAGAAGGAGGTTTATGTAATTATAGCAAGAAAGAGTATTAAACAAAGACAAAGCATTGATTCATTTGGGTACAGCTTCCCTGATTCTGTGTTTGCCATGATGCTGCATGGTCAGAGGCAGGGGTGCAGGCTGAGAGGAGCTGGTGTGTTGAGTTTGTACTTAGGGCACCAGGAGGTTATGATGTCAATATTTCTAGCTTCAGTTTCCTAGGCCAATTGAGTCTGAAGGTTTCTTTTAATACCTTGTAAGGAAAAACTCATCTGTCCTGAGTGAAGTGGGGTCCTAGGAATGGCCAACCCAACCTTTTTGGCTGGGAGTTCCTATCACACCCTGTATTTACTTTACACATGTCTTATATGTACCTACACGTATGTTTTGACTCTGCCTACATTTATTTATATGTTGTTTCCTCTACCAGAATTTCTTGAGGGCAAGGGTTGATTCACTTCTGTCTCTTTACCCAGGACCTAACCCAGTGCCTGCCAAATAGTACATGCTTAATAAATGTTGTTTGATTAAACTGAATAGGTTTCGATTTCCTCACTTATAAAATGCAGGGGGTAAGACTAAAGCTCTATGATTTATAAAGCATTTTCCTAATTATGACGTCTGTGGTTCCATAAGAGAAAAAAAAAGGAGCCTGAAATCTCCGCGTGCTCTCTGTTCTCTGATTTGAAGTATCATGATCATCAGAACATTAGTTTAAACAGACTTGTAAAAAGTTGTTATTCAGCAAGGCCAAGAATAAGATATCCCAATTAATACAAAGTTACTATTAATGGACGCCGATCAACCATTTTCAAAAAGCTGAAATAAGAAAAAATGTGTTATTTATAGCGTAACCAATTTTTGGAAGGCATTTTAGAGTCTTGGCGTCTCAGTTACTAACTGAAACATCAATTACCATTATATAAACTGTAACTATAATAGATGTATCTATCCTGAAGCTGGTTAAAAAAACAATCCTCAACATTATATTGTTGGACATTTTTTCTCTCATTAAAGTGCTAAATATGCCTCCTCCCCCCCCCCCCGCGAAAAAAAAAGGTTGCTTGGACTCCTCTCCATGTAGAAACCCTAAGAAACACTGTAGAATGGGGCAAGTACAGGATTTGAGTCAGTGGACCTGGGTGCGAGTCCCTGCTTTGTTATTTACCATGTGCGTGACCTGGAACAGATTATCTAAGAGCTCTGGACCTCACATTCCCTGACTTTTAAAATGGGGGCAGGGTGTGGACGGCCTGGATGGTCGCTAAGGTCCCTTCTAGCTCTAAATCCTATGGTTTTATGATTCCCCTTAGTAAAATATAAGCTGTCTGGGGATGCTTCCCATGTGCTCTAAAAAGTTACCTGAAAAGTCCCACTACTGGGTATAAACTCTAAAGAGGTAAAAGACAGAGGGAAGGGTCCCATACATACTAAAATAATCACAGCAGCACTTTTTTGTGGTAGCAAAAAACTAGAAATAGAGTCAGTGCCCATTATTTGGGGAATGGCTGAACAAGTTATGATATGTGAATGCAGTAAAAGACTTATATCATAAGAGATCATGTTCATTAAGAATACAGAGAAATTGTTGGGAAGACTGATATGAACTGATGCTGAAGGAAAACGGGAACCAAGAGAATACCATGCACAATAACCACAGGAACACAAGTGAAAACATTCAAAGACGTGAGAATCCAGATCAGTACGATGGCCAGGCCTGATCTCGGAGCACTGATGATGGGGGGGAGAGACGTCAGACTGGAGGTACAGAATGCTACGTGATACACTTAGACGTGGTTCGTGTGCCAGTCTGTTTCTCCTTAAGGAGAGGGAGGGAAAGAGAAGAAGAAAGAGAGAGTGAGACAGAGACAGAGAGAGAGAAAGGGGGAGATGGAGATAGAGAAACAGAGAATGGGGACAAGAATGGGGAAGTATTGGGAAATGCAAGTGAAGTACAAAAAAAACCTTTGGTAAAACTTTTTTTTGGATTGATTCTTCATAAGTTCTTATGATATAATACTGGAGAAGAGTGATACTCAAATTTTTGTTGTCTTTGGAACCCTTCAGTAGGGCAAAAGATGCTTACTCAGTATTGTTAAGAGGGAAATTGACCTGTGATCTAAACGTCCCAGGGACATTTAGAAAACTCCCTTCACCAGTGTAGGCCAGCACTTTCTTGGTAACTTACTTAGAACTGCCTTGAATACTGAGGAGTGAAGTGGTTAAGTCACACAGTCGGTGTATGTCAGGAGTGGAATTTGAACCCAGATCTTTCTGGCTTTGAGGACAACTATCTACTATACCACCCAGTCTTTCACTTGCTACTCTAAAAAATAAAAGATTACATCTAAATCAATGGGAACAATGAAGCTACTATAATGTCAACATCAATCAAGTATTGTAAGTTTTAATTAAATAACATGAGTAAATTGTTTACTCAACACAAATAAAAGAATATATACATTTTATCAGAAACCTTAGTACAGTATATGAGGCACGTGGGAGAACATCTCAGACATCACAATGCACTGTTTTTTGAGACTGACTTTCTGTTTAGATAAACAACAGGTTCTGACCATTGGCAATAAAGGAAGCAATCTTAAAAAGTTACACTGAAGCTGCTTGCAGTTACTGAATAACCAGAAAATGAAACCAAAAACATTTACACATGCCTTGACTGTATTATAAGTAGAATTCTGAGTCTACCACAGCTGACTTCCCTTTAATCTGAAGGCTCTGACTTTAATGATACAAGAAACATTTTAACTTTTGTATGTTTTGCAGGACATTTTATTCAGCCAAAAGTGAAGTGTATCATAATCCTCCCGGCTGCCACAGATGTAATTTAAGCATGGGGAGGACCAACTTGAATACCTACTCCCATTTTCTATAAAACTTGGATTTGTCTGTTTGGTTGCTCTTTATAATCTGTTCTTTGTAACCAGTAAGAAACGCAATGCTACCATGAGTGGTTTTTCTTGATACTGGTACGTCATTTTTCTTTAAAAACATAATTTTGGAAGACGGTATCATCCAGAATTACAAATGGATGGTTAAGAAAATACGATGATCAAATGGCTCTCCATTTCCTATGTTTTGGAAGGGTAAACAGGCTTCTCGCATTTTCACAAGCTATGTAGTAACTACACCTCCATCTTTCCCCCCCCTTACAGAGCTCTAGGATGGCAGTGAACAAGTACACTGCAGAGAGCACTGGTAGTAACATACATAAGCTCTCGGGTGCATCCAATGACTTGCCTTGCTGACTGGTCACTAGGTAACATGACAGTAGACTGGGGAGGGGAGGGAGAGATGCCACTTGTTATACATCCACATATTACCAGAGGGTGATGTAAATGTCACAGCCACAATTAGCTTTTAAAGAACACTATGTTAGCAACGCTTCAAAAGGTTAATAGGAGAAAAGCTTTAAAATGTCTAAGAGCTACTTATAACTGCACTGGCTTTTCCCACTGAAGGCTGAAGGATGAACTAAAATGGCGAGTGGAATATGAAAAAGGCTGTGTAGAGAGCCTTGAAATCAACACTTTACACAAAAGAGTGGAAGGAAAAGTAGTGGCAGAGGCAGAAAACCTGTGAGAGAGCAGTGAAAAGAGCACTAGATTGGAAGTCAGGAAGACCTGAGTTGAGATTTTGCCAATGGGCCTCTGTTTCTTCATTTGTATAATGGGTATATTGGATTCTACAATGCCTAAGGTCTCTTCTAATTCTCTTGTCTATGATCATATGACCTGTAAGTCCTTCCATCTCTAAATGCTACAATTCTAAACATATAAAGTCATACTACTAACAAAAAAGTATACCAGATTTTACATTAATGGGGTAAAATGGATTATTTCATCAGATTCTGGAATACCAAAATTAGGGACTATCACTTGAAGCTTGCGAGGTACATTTAGAACAAATAAAAGAACACACTGCTTTACTACTACATCATCATCATCATCATCATCATCATCATCATCATCACAACCAGCATTCATTTAGCACTTTATAGGGAAGCTAGGTGGCACAGAGGGTAAGAGTGCCACGCCTAGAGTTAGGAAGACTCATCTCCCTGAGTTCAAATCTGGCATCAGATACTTATTAGCTATGCAACCCTGGACAAGACACTTAACCTTGTTTACCTCAGTTTCCTCATCTGTAAAATGAGTTGGAGAAGGAAACGGCAAACTACTCCAGTATCTTTGTCAAGAAAACCCCAAATCAGGTCACAAAGAGCCAAACATGACTAAAATCAACTGAACAACAACAGCACTTTAAGGTTTGCAAAACATTTTACATATGTTACCTCATTTGGTCCTCACAACCTTGCCAGGCAAGTGCTATTAGTATCAACATTTACAGACGAGGAAACTGAGACTGCATGAGGTTAAGTGACTTGCACAGGGTCACACAGCCACCAAGTACCTATGGCAGGATCTGAATGCCTCTATGACTCCTGATTCCAAATCCAACATTCTATTCTCCAGCCACCTAGCTGTCCCCATAGCACAGAATATATTTATGAATCATGTTATGACAAGAGTTGTCCCAGACTTCAAATACATATATATTTTAAAAGAGATTAGGTTAGATAAGAATTAGAGCTGGAAAGAGAACTTCAGTGCCATCTAGCCCAAACCCTTTGTTGCACAGATGAAGAACTGAGGCCCAGAGAAGCTGACTTGCCTAAGGTCACATTGGGAGGAAGCAATAAAGCTGGGATTTGAACCCATGTGATACAGAGATCTGCAACAGATCTAAAGAAAGACAGAAGTTTATGTGACAGTTACAATAATTGAGACTGGTGTCAAGGAGGATAATTAGATCCTTCACATTTTTTAGCCTTTTAAAAAATTTAAATTTAATTTTTTTCTAATGCAAATCTACTCTTTCACCCTCCCTCTCTATTGAGGAAGGAGGAAAAACAACTCCCCTGTTACAAACATGTATAGTCAAGCAAAACAAATTCCTGCCCTTGCCATGTTCAAAAACGAGTCTCAATCTGTACTGTGAGTGGGTCGTATATTCTATTGTGAGTCCTCTGGAATCACTGTACCCTTCTTTAAGTAACTAGACTGGTGTGTCTAACAATATTAAAGCAGAGAAGTTATTAGCAGGCAGAAATCAGAAAAAAAAGGAAATGTCTGAACATTCATCCCCTTTTGACTGGACAGAACCTACCAACCTTTAAGGCTTTAGGTAAGATCTTTTTTTCTATTTCTATCTTTTTTCTATTACTACTTCCAGGAGTTAATCTGAATAACCACTGCCATTTCTATCATAATTTTTTTTGAAGGGGGGAAGGCAAGGCAATCGGGGCTAAGTGACTTGCCCAAGGTCACACAGCTAGTAACTGTGTCAAGAGTCTGAGGCTGGATTTGAACTCAGGTCCTCCTGATGATTTCAGGGCCAGTGCTCTACTCACTGTACCACCTAGCTGCCTCCTATTATAATTTTATAAAGCCTGTTTCAGACTTAAAGTTAAGTCATATACCCCAGGATTAAAGTCATCCCTCTTGTCACTCTTTCTGTCTGGTAGGAAGTATACATGGGACAAGGTCATGTACTACCAATCTGGGCATTTGTGACAGAGAAAAATTTTCACCTGTCCTTGAGAGTCAATCAAATTTTGAAATTTTCTATCCAACTACCAGGGAACCAATGAAAATCACAGCAGGGGCAGGCAGAAGGTATGGTGGCCTTAAGCCTCCTTGCTCAAAAACAACCATTTGGGGAGGGGAGGAGAAGGAGCAGGACTCAACAGAAAACAACCTCTACAAGACTAGAATGTAACAGGAAACGTGGGCTAGATTTTAACTTGAAAATAAAATCCTGTCTTTATAGTAGTCGTCAGGGTTGACCCAGAGGTTGGGACATATATGAAATGAAAGCTGGACAGCAATGTTTCCTCTTGATAAAGAAGGAGTGGAGATTCTATGGTTTATATATGCATATAATTTAGAACTCTGGGAAGGAAGATCTGGACTAAAGCATCACAGGGGGGAACAGAGGGATTCAGAATTAATAATAATGATGATGATAAGTGTTTGAATTTGAACAGAGCTGTAAGACTGGCAAGGCACTTCTCATATGTTCTCTCATTTGATCCCCATAGCAATCCTGAGAGGTTGGTGCTCTTATTTTTTCATTTTATAAAAGAAACACCTTTGGGAGATCAAGAGAAATTACAGAGAGTGATAGGTGGTCAGGCAGGCAGATGTTGCTTTTTTCCCTCTGACATTTTTCCTGTTTCCTCTGTTCCTCTCCCTACCCCCGCCCCATTGTCCTTTGGCATTCTCCCTTTTCTCTGCTATCTCTCCCTCACTTATCTTCCTTTCCATGTTTTTTCCTTCCTTTTAAGTTTTTCTTTCCATCTTAATTTCCCTCTATCTTGCTTGTTTCCTTAACTACACAGACTATGGAAATGAAGCACATTTCAAATTGTGTGCCGTTTTTAATAAATCAGCTTTCATGGCTCAGGTTCTTAATTTTAAAAGGGAAATAGAGTATCTCATTATTCTCTTATTAGGGAAAAAAACAACTAAAGTTACTTGTGACATTTTTTCCTTGTGTGTATCTCTCAATAGTTTCAATAGCTATACCAATGGTTTAAAAGGGGAAAAAAAAAAGAGGTTTCCCACTCATACAGAATAAGAAATGAGAAAGTCATGTTCTTTAGCCCTAGGCAGACTAACACTACACTAGTACTCCAATTTCTTATACTTTTGTGTATCTCAGAGCACCAGTGCAAGGTTCTATCCACAATGGGAGCTATAAAAATAAAATGATAAAGAAAAACATAACATGTTAGGTAAATTAATCACGAAATCCGAATTTTCCTTCAAGTCTTTTTCCACAGACTGGACATAAGGTAAAATCAAAGACAATAAAAACCCACTACGATGATCATTATCTCTATACTCAAACACCTCCCTCCCTGCGCCCTCCTCCCCACCATGTATATACATCACAGGTAACAAGTGTGACCTCTGCCATAGTCACTTGATAAGGTTGAGACGGCAAGTTCAGCACTCTAATGCCATTTTATTTCCTCCCAGCTACTTGGCTAAAATTAACATAAGCTATTAAAACGTAGAGCTGCTGCAGAGGCCACCGACACAAAATTGTCAACAACAGGCTCACACGCAGTCACAAATTGTCAGAGTTAGAAGAGACTTTAATAAATGTCTAGTACCATCACTCCATTTTGCAAATGAGAGAATTTGTCCTCAGAGTGGCCAAGTGGTTTAGCCAAGATGCTACAGCTGCTGAATGGTAAAGTTTGAACTCAAACTTGGGTTTTTATGCATACAAGTGCCCTTTCCACTGGGACACACTGATGGCTCATCCTGAGGCTAGTGTACTTGATGGGGAGATAGGTTCTTTTCTTTTAAAAATAAAATTAATATTTATTAAAATAGTTAAACAAAACAGCCAGTCAGTCAGTCGACTAGCATTTATTAAGCCCCTATTTACTATATGGCAAGCATACGCTAAACTCTAGAGGTACAAAGAAAGACAAATGACAGTCCCTGTCCTCAAGGAACTTAAATCTAATACTAACAGTACATGACATACTGAGTAACATTTGAAGAAAAAACACACCTACACATTTAATCTAGAACCTTTTCCATTATTTGTGGAAAATAATAATTGTTATCCATTATCACTTACAGATTTTCATGGTTGGAAGGTACCTCAGTGGCAATCTAGTTCAAGCTATACCAGAAAAACAATTCTTTCTAAAATATACTCAAAAAGTTGACTACTTGCTTTTGCTTTAAGACCACTGGTGGGACCCCACTTCATGCCAAGATAATCCATTTCACTTTGGACTTATCTCTAAGTGTTAGGGAATTTTTCCTTAACGTTTTATCTGGCTTTTCTCTTAAAATGGTGCTAAGGTAAAGAAGGAAGCCATTTCCCCCAATACTGGAAGAAATTCAAAAAGTCTTGAAGGCCAAGAAGTTAAGTGTTAAAGACTGCCCCTAACCAAAAATTAAGAAAATCCAAACATCCCCCACCTTATGGAGACCCAAGATACTTCGACTTCACAAGCAGCCCAAGCAGTCTGGGAAAAGTACTCCTAAGAATAACAAGATCAGTATGTGATCATCAAGTTTCACAGAATTAACATCCTGGTATTCATCACACACATTAATGCCAACAATCATCAGATAAAGAAGGCCATAAAGAAGCTGTATGAGACATATGCAGCCTGATGGCGAGAAGAAAGCTTGGGTCCAACTTTCCCCAGATTATACTTTTAGTAGTGTCAACTAAATTGGAATCATCTGAGTTGCTTCTAGCTAGACTATTCAACATTACAATAAAGTCTGCCACTATTAAAAACAAACACCTAAACTTGGTCTTGGTATTATTCACCAATTGGCTAGAATGCTGTAACACTTGGAATCTTTACCTTGCACTCAGATTCCTCCCACAGCTGGTATACATTGTAAGGATATCAATTCAAGAGTCAAAATGCCTTCATTTGCTTTTGCCAGTTCCAGTTTTCCCTCAGCCTTACTGTCCCCCATTCCCATAGTTTCCTTCACAAGTAGGTGCTATTTCAGTCTCTTCCTCACTTGGCTACCAGAGGTAGGATTGCAGGGGATGGTAAAGAAGAGAAAAAGAAAGCATCTCTTCTCTAGCAATCATTTTTCTAAGAGTTATTCCTCTTTTCTGGTGCAGGAAAAAAAAGAGGGAAACTACTCTTGCATAAGCATATATTTATATCAGCTGCAGTCAGTGACTGTCTCTTTCCAATCACAAGACAGTAATTTTCTACTTTCCTCTTTAAACAATAAGGGGCATCAAGTCTCCCAAAACAGCTATGACTTGCTGAAAATTAGCATGTGATGTTTTTTCTTAGCAGCTGCATTTACCCCTAGCTACCTACAAATTTATAGTCTATTTTCCAAAAGACAATATATCTACTTATTTTGTTGTACCTTTACTGATACAAGTTCTCCCAAGTTTATCTGAATTCTTTTTATCTTTACTTATGTTACAGAAATACATTCATATGCCATAATTTGTTCAATCATTCCTCAATTAATGAGCACCTACTGTTTTTTCCAAGTATTTTGCTATTGCAGAAAAGTGTTGCCATAAATATTTTTGTATATTTATACCAACCTTTGCCTCTGCCTCTGACCTCCTTGGAATATAAGTATATTCCAAATAATGACATTAAGCAAGAAAAGGTTTTGTACAGCTTAGCGTAAAACTAGTATAAATCGTAATTCCAAACTGCTTTATAGAATGATGGGACCAATTCACAGCTCCACTAACAGTGCATGAGTGTCCCTGCCTTTTCATATCCTCTCTAATATTTGCCATTTTTGTCTTGTTTTCTTTTTCAGTATAACTTTTGTCCCCTTTTGTGCTGCTCCATCACCATCACTGTCGCTGCTGAACTGATGGCTATTCAGGAATGGGTACTATTTTGCATTTTTTTGTTTGTTTGTTTCATGCATTGTCAAAACCAAAAATTTCATTATGATTGGCCAGTCTACTATAATAAGCCTCTCCATGGGTAGCTAGACAGCTAAACGGACTATACTTGTTGAAGCACTAGAGCACTTGCTTGAGTTTAGCTCTACCAGCATGGCCTTGTAGAGGGATTACCTCTACAATGAAGTAGTTGAATATGGATTAGGAATTTATGGTCTTTATTGATAATATAATGAAAATTACTAAAATAGAATCATTACCATTCTTTTTGGAAAAATGTTTCATTTTTCTTTTTTGCCCTTAGGAAAAAAAATCCAAATTAATGCCCATTTTTTAAAAAGAAAAAAATATGCCCGAAATATTTCCCCCCTTTTCTTCAACACTAAAACCTGTTGGCTTGCTAATGACAAATACAGTAATTTTTCCTGCCTGCCTTTGCCCTTAAGAGTCCCTTGACGATGTTACATTTCAAGAATAAAGAGCTAAAATCCAAGATCCTTTTATGCTAGAAAATTAGTTATCAACCCACCAGAATGAAAAAGGGAGTCCAACTTATTTCTTTCAGCTGTCCCTTCCCAGAGACATTATTTTTTACAAACTTTTTCATTTATTAGTGAAATGCTAAAAATATCGTCTTTTCAAGAAAAGTTCCTTGAAACCAAATTCAATAAAAAATAAATTAGTTGATTCCCAGAAATCACCCAGCTCTTTCATCAAACTAGACTTCCCTTCTGCAAATCTAAAAACCACCGTCAGTGAAAGAGGGGAGTTCTTCTGGAGTTTGAAATTTTTAAATTTGATTTTTTTTAAAAACTTATTCCTAATAATAATGATAGCATGTAGTATAACCAGAAAAATAAAGGGTAACAATACAGAATTTATATAGAAATGTCAACTGGTACTGTCAATGACCATGTGCAGCAATTCTTAATATGCTAAAGTGAAATGAGGTACACAGCATGAAGTTCTATGTGACCAAAACATACTGCCATTTGACTTATTAGAAAATAAGCCAATTTGATCTTAGCAATATCTTCCTTCCCTCTCATATGGCATCTCTAGAGGAAGCCCAAACCCCCCAAAGAAAAAGAATAAATATTAGACTGTTTTGTTTTTACCTCCCAATGGCTGAACACCAACTGTGGGCTGGCGAGGCCACTTGTCCTCTTCCTTATTTCATCAGCAAATCCAAAACTTTCAGCTACTGGAAGCACAGCTTTGATAATGAACATGTCTGTCCCTTCTTTCATTTCTTCCTGCAACACTCGACCTTCTCTCTTTGACAAGACAGCATAGACCCGACCTGCAAAATCATCAGTCTTATTAACTGGCTGAACTTGTCACAACTTTTTAGCCACAAAGAAACACTTAAGAATATTCACTACAATGTACCCTAATGTTTAGCTTTGTCAAATGTCATCTTCTGTGATTTGTGTCTTCTGGAGATCAGACGAAAGCTGGACATAGACATATACTTCATTAAGAGTCAGCCTACTATAATGAGCCTCTATGTGACTTCCATTTTCCCCCCCTTTTTGGGGAGCAATTGGGGTTAAGTGACTTGCCCAAGGTCACACGGCTAGTTTTTGTGTTAAGTGGCTGAGGCTGAATTTGAACTCAGGTCCTTCTAACTCCAGGGCTGGTACTCTATTCACTGTGCCACCTAGCCACCCCTCTATTCCTCTGTGTGACTTCACAGCATTAACTAGTCTATATATAATACAGTCCTGGGATATTGACCATATAGTTCTAGTTATTAGAAGCATCTGGTGACCAGCCTTTCTGAGCCAAAGAAAAAGGGACATATTTATTTATATATTTTTCTTTAACCCACTCTTCTAGAAAGTATGAGAATGAGAGAACATTAGTCCTGGAAAACTGACACTTCGTAAGTTATTTTCATGTCCCCTAACAATTCTTGTCACATAGAAATCAAACAAGATTCTTTTGGTCAAAGCTTTTCCTATTCATTACCACTGTTTCATACACTTGGGAAGCAATCAAAGTATCTTCACATACATGGGTATTTATGTAGAAAATATATTTTTATCCTAGAAGGGCAGTTAATGCTTATTATCCATAGTAAAGAGTATGGATAAATGAAATTCATACACAATCCCCAAAACTAATTTTGGCCAATACTTCAGTTTTGGTCACCTCTTCTGCATAACTTTGTATGAGACTTGGCAACAAAGAACAAAACAGGCTAGCCTGACTTCCTCTTCCTGACCCCGCCTGACCCCTGGTGGTGATGTTAATGAAATTACTAAACAGGGAACAGTAGGATTAAGAGAAATAATGGAGATAAATAATCCACAAACAGGATAAAGAATGACAGGTTAAGAGTGGATGATTCCTCAGGAACCTTGCTATCACTTATCACTAATCTCTTCAACATTTTCCTTTTTTTTTTTTTTTTTTTAGCTCTAATACCTTCTTCTTACCTTTCAAATATATTCAGGCATATATTTCCTATCTTAGAAATTAATTCTTTGATCTCATTGTCCCTTCCAGTTTTCCCCCACCCAATAAATTTATCAAAGGAATGATCTTAACTTATTCCCTCTTCATCATCCTGAAATCTATTTTCCATTCCCAACACTACTGAAAATGCTCTTTTGAAGTTTACTACTGACTCTCTTATTACCAAGTAGGCCAAATTTGCCTTCATACAATTTTTTCTAGGTCCTAATTTTACTTGACTTCTTTGTGCCAATTTAAACTGTTGACCATAGCCTCACTTCTTTAAACTTTCTCCTCTCTTGTCTTCTTGGTCGACAATTACATTAACCCTGTTTTCCTTTAACCCTTCCAAAAGATTGCTGATGCTTCCTTTTTCTCTTTGCCTAACCTTTAACTACAGGCTTTAACCAAGATTCAGGCCTTTGTTCTCTCTGGTATACTTAAGTTTTAACTAGACTATTTTTTGTATATTCAATTACTATATGTGTGTTTTCTATATTTCTATGTCCAGTTCTGGTCTAATCTCCAAACCCTTCTATTACCAAGACATTTTCACCTGGATATCCTCCTACCTTCACTTTAAAATTAATATGCCCAAAATTTAAATTTTCTTCCCTATAAATCTAGTTTTACCTGTCAAATTTCCAATTCCTGTCAATACTAACACTGCTCTCTCAATAACTCAGAGAAGAAATCCTGAAATCACCTTTGACTTTTCCAGGTCCATTGCTCCTCTTTTTCCATTCTTCCAGAAATTATCCTAACTCAGGCTGCCCTTATTGTTTCTGGTCTAACCAGCATCCCAACCTCTAGCTTCTAGTTGCAATCTATTCTTTACTACTGTAGCGGCAACCACACTGGCACGCCCAAGATAGCTGCTAGCACAGGATCTTAGATCTGCTTTATTAGAAAAGACAGCTGTTTAAGGGGTCAACAGTCTTTTAAAATTATATTCACTAGTTCAGGGGAAAAGTCAGCACCCTGAACTTCAGAGAAAATACAAACAGAGAAAATACAAGCAGAGAAATAAAGACCAAGAGAAAGGGCTCTGACTGCCTGAATCAACTATATACTTTACATATATTACTAGATTGAGACAGCCTTTATATCTGAGCAGTCGGAGAACTCTGAACATTGACCAGGGAATCACAAGATCCTTCTCTTAACTGAACCCCCAAAGCAAAATACCAATTCAGAGTATATATACACTTTTCAGAGCCAGAAGGCATCACAACCCCCTTGACTCAGTGCCTAATTAGAAATCAGCAAAAGGTGTGAAAGCCTTCTTACAAACAGACCTCTCCTAAGCAAGCTTCCCTTCATGGGCTCCGTGTGAGGCCTATTAATGGGTAGGGAAGATCTTATAGCTCATTAACATTACAACTACCAGCAGAATTATTTTCATAAAATACCATTTCATCACATTATTCAATCAAGAATCTCCTATGCATCTTCCTTCCCTATGAAATCTAATTACTCTTTCTAACAAAGTCTTTCACATTGAGCCCCATCTTAACTAAATTTATCTCTAGTTTCCTTAAACTCCTAACCACTCAATTCCTCAACCTACTCACTTCCCATGACCTAATCCTTCATCCCACCTCACCCACACACAAAGATGGTCATACCCTTGATCTTGCTATCATACACAAATATACTCCCTCCAAGTTCAAGAACTCTGAAATCCTCTTCTCCAACCATAATCTAGCGGCTTTCAACATCTCCTTCTGCCTTCCTTTACAGAACTCGACCCTTTATCCTCACTGTAACCAATCCCTTGACCCCTCAATTCTTTCTCAGGCTATTTCCTTTGCACTAGCCACTCTTTCCTCTTTTCCTTTGCTGATCTGATTCAACTCTACATTGACCACTTCCCTTATCAAACTGGATGCCTGGCACACATTTTCAGCTCAACAAACTGAAATTCATTATCTTTTTCCCCTAAAAGCACCTAACCCCTATCTTCCCTATTACTGTAGAGGGTGACATCAACCTCCCAGTTCCTCAAGTTTGCAACCCAGAAGTCATCCTCCACTTGTCTCTTTCACCTCCTAATTCCATCCAATCTTTTGCTGAGACCTGTTATTTTCACCTATGCAACAACTCTTGCCTATGCTCCCTTCTCTCCTCTAACACTGCCACCAGTCTAATGCAGGTTCTTATCACCTCACACCTGGAATATTGCAATAGCCTGCTGGTAGGTCTGCTCTCCTGAAGTCTTTTCCCACTCCAATCTATCCTTCACTCAGGCACTAAAGTGAATTTCCTAAATGACAGGCCCAACCATGTTACCCCCCTCCACCAACTCATTAAATTCTGATGGCTTCCTATTGCCTCCAGAATCAAATGTAAAATTCTCTTTTTGGTGTCCAAAGCCCTTCATAATCTAGCCCCCTACTATCTTTCCCATCTTCTTGTACCTTACTCTCTGCCAGATACTCTTTGATACAGTAACACTCATTTCCTTGCTGCTGCACCATCTCTTGGTTCTGGGCACTTTCTCCGGCTGTCCCCCATGCCTAGAATGTTCTTCCTCCTCATCTCTTCCTACTGGCTTTTTAAATCTCAACTAAAATCTCATCTTCTATAGCAGCCTTTCCCCAAATCTCTTAATTCTAGTGCCTTTTCTGTCTTACTTATTTCCTATTAATCCTGTATTGTGCTTTAATATCACCTATAACTTCACCTTTCCTAGAAAACTATCCCTTATGATAATTTTTTTTAAAAAAAAAGAAAAAGAAGGAGTAGCTAGGTGGTGCAGTGAATAGAGCACCAGCCCTGGAGTCAGGAGGACCTGAGTTCAAATGTGATCTCAGACACTTGACACACTTACTAGTGGTGTGACCTTGGGTAAGTCACAACCCCAATTGCCCTGCTTCTCCCCCCAAAAAGAAAAAGAATAAAGAAAAAAGTTAGCAAAAGTGAACAACACATTGAAAAACTGACATTACATGTAATGCTCCACATTTGTGAACTCAAACCTCTTGCAAAAGGGGCAGGGAGAGTGTTTTCTCATATTTTTTTCTTTGAGACTACATTTGTTCTTTATAATTTTCCAATGTTCAGTTCTGACTGTTTTGTGATGGCTGTTCTTTCCATTTATGTTATGGTAGTTATGATACATAATGTTTTTCCGACCCTTGTTTACTTTACTTTGCATCAGTTCATGTAAGTCTTTCCATGCTTCTCTTTTGAGATTTTCAAACATCTAATTGCAAGCCCCAGATACACATGAGAGGAACTGGAACTAACTAAAAGCACTGGCTTTTCATGGTAACACAAGAATCTATTTTGACCCCACCCTCCCAATCCAATGTGGGTTTATTTCTGGTAGCAGCAAAAACATAAATTGGACCCTGCCATGTTCAAGCTCCATAAACCAAGGAGGTTGGAGAGGGATGGCTTTGCGAAGTTCTGCTTAGAGAATTCCCTCACTTAAATTTAAGGACTAGAAATCTATTATACAACTGTGTGATTTACAAAATGGTTTTATGTTTTATTTTGATTTTTTGCTTTTTGGAGAGGGGAAGGCAGGGCAGTTGGGGTTAAGTGACTTGCCCAAGGTCACATGGCTAGTTTTGTGTTAAGCATCTGAGGCCAGATTTGAACTCAGGGATGTCCTCCTGACTCCAAGGCTGGTGCTCTATTCACTGCGCCACCTAGCCACCCCACAACATGGTTTTATGGCAAGGACCTTCAAGACCCATGTTAAAGCAAACTTTCACTGTAACAGGATAGAGGTAAAGTTCCATATTAGTAAAAACAAATATAACTTCTACTTCTCTGTAAAGCAGATATTTTCATTTCCCTGTACATAGCCTAGAGTAGCAAGGTTTTGGTGTTTTTTCTTTGTTTGCTTGTTTTTAAATTGTTATAAGCATTTCTCTCAAATTTAAAAAACAAAACCAAACCCACAAACTTAAATTGATGTCTCCACTTGACTCTATCCATATATAAGTTAAGCTCAGTATGGAAGATACTGCTTTAGTATAATTGTACTTTAATGCAATGTAAGACTGAAAACCTAACAAGTTTACAAAAGGCTAAATGGGTGTGGCCTCTGGGTTGCTTTTTTTTTTTTTAAGCTTTGCTGGGAAGAGGGACAGGAGAAAGTGATTCCCATAGGAGCAGAAAGCTCACAATTAAAGTATGAAAAAAAGATTTACTACTGAAAAACAAAGGATGGGATTAGAAAAAATGCAAAAATATTTGGGTAATATTCTGAGCAAGGGTTTTATAGTTGGTTGTTGTCCTTCATTCTCAAAGAGGACCAAAATGGCATCACTATGTTAGAGAGCTAAATTACAGTGTGTACGACTGTGGCTGATCAGACTAATATGAGCTCAGAATGCTCTACCAAAGGTTGGGCACAAATAGTCCATGTGAACATCTGAGCAGAAATGTCCCTAAATTTGCACATCTCATGTTTCTTTTGAACTACTTGAATTCTGCTTTGCTCACAGAGCACAGCACCTTCTCTGATATGGGTCCACCACGCTGACCAGTCCTGTGCTAGTGTCTCCCATGTCACACAACCAATTCCAAAGTTCTTAAGAAAGACCTTAAGAGTGTTCCTGTATTGCTTCTTCTGACCACCACGTGAGCACTTTCCCTGGTGAATTCCCCATAAAACAGTCTTTTTAGCAAGCAAGGGGGGAAAAAGTCACATGTCCCAACAACTAGTAAACATTTATTGATTGACTGACTGATAATTGTAGCACTAGGTCTCCATTTATATCAAAACTGAATATATTAAGAAAATTTTTATGGTTAGTTGTATTTGCTAAAAAGGAATTCTATCTGAATACGGGTGGAAACAGTATTAAGTTTGTATCTAGTAAAATAGTATTAAGATGTGTAAAAGATTTCATGTTTTGATCTTTTTGGGGGGAATATATTCTGAATGATCTCTGCAGAAACATGTAGCCATTTTCTTAAAAAATATTCCTCCAGAGGAAGTAGTTTAATTATTTCGAGATACTTATTTTCTCAGAAAATTCTGTTGTATGAGAGTGGGAAAAAGCGATTTAACAGTTATAGAATAAATGACTGTTTGAAGACCTTGTTTAGAAGAAACAGATTAGGTTTCTTTTTCTTTCCTTTTTTTTTTAAGCTTATGATTTCAGGGGAGATCTTGGTGAGAAACTAACTCTCCTAATGCAAGTCAGTACTTTTCTCTGCAACGTCTGAAGATGCCTGGAGTACTAAGAGGTTAGTGGACTTATACCAGGTAAAAAGCCAGTTTACGGGTCAAAGGCAGGATTACAGCCTGGGTCTTATTGAATCCGAGATCACCTCTCCAACCATTACATCATGGTGTGGCTCATGTTAAAAACCAGAAGGCTTAATTGAAAGATTAAATAAACCTACCAATCACTACTCAATTCTGCTGATTTCACGTAAGTAAAGGTCTCCAATGTGGCCCTAAAACATTTTGAAATTCTGGGTAGGAAACTAAAGAATTTGGGGGAAATTGGTTAAGCTTTCACCTCCTCCAGTTCAAAGTTATAACTTCAGAAGAAAATGAAGGATATAGGAATGAACAGCTGACTATGTAGATGAGATCAAAGAGCAGGATTTAGTTTCATGGCCTATGATATTAGAACAATAGGTTCCTGGAAAAAGACTAGGAAAAATTAATTGGGGAAGATCTGATCTAAAGAACTTTTAGCTGAATTCTGAGGGAAAAGAGAAAACCACTCAGATAAAACAGTGAAATAAGATACTACAAAGGACAATTTACTTGACCAAGAAAGAAGCAGCATTATGGAAGTTGTGCCTAGTAATACTTAGTAGAAAATAACAGGAAAACAGGTCAGAAACAACACTGTGCTTTCCAATATCTCTGTGAAAAATCAGAGAGCTGCAATAGTTTTCCATTTATATTAAAATTGAATAAAATAACCAAAATAAACCTAACACTTTAACACAAAATTGCAAATACCATTTCAGAGAAATCACTGAGACGTGTTAAGGTGGCTCACACCTGGAATGTGATAACGGCAGGAGATCTTTTATACAAAACTAATATCTGGTTTATTTTTAAGGCAGAAGAATATAATAGTATTTGACTTTAACTCATTCAAATCTACAAACTTGAATCCACATAGGATAGAGCCCTTCTGAATGAGAATAAACGGGGAGATAAAGAGAAGTACAATATTGTTATGCAACAATATTGTCATACAAAAGATCACTTCTAAAACTGGGACAGAGGCAAAATATACTGGTGATAGGGGACTTCCAACTACTTGGATATCAGATGAATGTTATTCTGCTAAAAGCAAAGTATCTAATAAATTCTGTATCTGACTTAACAAAAATGCAAAGGAAGAAAATAGCAAAAACCCCATTTTGAAAAATACTCAACAAATGAGACCTGTCTGGGGATATTCAAATATTTAAGGAGAGATAATGTTCCATATAATTGGACAGGTAATTTATGAAAAGTAGATGTGAAAGCATTCAGATAAATTGGCAGGAAGAGAACTGGGAGAGAGAAGTGTCCCCAAAAAACAAGGAGGAGAATGTCCAGGAGGAAGGGGGTATCAACAGTGTCAAAGGCTTCAGAGAAGTCAAGAATCATATGGACTGAGAAAAAGTCAATGGATTTAGTAAATCACTGACAACCTTGGAAAGAGTCCTTTTAGTTGAATGGAAGAGTCAAAAGCCAGACCAATTGCAAGATGTAATCATTCAGATTAATGACAATTAATTAAACTCATATTTATAGAACTTTGTGGTTACAAAAGGCTTTACATGCATTACCTCATTTGATTCTCACAACATCCCTCTGAGGTATAATTGTGATGGTACAGATGAAGAAAATTAAAGCTCAGAGAGATTTGTTAAATGACTTACTTAAGGTCATGCAGCTAAAAGGTACAGAAGTCCTGATTTGAATCTGGGTCTTTTGATACCTATATCCAATGCCCTTTCTCTTTAGACAAAACATTACACTTTAATGATCAGTTCCATATTTGTTTGCTCATACAAACATGGTTTCAAGCTTTACTTCTACACCGATGATTTCCTCAAGTGCATCTCTGGTCCTGAGTTAGAAGTCTGTCTCCAGCAACCTACATGAAACCTCCATGCAGAGATGTGTCACTATCACTCCAAGCCTGATTTATTCCTTGATTGACATCCCTCTTCCCACAAGCCACCATCGCCCTCCTGATTCTTTCTTGGGAGACAGGGCTGATACAGAGACACTGTATGTTGCACTTGTGCGCATCCACACACACACACACACACACACACACACACACACGCACCCATTCCTTACCTAGTACTTCTGCAGTGGCCATGATTTCACAGGTATACATCGCTGCCATTAGGCGCTGGGGTTTCACCTGTAGCGCATAGCGGCAAGCTTCTTTCATAGTAGCAATCAGCTGACCAGAGAAAGGACCATAACAGTCGGCCAGCAATGCTTCCCCTTTATGTTTGCTCTTTTTTTCCAACATCTCTGGGCAGTCATCTTGAACCTGCTCGTTCTCAGTGGGTGACCCCAGAGGTCTACTTTGGTCAGCAGCTTCCCCTCTGGCTAGCTCCTCTTGTGCTCTCTCATTTGCTCCTTGACCCAAGAATTTACTGAGGTCCCATTTTTCTAGAACAAAGCAGACACCCATGAGTGGTTCTTCACACATGGGGCCTGACAATGTAGCCAGCTGAAATCCACTGATGATACTATTGTCAAAATCTCTGTATTTACTTGCTTCTTTAATACATTTGCTCTCAAGGCACTGCCATACAGAGCTCTTAAAATCTATGCATCCATTTACTAATATATTGGGTCCACATTTCCTAGGACCAAATGACCAGATCTGGTCCACGACATTCCTCCATTTCCTTCCCTGTAGGTTTTGCTCCAACTTTTGTTTGAACTCCTGGATCTTAGCCTGGGTCTTCTCATGAATCATCTGTGTATTTTCCCCCTCACTTAAAGAAGAAGTTAATTGCTCCATAGAACGAATCAAATCACTATTTTCTTCAAGGATCTGAGTGACTTCTTCTGGAAGAGGCAGGGCTCGGACACTGAGAGTTGCAAGTTTGTTTGGGGTGGTTATTGTGATGAGCCCATCTACATCAACCTGGATGCCCTCAGGGAGTTTGCTTTGATCCTCTTTGGTTTGGTGGATGACTGCAATCTTCTGCTGTTTACCTATTTCTTCATTGACCATGTCCACTTTTGGTGGCTTAGTAATTGTTTCCCTGAATGGGATGATTGGTTCAGATACACTAATCTGAATCTTTGCAAACCTGAAAATAAAATCAACAGAAACAACAATGATGACAATGACCTAGAAAAAGGTACAATAAAAAAATACCATATACTCGAGTGAGCCAGGTCCTGTCAAAAAATAAAATAGCTCTTTTTTTTCTTTCAGAATTCTATAATAATTAGCTTCATAAATGCAGAATGTAAAACTCATTTTAATTTCAGGCTAAAAAGATAAAATTATTTTTGAAAAAATAACACTTCAAGGAGAGTACCCAAACTCTTTTTGTGTATGTGTATGCTAGAATTGCATTATAGTGCTATTATTCAAAATAAAAGGTTTACTGGCTTAGACTTAGCTATCACATTACATATGTCTTCACTTGGAAAGTGTTTGTTGTAGTAAGATTTGACTAATATGTGTTTAAAAAAATATAATGTACATCAAATTATTTACTAAGACATGTGAGGAGAAAACATCCTATATAGTTCTAAGTAGAATATAAAATCTTGGAACTTAGAAGGGATACTAAACATCAGTTTAATTCAACTCCGAGGTAAAGACAAGGAAACAGGGCTCAGGGAAGTAAAGCACACATTGTTAGTATCAAAAGTGGAAACAGGGCCCAAGCCTCATAACTCAGTCTATTATTTATAAAAACATTTTTAATCAGTACAATCAATTAATAAGAAGTATATATTATTACACATAGTAGTGATATCTTGAATATAACAAAAAAGGTTTTATGGGGAATTATGTTTGGTTCCCAATGGCATTCTGAGGCCAAAAGTAGATTGTAATATAAACGCAGAAGGGGAAAATCTCAGTTGGATTTGAAGTCTGGTCTTCCTGACTTTCCATTTTAAAATAAATGAGACAGGGCCAGCTAGGTGGTGCACTGGACAGAGAACACTGGCCCTGGAGTCAACTGAAGAAAGACTGTTTCAGGACCACTTTCTAAGTTCCTGTGAGCTATGGGGAACTTTTCTTTTTCTACCCAGGAAATAGCAACAGCAACATATACCAACTAGTGGCAGTAAAACACCCCTGGATTTCCTCAGAAAGAGCCCTGGCCAAAAACTAAATGAAGTAAATAAAGTGACATTATACTGTCTAAAAGAGACACTGAAATAGAATTCCCAATATTCATATGAAGGCAGTCTTTGCTAACTACAGTATGTGAATGCACTAAACTAATATCAAAGGCAACTAGGTGGCACAGTGGAAAGAGTACTGGATTTGGGAGGCAGGAAGACCTGAGTTCAAGTCCTGCCTTCAATACTAGCTGCATGACACTGGGCAAATCACTTAATGTCACTCAGTCTGTTTTTTCATCTGTAAAATGGGAATGATAATATCACCTACTTCAGAGGGTTGCCTTAAAGCACTATGTAAATGTTAACCATCGCTATTAAGTCACTTTTTGCTACCTCTCTCCTTCCACAAAAGAGGTAATATAGTGATATGGAAAGAACACTGAACTGTGAGAGAGAGGAAACGTGGGTCCTAATCTTGGTTAGTGCCCGCATGACCTTGTATAAATCACTGACCTGTGGGTCTAAGTGTCCTCATCTGTGAAATAAAGACACCGGGTTACATCTTTCCAGCTCTAACATTCTATGAGCTTTAATAGGGAAACATAAAGGGTTTTCCCAATGGGAGAGAGTTGTTGCTAAATGCTTTTTTCCCCTCCCTTTTAGCCCTGATTATTCTAGGTTGTTTCATTTTTCACTGCTTCCATTCCTTGCATTCAAGGACCCATAAGTAATCCCTATTTCCTCTTGTCTATTCTTTGTTCCCAGAGCAAACATGGAAAACGAGATATTTTGGTTAAATAATTTGTGTTCACCTGTATAGCCGTCTCAATTATTTTAGTTTCTTTTCTTTTCCTTTTCCCCAAGGCAATTGGGGTTAAGTGACTTGTATAAGGTCACACTGCTAGTAAGTGTCAAGTGTCTGAGGTCGGATTTAAATGCTGGTCCTCCTGACTCCAAGGCAGTGCTCTATCCATTGAACCACCTAGCTGCCCCTGTCGCATTTATTTTAAAAGAAAAGCCTATATAAAGATAATACACACGCACACACACACACACACACACACACACACACACACACACACACACATACACACACTGTAAAAGATTAAGTTGAAACTTTAACAGGAAATAAGGATTGTAATTTACCTAGGAACCTAAAAGAGATTATCTCCCTGCTTCTGCCCTGTAGAAAGCTGTATTTCTTTTAGTTATTACAGGGGTCAGCATTAGATCTGGGATTTCATTGGTATAAGGAATTCCAGGGAGAAAAAAATTCCCTCTACTAAAGCAGATCAGCACTTTGGAACATATAGTCTAAGAGAGCTGCCCAGAGCCCTCTGAGCTGATGTCAGCTTCCCAGGGTCAAACACCCTGTAGGTTTATCCCAGAGTCAGCACTGAAGGCCATCTTGAATCCAAGGCCAAATCTCTAACCAAATCTGACACTGCCTCTGGTACTTATCATACTATAGCATATTTGTATATATGACCTCGTCTAAATTATCTTTGTACCTCCTCCAGCGGCAGAAACAGAGGGTTTTTGCGTTTTTTTTGCACAGAGGGACAGAGACTGGACTTGTGATTTCCCTGGAACAGTGAGGATTTTAATGATTGGTTGGTACTTCTTCGGCAACTTGATAGTCTTAAATAAGAGTTTCTGAGAGCACTAGGGTCACACATTCTGTTTGGGGCTAGAGCCCAGCTCTCAATGAACCACAACACAAGGACTCTCATTTAATAAATAGCTGTTAATGCTTTTGAAATACTTTTACAACCTGGTTCTTATCTACATCACTCTACTGAAAATACTCTCTTAAAAAGGTCCCCTATTGTTCCTTCTTTCTCATTGTTCATTCCATTGGTTATAATCCTTCTTTACAACTTGACTAATGTTTAATGTGAAGGTATTTGTACAATCTATATCTGCATGCCACCATGGGGTTGGGGGGAAGAGGTGAGGGAGTGGGAGAAAATTTGGAACTCAAGAGCTTATGGAACTGAATGTTGTAAACTAAAAGTAAATTAATTAATTAATTTTTTTAAAAAAAGAAATTTATTGATATCTTGCTAAGTTCTCAAAGGTTAGACAGAGTCTCTAGGTGTTTTATTTGCACATTGAATCTTCCCTTTCAGGCCCAAGATTGCTTAGTTGTCCCTTAATACTTCTTTTACTTTCTTTAAAAAAAAATTAAAAATTAAAAAATTAAAATAAAAAGGTCTCCCAGTAATGTCTCACTGCCAAAATTCATGACCTTTTCTCCATGCTCAATTCTTCCTCACCTCCCTACTAATGTTCTGGCCATACTTTCCTTGCTTTAGTTTCTGTCAAACTACCTTTTCCTCATAGAGAAAACCTACTACCTCTCTGTCCCTATGGAGAGACAAGCATTCACTATGGGGAAGAAGAAGACAAGGCCCAGAGACTTAAACCAAACCAGCTGTGAAGGCTCATTGCGACATCTTGTTAAGGTGATGTATGTACCTGGTCCAAGTGTTTGCAGAATCCCTGGACTTTAGCATTTCTCCAGTTTCTGATTTGCATTCTTTTCCCTTTGGAATTTCAGTTTTGGTTTATTCTACTCTACTTCTTTATAAATGACCTTTACCTACCTCGACCCTGTTCCTGTGGGCTTTAAAAACTAAGCTGTTAATGACCCTATTACATATGCCCAAACATCCTCCCTAATTACTTTCTGCAGTTTCTTTTTCCAACTACCTCTCTTCAGGCCCTAAGTAATTTCTCATCTGCCTTCCATCAGGCAGCAGGAGGAGGAGGAGGCTTATTTTCCTATCCATGCCCTACAGGATTTCTTTAGCTTTCAGTAGACTTCAGTGACTGTACAGAGGCATCTGCATGTCATAGAACTAGGGAAAGCTCCATGAAACAAAGAAGGAAAAATACTAACATCATTTTATTGTGGTTGTGAAGAATTTACCTATTTACCTATTCTACCATCTATTGTTTTTCAATTTTAAAATCTTTATTTTGTGTATAAAGTTGAATGGCATGTTAGCTAGCATTATAAAGTCATTTTTGCAATCTGATTTTTGTCTTTTTAGATAAATTTTAATGAAATGATAATTTTTTTCTTTTCTTTTTCCTAAAAATCATCCTCCGAGCAGTATAATTGGAGCCAGAAGCCTAGAATCAAATCCTGCCTCTTCTACTATTACCTCTACCTGTGTGACCTTGGGAAAGTCAAGTTTACCTTTCTGGGACTCAGCTGCCTCATCTAATAAATGATAGCAGTGAGTGACATGACTTCTAGCTCTAAATCCTGTCATTAAAAAGAATCTGAGCTATGAAAGCATGGAGTTTTATCACCTCCAGAAACAGGTGTCTTCAGCAACCACAGGGAGCAACTCTAAGAGCACTTGAGAAGAATGCTTAAATAATCTTTTTAGAGAACACAAATCCAAAGATGGTGGAGAGGCCTCTGTTTTCATTACTTTGCTCCCTTCATTCGGTATCAGTCTATATTTCTGATGATGTTTATAAGCTGTAACATTGATCTTTCCAGTAGCTTTCACGCTGAATGGTTTTCAAAGTGAGCTGGTTTTCCATAAATACTTTAATACCATGTCAAGGCCACATTTTTGGAAAAAAAAATCAATTTCTCTTTCTGTAAATGTAATTTTTTTTTCTCCTAAGGATAAAAAAGATATCTAAACACCAGTGAATGCAGAGAATACACACATAAGATACAAGGAGATGCCTTAGCTCAGATACTCCCTGAAGCATAAGAACACACAGTTAGGGGCAGTATCTGGTGGGTAAGTCTAAGTTTAAAAAGATGCATGATATTAGGAAGAGAGGAAACTAATGGTTTAAGAATTAAAAAGTAATTCAAAATTGATTTTAATGTGAAGGGGGAATTTATTTCAAATTACTACTGAGAAGTACAGAATTTTGAGCTGGAAAAAATCTTAGAAGTAATCTTAATAAACATTTTATTTTCACAGATAAAGAAACTGAGGTTCAGAGATGTTAAGTGACCTGTTCAAGGAAATAAATCATCTATCACATTCATAAGAATTGCTTCACAAAACACGCTATCGTTCTCTTTCATGTCTGGTTTTGCTTTTTTTTTTTCCCCCAGTGATCACTCACTGGTTACAACCTTTCTATACAACCAAACTATTGTACAATGTGAAAGTATTTGCAAATCCTATACATGATTGCATGCCACCATGGGGGGCAGGGGGGGAGGGAAGGAAGGGGAGAAAATCTGAAACTCAAGTGATTGTGGAACTGAATCTTGTAAATTAAAAGTAAATAGGTAAATAAAAAAAAATTAAAAAATAAAAAAGAATTGCTTCAGTATCTGCTCTGTGTTGGGCACCACACCAGGAGTTGGGAAATAAAAAGACAAAAGTGTTTGCCCTCGGGGAGCTTATAGTCTATCAAATATTATCTAAAGCTAATAAGGTGAATAACTCTATAAGTTAAAAAAAATTATTGAAAGTTATTGATATTCCCTTTTTAAAAAGAGATCATATTTTGTGATTAATTATTCTCTGAGTGCTAATGAAGCTTTCCATAATTAGCAAGACAATTTAAACAAAGAAACCTAGAGATATCAAAGAAGGTAAAGGAAAAGCAATGCAGAGGACCAGAAGCCCTGGGGCCTACTCCTAACTCTTGTTACTACCACTCTGTGAGCAGGGGCAATTCTTCTGACATCTTTAAGCCTTTTCAATTCTAAAATTCTAAATTCTTAATCCAAATAATCATAAAAATTTAAAACCTATTCAAGATGAATGAGAGGATGATTTTTACATAAGAGAAAGGGAAAAAATATATTATTTCATTAAAATGTATCTAAAAGAGAAGACAAAAATCAAATCGCAGAAGTTATTTTATAACACTAGCTAACATGCCATTCAACTTTATACACAAAAAATGAAGATTTCAAAATAGAAAAAAACTATATGGAATTAGATGGTGGAAAAGGCAAATTGTTCACAATCACAATCAAATGATACTGAGATTTTCCTTCTTCATTTCCAAGTAAACTTTTATTAAAACATTACCTTGATTATATACATAAAAGCACTTTAAAGCAACATATCCTGTCATTTATTATTATTATATAAAACATTAAATGACAATTTATGACTAACACAGAAAAATAACACTAAAATAAAAAGCACTTAAGAAAATAGGAAGCAAGCGACATTTCCTGGCAGTAGTCATTTTATAGTTATTAAAATTTAAATGTACGATCCAGTTGCAGCAAAATTCTTGCATAAGGAGACTTTGGCTTCTCACCAAAGATAAACCTCAGTAATGGGTTTCAATAATTGAGGAATACTCAACCCACTGAACTACACATATATGGGGCATACAACTCCACCACTCTTATCTCCTAACCTTTCTTTCAAGTCATCCAGGCATCGTTGGAGATGGATCTCGCCTGCTGTAACTAATACATGCTCTCCAGTCTCCTGAATTAAAACTTGCACACATGGATCAGCTTGGTTTAAAAGCTTCATTCCTTTAACCAACTGTGGCATCTCACCTAGGCAGACCAAATGGAAAATGCTTATTAAAAATACAGCAAAAGGAGGACCATTAAAAACCATTACCGCCCAAGAGAAAGAATAGAAATCCATTAGTACTGAAGCTCCTAATTTTTTTTTAACTCATCTGGATCAAAACCTCTACAAAAATCACACTTATGAGTGAATGTATTACTTAAAATTCAGTTTTATGCATTTTTTGGCCACAGCATTCATAAGCATGTAATGTGAAATCTGTAGCTAGTACGTAGTACCTCCTGAACTCTTCAACAGACATAACTGCTAAGAATATAACAGGCATCTCCCCCCCAAATACAGATAAAACATAGGCAGCTAATAACCAAAGGAAGGATTCGATGTGGAATCTAGCTAAAAGAAAGATGAGAATAAATAGCTATCACGGAGTTGTTATAACAGGGAAAAACTCAAACCATCTATAAAATTGCTCATATTAAAATCAGGATTTTCCTGGGCATAAAACTTGCCCTGTAAGTATCAGCTTTAGCATCTTTATAAGGTTATTAGCTGTTGCCTTAAAAGCCATCTCTCCAGTCTCATAGAGCTCTCTAAAGGCCTCTCCTCTTCTATGGATATATGGTATGCAGAACAACACTTTGGAACTTTCTTAGAGAGCCATCGGGGTAGTGTCCCTTGCACAGCAGTACCTGAGTACCTGTCAGACTATCCCTGCAAAAGTCTCCCTCCTAGAGATAACCATATTTTTACTGACTTAACAGGAAGTCTACCAAATGAGTAGATTTGCCCACAAAGTGGCTGTGGAATACTGATCTGGTTTTGGAGTGATTGCTAAGGGTGTGGATCTCTGCAGCCTCTAAAACAGACTCTTAAGTATTTCATATTAACATATGATCTTGTTCCTGTTTTAAAGTGGAAGAAACCAACAACACTCCCCCAAAATTTTGTGTTCTAGAGATTAATCCAGAAACCTCAGCCATCATAGTTCTCCTGATTCCATAAAGGAAAACTACGTGTTTTCAAAGAAACTGATAAGACAGCATGGTGGAATTGAAAGAGCAAAAGATTATAGAGTCAGGTGACTTGAATTTGAACCTCAGTTTTGCTCCTTAACTACCTCTGTGGCCTTAGTCCAGTCATTTAACTTCTCTAGGCCTCAGTTTCCTCATTTGCAAAATAACTGGGGTGGACTTGAACTCTAAAGTTCCTTCCAGCTCACATTTGTCTGATCCTATGATCCAGCACATGTAGGATGTGGCCGGTGGCTAAGGCAGTTCCCAAAGTGGACATCAGTAATTAGAAGAAAGCAAAATAGTTGAGACTCAGAAAAGGAACACTTTGTGAGACTAACAGGAATCCACACAAATGGATGACATGAGCCTTCCTGGAAGCTGTCCTAGAACAATCAGAAGCCAGACCACTGAAAACATGCTGAATCAAAAATAGGATCTGAAATTGTAAAGATGCTAGGAAGATGTTGCAATGAGGCAAAAACAGAAATCAGATGGTGTGGGTCAACATGTGGTCTAGAAAAGGTCTGGCCTAAAAAACACAGAGAGTAAGATTTTCTCCTGCATCCTCCTTCTTCCCTTGGCTTGTGTGACACTTCCCTCTCTTGGGTCTTTTTTTTTTTTTAGGGCAACTGGGGTTAAGTGACTTGCCCAAAGTCACACGGCTAGTAAGTGTGTCAAGTGTATGAGGCCAAATTGGAACTCAGGTCCTCCTGACTCCAGGGCCGGTGCTCTATTCGCTGAGCCACCTAGCTGCCCCTCTTGGTTCTTTTTCTACCTGTGCGACAGACTACTTCATAAACATGGCCTGCCCCAAAACTTTTAAAAAACGCCCTCTTGACTTCTCTGTTGCTGATGTATCAGCTCCCATGATCCCTTCCTATCTATCCATATATCCATTCTAAATCTCTCTACCAAGCTTCAGTCACGGATTTCCAATAGCTAGCTCACTTATTAGACATTTTTACCTAGATGTCAAGTGGATATTTAAAATTTAGTATAACTGAACCAACATGTCATTCCCAGGGATTATGTAGGCATATAAGATCAGGTATGACTGCCTTGAAATCCTCCCAAAACTGGGAGACTAGAAGAAAGGTTATTTCCTTATCACACAGGCAGTAAGTCCCAATATATAATGACTAGGATTACTCTTATTATGTACCCTATTCTGTACACTATTTTCTGTTTCCCAGGTAGGTCTTTATTTTAATGGGCCCAACCTGACCTCAAATTACAGCCAAAGAATTCTTGCTCACCCTGCCACTGTGGACAAGCAAAAAGGAATGCAGCACCCAGCTCTAAAGGCAATGACAGCACTTATGAGACTGGCCAAGCTACAGAAACATGGAGAGAATATGGGAATCACTGTCACCCAAAGTTTGTAGAGGCCACCAAGGTGCCACCAAGCACCATTTCTGAGTTCCAGGGAGGCATTTTAGGAAGAAATTGTGGCTAATGCAGCTGCCATAAAAGAGAACTTGATGAGAACAAATCTTTTCATGGAAATAACTGTCAATTTGCTAACAGCCAGTGTTACTTTGGGAGATTCTTCTCTGACCCTAGGCCTCTCTCCACAACTCTGGACCACTGCAACCTCCTGACTAGACATTTCAATTTGTTCCTGTGAACTCTGGTTTCCCTGAGTATATCATTCTACTTATTTTCTTCTATCAAAATTTAGATCTTGCCCCTTTTCCTCACAAGAGTTTTTTTTCCCCCCAAAGGGTTTACTGAAATGATAGGCAGGATTCTATGCACTACAAATCTATACAAAAATTTGGCTGAGGAAGCACAGAAAGTCATCAAGAATATATTTCTGAAGACCAAAGAGAAAGACTAATGATGAGAAGGAAAAAAGGGGAGCAGTCTAAAGAGACTGATTTGGATGCATAGGAGAAACTCATCAACCAGCTAAGATTTTTCAGAAATGTACTGATGGAAACAAGGACGTGGAAACAAGGGAATGGAGGATTTAATACAATGGCAGGAACTAGAAAGAATGTCAGGAGGGCTAACGTTAAGAATGAGCTAATCTTGGCAAGAAATGCTAAGGATCAAAAAAAAAAAGATTTGTTTCCTTTAACTAAACTGAGGAAAAGAGAAGGACTACAGAAGAGAAGTAAACTTGTCCCATTTGCCTAGGACAAATGGAGCAATGATAAATGATGATGGAGAGAAAGTAAAACTGATCAATTCTGATTTTATGTCTATTAACCAAACCAAAGTGGAATAAACTGCCTCACAAGGAGGTAAGTTCTCCTTTATTAAAGGTTTTTAAAGAAAATGCTGGAAGACTACTTATCAGTCATGTTGTAGAAGGGATCATTTTTTAGGGGCAGTTGGACTAAATGGTCTGAAGTTTCTTCTAATTGTAAAAGTCTCTGATTCTGATTCACCCTCAGGTTCAATGAATTTTTCCCAATTACCAGCAAGACAGAAGGGACTACTACAAAGTCCATAAATACTAAAGACAGGCATTTTTAAAGCATAATATTTAGTATCCATTACAAAGAGCAAAGGACAAGGGTCTTGCAGAGTGGGCATTTAATAAAAGTTTGTGGAAAGACAAGGAGTTGTCTTACTTGGATGTTTTGGTTCAACTGCAACTCTCACAATGGGTGTGGCCTCAAAGTTGAGTGGGATAAAGGGTGGGCAAGACGGTGAGGTACACAGGGTTGCAGACTTGAGGACAAACTCTTGCAGACCTCCTATCCCTAAAAGGCAAACAAAAATAAAAACTAAGTGAACAAGAAACAAAGGTTGAAAATATCAACAAATAATGAGAAATTCTGGATTTACAACCCGAAACCGAACAAGGACAACATCTAATTTAAAATGATGTAGATCTGCGCACTGACTTTTTATTGATGAGCAATGCCTGTCGCTGGTTCCCAAACCCGAACACTCCACTGCATCGCGAAGGACTTACACTGGCCTCGCTGTGAGGCCTACGTGTGTTTCCCAACGCTGATTTACATACATCACGCTTACAGATAACGCTTCATTTGTTAAGAATAAATGCAGAGGAGAAATTCTCTATAACGAAGAATTGATTTCGTTCATGCAAGAAGATCTCCTCCATTCAAAGCCAAGGCCACGCCAGAGAAGCACAGCCTCGAGAGGCTCTAGAACGTCTGCCGCTCAGAGACGAGCCTGGCTGAGCGGAGAGGGCACCCCAGGGGGCCAGCCACAACTCAGGCCGTCTGCAACAGGGGGAGAAGGAAACACCACCCGAGCTCCCGAGGCGCAAAACCGCAACGATGAAATGACACATTCCTTAGATATTTTAATAAGAAATGAAGAAAAATTTTAAGTAAGTAGACTCAATTCAACTGATCATTTAGTCAACAAACATTTAAAGAACAGAAACAACGTTAAACATGGATACAACCTACATCTGCTTGATACGGATTCACATTTAAATCTGCTTAAATGAAGAAAATTTCTTAACACCGCTTTTTAGTTTTGTCCCTAAGTCTCCATTAGGATTGTTCAATTGTTTTCCCCAAATAATCAGGTTTATTTCACCCACTTTTCCTCCTGTGATAGTGGAAATGCATTCCATTCTTCTGGTTCTGCTTTTTTCACTTTTCGCGATTTAATAAAGATTTTTCTAGACTCGTTTGAATCTTAACTGCTTTATAGTATTCCATGGATACGGATGTACCACACTTTAACCACTGCCCTGTTGCTGGATAGGCGGCTTTCCCTCTCACAATTACACAGAATGCTTTCATGAAAATCTCGGAGCAGACAGTTCTTTTATTTGTTTTGCGATGACACCATCAGGGCATATGCCTAAAGAAAGAATGACTGGGCCAAAGAGCATAATTATCTTTACAAATTTTACTGCACAATGCCATGTTGTTCTCTGAAAGATTTTAGAAGTTTTCAATTCCACAATCAGTGAATGAATATTCCCATTTAGTCATAATGCTTATATCATTTTTTTCATGTTTTTTGACTATTTTTGCCAATTTGATGGGGGTGAGATGGTCCCTCTAAGTCAACAAACATTTATTGAGCACAGTATGTATAAAGGCACTATTATACATTGTAGATGACACAAAAAACATACAAAACAGTTCCTCTCCTTTAGGAGTCTACAATCTTGAGGGGAGAGAAGAAATACACACAAATAACTACAACATGAGTGGCACAGATACTGATTATACAGGTATACAGAGAAAGATTATAAGGTGTGGCACGGGGCTCAGGAATATTTTAATGGAGGAAACGTCATTTGACCTAGGCCTTGAGAGATAAACAGGATTCAATAAATCAGAGTTGGAGAAGACAATCCAATCAGAAGAGAAAGTGTGAGGAGCATGAAGAGGCATGTTGGAGGGATAGAAATATCAGTTTAGAAGGAATTGAGAAAGTTCATTTAGGGAAATATTCTGAGTGAAGGCTACAATAAGAATTGAAATTACTGAGGGTCTGGCATGCTAAATAAAGGGTTTTACCCTTTGTGTTCTGAGGTCATGGAGAATCAGTGAAGATTTTTGAGCAAAGATAGCTTCATCAAAATAGTGTTCTTACATAAGATATCTGACAGCAATGAAGCAGAAAGGCAAGGATAAGGAAATAAAAGTAGAGATACCAGTTAAGAAGACATGAGAGGTAGATTGTGAAGGAAGATGTGACAAGAGTTGTCAACTGATTAATTGTAGGAAGAGAAGAAAGAGTTGATGAGGACTTCAAGATTTCAAGTCTGGTTGATGGGAACGTGGTGATAACACCAACCAAAGCAGTGAATCAGGGAAAAGGAGCCACTTCATGGGGCTACGGGAAGATGATGGCTTGAGTTTTAGAGTTATCTGAGGTAACCGCATAACAATCAAGTGGAGATGACAAAGACAATGGGAAATGTACAAACAGAATTTAAGAGAAATCTCACAGATGGCATAAAGATTCGGGAATTATTCAATATACTTCAATTTAAGAAACAATTATTAAGTGTCTACCATATGAGGCATCATCCTAGGAGCTGGGGATACAAAAACAAAAAAGCAGTACCTGCCATTAAAGAGTTTATTTTTGTTGCAGGGAAGAGGACATATTTACAGAGATCAATAATTTATATATAAATATTCACATGTTAAATATTAATTATATTATATGTAATTATCCATTTTATAGTTATATATTATTATAATATATAAATTTTTAATATTAAATGAATGTGAATATTCATATAAATATATAATATTTAACAAAGCAATTTTAAGAGGGAAGAAGCACTAACAACTTGTGGGGTGGGGAATCTAGAAAGGCCTCAAACAGGTGGCAGTAGCCACACTGTGCTTTGAAGAAATTTGGACTTTCCAAGAAGCTGTAAAGGAATACATACCACACAAGGAAGGAGCAACTGTGCAAAGGCAAAGAGGTAGGGAAGGAAAAACTGTGTATAGGCAATAGGCAGAGAAGTAAAATGAAATGAAAGGCTGGAAGGGATGTGAGGGATGCAAACAAGCATATAAAAGTGATAGCTGAAGTTGTGAGTGAGAAGAGAGCTCTCTCTGTGAGAGAAGAGCAGGAGGCAAAGGATAAAAACCTTGAAGAATGTCCACATTTAAGGGATCTGAGAAGGAAAACAGCCAGAAAAAAGAGAAAGAGGGCAGAAAGAGAGCCAAAATCTAAATATATAAAGAATTTCTTTAATGCATATTTTGGGGTGGTTCTACATCAGAAGAAATGGCAATTCCCCTGAAACCATCAGCATTTCTTGAACTGGAACCTTATTCTTCAATTACATCCTATCCATTTAGGCAAGCTAGTAAACACACATATGCACACATCCATGCACATCCACATCCATGCAGGTGTACATATGCACACTTGCACGTGCGCACGTGTGTGTGCGTGCACACACACACACACACACACACACTTAGTGCTAGCAAGAAGTGTTAACTTTCCATTTAATATAACACTAACCTGAGTCAAATGGTATTGCAACTGAAACTCACAATTATTTCTGGCAGACACATGCCTACCACCTTTACGACCCCACTGGCAGAACCAACAGCCAAAAACCACAAATAGAGCTGTGATTCACAGCTCAGGTGAAATGGAACTATGACGTTCACCATCATGTTATAGGTTTGTGTGTGTAAGACCCACATTCTGAAAGCAATTTATTTCCTCTTGGAGCAATTAGAGTACTCTTATAGATGATGGTGCCTATATCCAGTCTTAGTAGACAAACACCTAAAATTGAGACACATGATTATATGAATAAAAAATTATATCATTTTTCAAAAAGTGAAATTGAAAATATTTTTATTCAAATGAGCATAAATGTTAATAAACATTATATTTTAAGTAAGGTACACAATTGAATCCAATGTTTTAATACAAAATCTAGATGTGATTAGGAAGTATCCTCTTAATAATTTTTAAATATTATCAAATATTCTTTAGTCTAATCCTAGTTTTCCCCCAGGTCTGAAGACTGCTCATGTTCAAAACGAGCCAATGTTATGATGTAGTTGACAAAAAACTCAACGCTATTTAAGGCTGCATTAAGAGAAACACTTTGTCCAAGACAAGAGAGATAATAACCGCATTGTACTGGTCAGACTACTTACAGAATACTACATTTAGGTCTGGGCATCACATTTTAAAAGAGACATTGACAAGCTTAAGTTCCTCCAGAAGACAGCTATCAATATATCAAGAGTATGGAAACCATGTCATATATTTAAGGAAAAAAGAAAAACTCAAATTTTTAGTCTATCTAACTCCAAAGGGCAAAAATAGGCTGAAAGGCTAAAAAACTTCCTTGGAATTCAGTTCAACATTAGGAAGACCTCCCTAAAAATCAGAGTTATGTCAAAACAGAACAGCCTTTTTGTAAGTTGTCATTGGTGGTATAACAGAGGCTGGATGGTCATTTGTCAGGAATAATATACATGGAATTTATTATTACATGGAACTTTGATGACAGTTAAATATCTATTAAGCACCTACAGTGTTCAAGGCAGTATGCTAGGGCACTGAGCTAACAAGAGCGGGAAGATGTGACTTGACACAGCTGTTATTGTTCGGTCATGGTCAATTCTTCATGACCCCATGGACCAAAGAATACCAGGCCTTTCTATTCTCTACTATCTCTTTAAGTAATTAGGTTCAAGTTCACATTAGTTGTTTCCATGACACTATCTATCCAGTTTATGCCCTGTTCTTCCCTTCTCTTTTGGCCTTCAATCTTTCCCAACATCAGTCCAGTCTTCTCATTTATGTAGCCAGTGAATAGCCTAAATTAATTTCTTTTAAGTATTGACTGATTTGAGCAACTCAGTTCCTCCTCTTCCATACTCTCCCCTCTCCTCTCTTCACCTCCTTCTCCAGGGGGTCTGGGGGGATGTCCATGCCCTTACCTGAGGGTATTCTGCCCAAAGGAAAGCAAATTCTGATGGCTGAAGCCTACCTTGATATTGTGAGGTTTACTGGCTAGAATTCTGCCTAAAGACCATGCTTGAAACTGAATTCATTCTCTCATTTACTGGCCAACAACAGACTTGAAGTACTGCCCAAGTATTGCTTAATGGTTATTTTTTGGGCCTTGGTGGCTCACAGTGAATGTAAATAGTAATTGTTTCTCTTTTAGCCAAAAACAACCCCTAAGGGTATCCCCCCTCCTAGTATCTCTCTTTTCTCTCTCTCTCTCTCTCTCTCTCTCTCTCACACACACACACACACACACACACACACACACACACACACACATTTATTTATTAAAAGGGTCATCCCTTGACTCACTTCTTATACAGCCCTAATCACTGAATGGGCATTGCCTCAATCAGAATGAGAATTTGGAAAGACCTTAGATTAAAAAGGCCTAGGTTTCCCACTGTATCCTGGGCCATCTCCAGTAGTCCTGATCTATATCTGGCCACTGGAGCCAGATGGCTCTGGAGGAGAAAGTGAGACTAGTAACTGCCTAGCCCTCCCTCACTGTAATCCAATTTACTTGCAAGTCATGGCATCATCTTTCTGATGAATGAAGAACAAGCCATGACCTTGCTGCCCAAGGGACTCTCAAAAGTCTTCTCCATCACTGCAATTCAAAAGCATCAATTCTGCAGCACTCAGCTTTCCTTACATTGCCATACACTGCTATTGGAAAAGCCATATCTTTGATGATATAGACCTTGTCAGCAAGGTGATGTCTCTGCTTTTTAGTATGCTGTCCAGATGTGCCATAGCTTTTCTTCCAACAAGCAAGCTTCCTTTAATTTCATAGCTCCAGTCACCTTTTGCAATGATCTTTAAGCCCAAGAATATAAAACCTGACACTGCTTCCACTTCCTCTCCCTCTATTTGCCAGGAAATGATGGGACCAGCTGCCAAGATCTTAGTTTTTTTGATGTTAAGCTTCAATTCAGCTTTTATACTCTTCTCTTTCACCCTCATCAAGAGGCTTCTTAGGGGTGGCTAGGTGGCACAGTGAATAGAGCACCAGCCCTGGAGTCAGGAGGACCTAAGTTCAAATCCAGCCTCAGACACTTAACACATGTGACCTTGGGTAAGTCACTTAACCCCAATTGCCCTGCCTTCCCCCCTCCAAAAAGAGAGAGGCTTCTTAATTATTTTTCACTTTCTGCCATCAGAGTGGTATCGTCTGCATATCTGAGCCTGTTGATATTTCTCCCAGAAACCTTAATTTTGGCTTTTGATTTGTTCAGGCTGGCATTTCACATGTTGTATTCTGCTTATATAAGTTAAATAAGGTAAGAATATATAGCTTTCTCATATTCTTTCCCCAATCTTTTTGTTCTTGTTTTTTTAAATTAACTTTTGTTTATTTTTAGTTTACATCATTGATTTCCACAAGATTTTGAGTTCCAAATTTTCTCCCCATCTTTCCCCTATCCACCCCCCCAAAACAGTGATCCCACTGTATGCCCCCTCCCCCAGTCTGCTCTTTCCTATACCCTCCCCCATCACCCCTCTGACTTTTTGGTAGAGCAAGATGGATCTCCCTGTATATCTTATTTCCCAGTTGCATGTAAATAATGAT
>CM053582.1:485407319-485454640 GCA_028627135.1 Pseudochirops cupreus
TCATTTCTTTTGTATCTTTTAGCCGGTTTGATAAAACCTTTCTGAATTATTATCTCAACCTGTTGTCTGTGTCACACCAGTTGTGCTTGATTATGTACCTATGAGCCATAGAATATGAGATGAGAAGGAGCTTAGAGGCTTCCTAGTCCAACTGATACCTGAACAGAAGTGTTGACTTAAACATTTACTGTGTAATTTCATATAAGATTTACCTGTCCCTAGATAGATTGTAAAAGCAGGAACTATGTCTGAAAATTTTTTGTGTGCCTCGTAATAAATGTCTTTTAGATGCCTAACAAATACTAGTTGATTTTTCCCATCCCTTCTGCTTTGTTCTGTCTTATCCCATATTGCTGTATGTTGATGGATTCATGACCTCAGTAGAATGGAAACTTCTCTTTTGGTGTTAGTTCCCACCCATTCAGAGTTTCCCAACCGTTTGTGGTTCTTGTTCGTGTTCTTCTTTAAATCCTCTATAAGGAATGTGTTCATTGCTAAAGACCTTCTTTTGTTTTTTTTCCATTTCACAGATAGCAGAGCACAGTTGAGATACCCATCTACTGTCTCTCCCTACGTGACTGGGCCAACATCTTTTCTTTCCCTACACGTTCTAGTATCTTTTCTGCCGCTCGGACTCACAGGTTGCTGGACCCTGGATCTTTTTCTGTAACACCTTCTGGCTCTGAGAAGTGTATACGTATGCTCTGAGTTGGTGTTTTGCCTTGGGGGCCTGCTTGTGAGAACTATCTTGGGTCAGTGACCTGGTCGAGATTGTGAGTTCAGAATTCAGTATGTTCAGAGCTCGCTCCCTGGCTGCTCAGACGCAAAGGCCCTCTTGGCCCCGGGTGCGTGTAAAGTGCCTAGCAGTGTCGCCTTGATGCGGGCAGTCAGACCCGCCTGTTGGTCTTTATTTCTCTGGTTGTGTTTTCCTTTGTATTTTCTCTGAAATTCGGGGTACTGACTTTTGCCCTGAACTGTAATGTAATTTAAAAAAAGATTGTTGACCTCTTAAACAGCTGTCTTTCCTAGTAAAGCAGATCCAAAAACCTGTGCTAACAGCCATCCTGGGTATCCCAGTGTGGTTGCTGCTATAGAGAGTCGGGGAAGACTTCCTGTAGAAGGTGGGGTTTTGGTTGGACCTTGAAGCCAGGGAGGTCAGTTCTTGCAGGAGAGGAGGAAGAGGTGGAGAAATGTGTGGAACTGAGAGATGGAGGGTCTTATTTGTGAAGTAGCCAGGAGGCCATTGTCATTGTATAGAAGGGTATGCAGCAAGGAATAAGGTGGGTAAGAAGGCTAGAAAGGTGGGAGGGGGCTAGGCTATGAAGGGCTCTGAATGCAAACAGAGCATTTTGTATTTGCTCCTGGCAGCAATAGGAAGTCACTGGGATTTATTGGAGGTGGGGGGGTGGTATACCATGATCAGTCTTTCATTTTAGGAGAATCTCTTTTGCGGATGAATGAAGGGTAGATTAAAGTGGGGAGAAAATGAGGTAGGCAGGGACACCCCCCTCCCCTCCCCAAAAGCAGGCTATTGCAGTAATTGAGGCATGAGGTAATGAGGGCTTGTACTAGAGTGGTGACAGTGTCAGAGGAGAGAATGGGGCATATTTGAGAAATGTTGTAAGGGTGAAATTAGCAGGCCTTGGCAACAACTTGAATATGGGAGATGAGAGATTGCAAGGCATCCGGAATGACTCCTGGCATGTGAGCCTGAGGGATTGAGAGGATGGTGCTGCTCTCTGTAGTAACAGAAAAGGTCTATGTGCGTGGAGATTTAGGGACAAAGATAATGAGTTTTGTTTTGAACATGCTAAATCTAAAGTTTCTATTAGACATCCAGTTCAGGATGTCTGAAGGGCATTCAGAGATGCAGGATTGGAAGTCAGCAGAGGGATGGAGGCAGGCTAGGTAGAGTTGAGAATCAGCAAAGAAATGGCAGTTAAATTCCTGGGAGCTGATGAGATCACCAAGTGAAGTTGTATAAAGGGAGAAGAGAAGAAAGTCTGGGGACAGCTATGCTTAGAGGGCACGATCTGGAGGAGGATATAGCAAAGGAGAGAAAGAAGGAGCAGTCACATAGATGGGAGGAAAGGTGGAGGAGACTGGGGTCCTGAACCCTAGAGAGAGAAGAGTATTCATGAGGGGGGAGTCATCAGCAATATCAAAGGCTGTACAGAGGTCAAGGAGAATAAGGATTGAGAAAAGACCATTGGACCTGACCACTAAGACATCATTAGTAACTTTGGAAAAAGCAGTTTCAGTGAAACGATAAGGTTGGAAGCCAGATTGTAAGGGGTTAAGAAAAGAATAAGAGGAGAAAAAGCGGAGGCACCTATTGTAGATAAGCTTTTTGAGGAATTTAGCTACAAAGGGCAGAAGAGAAACAGGATGATAGTTAGCAGAGAAGGATCAAGTGAGGATTTTTTCAAGATGGGGAAGAGAATCCCTTTGTACCTCCTTTACCATACTTTCGCATTCCCTTTTGCATTATAGTTATTTGTGTACTTGTCTGATCTCTCTTCCTAAATTTTAAGCTCTGCGAGGTGCCATATTTTATTTTCCCTTTTATTCTCTTTGCACAGAGACGTGTACATATTGGGCACTCAATAAATATTTTTAATTGAATTGGGTCAGCTTATGTTGATAATTTCAGTTCACCCTTTGAGTTCTGTGACCCCTAATCTTGTCCTGACCTGTCCTTAAACTACTTTTGTTATAACAGACATGCAAGGTAGGTAGGTTGTATAACTATTATTATCCCCATTTTATAGCTGATTTTGGCTTGTTCAAATTCATAGAAGTGTCTGCTGTCAAAGCCATCAAGATTCTAACCCAAGACTCCTTATTCCAAATCTAAGGTTCTTTGTAGCAAATCACAGTGCCTCCTTGGGAGCTATTATGGAATCCTGAATCCTCCAGAAGTTTCTTAGTCCTCTGTGAAGGTTCTTCTTGGGCCCTAAGCAACTTACTTACCTTGTCTAATCCTTAAGTGGCATCAGGAGCCATAGAAAGCGCCATTGTAGGTTGCATCCAGGAACACATGAGTCTGGTAGCTACCACATTAAATTCCAAAGTAGGGACAAAAAGTCCTTATAAAAAGCTTTGAGATGGCTTGAGAAGTCTATGTCCTTTAACTTTTCCTGGGGTGGCACCTTTAGTGAAATAAACTTGCTGGTCAAGGACTGGGATTTAGCCCTACCTCCCATACTACAGTAACAGTTGTTATATCTTTGACTGAATTTATTAGAACTGTCATGTTGTTTCCAAATGTTGACAATTTTGTAATGTTATGCAGGCCTCTAACTTCGGAAGAAATTGCTCAAAGGCGGGAGTTTGCAAGAAGAAGGCACGCTGAAAAGCTGGCTGCTGCTCAGGGACAAATGCCATTGGAACCAACCCTTGTTGGAAATGCATCTGAAATCTCTCCAAAGAAAGAAGAGACAAAAAGTATTATTGTTTTTGTTGTATTACTCTATGTTTAAGAGGATTTGTGGGGTTAACCATTTTTCTCCCATAATTTGAAAAGCCGTTTTTGGAAATAAAGCAGCCATTACAGCTAACCTCTACTAAAGACGTATTCTAATGCCTCATCTTGGTCATGGAGGTGGCCCTGGGCTCCTGAAGGGCCTATGAACGGGGCATAAGATTTGGCACATTGTGTCCAGTGAGAATGGTTTCGAGTACTCTTCTAATGAGGGACTTTTATTTCTGGCAGGCCATGTATCAGTTCCACTAAGTTCAGAAGGCTGATAGCTTGGTGCATTTTTACAGCCATAACAGTTCAGAAAGAATATCTCCTGAGGCACAGAGGGCTTGTAGTTCTTCCATGGAGGAAAGAAATGTCCTCAGTAGTGAGAACACAGATCCTTAAAATATTACAATACAGAGCATTTCACAGTTCTAAAGAAGGCTTATATATACTATGTCATTTGATCCTGACAATCCTGTGTGATATTGTCATCATCTTAGAATTGAGGAAACTGAGGCAGATGACTTGCTTAAAGTCACACGATGAGTGTGAGTGGTGGAGACAGGACTCCCAAGTTCATTGGTCTTGCCATGAACTGCTCTGACTCTTGTGTATGACCACAGAAGTTATTTAAAATGTGAAATGCACAATTTTGACTTTTGGGGCATTGCTAATAGGCTGTCAACACTAGCCTCACTGCACATGTGAAGATGGGGTTTGTTGCATCATTTGAGAAGCATGTGCTCCTGCTTGATGTGGTGTGGGACTTCTAGCCCTATCCAGACTTAGATCATCCTCTGTCTCTCATATTTTTGTAAGGCCCTCTCCATTCCACTGCTTTTTTCCTAAATTTTCTTCTTCTTTTCCTTAACATTTCTTACCTGATGATTGATTAAAATGTGTAGAGTTACTGTTTCCTTTTGCTCTTCCTCTGCCATTCCTTTATAATAAAAATAATATTTTATATCTATTTTTTCCTTACTTAGATGATGAGCGGCTGACCAGTCCAGTTGAAAGTATCACCTTAAAACCTGTGATGGAGGAAGCAGAGAACAAAGATTCATTCGTTGCTTTTGCTCGGGTGTTTAGTGGTGTGGTTCGAAGAGGACAGAAAATTTTTGTCTTAGGCCCCAAATATGATCCTGTTGAATTTTTGCAAAGGGTAAGAATTGGGGCTAAACTTTTATCCTGTTATGTGGTCCTTCTTTCTAAATGTCTCAAATTGGTTTTGAGCCTGCTAAAAGTTGAGATCCTTATTGTTTTTAAAAAGTTAACCTTGAATTTGGAAATGGGTACCATCAACAGAGAGTGAGCCCAGGATACACTGGCTTCCACTCCAAACCAAGACCAAATTTCTCTGTAACTTTCACTCAGATTTCGTCTGCGTTGCTTTTCTCTCCTTGTTAGATCTATTAGAACAAAAAGTCACGTGTGTTAGGCAACTGCAATTTTTCATTTAAATCTTACACTCTTTTATGCTGAGCTATAGATTTTTTTAAGAATGAAGTCAGTTGCACCTTAGAAGAAGAATAGAGGGAAACCACCTTCTGAGCAAATTAATAGCAAAACCCATTCTTACTCTGAGACTGTGAGATGTGACAAAGTATGGAAAAACACTTTGGTTTACTGGGACTAAGACAACCCAAAGCAGGTTTTGTGAGGCCGGGGTGATAAAACTGACAATGGTCACATAGCATGGAAGTTGAGGTAGATAGGGCTCTATCACCGGATGAACACCATGGGATCTGGGAACAACATAGATAAAGAAAAACATAAGATAATTGTACTTTTGAAAACCAGCTAGACAAGCAGTGAGGGAGGGGCATGCCTTACCCCTGACTCACACTCAGAAGGGAATGTGGAAGATACTAATAGGAAGCACAAGTCTCTATCACGTCACCTTGATGCTGAGCCGAGGTTCTGGATCACCCAGACAATTTTATAAGTTTCCTCTTAAGTTAGTAGAACTGATACTTGGTAGCCCAGGGTCTGTGGGGCAGTATAAGTAAAGGAATGTGGGAGGATGGAGGTAGCAACTTAACGTGGGTCCTGACAATCTTAACTTTATTTTTTAAATTATTTTAATATATTTTAATATTATTTAACTTTATTTTAATATTTATTTTACCCATTTTAGTTTGATGTATCTACCTCTTAAATTATAACATAAATTAGAGGACTCTTGTTTTTTGCATACCCTGGTTTAGTAAGAAGCACTTTAAAGATGTGCATGATTACTCTTTTTGAATTTTTCAGTGTGGGGTGATGAGATTTATGAACACCCATTTGTGATTATTTTGGTGGTTTGGTTTGTGTATAAATTTTATTATATAATTACAAATTCCTCATTATTAATAAGTGTCAAGTACTTCCTTTAAACCTTTTTTCACATTGATATCTGAAAGGTAGAAATTTGCCTAGATGACTAAGGGATTTTTGTTTGTTTAAAAATCTTGATCCCATGTTACAGAGATTACGGCCACTTCAAATCATTCCTAGTATGCAGTTTCCTATTACTTTGGTAATGTTGCAGCTTCAGTGTCTGCCTGACCTACTAAATGAAATTCTTGGAAATTCAGATAAGGGTGATTGAAGTTTGTATGGCCCACATAGTAGAAAAGTAAAATTAACTATTCCCCTTCTCTTACCAGCCCAGTGATAATCCTAAAGTATAGATCTGACCCCACGCCTAAGCACAATGCCTAGTACATAGTAAACAGTTAATAAAATCTTGTTGGTTGACTCTCATTCTCCTGCTCAAGAAGGACTCCCTATTATTTCCAGAATCAAATAGAAATTCATTTTTTGGTCTTTTAAAACTCTTTTACAGTTTTTACTCTAACTGTTCCTTCCAGACCAGGGGTAGGGAACCTACAGCCTCGAGGTCATATGTGGCCTGAGGCTGCAGGTTCCCCACCCCTGTTCCAGACTGATTGTACATTCCTCCCCATTGGACCTCCACTCTGTTCTCCATCCCTTGGTATAGACTGTCCCCCATGCTTGTAATATTCTTATTCCTCATTGTCTGCCATATGAAACCCATAGTTCCAAGGGAGCCCAGTTTTTACAAGACCTTTTCTGATTCATTGGGTTGTTAGTCCCTGCCTTGGTTCTTGCCTTCTTCCGTTCTAACTCCCACAAATTACCTTGTGTTTATTTTGTGTTTCCTCCAAAGAGAATTGTTTGTATTTTTGTTTTTGTATCTCCACACCTAGCATACTAGCTAACGCATAGTAAGCATCTGATAATACATGTTTAATTAAATTAATTTCACCTTTTCAGACTCATAACATTCTTAATCCTGTGTTTAGCTTCTTCAAACCCCCATCCGTAGGAGCAGTTCATGTATGTATAGGTTGCTTTGTTGGTTTGACCTGTGTATGTAAAGGGTCATGTTGTATATGTGTATGTTCACAAAAAAGTTAAGTCAACAAGCAATTTTTAAGCATTTACTCTGTGCCAGACAGTGTGCTGAGGATTCAGAGGAAGGCAAGAATAATTCCTGCCCTCAATGAGCTCACATTTTAATGGGAGAGACAACATGTAAATAACCAGGGACCTCTCAATTACATACCTAGTAGATGGAAGGTGAGATCCATAAAAAAGCCAAGAATCAGAGTTTCTGGGTAATTAATAATCAGTTTATTAATGAGACTAGTTGATAATTAATAAATTGATGGTCAGTGGTTTCTCTCCATAACCAAAGACAAAATCATGGAGATAACCGAATGCTCAAATTACCTTTGGAAAAGAAGGTGCCCCTGACAGGTGAAAATCAGCCCTGACTCGTGAACGGTTAAGCTACCTCCAGCAGTCTGGACAAAGGAATCCATCTCTACCCAAACCACTCTGGTTTTCTCCTTCTTGAGATGGGTTACCCTAGGAGGGGTGCAGGGACATAGACTTGATGCTTTGGGACTGGAATTCACCTAGATTAGGTTCTATTTACATTCTAAACAGAAGTAAGTTTTCCTAGTTGGATTGGGTCTTGCCCAAAATCAGGGAGCAATGTTCCCAGAGGATTTGGGCAAGCTCATCTATCAGCAATCAGTGTCCTTCAGAGACTGACTTACAGTGACTGGTTCCTGAATGAGGAAATAAAGAGAAAGCCTTAATCCTAATTTAATAATTGGTTATTAATATAATAGAAAATAATAATTTCTCTCAAAGGGGAAGGAACTAATAGCTGGAAGAGAGAGGTATAAACCAAGCAATGGTTACCATGCTTGTGGGTTGACTCCTCATAGGGAGATAAATACTGTTTTTCTATACTTATCTTATTTTTTTCTTTTTGCGCATTCTTCCTTTATACCTCTTATAGACTGAAGATTACTTACCTATATAATAGACTTTTGGGAATTTGTTTTCCCTAGGCAGCTAGGGATAGAGTACTTTCTGGACTTGGAGTTAGGAAGACCTGAGTTCAAATCCTGCCTCAGATGCTTATTAACTGTGTTACCCTGATCAAGACACTTAACCTATGTTTTACCTCAGTTTTCTTATCTGTAAGATGGGGATAATATCAGCACCTACCTCTCAGGTTGATTTTGAGGATAAAATGAGGTAACATTTGTCAAGTGCTTTGCAAGCCTTTAAAGTACTGTGTAAATGATAGCTATTACTATAATTTTCAAGAATCCTCTAGACTAATATCTCTCTTGATTTTCTGGCTTTAGCCATCCAGGTTGGCCCAACATCAACCCAAAAATCATGACCTCATGTGACATCTTTTATTTACAACTTGCATCAAGTCACTTCCCTGCTCAGAATCCTCCAGTAGTTCCTACTACCTTCAAGTTGACGTTAGACTTCTTAGCTTGGGCTTGAGGTCCTCTGAAATAGGACCACAACTTTCCTTTCCAATCTTATGTCTCATTACCCAAAACCTTTTCCTCTGCTCTGACTAGAATCTGACTAGAATGGCATACGCACTTTTCGTGGGATAGACTCTGTGGGTCTTTGCTCATTGTTTGCACTGTCACTTTGCTCAGACCTTTCCCCCTGTAAGATTAGCTTGTTCCTTCTGTCCATCTGAGTCCTAGTCATACTTTATGATTTTTTCCTATCCCCTTTGTTGATCTTTCCTTTACCATCCCCATCCCTACCTGGCCACAGTGGTCCTTTGGTGGAAGAACTCATTATTTGTGCCACTCCTTGTCCTCTACTGTCATTGTTAGCTATTTACTGTTACTGTATTGTTATCTTTTTATGTGAATGCATCTTGTCTTCCCAAATATGTTATAATCTCTTCAAGGTTGGGGATGTTTTTTTAATGACTTCTTTATATTACTTAAAGCTTCTAGCATGATTCTTTGTACAAAATATGTTTGCATAAATTTGTTGTGTAATTGATTAGAATGGGTATGTTTTCACATCTCATGGATTCATTCTTAGGTTATAAAATGTATATTCACCATCAGTTATTCTATTTGACCAGGTACCTTTAGGCTTTTCGGCTCCTTCAGATGATCTTCCTTCAGTTCCTCATCTGGCTTGTTGTACTTTGGAAAACCTCTACCTTCTGATGGGAAGAGAATTAGAGGATCTACAGGAAGTGCCTCCAGGCAATGTACTAGGTAGGACTGTGCTTTTAATTTCTCTTATTTAGCATATAAGTATATAATACATTTAAACATGTAAAGAAAATTGTTTTGCAAGATAGTTCTCCTTCACACTGCCATCCCTCTCTTTTCTCTGGGATCCAGCTTCTATTTAGTGGGATGGTTAGCTTTTTAGAAGACCTGAATTACCTGGAAATGTTATTTAATGGCTCATTTAAATTAATTTTTTTTTCTGTCTTCAGTCACCTGCCTGCCATTTCTTCTTGTGGCTAAAATTATCCCTCAATTTCTATGAGTTTTCTTCTTTATTTCCTAAATGAGTAATGTTCAGTCATTTGGTACTTATTCTCTGCTCATGATTTGTGTATTCACAGTTAAAATTATAAATGAAATATTGTTTTCCATTAAAACATTTCTGGTTTGGTGGGGTTTTTTTGCTTTTATTTTGGAGGGGGGAAGGCGGGGCAGTTGGGGTTAAGTGACTTGCCCAAGGTCACATGGCTAGTAAGTGTTAAGTGCCTGAGGCCAGATTTGAGCTCAGGTCCTCCTTGACTACAGGGCTGGTGCTGTATTCACTGTATCACCTAGCTGCCCCTTAAAAAATTTCTTAATGTGAACTTGATAGATTTTCAGGTTCTCCTTCCTCACCTTCATTGTAGCTGGAATCTTTTGATTTCTTTCGTAGGTCTTTGTCCTGAACTTTTATGTTATTAAGTTATAGGGCCCTCTACTATAAATTACTTAGTTTAAATGAATAGTATAGCTAGTCTTTTGATCTTGAGATGTCCCTTAGTATCAGTTGACATGTGTCTGAATCTTAGAACAGCTAGTTTAGAAAAATTTCCTGAAATATTTTGACTTTTAGGTGCATAAATACACATCTGCCTATAAAATAAAGCACACAACAAGCACAGTTACCTAATTTGCTGATGGAACCGGGCCTTTTCCATGCCTTTTGAAACTTGCTTTTGAATGGCTGTATTTCAGCAGTATTATGGACAGCAGTTGCTAAAACAGCTGGGCATTAAGAACGGGATTAGAAATAAAATAGAAAGCATTGTTCTGCCCTTGTACAAAGCTATGAGAATTTTGCATCTATACCAAAGCCTCCTATTGTTGCAGTCACATGTTAACACAGATAAAATGGAACTGGAAAAGGTCCATAGGTGGTAATTTAAAAAATCAAATGAATGACTGACCTGGATGTGAAGATAGTATAACAAGATTAAGACTTTTTACTTTGAAAAGTCAAAAATTGAAGCTAGGTCTATAGAATCATGAATTATATGGGTAGGATAGGTGAACATGGACTGTTTTTGTCGTAGTGTCAGTACTTGTATGAACCCCTGTTATTAAAATATAGATAGTATAGTTTAGTAAAAAGAGCCATAAACTAGTTCAAGTCCAGGTTCTTCTAGTAACTAACTGAATGACTGTGAACAGATCCTTTCAACGGCCTGGACTCTAGTTTCCTAATCTCTGTAAGGAAAGAGACAAAGTAAGTGACAAAGAGACAGAGTATGGTGCCTTACAGCTCTAGGGTTCTGTGAGTTTCTCTGATCTTTTCAGAAATAATTTTACCCTAAGTAAGGTAAGTCAAAGATCGGATTTCTCCCTCCCTAGGATATTTTTGAAGGATAAAAAATAAACCAGGTTTGTTTATAGAGGATATTTACTTAGTAGCTGTGCAGAGTTCTTCAGCCGTTGTCACCAAACCATCTTGAATAGATGGTGTCTCTTCAAAGCCTGCAAGTTACCTATGCCATTTCACTTGTTCATTAAAGAACACATAGTGATCAGGAAAGTTTGCTACATGTGCAGTAGTTGTGGTAGCAGCAGCCATGTCTGAAGCCAGGACACAGTGTCACCTCATAGAAAGCAAATTTCCAAATTTAGGGGTAAGTTCAGTCTAAGGCTGAAAGGTAGGCCATGCATTCTGGTATATTATGAGGTGGAAGGGGATAGAGCGACCCAGAAGAGAGACAGCAGCGGCTCAAAATAATGAATGCTGGGATGCCAGCCAGTAGTATGTTGGGGTGAATTTTATTGATACCAGATGTGTGAGCATAGTTTTATCCACTTAAAAATGCTTTATCTTTTCACATGTGGATATGAAATGGAAAGGAGTCAACTCATAAGTTGGCTAAATTTGGGCTAAAAAAATCTATTAATCATAGATATTTTGTTTTCAATTTCTTTTTACCCTGTTCATGACAGGAGCACATTTCACAAGTTAAGCAACAGGGGTTCTTATTGTGATTTGGGTAGACCTGAGGCTCCACCTCCCTTTCCTCTCATTAATTAACATTGTAAAAGGTACTAATTCACTTTTTAAAATGCAAGAACTTTCAAAATAAGATTGATATGACCATTACCCATATGCTTCTCATCAAAAATGGTATACGACATCAGATTTATCCATCCCAGATGTAAATTTTTGTTGAAAAAAATGAAAACATTATATAACTTACTTGAACAATTCTGCATTTTATAGACAAGAAACAAAGTAGAAATTTCTTTGGCTTTTAAAAACTCAGGGATTCACATTTGGCTTCTGCTAAATTCACTTGAAGATCTTGTAATGAATAATTAGTGTACAACAGTTTTTTGTGGTCTGGAAACAGTTGATTTAGATTTTGACTTTACCTGCTTGCTTTCTGACATTTGTATAGTTAAAGATGAGGGCACAGAGGAGGGCAGTGGGTCTCTAACATATTTAGTACACACTAGCCTTTTGTTATATATTGTGGTGAACGTCTCTAAAAATACAAGTTTGCTCTTGCCTCTTATTAAAATATGTGGGAAATTAAATTAGGTTTTCAAATCTACAGCTTTTTCATGGAAACTTTTCAGATCTGTTCCAGATGGTTAAAGTGCCTTTAAAAGTTCTTGAAGAAATATTCTCAGAAGCAACTTGATACCTCTTTCTTTTTCACCATAGCATCAAGGAAATAATGAATATTAATAAGTTCCCTTCTGAACTTGTTTTGCTTAAATTCTGATTGGTCACTGGGTCAATAGAAAGTCATGGTATGTTGAATGTCTGTGTTATATTGGTCATATAGTATGATGGAAGATCAAGAAACTTTGAAAGAGTTTCATTAATGAATTGAATTTAATACTTATTTTGAAGAAAATATGAATAATTTCATGTTTTTACATTTTTAAGTAACCTTTTATCTAAATAGCGATTAATTTGTCCCTTTATTCCAAACATTTCCCTTTGGCTAGGGGAGGATTTGTTTCAGTTAGTTACAAATGATATTTGTTTTCTGTATTATATCTTCATTTAAGAAAGTACTTTAAAGTATTTAAAATATTTACCTTATTAGTTCTGATGCCTTTTGCTGAACTTGTTTAATCTTCCCAGATTAGGCTCTTTCCCTCCAATTAAAAGACTAAACTTTTTTATCAAAAGAAGCAGTGTTACTTACTTCTAGCTGAAGATTGTACATTAGGAATTTAAGCAGCAATTGGATTGTTTCCATTTGAAACCTGTGTGAGGTAACCCCATCTGTTTCTCAGCTAAAAAAATCTATAAGATAGGGAAAGATGATTTCTTCCTATTTAATTCATAGATTAGATCAGCTTAGCCAAAGTAGAATGAAAAGGCTGTGCAAGTGTTGTGAATTTTTTTCATTCTAAAGAAAAATAGAGTGTTGGGTTTTGGGGATTTTTTTGCCTGAGTGATCCACGTATTTGCATGATCTTCCACTTTGTTTCAGCTTTTTGATTATGGTTGTTATGAAGGAAATAGTTACAGTTTCCTTGTTGTTTCAGAAAATGGCTAAGCTGACAAAATTTTATCTGTTAATTTGCATTTTGTCCTCTGAAGCTATTGGCCATGATCACCCAGATTTCCTCACATTTAGTGGCTTATACAACCTTACATTCACACAGCCTTCGTATGAGGTCGTGGATGCTACAGATGCATTAGATGAGAGCAGAAGGGCTGCCTGATGGGGAGATGTTACTGCAGAGCTCCATTCTACTACCTGCCAGTCAAATCCCTAAGTTCCAAACAGCTGCTCGACTTTAAGCAGAGTAGGTATTGGGATTGGGGAGAGCAGCGCAAGTGCCTGGGTAGGAAAAGTATAGAAGGACTGGTGGAAAATGCAAGCTGTCATCTTGGCAAACTTTGATCTCCACATGGCTTCTAATTTTCATCCTTGCCCAGGTTTATTATCTTCCTAATGATTTTGTTCTGTTATTACTATGGTGGTTACCTTGCTTTGTTCTCCCACTTTCTTTTTTTGCTTTACTGCTGTTGCTGGTATCTTCTTATCTTCTCTGAAAAACCACCAGCTGCTCTGCTCCTGTTCCACTCCTGTTCTGTCCTCCCTAAAACAGAACAATGACTGTCTTAACCTTCAATACACTCATTTCCAAACAGACCTTTTTTTCTTTCTTATCTCCACTGCCCTTCCAACACACTCAATTTCTCTCTCATATGAGCCCATGAACCATGTCAATAGTGTGGCTATTCCCACAACTAATGCCAGCTGCCATGTGCTTATACCTGAGATAGTTTTACTGAGTTTATTCAACTAAAACAGTTCATCATTTGGTGATTGATATTCTGGTGATGAGCCCTTTCTAATTTAACTAGGCTAGTACAAAATGCAGCACCAGTATTCCAAACTGTTTTCCAGTTTGGTGTAGAATGTGCCAGAGACTCAACTCTGCCAGCCTGGCCCATAGTGAATTTCATTCTATAATGAAGTGCTGGAGTAGACTTTTCATGGACTCTAATGTAGCAAGGAAAACAAATGCAAGCAATGTAAAAAAATAATAGGACCTCAAACTACAAATCCAGGATGCTCTTTGGGCCTATTATAAAAGGAACATGTACACAAATATAAGAGGCAGATGGACAGAAAGGACATAGAAGAAGAGTATAATTGATAGGCTGGTATGGCTATCTGTATGTTAAAGTTTTTTTGAAAATTTGATTAATTACAAATTAAGCTTTGTAGGTTTTCCTAAAGTCCATATGTAATTCTCAGTTTAAGAAATGAACCATTGCAAAACATGATGAGGAACCATTGCAAAATAGCATTGGATAATGCCTACATTTCAAAGCATATGTATGTTTTTTTCTTCATTCTAAAGAACAAAAAACTTCTGTAGTCCCTAGTAACTGAGTGGAGATCAGTATTGTCAGCAGGGAATTGTATTAGTTGAGACTGATAGTGCCTGTAATAATAATATATCAAAATCACTTTTACATAGTACTTTTAAGTTGATGAAGTGTTTACCTCACAGCAAACAGGTCATTATAGAAGATCTTATGAATGTTATAATCCCTGTTTTATAGAAGAGATTGAGGAAGCTCATGTAGGTATTAATATCTCTGTTTTTCAGAGAAATAAACTGAGTTCTGGAGATAATTCAGTGCCATTTCTTTCCCTCTTGAGGGCACTAGGGAAAGCAAAGCATGACAGCAGTCTGCATCTCCCCGAGGTCACCTAGCTAATAACTGTCAAAACTGATGCTTAAACTCAGGTTTTCGGAATTCACAACTAGTATCCTTTACTCAGCATTACACTTGTTTCCAAAGATAGCTGCAGAACTATATGTCTTCACCTTTTTGATGTGTAGAGTGTTCTACCTGATAATTAAAATGTAGCGTATTTGAGATCAGAGTTTTGTTTGGAGCAGCTACAAAGCTCTTCTACACTGTAGCATGCCTAAGAATTTACGGGCTTGTGAAGCTCTACTGGTGAGTGACCAAAATAGAATTCTGCATTAGATGGGGAAGGATTTAAGAAAGAGAGCCTATTGTAGTAGTATAGATATGAAATGACACAGATACGAGAAACATCAAGGGAAAAAAATCAACAAGATTTAATGATTGATTGAATATGGAAGAGTGATTGAGAGTCAGCAGTGACACCCCAAACAGAATTTTGCTTTGCAACTATTTATATTCAAATATATATGAATTTTATCACATAAAATGTCTGTAATAACTTATTATTTGATTTTCCTTTTTCTATGCATTTCTATTTTTTATATGGAGATCTACTTCTATGTAAATTGGCCTGTTTTTGTTAGTGACACTACTGTCCTCCTAGTCAAGCACCCAGATTCATTACCTGAAAGTCATCCTTTACTCTTTTCCTCATCCTCACCTCCTCAGTTCTCCCTCCATACCATTTCTCCTATATTTCCCAGTTTCTCTACCCAAGTGGCCAGTACCTTACTCTATGTATTTTCTTTTGTGAGCAAACTAGATTACTGTCTCCAAATGTAAGTCTTATCTCCTTTTTCCATATATCTATAGAAACAATCTCCCTCACCTCTTAGAATCCTGATCTTCCTTCAAGGCTTAGGGAAGATTTACTCTTTCCCAAAGTCATCCTTACTCTCCCTTCAGCATGCATGCCCCTCTCCCCCAAGTTGTTAATGCTCTCTCCATCATATTATTTTGCATTTTCTCATCTGTGTATATCTTCTAACCCTACCATATTTTAAGCTCCTTGAGGATGGAGATGGGAGGGACATAAAAACTGTTTTATTATTGTGTTTGTTTCTCTAGTAGCCAGCACTGTTCTATATATATATTTAATAAATGTCGATTCAGTTGTTGGGCATTTACATACATACAGGCACATTTTTTTCCATTTAGTAGTGGTCAGGAAAGTTTTGAAGGGGAACAGGCTTTGGTGAGAAGATTATGAATTTGGTTTCAAATATACTGAGTTTGGGATGATAGAACACATCAGTGGAAGTGTCCACCTGATAGTTAATGATATGGGAGTATATTTCAGGGGAGAAGTCAGGGCTGAAGATGTCAATTTGGGGTTCATCTCATGGTGGTATGAGTTGAATCTGTAAAAATGAATAAAATATTGGAGACAGCAGCAGGTGTTGTCAGGATTGATTTGGGTTGTTTTTTTTTTTACAAACTTCACTAGCAGGGTGGGAGGAAATATGAAGGAAAATACTGCCCAGGCTCCAAATTTTGGTTGTAATATCAATATGATAGATTTTGCCAGAAACCTGCCTTCATTGTGCCAAGCATAGTTGGAAGATGGCCAATGGTATAGCATAAGCAGAATCAAGTTGACCAGTAGTCTTATGCAACTAGCACTTCCAGTATCAGAGCACTAGTTACCAGCTGATAAATGATTCTTCAATTTTTCCCTTCCTTATGCTTTTTCTCCCCTTTTTAGAAGTAGTTTTCCTAGCAAGCCCATCATAGCTGCTTGAATTGAAAACACTTGACAGATGTTGTAAGACATGGTGAATAATTATTTAGATATTCCACACTAAACAATAAGTGCTTAATAGGTCAGATTTTAAATGAATTTTAGAAAAATACTTGTGACTTCTATGTTTATTACTATCCATATATGTCACAGTAGAATTTAGAGGGTTGTAGCACAAGAGAGACAAAGGGGAGACAGGCCTGTGCATCGGTTTAGACAGGAGAGCACTCTTTTGTCATGTGGGCTGGAGGTTGAACTCAGAAAGACTAACCTAGGTAGAAAAAAATGGGTCATGTTGGCTTAGGCTCAAATTCCTAAAGTTTGCCTGTTAAAGGTATGATCAGACTGTCCAGCTATGTACAGAAGCTGTTTGTATATATGTTTGAAGAGTGACTGGTTTCTACACAGATACACAGTTTTACACAGGTATTCTGCTCTACTGTGACTCTACTTTTCAGTTACCCTGGGGAGCAAAGCTACAGTGGCTGTGGTCTAATGAAGATGATGATACTAACCATTATATAGTCCTTAATATATGCCAGACTTTATGCTAAGCGCTTAACAGCTTTTATCTCATTTGGACCTCATAGTGACCCTGAAAAGTAGGTGCTGTTATTATTTTCTACATTTTGCTGAGACCAACAGTGGTTAAATGACATACTCAGAATTACACAGTGATGTGTCTGAGGCCAGATTTAAGCTCAGCTTTTTCTGACTCTAGGCCTAGTGCTGCACTACAGGATTTGAGGTATGAAGACCTGAATTTAAACCCTGTCTTTGCTACCTGTGTGACCTGGGCAAGTCACTTAACGTCTTTGGGTTTTAGATTCTTTATCTATAAAGTATAAGAGTTGGATTAAGTGACCTATAAGCAGAGCCAAAACTAACATGGAGCAACCAAGGATTTGTTCTAAGACTTGGACAGGTGTGCTACATTTTTGTCCTCGACAGAGAGCTCTACCCCAGCTAGGGGTGCAGTCTCTTGTGAATTCCAATTTTCTCCCCAAGAAAATTATTGGAGTACCTTTCTTTGGGCATTGGTCTGCACCCTGAACAGGTAACATAGGTCCAAGAAAGTGAAGGATCAAGCCCAGGAAGTGAAAAGAATTCTGAACTTAGAATCAGGACTGTTGGATGAGTTAATGTCCCTGAACCTGTCTCCTCATCTGTAAAATTGTAGTTAGTACTGACACAGCCAGATTCTCAGGTAGCACTTTGCAGACCTTAAAGCATTGTCTAAATGTGAATTATCATCAAGAATTCAGGCTCCAAGGGTTCTTGGAGGAGTCCTGGAGAAGGACTTAGAAACTGGATCTAGGTAATCAGCACACTCTCTTTGCCAGTGGAGTTTAATAGAAAGTTAGTTGTATGCATTGTGCTTAGAGCCACAACTGTTCGCAGAGTGTGAACAGATTTGAGCCTTCAGGTGGAGGTATTTGGAGACACGTTTGTCTGGAGGAGGAGAATTGAGGAAATAAGGAACAAGGCTGTTAATGGCATTCATCAGGATTAATATAATGGTTCCAAAATAGGTCTATGCCTTTTCCCCTTTACTAGGAATTTGGGGTCTGCTGAAAGCAGACATTACAAAGATCCTCTTACCCCATGGCTAATTGGGAAGATTAAAAATACTTCTTACCTCTCCATTTTCCTCACTTCTTTTGCCCTAAATTAGGGGTTATTTGAATGTTCTTTAGGCCTCTGAAGGAGATACTGACCGGGACTTGCTCTCTTTAGCTACCTTTTTCTTGACTATCCATTTCCATTTAGACTTTCTCCAAGTAAGTCTGTTTCAGGGGAGTAATCAAATTTCACTAAATGGTATTTGAAAAGCATAGCTAAAGTTCATATTATATTAAAATATAGTGCCTTATGTCTTTGTAATGCTGTAAATAGTGAAATTATTAGAATAGCTTCTCTTCAAGGATTAGGGAAGGGCTGATCATTTGGGGGCCCTTTCTGTATCTCTTACCAGAAACCCTGTGGAGACTGTATTTATTCCTATGCAAGGTGGTAGTTCATGGACATTGCAGAGAAAGCAGATTCATAAAAATTAACTCTGGAAAGTAACCCTGAAGATCATTTACTGATGAAGAAGAAAGTTGATTTACTTGTTAATTGTCACTTAAGGACCCTGCTGTTGTGACTAGAGAGGCCACTTTATAAATAACCTTTTGTTTTTTGTTTGTTGTTGATAGGATAAGGCTTATACTTGATTGTAGTTTCATAGAATGTGTAGATATCCACACCAGAAGGAAATGTTGAACCCAGGAAAGAAAGGGAAATGCTGACATTGACATGTTTAATTTGGGTACTTTTTGTTTTCTTATGTAATTAATTTCCTAAATGAAAGAAAACTTACAGTGGGTAATGTAGAGTATAATTACAATGGTTAGATCAGTATTGTATATTACTATTTGCTTAACACATGAGAAGGCTTTGAAAATTCATCAGCGAGTTCATTTTTGAGTCATGTAATTAACTAGGAATCATCTAGTCCAACTCCTGCATTTAACAAAAGAGGATGCTTGAGCTTCAGGAAAGTTCAGTGATGTGTTCAAAGTCACACCACTGTTCAGTCTAATTTGGACAAACCTAGGACTCCTGGATCCCATTCCATCACTTTTCCTCCATTCCTTAAATGCCATTAAAAAAAATCTCTTTATAATCTACAATTTTTTTTAAGAGACCAATTCTGAAATACCAACACTTTCCATCCAAAAGTGGCATTTGTTGATAATTCCCAACATTTGAAAAGTTAGAAGGAACTAGTAAGGGTAGACCCCATCCAGGCTCAGTGCATGTGTGATTGCTTTTAAACTACAGGATTGATTGGGGATAAGAACCTTGATCCTAGAGGTCATGTATTTCACCCCCCTCATTTTACAGAGAAGGAACCAGAGGGTTGGGGAGATTAAATAATCCCTATTTCTCATAAGGAGCAGAGTGGAGATTCAAACCTAGGGCTTGTGACTCCAAGTTGGATGCTCTTGCATTTATACTTTCCCCAAAGCCTCAAATGCAAGGATTTTAAAGGATGAAGTAACCTGGCTCTAGAGCCTAGAGACAGTTATTCACTGCCATGGGAAAGATGATTGTATAGTTTGTCCAGTTTGTGTGTTTCATTTGTCTAATATAATACAATCCTGTTTGATACAGCTAGTCTATAAGTAAAAGAACAAAACATCATTAATAGAATGGTTTAACTTCAGTTATTTATAAAGGAACTAAAAACTTTACCTCTTAGTACATTTGCTTCTTTTTTTCTTAAACTTATCCGTGGTCTAATACTTATTTACCTTTTTTATTCTCACTGTGACTTTTTTATTCTGGTAAGAGATACAGAAAGGGTGCCCAAATGATCAGCCCTTCCCTAATCCTTGAAGAGAAGCTATTCTAATAATTTCACTATTTACAGCATGAATTCAGTGAAGGAATGTTATATTTTCCATGTTAAAAAAAAGACTTAAAAATGGTTTTCACAAATCTCTTATGATTCTAGTTAGAAACAGTGATTTTCTTTATAGAGGCTTTTTTATCCTTTACTTGGATCCTTATGAGAAAATTATTGGTAAATTATTCAACAAATTAAGGAAGTTATTCAGATCACAGATTTTATTTTTGTAATGAAATTGCCACATAGAATATACAATTAATCTTAGAATCATTGGACTTTTTAATTAGAAGAAATTATAAAAGATCATCTAGCCTAATCTCATTTTGAACATGAGAAACATATAAGTTTTCTATTTTTGCAATGACTTGTTGCATGATATAATTTTTCTCCCTACTTTTTAATTGAGGTTTGGTATAAAGTGATTTCTAATGATTCCATGTGCTAGGCTCTAATAAGTTTCTTTGATTGGAAAGCAAAAAAAAAAAAGACTTTTAGTCTAGACCAAAATTGGGAAATTGATATCAATTTATCATACACTAGTTTGAAAGTGTATCATTAAAAAAAAACACTACTTGCAGTGGTTGGAAGAGAATGTTGTTAGCTCAGCAAGGCTTCATAGTGAGTCTTTGGTGTCTAGGAACTTAGTAATTGCTTCCTGGAAGACTTGAGAAGACGTGAATGTCTTCAGGTTAAGGCCATTCTCAAAGGTCTAGGGAGGTGAGTTCAAGAGTCCAGAACTCCTGAAGTAACTGGAGGTAGAAGTAAGTGAAAACAACAAATCGAACTGCATGTGGATGTGAGCCTCAAATGTACGATGGCACCAATAGGAAGAGTCAGAAACCAGCAGGTACACTGTGCCCTTGATTGAAAATACAGATTTGATGGTTGTCTGCAAGTGAAAGTAGTAGAGAAAGAAAAATTAAGGGAAGGAATGGAGAGGTTGAGGGGTTAATGTCCTTAGCAACATTAGGAATGAGGTTAATCTTTGGGAGGAGAGGCATTTCTTTTATAGGAGGGCACAATGAGAAGGTCTGCATAAAAATAGGTATTTAGAAATGGAGACAGAAGTGGTAATAAATGTTGACCTAAAATGCTTTAAGTTCCTAATGATCTTTATATGCATTACCTAATTTTACCTTCATAGCAAACCTATGAGGTAGGTGCTATTTCTCTCTCCATTTTGCCTGAAGATGAAGAAACCAAGATCCTCCCAGTGATTTCCCAGGTAAAGTAAGAGGTGCAGTCATCTGCTGAAAATGTCAAAAGAGTGGGCTTGAGGGTTCGGACCGAGTACACAAGGAAAATGAAGACAGTGTCATAGTTAAATTTCCCACCAATACATGAGGACCAGGTGTTGGAGGCACATACATTAATCTGAACATTCTTTTTTTTTTTTAAGTTTTCAGAAAGAAAAAAATGATTTCAGTCGTTTTCCCTTAGGTCAAAGAAAGGGAAAATGATTGCAGGCTGAGGTTTAAGTATTAAATCATTTGGACCAAATGACTAAGTCCTCTTACTACCAAAAAAAAAAAAGAAGGAAAAAAAAAAAGGAGGGAACTGCTCTGGGTGCTTAGCTACTGCTACAGAGTTCTGGCTCCAGTCATCGGGTCGTTAGTGCTCTCTTAATTGTAAACACAACGCTTTTTTAAAAATTCTTTGACTTGCCTTGGCAAAAGTGATAATAGATGTAATCCTTTTTTAAACAGACTTAGGAGTTTATTTTTAAAGTAGAACAGGGTACTGATACGATGTTGTTTATATAATAAAGCCTAGGGAAACCTCAGGAATTTCAGTATGGTCACTGAGGAATGAATACTTTGGGTGATTGTTAATGAGAAAATCCTACTACCACACATTTACAAAATATTTTCTTTTTGTTTTTATACGTGAGGCAAAGAAACAATAAGTTTATCAGGTAATAGGAATAATGGCAGAGTTCGTAATGGAGGTGGGCAGAGTTACTTAGAGGGCAATGCCTCTGGAACATATAGAGGACCACTTTGTAATTTTACTTTTTAAAAACACCGATATTTGTAATGCTCAAAAATGTTTTCTGTAGCACATGTAGTTAATTTTGTACCAAGTTACAGAACTATGCATTAAAATAAAGGTTCAAAGCTTCATAATATTAACACCTTGTGGAAGATATTTTCAAACCTTGTCTTAGTTTTTTGATGGAAGAATGTAGGAAAGCATAAATTTTGTTGAAAGCAGGTAGAGAAATGTGGCTTGCTGGGTTATGGAAATGGTGGCATATATTTGGGGTTGACCAGCCTGCTCCAAAATGCATTTATATTCTAGGTATGTGCTAAAAATAGGTTGTCTTAAAGTCTTGTCTTCAGGATTTCTTTCCACACCAGTTTACTCGTATCATGAAAATTTGCCCAATTTCATACTTGCTTTGAAGGATTAGCTCAACTCTATCAGTACTGTTGGTGGATTAAAAAAAACAACAAAATGACTCCTGCATATGTCTTTCCCCTCCCTCCTCTATTAGTGACTCCATTAACCAATGCCTCAGTATATTCCTTATCACCAACTATCTAATTGGACATCTCCATCAAACATGTGGATAGGTCCATACAGAATTCATTTTCTGCTACCTTAAACCCATCCTTTTCCCCTCCTTTTTTCTTTCTTTCCAAGGTACCATCCATCTTCTGGTATCCAGGTTTGCAAATTCATAATGATCCTTGTCTCCTAACTCTCCCTCACTCCCTACATCCAATCAGTCAGTTCCCAAGTCTTGGCATTTCTTCTAGCATTACATCTGTCACATCTGTCTCCTCTCCATTCACACAGTCACCACTCCAGTACATACCCCTCATCACCTTCCACTTCCTAATTGTCTTCCTGACTTCTAGTCCCTCCACTTTCTAATCCACCTTTGATACAACTGTCAAAATAATCTTACTGAAGTGCAGGTCTGAGCATGTCACTGCCCTGCTCCAGAAACTTCAGTCATTATTTATTGCCTCTAGAATAAAATACAAACTCCTCAGCTTGGAATTGATAGATCTTCATTATCTAATTCTAGTGTACCTTTTGAGACTTTTTTTTTCACCTTCCTGCTCTTCATAAACTGTACCTTCTAACCAGACTGATCGGTTGCAACGTGCAGAAGCACACAACAAACTAGATTCAAGAAAAGAACCAGTTACAAAACCTATCACTTCACATATCTTTATGCAGAGAGACAGAGTACAGCAAGCATTTGCAACTAGAGTTCTGAGGTAAGGAAGGAAACCTGATCTCATAGCTTTCACTGAGACTGGGGGTTATGATGCCTGTGACTAGAATACAGTTCTGGGAAGGTATATGCTGTATTCAAAAGAAAGGAGAAAAAGTGACAGGAGAAGTGGTATGTATATCAAGAAGATGCAGTCATGTGTGCATATCCTGGAACCTGAGGAAGGAGGGAAGGAGGGGAGTATTCAGATAAAGATGCATGGAAACAGAAATGGTGGATATTGTCATCTGTAGATGATTTAGATAGAAAGAGGAAACATGAAAAGTTTGGGAAATACACCACAGGCCTAAGTTGTAGTCATGGTATGGAGAAGTAATGAGGGACTTCATTTATTTGGACATATGGTAGAAGTTGTGTGTCTGCCAAAAGCAAAGCAACTAATAATATTTTGATTTACCCTCATGATAATTTCATTCTTCAAAAGTGTAAAAATGAAGGAGTTGAATTAGACGACTTCTAAGGGATCTTCTTGCTCTAAATCTGTGATCCAGTGATCTCAACTTGGTGGATCCAAGAAGGGGAACTACTGTTATGGACCTGATTCTCACATAAGGAAGATGTGTTTTCTGGTATGCAGACGATGGGAATATTGGGGGTGGGGGAGTCACTAGTTTATTTTAGAATTTATGACAGAGGAGTAGAAAAATAGGCATTGTCTAATTTTCCCTGTAGACTTTGGTAGTGTCAAATACCATAGTGGCATTTGATTTGGAGGCGAGAAGATCTGAATTTGCATCCTATGGCAGATGCTTATTAGCTGGACAAGTCACTAAACTTTACTTAGCCTCATTTTCATCATTTCTAAAAAGAGAATGATAATAGAATCTGTTTCACAGGATTATTGAGGATCAAATGAGATTTTATGCATACACACTCATGTGCACAGGTGCTTGTTGGCTAGCTCTTATTTTGGGACCACGGATTTCAAATATTCAGAGAGAAGATTGCATAAATTAAGTTCTGTTCTTGGGGTTAAGTACTGTTATATATTTCCTTTAACACTGTTCCTCCCATCCTTTCCACCCCTCATCCCCCAACTACATATGGGCATATAGGAAGTTGCTCAGTAATTAACTTGGTAAATGCAATTTATTTTTTTTCATATAAATTTTTACTGTATTTTTGAGAAAGGAGAAAAAAAAAATCTATTTTTTTGGTCTACTTGGGGAAAGTTTTTTAAATTCCATTTTTAGAAAGGAAAAACATTTTTCCCATTCTCTCAGGTAGTCAATTTTTGCAGCCTTTGAGGAAAAATAACTTGTGTTTCACTATTGAGTAGGTTCATAGATCTAGAGCAGGAAGGAATCTCAGAGGACATCTGGGCCAGGCCTTTGAATTTACACAGGTAGTAAGAGTCAGAGGCAGGATTTTAACTCAGATCTTTTGACTCTAAAGCTTTCAGATTCATTGTCCTCCACAATTTCACCTAATGTGCTTTGAGCAAACAATTTACCCTGAGTTGCTCTTTTTTTTTTTTTGGAGAGGAGAAGGCAGGGCAGTTGGGGTTAAGCGACTTGCCCGAGGTCACACGGCTATAGTAAGTGTCAAGTGTCTGAGGCCAAATTTGAACTCAGTCCTCCTGACTCCAGGGCCAGTGCTCTATTCACTGCGCCACCTCGCCGCCCCTCCTTGGATTTCTCTACATGAAAATTTGGAGAAATAACTTGATGTGTGGCACACATAATTTTTAAGGTCTCCTTCATCCCTGACATTCTATGACATACTCTAATATTACTTTATAATTCTGACTTTTTACACTTATTTCCTACTGTTCTCTCCATAAACCTTCTATCTCATTACTTTCCTCAGAAGACATCTTATAATTTCTTGTGCCTGTGCTGTTCACTGCACTTGGAATGCCCTTCTCCCTGCTTGTCTTCTACACTGCCCTTCGAAGTCTGGTACAGATGCTCCCTTCTTGAGGGAGTCTTCTGAAGTCCCTCCAGCTCCCAGCGAATTCCTCATTTACTAAACTCAGAGCTCATAGAATGCATTCTTTTGTCATTTTTGTCTGTCATTGTGTAAGTTTTATATCCCAACTAGATTGCAGACTCCGTGAGGACAGGGATGATGTCTTAGGAGTTTTTATGTATCCCTTACCTTGTCTAACACAGAGCGTAGAGTATCTGCTCAGGAAATATTTGTTGATTGACTGATATAGACATTGTGAAAAGAGAGGCTACCCCTGCTAAAAACGCTGCTGCATGCCCAGTAGGCATTTTTTCCCTTTGGGGATTTCTTGTAATGATTTGGGAGCTTTTTAATAAGCAGGCTCTGCTTAGCACAGGGAGCAGCTGCAAGTGGTGGTGCCATTAGAAGGGTCCAGAATGGCTTTCTAGGATTGATGCCAACTCGCAAGCGTTAACACCTTCTCTGAAAGCCCTGTGAACAGTCCTGCTGTTAAACCAGCCTTTTATTCTGTGCAAACATTTGGTGGGCTAATTTTGCTCTCTGAATCAGTAATGTGATTATAAAAGTAGCTGGCTTAAAGTAGTTCCAGCTGCATCCAGCTTCCCAGCTCCATCTTGAGGTGAACACAGGAGGGCAGTCTTTCTCACATTTTTCTTCAACCACTGACTGAAAAAGAGTAAAATAAAATAAATAAATAAATCAGGAGAGGAATGTTTGGAGGGGTGGAGAGATTCATTTAACACCTGAAATTGTTGGTTTTAAGAGTAATTGATTGCCTTGCTGTTGATGCAAAAACGGAATTATTTCATTTGCCGTATTTTAAAACAGTATTAAGAAAATGAGTAAAAGCTACCCACAATCAGATTTCTTATTGAATGGGCAGTTTTTTGTAAAGCACAGTTCTGTTGCTCTTTGTTGGTATATGCTGTATCACCCACCAGAGGCCTAGCCAACACTGCTTTACACATAGTTAATACCCAAATAAATACTTGCTGGTGGTGATGATGACATGACCAGATGTTTAGAGATGTCAGAGCCTGTTAAACTATGGAAATAGAAATTTTTTCAGTTACCATCAGGACCCAAAGAGTGATCTTAAATCAGCAATTTAAATCTAGTGTGGCACTTCCTTCCTTTGTCCCTCCCCCTTTGTTCCTGAATACTAGGGCCATTGTCTTAGTTGTATATTTTTACTTCGGTTCATTCTGAGTCTTCTGAAATTGAGTTATTACTCCTTTGGTTATTTCTAGTTTGAAGTAGCTTTATTATGGAAATATATGCTGCTTAGTGAGCAATGAAGTAGAATGCAAAACATTGCTAATAACCTGATATCCAATGCAATTAGGAGCATATTGTCACTAGTTTTGTTTTATGCTTCCCAGATGACTGTTTGTTAGTTTCCACCAGTTCAGCATGTAATTCATTGATGATTGTATTTCAAAGGATTTTGGTTTATTGATTCAAGTGCTGAATTGAAGAAACACAGTTATTATTTCTTCACTATTGTATCTAATTTCATCATATTATCTGACTATAACGGAGGAAAGAAATCAGATATGCTGGAACTCAAAGACAAAGTCTGTTTTCCTCTAGTGAGAAATACTTTTATAGGTCTGTACAGAAGCAGCAATTAGTATATGTGTTGTATACTTGTCATTTTTCTTCTATCTAATTCTTTTTAGGTGTCAACTTTTAAAGTTTAGTTTTAAAATAATATTCATGATCAGTTGCATTTGCTTTATGTATTTATTTTGGCATATGACATTTCTAAAGGAACATATTAAGTATATTTAAGATTAGATACATCACATAGCATCAATTTTTATACACTTATTGCTCAGATGATATGGCTTTATGTGTTAGAAAAAAAAGGTTTTTATCATCTTATTCTTTATTCTGATTTTACACCTACCCCAGAATCTTCTCAGATCCAATGTTTTGGTGTTAGGGAATTGCCTCATCAAAGAAGCCATGATGTAGCTGTGTTTAAAAACTATTTTGTTACTTTACAATGTGTTTAAAATGTTGAAAGGGAAATTACCTTAAAGATAGATTGGCCAGTCCAGATTGTGGGAAGCAAAGAAATTAACTGCAGGCTCAGCAAGTAAGTGATTCACTTGCATTGTGATAAAGACATAAGGAAGGGGAGCGGAAGAATGTTGAGTGATTTAAGATTTTGGTCAGTATTTTCCTGATTGGGTAGACATCATCCTGAGTTTGAACATAGATTTTATATGCAGCTGAGAATTCAAATAAGCAAATATTTATTAGGCACATACTTGTGTGCCTATTTGTAAAGTATAGACAGTTCCTCTATCCTAGCAGAGTTTCTGGTCTGGGGGGTAGAGTAGGGGAAATGGGAAGGGAAGAGGAGGGAAGATGTCTTTCTGGAGAAAGACCAGTAGATTAGTGAGAGCTGGGGAGTGTTAGTCTTAAAACGGCTTCAGTGTAGCCTCCCCAGAAAGCCCCTGTAAAAACTCCTTGCTCACAGACATTGGGGACTGTTTAAAGCTTAAGCTTTTCTACTCATGAATACTGTAATCAAATGTTGATTCTTCAGTTCTTGCAACCAGTGTTACTTCTAGTTTTCACTTTTATTTTGTGGAATATGTCATCTGTCCCACAGTACCTGATTTTACTTTTATCTTTTAAGTTTATATGAGTGTATGCAAGTCCTTAGGAATATGGTTTTGTTGACAGGTTGTGTGTGTTTCAGCTCTTATGCTTATATTATTTCTTCTCTAATTTGGAAAAACTCTTGGGACCATTCTAAATCATTAGCTTTATTGACTTAGATTTCTGATTAACAGGAAAAACAAACTTTTGCTCCCTTACGTGGTGATTCCCCCCACCCTTTTTTACTAAAAAAAAAAAGAAGTTATTAAAACTTGAATGTCTCAAGTACTTTCCAGTGTTTTTCTTTGTTTGGTTTATTTTACTTCTCACAATTGTAAACAACTTCACTTTTGTCAAATTCCTAATGAACCTTTCTCAAAATGTCTTTACAGTTTCAATTTGTTTTGAATGGTTGACTAGGTTGGTGACCACACTCATGATCAGACACATTTATCTGCAAGCAGTGCAGTTTCTACAAGTTGGAAATATTAAAATATGGTTTTTGATCAATATCTAACTTTAAAAATAATTTGTCTTAGTGGGTGGCCACAGGCTAGTGAAGGCATTGGCAAGTGAAGTGTGTGCCACTTATAAATTGATGATATTCATCTGTTGAGTATTTTTTTCCTGTATGTTGAATTGCAAAATCATCTCTTTAAGACAAAATACCAGAACTTACCAATTACAAGACTTTGCTATTTTAAAGACATTTCAGTATTTATTTTTAAATAACATGAAAATATGTAGAATTGGTCTAGTATAAGGTAGGTGGTGATATATTATGAAACCAGGTAGCAAAGGATAAATTTGTTTAAAAATAAAATAAATACTTCTTTGTGTTTACTGTATATCCTCAGGTATTCTTAAAAGTCTGTGGAGTGAGAGGATGCCCTTTTCTTTTCTAATTCTTACTGTTCTGTGTTCTCTGCATAGATAGTGGATTCTATTACAGGAGAATGACTAATAACCATTTTAAAAGCCCCTTTTTCCTCAGAAGGTTAAATATGTTTTTGTAATGGTGAAATTGACTCTCAGGGGAAGTGATGGGAACTCTCTTACATTAGGTAACTCAAAACTGGATAAGATCAAGCTTTAGAGAGTGTGCATTTGAGGGAAACAATTTTGCATTTGTAAGTAGAGTAGATTAAGTGACCCAGTAGGTCATTTTAAAAAATCAAACAAATGTTCTTTGTTCTACCTGTCATGAGTGTCATTCATCTTCTGAATGATCCAATTTCTTTCCATCACAAATTCTAAAAAATTAAAGGACTCTTATCATTAGAAAAGAAAACTTATTTGCTTCCTTTTGGAAGTTGGAGGAGGTATAGAAAGGGAAAATCTGCTCATCTCTATTCAAGGAATATGAAAACATCTAAGTAAATTAATAGTTTTTTGTGGTTAATAATATTTTTTAAAATTACTCTTCTCAGTAACATGTTTATGACAAAGATATATATTTAGATAATAAATGTTAAATTTTTCTACTTTTTCTGTGAGGAATTGACTGTTCTATACCCCTCCCCATTTTTTCCTCCCATCCAAGTTGATGATTTATGAATACTTTGGTCACCAAGAATAATAACTGTTGGTTTCTTTGTAGAAAGAATGGGAAGAAACAAGAAAATGGGAAATTTTTTCCCATCCTTTATGTTCATTATATGTTAAAAATCCTATGTTAGAAGAATATGGAAGGGAAGGGATAAATGTTTTGTTTCTCCTAGAAAGAAGCAGTACTGTTTAGAAGAACAGAGATTTAAAAGAATGCTATAGTTGATAAGATTTAATTACTTTTTAATTAATTGAATTCCTAAGTGCTTCAATTTAGGACTGTCACAGATTTTAAGGAAAGTAAATGGAGAAAGGAAGAATGAATATACTGCTCCAGCTAATAGCTTGGTGGCTCAGCAGATAAGAATGCTGTACCTAGAGTCAGAAAGATCTGGGTTCAAATCCTACAAATCAAACCCTCAGACTCTTACTAACAACCTAACTCTTGATAATTAGAATATATTACTCCAGCCAATACATGTATTCCTTGAACTGCCAATCCTGATTTAGGTAATACCCATCCAAAATGATTTTTAGGGATTCTCATACATAATCCAGTGAAGATTTTTCTTATTTATTTTCTATCCAACCAAAAATCCTCTAAACAATGCAAGTCATATCCTGACGAGCCTAGGTGTTCCTGGATACCATGTGGGGACATCTGGCCTCACAGTCCGTTGCCCAATATTTGGGATCTTATATGTTGGTTTTTTTCTAATTTGCAGATTTGGGGTCATTGTTCTGCCTAGAGGTGTACTTCTTCCCAATGGTCTGTTATTCAAATTACATAAAGCAGTGAACAAATTATCCTTCCAATGTTGATATGAATTATTAGAACTTAACTTCCTTAACTGTTCTTTCAGTAATCCATTCATTCTTTCAATTAACCAGATGCTTGTGGATAATATGGAATATGGTATATCCCTTCTATATTGTTTAACATACAATATCTTTTCATTTCATTACCTTTGAAATGTGACCCATTGTCATTTTGAATCTGCATTGGGGTTCCATAATATAGACTTATAAGATCTAGAGTTTTACAGTTATTTTTCTGGGTCGCATTCTTATAAGGACAAGCCACTAATATACCTGAATAGGAGTCAACACAAGTACATATAAATTTGCAACCTTTGTCTTAGGGTAAAGTGCTAATATAATCTATTTGCCAAATTTGGGCTGGGATCTTTCCCCTTGCTATTTCTCCAGTTACTATCTGAGGAACAGTTCTTTCCTTTTCCAGATGATATATATATGACATTCCCCTGCTACTTGTTTTAACAATGAATGTGAGATACCAATGCCTCAATCTTGTGCCCACCAGTGTGTGGCCTAGACCTCTAAATGGCTTCCCATTTGATGGACTTACCTTCCAGGGCTGTTGTGAGGACCCAGTGGGGTAACATTTGTAAAATGCTTTATAAACTTTAAAGCTATATAGTAATAGTAGGTAGTAGTAGTAGTGGTCGTAGTGGTGGTAGTAGTAGTACTAGTAGAATATAGTTAAAAAAACAATAGATAGTAGTAGATGTGTTAGACAATAAGTTAATATAATCATCCATGGTCCTAGTAGCATTTATTAAGTACCTGTCATGTCAGACAGCTGTACTAAGTGTTGTAAATACAAAGAAAGGCAAACACCACCCCTTATCTTAAGTAGCTCACAGTCTGTTGGGAGAGACAACATAAAAACAGCTATGTACAAATAAGATTTATACAGGAATAATTGGACATAATCTCAGAGGAGGGCACTAAAAATAAGGAGGATTGAGGAAAGATTTCTTGCAGAAGGTAGAACTGTAACAGACTTAAAGGAAGTCAGAAAAGCCACAGAGATGAAGAAAGAGAGAGTTCCTCCAGTGAAAATGCTCAGAATCCAAGATGGAGTTCACGTTCAAAGAATGGCAAGAGGGGCCAGTGTCACTGAAGTACATGGAGGAGGAATGAGATAGAGGAAAATTTAAAGGCCAGACAGAGGGTCCTATATTTGATCCTGGGGGTGATAGGGAGCCACTGGAGTTTACTGTATAGGGAGATGACATAGTTAGACTTCTGCATTAGGAAGATAGGTTTCACAGCTGGATGGAGCATGGACCAATGTTCAGGGAAGATGTGAAGTAGGGAGACAAGCCAGCAGGCTATTGCAATAGTCTAGACTTGGGGTGATGAAGGCCTGCACCAATGTAGCGATAATGTCAAAGGAGAGAAGAGATTTTAAGAAGGTAGCAATGATAGAACTAGGTAGCTGATCAGATGGAAAAGGGGGATGGGAGAGAGTAAGGAGTTGAAGATGGCATCTAAGTTGCAAGCCTGGGTAACAGGGAAGATGGTGGTACCCTCAACAGTAATAGGAAAGTTGTGAGAGAAATGACTTGTTATACTGCTTAGGAAAACTTAGACTGTTTAAATCCAACCTTATGAAATTAAAGGTTATCAACATCCAGAATATTGCTTGATCCCTGTAACTCTGGGAATGTCAGACATGGCTATAAGGTATTTCCAATTGCCACAGGCCCCAGATCCACTGAAAGCATTCTTGTTTTGGGTTGCTACATGTAGGAAAGGGTCCATCCCAAGCTTCCATTTTGGGTGCCCTTGTATTTTTGCTTCACTCAAATCATATTGAATGTTTATAGTTACTCATATCTGTCTCAGTCTGCTGTATATGGGATAAGTGGGAAACCTTTGTCAAAATCCTATATAATCAGGGCAGCCAGGTGGTGAAGTGAATAAAGCACCATCCCTGGAGTCAGGAGGAACTGAGTTCAAATCCAACCTCAGACACTTGATGTGTACTAGCTGTGTGACCTTGGGTAAGTCACTTAACCCCAATTGCCTTACCTTCCCCCCTCCAAAAAAAATTCTATGTAATATAAATCTTCCAGAATCTGGGGCCAAACCTCATTTCCAGCTCACTCTCTTCTAGCAAATGATGTAGTCTTTTTTTTTTTCCAAAATTGTTTTAGATTTTGTAGTCTGTTCTCACAAATAACAAAGTTCAGAGGTGAGGAAGGTTTGTGGGCAAAGATACACAGTTAACTTTTAGACATGTTGAGTTTAAGATGTTTATGAAACAACCAGTTCAAGATGTCCAATAGATGGTTGGAGAGGTGAGTCTGGGGGTCAGAAGAGAGGTCAGGCCTACCTAGATGAATCTGAGAATCATCTACATAAAGATAATAATTAAAACCATGGGTACTGATAGTATGACCAAGTGAAATAGTATGGAAAGAGAAAAGGAAAGGGCTCAGGACAGAACCTTGGGGGACTTGAGTATGACCTGGATAAAGGTCCAGCAAAGTAGACTGTGAAAGAGTGATTAGACAGGGGGAGACTAAGTAGAGATCTATGTCACGGAAGTATAGAGAAGAAAATATGCAGAAGGGCATAACTGATAGTGTCAAAAGCTGCAGATAAATCAAGAAAGATGAGGATTGGGGACAAGAGGGAAGGCCATTAGATGTGCAATTAAGAGATTACTGAAGAACACAATTTGAGTTGAATGATGAGGTTGAAAGCCTGACTCTAAAGAGTTAAGAAAAGAGTGAAAGAAAGTAGAATTTAGCCATAAAAGAGAAGGTGAGATATAGGACAGTAGATAGCAGGAATGGATAGATCAAATGAATGTTGTTTGAGGGTGGGGAGAAATGGGCATTTTATAGGCAGTAGAGAAGCAGCCAGTCAATAGGAAGAGATTGAAGATGGGGGTGATAGAAGGGCCAATGAGCTGGAAAAGATGGGATGGAAAAGGATCAGTTGGGCATGTAGAAGGTTTAACCTTGGCAAGATGGCCTGCCTTCTCATGTGCAACAGTGGAAAAGGAAGAAATAGAGCAGAAGTCTTTTGAGTCATATGAGATGAGGAGAAGAGGATAGTCTAATGGCATTTTTAGATTCCTCTAAAACAGTGGTTTTCAAAGGGATCCTCCATATGGGGACTATGAGGTCAAAACTATTTTTATGATAATACTAATATGTTTTAATTTCCAGTATGGTAAGTTTCAACAGATATGACCCATATAAAAAAGAAAACTCTTTGAAGAGACTTCAATAATTTTTAAGAATGAAACTTGAGAACCAAAAATTTGAGAATCACTGCTCTAAAACACTGCATTCTGGCTCAGTAGCATTAAAGTGAGCGGTTACTTTCATGTTCTTCATGTAATGGTGTTACTTACAACAGAGTTTCACAGTGTTCATAGTTGTGGCCTTTGATTAAAATGTATTATTGTATTATACATGTATATGTATAATACAATATTAATATTATTGTATCATGTATTAATGTATTATTGATTTTTAAAAATTGGGAGGAGGAATTAGGGCATAATTGAGCCATCCTATTTGTCTTCCCCAGATCTTGGAGAGATTGTAGAGGGGGAAGGTTCTATAAGCCATTCTAATCCTAAAAAAGAATCCAGTGCTAGTACTTTTTTTCTGAACTTGCTTCCAATTTACTTTGTATAGATGCTTTATGTTCATAGTTGTTTTCATGTCTCTGTTAGAATGTGGCTGCCTCCTTGAAGGCAGGGACTGGATTTGCTTTTCTTTCAATAAGGATTTATTGATTTGATTTGATATGTACCCTAAAAGAATTTAAAAAAAACAACTTTTAATTGAAAAGAGAGTGACTATGAAGGTTTTGATTATTACCTCATATATATTATATGCCACAACTTCACCTAGTTCATAGGATTGCATAAAGAGAATCTCAGAAGATTATCCCTTCAAATCCTTTACTTGTTGTGATTCAAATCATGCCATATTCTATATACTTGTAAATCAGACAATTGTTCTTTTGTGAACTTAGAGAATATCTAAACCTCATAGACAAGAAATGGAATCTTTGGGTCAGACGGTGTGGAGATTATAGTCATTCTTTTGCATAATTAATTCCAAAATGATTGTACTGATTCGCAGTTCCACTAACAGTGCGCTTGTGTGTTTCTCTTCCTGCATTCTCTTTGTAGTCACCATTCCTGTCTTTTGTTATCTTTGCCAATTTGCAGTGTTTGAGGTAAAACTTCAGGGTTGTTTTGATGTGCATTTTTTCTTATTATTTGGAGCATTCTTTCATGTGATTGTTAATAGTTTGCAATTTTTTAAAGAACTATTTCTATTCTTTCACCACTTATCTTTTGGAATGACTTTTGGTTGAATATACATTCATCTGTGTGTATATGTATGTATGTATGTGTGTATGTATGTATGTATGTATGTATGTGTAAACATAATGCAAATCCTTATTAGAGAAATTGGATACAAAGAATCTTTTTTTGCATTCAGCTATTTACCTTCTAATCCTGGGTACTTTAATTTTGCTTGTGCAGAAGCTTTTCAATTTCATGCAATTAAAGTTGGCTATTTTATCTTTTATAATTGCTTGCTTACATCCTTTGTTTGGCTCAGAATTCATCTCTTGCCTGTTGCCATGAGAAGTACATCATCTTCTCCTTCCTAATTTTTTAATAGCATGATTTTTAGTATTAAGGTCAAATATCCATTTGGAAGGTATTATAAAATATCATGTAAGGTATTGATTTAAACCTGATTTCTGATAAACTACAGTTTTTCCAAGCAGTTTTTATCAAATAGGAAGTTCTTTCCTAAGTACTTATATTTTTTCTGGTTTATTGAATCAGTGTTCTTTCTTGGGTACCATACTGCCTCCTTATTTGACTGATCTGTCGAATCCCATCTTCAGCAGTGGCCAGAGCCATTTCTTTACTGAGATAATTGGAGAAGAGATTGGCAGTATCCTCTGGCTTGCCTGGGAGTAGATGTTAAGGCTGTAACTGTGAGCAGAACCAGTATTAGAACCTATACTTCCTGATTTGTAAGTGCTCTTTTCAACAATTGACTAGTTATAAGCAAAGATTTAAAGTAGAAATGGAGAACTCTACTTTGCCAAGAATGTAATTAAGCAGCTGTTGGGAAAAACTTTCCTACATTTGAATTGGAATATTCCAAATGTCATCCATTAAAGAGAATAGGTGGGTTTGGTGGGAAAACTCAATGTCACTTTACCAAAGCTTGATCAACTTGTTTGAGTTGGTAGAATGAAATTTGATCAGTTGTGGTTGATTTTCAAGATACATTCCTAATGAGATTCTTAGCAGGATCTAGTTTAAAGTATTGATAATTCCTACCTTTTCTTAACCACTTGGTAAAGTAGCCAGAATGGAAGAGGTTTGGATTTCATACTGTGATCCATTTTCTAACATCACCACTGTGTGTTTGTATAGTGCTTTTATACTTTTTAAAATGCCTTGCTTAACCTACAGTACTCGATCAGTCCAATCTTTTTTTTATTTTGCTTTAAAGATTAGTGCGCTGATTATTTTGGAAGTAATACCTATTGGACATGATGGACTTGAAAAAAATAACAAAAAAACCAAATCAGACAGTGGATATTCCAAGTTCACTTATTTCACTAAAATAACTTTGTTTTTTGGTAGGGTAAAGTTCACTACTTCAAAATACATTCTTGAAGGTTAGTGGTCCTAGTGATTTCTTATTTTCCTGAGTTAACATCCTGTTGATGGGGACAAATATTGTAAGTACAGAGCATTAGCAAAATAGTGTCACTTAGCCACCATCTGATTCAAGAATATAGCATTCTCATACTATAGGTATCAAGAGAAACTTACTTTGAGGAGTAGAAAGGAGGGGAAGAGATGTCATAGAAATTTCCAGCAGAAAGGTTTGGACAGAGAAAGTTGTCACCATTCCACTGAACATTTCTCAAAGACTTTGTGTTGAAGATGGAATTTCAGAAACTACTGCAATTACAGGAGATAGATTGTGAAAGCTCAGGCTGGGAAACATTTAGAAACGATTAACAGAGAATCAAAACCTAAGAAACAAAAGAGGACATAGTAAGAGCGCACCTAGCTGTGCTCATCAGACATGCCTAGACAAATTTCATCCCCAGGTACAAAAATAACTGGAGTATGATTGCTCCCTTCCACCAATCTACTGTAGTTATAACTGGAGGGTAAATTTTGATGAAAAGTGTTGTAGGACTGGTGACGGATAGGTGTCACAGTTTTCAAAAGTGGGGTGGAGGAGGGGAGAAGGTATGTTTTTCCAAGCACAATGATGAACTTGATTTGGCAAAAGTTTGTGACAGTAATAGAAAGATAGCTTCGAAAGCCTGAGAGAGGAAAACAGTGATCACTAATGCTAATGCCTTTATCAAGAATAAGTCATGCTCATTTCCTTTTTTGGATAGAGTTACCATAGAAGGAGAATGCCATAGACATTGCCACATCATTTGCTGAAATCCGGATTCAGTAAAAACTGCCATTTACATAGTGACTCAAAGTTTGTAAAGCATTTAACATACGTTCTTGCATTTGGGCCTCACAACCATTCTATGAAGGAGGTACTACAGGCATTATAATTTTTATTTTACAGATGAGGAAAGAGCCTCAGGTTAAATTAGTTGCTCATGACCACTCATCTAGTAGGTGTCGAAGGCAGCAATTAAACCTCGGGTTCTCTGATTTTGTCTACTATGCCATGCTTCCATATATATTAAGTCTCTTATGATATGCTCATAGGTAAGACTGAGAACTCTTGGCTAAATGATAATGTGGTTAGGCAGATTGAAAACTGTCTAAATGATTGAACCTAAAGCTTAGTCATCAATGGATTGATGTCAGCCTAAATGGGAAGTTGCTAACACAGTTTTCAAATAGAGCTGACCTTGACCTAGGAATATTTTTTATCAGTGGTGTGGATAGATAGCATATTTAGCAATTCACAGCAGTTTGGGGAAGGCTAGTTTAACATGTTGGAGAACAGAATTGGGCTCACAAAAAGATTATGATAAGTTAGAATAATAAATTATGTAATAAGATGAAACTGTATCGACAGATCTAAAGTCATATATGTGGTTTAAAAAGTGTATTGTACCAAGTATAGGGTGAGGAGACATGTCTTGAAAACAGTTCATGTGAAAAAAGACCTAGGGTTTTTAGTGAACTACAAGTTTAACAAGAGGCAAAAATATGACATAGCTAAAAGCTAGTGCAGTCTTAGGCACCATTAGTGTCCAAAATAGGGGTTGTAATAGTTCCATTGTATTCTTCCTTGGCCAAGTCACTTGTGGAGTAAAATTATCTATTCCAGGTACCACATTTTAGGAAAAATATTGATAAAGCTTAAGAATAATTAAGATTGCAAGTTGACTAGAGGGTAACAAGAATTAGTTGAAAGAATGGAATGTTTTGGTTTTGCCCTCAGGTGTCTTATTGAAATTTTTATTAAAATAGCCAAATAGCAGTTTGGAGAAGTGGTTTCTTAACTGCTGACTGTGAATTTCATAGTGAAAGTCCTTTGACCACATCTGACTTACTTTTTCTAAGTCAGTATTCTCACTATAAAACATTCCAGCTTTTTGTTTTGTTTTGTTTTCTGTTTTAGAAGAACCTCTGTTGAGTAGGAAAGAGACTCAGACTGTTTTCTTTGTTATCACATTCTAAAATGCTTTATGGTTTCTTGTTTTCTATACGTCATGACAGAAATACAAAGCAATTATACTCACCTAGGATGTTTGACGTGCAGCTCACATTAGTAATATATAATACTAGAAAATGGTTTTCCCCCTTCACCTTTAACTGGGTATTTTTGTGGATGTGTGTTGGTAGTTATGGGGATTTTAAAAAACCTTCCCCTGATTTTTGAGCAGTGTCAGAGCCATGTCTTAAGTGAACCTAAATTTGAATATAATTATTCTTCTTGGTACCCAGCAACTTAACTTTTCATCAGATCTGGAAGTCACAGAAATCTTGGTTTATTCCACAATCTTTCCTAAAAGTGCCACTATTCCTTGCAGAACAAAAACACTGGAATAATCAGCTAACAAATCATCAATCAGCTAATAATCAACAAGCATCAATCAGCTGACAAATGTTAAGGACTGTGCCAGGCTTCTGGACTTAGCGAGACAAAGCTGAAAAAGTCCTTGCCCTCCAGGAGCTAACATTCTAGAAGGAGAGACCAAAATGTGTGCAGATCTAGGAATATATAGAACACACAAAAACAATTATAAGGTACTTGTGTGGGGAAGGCAAGTAGCTGGTGAGACCAAAAAAAAAAAGTTATTATGTAGAAGGTGGCCCTCGAAAGAGACCAGAGCAGTCTAGGAAGCAGAGGTGAGGCGTGAGGCACAGCCAGTGAGTGCAATGGCACTGAAATTGAGTGTGGTGTATGAGAAACAGCAGCAAGAACAGTTTGGCTGGACTGGAAAGTAGCAGGAGGGAAGGGATGTGTAAGAAGGCTGGGCCCAGTTGGGAAAAGCTTATAATGCCAAACAGAAGAGTTTATATTTGAACCTATAGGTAAGAGGGAACCACTGGAGCTTTTTGTGTAGGAAGGTGGTAGGGTCAGACACGAACCCTTTTTAGCAAAGTGACTTTGTTGGCTAAGGAGTTTTATGCAAAAGATACAAAGTAGTTTCAACATAGGAGGAAAGCAACTTTAAAATTATTTTAGCCTGCCCTGTTGCTTTCTTCTCACCCTCCTAAAGTGCTCACCCTCGTGTTAAATTGAGTTTCTCCTCCTAACTCTCCCAAAATCAGCTTGATATACAGCTAGCTCACTAGTCCTTGGTACTACCTCCTCTGAGCCAGCCAGTCAATTGCTAGTTATCCTGCTGGGCATTATATTGTAGAAATAAAATAGCATAGTTTTATATAAATTGAGAGAAAGAAATTAACCCAAAGTGGTCCAGGGTAGTAGAAATTCAGGCGTACTCTGAAGCCCTTCTGATTCTTCTTTGACTATGAGTGAAAATGCAAACAACCAAGACCCTTCTGCAGGAGAACATAATTCCCAGGCTCTGTGGCAAACCTGTTCTGTTCCTTTATTATTTTGCACCAACACCTAGAAATCTGGCCTTTCTTCCCCAGCCTGAACTCTTGTTTAGATTTCCTTTTTGCTAGACTGTATCTTTTTAAAAGCACACTCCTTACAGGAATCCTTACCTGTTCTGTCAGTCCTGGAGGGAGGTGAGATGGGTTCTCTCTGCTGGAGCTCTTCTCATTTCTGTAGGCCTAGTTTTGTTTTGGTCTGCCGACTCTATTCCAAGTTCTTTGATAACCTCAGAACTGTATAAAAACAGCTTTAAAAAAAAGCTTTTTCCCTTATTCTGTTTTCTTTCCTCACTAAGGAGCAATGGTGCTTTTTAATAAGCATCACAGAACTCTGAGGCTGTGTAATTCATTCTTGCCTTCATTCTTAGTGCAAAGAATGCTCCGTTCTTCCTAGCTCCTCTTGTTTATGTGCACATCATTGAGAGATTGTTCTTTGAGGCCGGAGTTGGGGCAGAGTGGGATGTTTTTGGTGGAGGAGCACATTTTTCCCCCCAGCCCCTTTTCAAAAATACATCCAAAATTACAGATCATGGAAGATGCTTGAAGGGGAAAACTTATTTACATATCATGTGTCACTGCACTTAAGTTACCCTTCTGTTGCTTCTTATTTATCTTTCTGACATAAAAGCATTTTAAGATTTTTAAGACTGTTCATCTGCTGCACAGTAAACATCAAATAAAATTATCAGCCTAATACCTCTTTGGACACCATGTCTTCCTGCCTTATGTCACTGTATAACTTTGGAAAAATTAACTAGGAGCTGAGCTGACCTAATTCATGGTCTCCTGTTACAATTTTGATCTAGTTTTTGTGAGTCAGTGCAGTTAGAGGCCTATTTTAATGAGCTTTATGGGACAGCAAAATTCCATACTGTATTAAAACTTCATTAAGACTACAAGACTGTTGCCTTAGTGAAAAAGGAATACACTGAAATGTGTGCTGGCATTTATTATTATTTTTTTTTGTTAAGGATTCTATTTTAAAAAAAAAGAGAAAATGATGAACTGGGCTAAGGTGGAGATATAGATTCTGTTCCTGGCCCTGACATTGAATAGCTAAGTGACTGGAAGGACTTCCTTTAACTTTCTGGACCTCATTTTCTATATAATCAGGATACTGGGCTAGGTGATCTTCAAGGTCTTGACAGCTCTAAAATCCTGTGATTGTCAGTGGTCTGTGTACACTGTATGTAAGTAGTACAGAAATTATTATGTGGGGACCTTTGTGTAATGGAGATTGCAAACCAATTAAGTGCAGCATTTTGATGGGAGAAGGGAAGTCAAATAAAAGCCACTGTTATTGAATTTTGGAAAATGGAGATATGCCAAGTGAGGCTTTGGGGAGAAAGTGAAAGAAATACTTAATAAAGTAAATAAATCACAGAAATCCTGTTGACTCAGAAAATTTCTACAGAAAAATTGAGAAAAATGTTTACCAAGGATACAAATCAGTAGATGCTCATAAAACAACTCTACCTTGCTAAACAGGAGAATAAGGAAATCATCACAAGAAAGAACAGAAAAATTAACCAAGTGAAGAGAAATTAGTCATAGATAATATTTGAGAAGGACGTTTCAGGGGATTGCAAGGCCATTCAGAATTTATTTAAATACTTAAAAAGCAGGAGAACTAATGGAGCTTCCATTAGGACCATCTGATGAGTGAGGTAAAGATTTTGGTCTCACCAGCTACTTGCCTTCCCCACACAAGTACCTTATAATTGTTTTTGTGTGTTCTATATATTCCATATGGAAAAATGCAAAAGAGAGCCAACTCAATGAATTCTTTCTTTTGGGCTCCCCTGAGGAAGCTTTTTGGGGTATTTATGCTCCCAAATGCTTTTTTGAATCAAATGGAAGGGTGTTACTGGGCCAAACACTGATAAATTTTTTAGATATAGACAGACTTATAAACAGATATGTGATATCAGCAAATCACTAGATCTGAATGATATCCACTCAGTGATTCTAAAGAATCTCAAAGATTCATGGGATTGAAGATTTGTGATTTGAATGGACTTTTGAATTCTACTTCCTCTCATTTTAAAAATGAGGAAACTTGAGTCCTAGAGAGAATGAGTGATTTGCCTAAGATCACAAAGATCTTAGGTTTCAGAGCCAGGATTGAAAACTCAGCTTCTTTGACTTCAAATCTAATATTCCTTCTATTGTATCTCAATACCTTGTAAAATCATGAAAGCTTTGATCAAACATAATGATAACTATTATAGATAGCACCTTCATAAAAGTTTAAGACTTGAAAAGTGATTTATAAATCTCTCATTTGATCCTCATAACAGTTTTATGATGTAAGTACCGTCCATCATTGTTCCCATTTTATGGATGAGGAAAGTGAGACCAAGAGGTTAAACGACATGCTCAGGGTCACATGGCTCAGAAGTGTAAGAGGGATCATTTGAACTCAGGTGTTCATTTATTCATTCATTCAATAAGAATTTATTAAGCATCTACTATGTGGGGGCAGCTAGGTGGCACAGTGACTAGAGCATCAGCCCTGGAGTCAGAAGGATGTAAGTTCAAATCCAGCCTCAGACACTTAACACAAAAAATTAGCTGTGTGACCTTGAGCAAGTCACTTAACCGAAATTGCCCTACTTTCTCCCCTCAAAAAAAAAAAGCATCTACTATGTGCCAGGAACCATGCTAAGTGTTGACAGTATAAAAAGAGGCAAAAATACATCCCTTTCCCTCAAGGAGCTTACAGTCTAAAGAGGAAGACAACATGTAGACAAATATATACAAAGCAAGCTACGTATAAGTGGGAAATAATTAACAGAGGAAAGGGACTAGAATTAAGAGAAGTTGGGGAAGACTTCCTGTAGAAGGTGGGATATTCACTGGGACTTAGAGGAAGCCAGGAAGTCAGAATTGAGAAGGGAGACAGTTTCAGGTGTGGGAAATAGCCAGCAAAAATGCCCAGAGTGGAGAAATGGAGTGTTTTGCTTATGGAATAGCCAAGAGGCCAGTGTCACTGAATCAAAGAGTACGAATTTTGAAGTAAGGTGTAAGAAGATTGGAAGGTAGGAAGGTGCTAGGCTATGCAGGGATTTGAATGCAAACAGATTTTGCATTTGCTCCTGGAGGCACTAGGAAGCAACCGGAATTTATTGGCCAGTTTATTGATCAGACTTGCATTTTAGGAAAATCTCTTTAGTGGATGAATGAAGGATGCATTAAAGTGGGGAGAAACTGAGACAGGCAGGATTCCCCCCTCTCCCCCAAAAAGCAGACTATGGCAGTAATTGAGGTAATGAAGGCTTGCACTAGAGTGGTAGAGGTGTAAGAGGAGAGAAGGGGGCATATTTGAGAAATGTTGTAAGGGTGAAATTAGCAGGCCTTGGCCGCAGCTTGGATATGGGAGGTGAGAGATAGCAAGGAATCCAAAATGTCTCCTAGGCTGTGAGCCTAAGGCACTGGGAGGATGGTATTGCTTTCTGCAGTATTAGAAATACGTAGAGATTTAGGGAGAAAGATACTGAGTTTTGTTTTGGACATGCTAAGTCTAAGATGTCTATACAGTTCAAGATGTCTGAAAGGCATTTCAGAGATGCGAGATTGGAAGTCAGCAGAGAGATGGAGGCAGGCTAGGTAGAGTTGAGCATCATCAGTATAGAAATGGCAGTTGAATTCCTGGGAGCTGCTGAGATCACCAAGAGAAGTAGTATAAAGGGAGAAGAGAAGGTGGCCCAGGACAGAGCCCCGAGGGACACCCACGGTTAGAGAGCATGAGCTGGAGGAGGCTGTAGCAAAGGAGAGAGAAGGAGCAGTCACATAGAAGGGGGGGGTGTCCTGAAAACCTGGAACGAGGAGAGTATCGAGGAGGGGAAGTAATCAGCAGTGCCAAAATTGCAGAGAGATGAAAGAGAGTGAGGATTGAGAAAAGACCATTGGTTTTGGCAGCTATTTAGTAGCTTTGCAGAGAGCAATTTCACTGGAATGATAAGGTCAGAAGCCAGATTGTAAGGGGTTAAACAGAGAGAGGGGAGAGAGTGGAGGCACCAGTTACAGACAGGCTTTTTGAAGAGTTTAGCTAAAAAGGGCAGAAGAGATATAGGATACTAGTTTAGTAGGAATGGAAAGTTCAAGTGAGGGATAACAAAGAGGGCAGGTTGTTGGAGGAGACAGGATGGAATGGGACTGTTGGAACAAGTCTTCTCCAACAAATTGTCCCCTCTCTTCTCCTCACTTATTTTCAATCTTTCCCTCTCTACTGACTCATTTCCTACTGCCTATAAACTGCCTTGTGAAACAGGCATTCCAGAGGGCACAGTGAAAAGGCTGGGTGGAGTTAGGATGAAACTTTGGGGTGGGAGGGTTGAGGGGAAGAGGGATGAGGAATTAGATGGTGGGGATGGTGAATTGGAATTTAGATGATGATCTACAGAAGTTTAGAGTTACCAGGATGTGAAGGGTATGACCACTTGTGACAGTGTTCATCAGTGGGTAGAGAACACTACTCCTCTACCCTTAAAGGACAGGGGCAACAGGAGATGGGGAAATTTTAAGCCCAATTCCTTGTGCCAAGCCATAGAATGTGTCATTTTTTCTAAAAATTTCATTTAAGAGGGGATTTATGGATTCTAGTATACAGTGGGATGTAGTACAAACTACTGTCTGAGAAATCAAGAGGCTAAGGGTTTTTTTAAGTAAATATTTATTTTTATTTTTCAACATTCACTTGCATAAGTTTTAGATTTTCTCTACCTCCCTCCTGTCCCCTCTCCCCAAGATGACATGCAATCCAATATTGGGTCTACATAAATCTTACTAAACATATTTCCACATTAGTCAGGTTGTATAGAAGAATTAGAACAAATGGGAGGAACCATGAGAAAGAAAAAACTAAATTAAACAAAAAAGGAGAGCAAGTAGTATGCTCCAGTCTGCGTTCAGACCCCATATTTCTTGGTGGATGTGGATTTTCTATCCTGAGTCATTTGGATTTGTTTTAGAGATCAAGGTTCTAATCCAAGCTCTGTAAAGACAGCCCACTTAATCATTAGGGACCTCAGTTTTTTCATCTGTAATATGAGGAGATTCAGCTTGATTCTCTAAAGTTTCAGGTTCAGTGTTCTGTGATTCTAGAGTTGATCCTGAAAAAATGCAAACTCTCAAATCAGTAAAAAAAAACCCCTAATATATCTTATCCACCTTCTACTCTCCAGTTTAAGATACCCAAGTCCTGCAGTGACCATGCCATGGATAGAAAGGTAACATTGTTTCTCTGAGGAGCATTTTTCTTTGAAGACTCTACCAGAATTCTTTAACATTAAAATAAGTCTTGTGGTCAAGATGATTCCCTTGAAAAGAACACTGACCTCTTCACTTTGGTCCCTCTGCCTCCTGCATCCACTCCTCTATTTCATCCTGCATACTTGTCCTCTTTGCACCAGGATACTTTTAGGACACTAGAACCTTTGGAAGCTGCCACTATACCCTAGCTACAATGTGTAGTGGCCTGGTATAGTAGAAAGAGCAGAGTACTAGAAATTTGGAGATTTGGGTTTTGACATTCCCAGAGGCTGTGTTAGCATGAGTAACAGCTCCAGTTGCACTCATTGGCACCTCACAGCCTGATTTTGTAAAACAGGAAACAATAAGACTTTTGTCTGTCTACATGAGTTTTGAGGGAAGCGCGTTGCAAGCCTATCAGAGCATAGAAATATGAATTATTATTATCCAGTTTCCCCCAGTTCCTTTCCAATATTTAATACCAGAACTTTTATTTCCCAAATGCGTGTTTAAAGGATTTACACATGTTCACCTGCGTGTTTTTATCCTATCATTTCAAACCGACCTCGTCCCTGAATTCATACCCATGGAGATTGGGGTGACATTTGGAAAGTTGAGGAGAGCTATAAATGGAGTCACTTTATCCCAAACTGTAGAGGCCACACTGCCATCCATAGCTACCTTCTCAGGGCATTTTTCCTGGTTCAGATTCATTAGGGCCATAATGTGAACTTGGTACTCTGAGATTAATTTCCCTGGGCTCATGGCATTTGATGTTTTTAGACCAGGGGTGGGGGAACCTGTGTCCTTCGAGATCCTTGAGTATGGCCTTTTGACTGAGTCCAAGTTTTACAGAAGGTTTTACAGAACAAATCCTTTTATTAAGGGGATTTGTTCTGTGAAATTTGAAATCAAAGGCCATACTTGAGGACCTACAGGGCCACATGTGGCCTTGATGCCGTGGGTTTCTCACCTCTGATTTAGACCCTCAGTTAAGTGCTCCCTGAGTAAGAAAGTAACCCTGGTAATGATTAAATTATTTTCAATTAAAGAATTAGAGATTTACTGTCCAAACTATGTGGGATATTGCAGGTTGAAGATGAGTTTTTTTAAGGGCACACTAGCAAATAAAATAATTATCTATTACAAGTGGGTAAAATTCTCTCATAGTTGTTGTTTTTGTTATATTAAGAATATTTTCATCAAGAAATAAGTGCCAAGCTGAGCTTTATTCTTCTTTACAAAAGTAACGTTTGCAGAGGTTTTTCACCATGGATTAATTGTTCAGGGTGTTTTTCCCTCAAATTACATAATCATGCCATTTCCCAAATACACATTAAAGAACAGTGCCCAGTTCCTCCACCCCCAGTGCCAGCTTATAACATTGTAGGAGAATAGACTATCCCATTACAGGTATTACTTCACAGCTGATAAAGACATTAAGGTAATCCAGTATGACAGGGCTCTTCTTTTGTGAGAGTGTAAGGTATCTGGGCTTTGCTTTTATACCCTATTTTAAACTCAGATGTTCAGATTTCTAGCCCACTGAAAAGGAGCTGACACTCTGGTTGGATTTTAAAAAAAATGTTTTTAGTTAGCCCTCAAGTGGGAGCAGCCCAGCTCTTGCTGTTGCTTGTGGACGATATATGATCCCAGGTTTGTGGAACACTTTGTTTAGTCAGCAGAATACTGGCCAGTACTGCTTTGTTTCTGAGAGACCTTCGGGCTGGGGGATTTGTGGAGACAAATTAGCTTGTTTCATTTCCATGAGGTGTTTGCTCCACATGCTTCATGGATGAAAGGAATTGAGACCTCCTCATTAGTCACACAATGAACTGATTGTTATAGCAGTGCTGTAGGTTGCTGCAGTGTTTCCTGAGACCCAAGATCCATTAGTGAGGAAGTTCTCATTCTTTTAAATATTGTTTCTTTTTTTAGAATTATACAGATTTTGGCTTCATGTCTGCTTGCTTCCCCCTGTCATTTGAGAAACTTAAGAATAAATGCTTTTCTGCCTGTTTATTCTAGTATATTTGGTTTTTTTCTGGTTCTTTCCAAATTCTCATCAATTTAGAGATGATTTGATCTGGATGGGACCTTAATTATCTAGATCGCTGGCTCTCAACCTTTTTATTCCGAGGACCCTTTATACTCCTAAAAATTATTGAGGACTCCAAAGAGCTTTTGTTTATATGAGTTTTGTCTATTGATATTTACCATGTTAAAAATGAAAGCTGATAAATTTTAAAGTAATTATTAATTTATTTTCAAAAATAATAAAACCATTACATGTTAACGTAAGTCACATATTTATGGAAAAATATATACACAGATTTTAAAAATCAGTGAGAAAAGGAGCGTTGTTTTACATGCTTTTCCAACTTTCTTTTTTCTTTTTTTTAATTGTTATTAACTTTTGTTTATTTTTAGTTTACAGCATTCATTTCAACCAGATTTTGAGTAACAAATTTTTTCCCTGTCTTTCCCCTACCCCCCACCCCAAAACAGCGATCCCACTGTATACCCCCTCCCCGAATCTGCTCTCTCTTATATCCTCCCCTATCACCCCACTAACTTTCTGGTAGGGCAGGATGGATCTCCCTAACCCAGTGCCTATATATCTTATTAACCAGTTGCATGTAAATAATAATAATAATTATGTATGTGTATATATATATTTTATTTTAGAACTTTAAGTTTTAGATTCATATCCTTCCTCCCTTGTCATCCACCCCCACTGGAAAGACAAGTAATTCAACACAAGCCGTGCATGTGTAGTTACGCAGAACATCTCCACAATGGACATATTGTGAAAGACTGACCATATTTCCCTTCTTCCTATCCTGCTCCCCACTTGTTCTATTCTCTACTTTGTCCTTGTCCCTTTACAGAAGTGTGTGCTTCTAACAGCCCTCGCCCCCAACCTGCCCTCCCTTCCATCATCCCTCCTCTCATCCCCTCCCCCCCTACTCTTCTGTAGGGCAAGATACCCAATTTAGAGTGTATGTCATTCCTTCCCTAAGCCAAATTCAATGAGAGTAAGATTGGTCCATTCCCTTTTGCCTTCCTGTTCTTCCCCTCCATTGTAACAGTTATCCCTTGCCTCTTCTATATGACATGATTAACCCCATTCTGTCTCTCCCTGTCTTCTCTCATTCTATTCCTCTCCCACCTCTCAATTTCATCTTTTTAAATATCCCTTCCTATTCAGTTGATCCTGTG
>CM053582.1:485455140-485477629 GCA_028627135.1 Pseudochirops cupreus
GGAGTTCCATAATCAAATGTTATGAATGTGTATCTATCTGTCTATCTATCTATCTATCTATCTATCTATCTATCTATCTGTCTGTCTATCTGTCTATGTATATATGCAATTATTATTATTATTATTATTGACTACATCCAACTGGAACTTGAGATACACAGGCACTGCAGTTGGGAGATCCATCCTACCCTACCAAAAAGTGACATAGGAGAGAATAGACTGGGGGAGGGGGGACACACTGGGATGGCTGTTTTGGGGCGGTGGGTGGGGGAAAGACGGGGAGAAAATATGTAACTCAAAATCTTGTGGAAATGAATGATGCAAACTATAATAAAAATTAAAAATTAAAAAAAAAAGAAATGATACTTTGACTGTAGCAACTTCAGCTTACCTAGTAGCTTATGTGTCCTCTTCAGTACTGCTGGGGAGACACACCCAATCAACAACGTTCTGCATGCAGCATTTCAAAGAACCTATAGGATCTAGTGTGTAACTATTGGAAAATTGGTCTGGAATTCTTAATAGCTTTCTCAGGGTGCAACATCTTGACTTTGTGTATGTAAGGATTTTATGTATCCAGCCTTAACTACATGTTGAGTCAGGTAGTTCAATGAGGTTTAGTGTATTTAGGCTACCAAAGAATGATTGGCGGGGAAGGTAGAGAGATCACGTCAGTCAAATTGAACATTCAGATAACAAGTTTCAGTTTTTTCCTCCCTCCACAGTATTTATTGTGTAAGTCAAGTCAATAACTAGAAACTACATTTATTCAACAATCATTTATTGGATGTCTGTAATGTATAAGCATCTGGTCTCAAAGGTGGTCTTATAATCTAGTCAAGGAAGTTAAACCATGTGGGCAAATAATTATAATTTGTTCATCTCTAGGTAAGGTGGCAAGTAATTCTGATTCCTTGCTTTCAGGTCTTCTTCTGGGCTAGAGAGGAGATGTTGTCAGAGGTCATAATTATGTAATCAAGTAATTTGTTAACCTACACTCTGATTTTATTCACCGAGTAGCTACTTTCAGGAAAAGGACAAACCTGCAAATTCTTTAGCGTTGTGTTTTGAATTTTCATGTTCAGGGAGCAAAGGCAAGTATGGAATTTTTGGAAACATTCACAGATTCATAGACTATTAGGGCCAGATAGGGCCTTAAGAAATCTGGACCAAGCCTACTCATTTTATGGTCACAGAAACCAACCTAGAAAGGTTAAGTGACGTACCTGATATCCTGTGCCTCTTCATTCCTAATCCAGTTTTACTAACTTTTCTGGAAAAAAAGAGGCAATTAATACCAAAACAATAGGAGTCTCCTTTAGACTTTTTTATTTTACTTTAAAGAGGTATTTAAAGCAAAAAGACCCAATACAGACTGTGCAAGTCATTATAAACTGGCCACCATGAGAATAGCATCTGTCAAATGCATAATTAGACCTTTTGTTTGAGAACAGGTATCAGTTTTTCTGATTTTAGGATTGACATGCATATTTTGGGGGAGACTGGAATAGTGTAGAAGGGAATTTAAATACTGAAATTATTTTCTTTTCTTATTTCACTACTCAAAGCTAGCATCTTTCATCTTTCTAATTTGATGAGGCTTTGCATTAGACAGTGATAACATGACTTCTGTTTATTAGATATGTTTGAAGATTTCCTTTCAGCCCCACTAGAGTTTGTATTATTTTACTATAACATGAATTCTTTTGATTATACTTTGTTTTTCTCTTTGTGTTTTGGGGAAGCCACCAGGTCTGTTTCCTCATTTATACAATAAAGAGACTTGATGATCTCTGATATCTTTTTCAGCTCTAAAAATTTTCTAACCGAATCATGACAAAGTTTTACATTATTGGTACTGATGACCTGTATGATACTGATTAAATTTTTTTCTGGAGGAGAGTATCAAATAGCTACATGTTGCCTACTTGGATTATGGGTAAGTGGTTATTGCAGCCTTAATTACCCCTTTTCACTTTAATGTGAAACTGAGTGTTAGTGTAATGCCAAGCAAAGGTGACTTTCAAGTACCATCCATTAATGTCAAGCACTTTCTCAAAAGGGGCAGGAGAGCACAAAAGGTCATCTTCCCTTAAGCTACAACAAGGTTAAGATATCATCACAGCATTGAAAACCCAAGGAAAAGACCTCCCTTCATCTTGACACGAGGCAAGTTCTCAGCAATCTCTGTTCCTGGGGAGACAAAGCTTAACAAAGCCACAATATACATTGCCAGTGTCCTCATTAATTCACTCTCTGCCTGCAGAACAGTCCCAGAACCCCTGAAAACATCAGCAAAACCCTCTTCCAGGATTTCTGTAAACGTACAACAAGAAAACCCTCCTTCAGGGCTTCTGAACCAACTGCAAGGTTCCAGGACCTTTACAACAGTAGCACTGTCCTTCACCAGCAGGTAAATCTGGAAAAACAACATCAAAACACACAGACAAAATACCAGCATCACAGCCCTGCCACAGTCCTCCGTTCTCAGCAGCTCCAGGTAGCAGTTCTCAAAAATCCTGGGCAGCTCCAACTGGCCCTCAGCAGTCTTTCTCTCAGCAACTCTGGCCCCCAGCAATTCTCCTCTCTGTCTCCATGATACTGCTCCCCAAAAGTCCTTCTGGCCTCCTCTGCTTGGGTCTTCTCTCTACTTGGGCTTCTCTCTAAATCCACGGCCCAAGCTCTTCCCAGTTCAGTCCTCTGTCTTCATGTCAACAAGTCCATCCCACAGGTGGGATTTACAAGCTCTGGGTTTCAACACTCAACCAGAAAACCAAGCCAATACAGGGGGATCTTTAAATTCTATTACCATTACAGTTGGTTGCTCTCTTCATTGTACTGTAACTTTAAAGTGACTTTAAAGTTCCTTTGTTGCTTAGAAAGCAATATTTAAAGGAAACCTTTATGTTGGCTATATCAATAAATATACCAATGAACACTTTCACACCAGCATAAAATCTCAACTTGTTGTTCTAATGTAAATTGTAATTAATATTTCACTTTAAGTGGCTTCTAATTGGAAATAAAATGTTTAATCAGAAATGTTTTCATTGATTATGCAATAATGAGGCTGCTGAGTGGCTGACAATGGATAGAGTTCTGGGCCTTAGCATAGTGCATGCCATATAGTAGAAACTTAATAAAAGTGCATTGATTGATTGTAGTCCAGAACATCTGTGTTTACATCCAACCTCAGACACTTACTAGCTGTGTGACCCCGGGCAAGTCACATAACCTCTCAGTTTCCGTAATTGTAAAATGGAGATAATAATAGCACTTACCTGGCTGGGTTGTTGTGAGGATTATTGAGATAATATTTGTAAAGTTTTTAGCCTAATACCTCGTACGTAGTGGATCCTGTATTAATGCTTATTCACTTCCCTTCCCCTGGTTACTTGTAGTGTGGCAAAGAATATAAGAAGTTTTTGTGATTTATTCTTGGTCTAGATTAACAGAGTTACTTTGAAAATTGCTTCAGTTTGAAAAACTAGTAAAGAACTGGAGGAATTTGGGTACTGGACTAAAATGAAATACTGTTCTTCATATTATTGTAATTTTTAAAATTAAAAAAAATAGTCACATAATTCAGTGGTTAACAGTCCAGTGTTTTATCTTTACTATTTTATAGTCCCTTTTCTTTCGTTCTCTCATTTGTTCAACAAAGCATCTGAAGAGAAATACCAGCAAAATACTTTGAGAATTCTGAAAAAGGAGACTATTTTTTTCTTTTTCTAGATTCTCTTATGCTCCTGAACTTCTTGAAATTGTAAGACCAGTGGGCCAAAAGTCATCTTTCAAGGCCCATTTTAGGTGGTATCCACTCCATGAAGCTATTCTGACACAGTCCTGATCCTTAACTGCTCCTCCCTTACATTTGTTTCATTTTCTCTTATATCATATATAGTCACTGTGTACATGCTTTTCCTCCCCGTATTCTCCATGTCCATTATGTATAAGCTCTTTGAGAGCAGGGGACACATATCTTACCTATCTTTGTATCCCCAGCCACCTTGTGCATAGGAGCACTTCATTAATGGGTTTTTTTAAAGTTAATTTGGATCTTAATATGTAACTGAATTCTTGATTACCCTAGGAACCTTTTTCAGAGCAGTACAATGTTAATAAAAGAAATGTTCTCTCAATTGATGGGGAATGGATATACTAAAAAGTCTTTTAAAAAAATCCACAGATCAGGGTGGCTAGGTAGCATAGTGAATAGAGCACTGGCTCTGGAATCAGAAGGACCCGAGTTCAAATCCAGCCTCAGACAGTTAATACTTACTAGCCATGTGACCTTGGGCAAGTCACTTAACCCCAATTGCCCTTCCCTTTCCCCTCCAAAAAAAAAAATCCACTGATACAGTAGCTATCTGTACATGCCTATAAATTGTGTTGAATTAATAAGATGCCAGATTCTTAATCCTTCTTCAGCCACCTTTGTATGGGAAAGTGTGCACCATTAGAAGAGTGGGAATTTTTAAAGAGAGTCCATGCTTAAGGATATAGAGGTGAAGACCAAGAGATGCACAGTGGTTTGGTGTGTCTTTCCCTTTCTTTAGTATTGCTGATATAGAGCAGAGGTGTCAAACTTGAGGCCTTGGAAACTCCCCAGTGTGGCAGGAGGGAGATTAAAATGTAACTGGGAAATATCTATCAAAATAAACAAAAATGCAATACATCGCAGACACACAGCTGGTGGCTTCCTAGTTCAATATTCTACCTCTAGGGATCTGTTTCTATTTGATTTTGACACCACTGCTGTTGAGGTGTTCATTATCCTTTCCACTCTGAGTAACACTTAGTTTTCACTCTTCATGGTCATGAGGGCTTCATTACACCATCCACAGGTCCTGTCCTGTGCATTTTTGAGAGCCAAATGTATATAGAGGTGGGTCCATTTGAGAGCAAGAGTATGTTGTTCGTTGTTAACAGAGTGTCCTTTCAGTGCCCTGTTACCCACGATTTGAAGCTCAATATGTTTTAAGGACATGGAATATGCAGTTTTGCTTTTAATCAGAATCAGAAGACCTGAGGTCATTGGACCATAGATCTAGGGCAGGAAAGGTCCTCAAAGGTCTAGTCCTGGCTGTAGCACTCAGTAAGTGTGGGACCTTGGGCAAGCCATCCTTATTAGAGTAAAATAAACAAACTCTAGTGGGGCTGAAAGGAAACCTTCAAATACATCTAATAAATAGAAGCCATGTTATCACTGTCTAATGCAAAGGCTCATCAAATTAGAAAGATGAAAGATGGTAGCTTTGAGTAGTGAGAAAAGAAAATAAACTAATTTCAATATTTAAATTCCCTTCCACACCATTCTAGTCTCCCTGAAAATATGCATGTCAATACATCAAATCCTAAAATCAGAAAAATTGACACTTCTGTTCTCAAACAAAAGGTCTATATATACATACATACGTGTTTATTTATATATATATGTGTATATATATATATATACATATATATATACACATATATATGTTTCCTTATCGCTAAAATGAGAGCATTGGATTAGATGATTTCTGAGACCCCTTGCAGCCTTGACGAGTGTGCGAACTTGTGATTTCTATGAATCCTTTCATACTGAAGCTCTAGTGAGACTAATTGTATCTGCTGGTATAGCTGACAGACATTGGGAGCATTTTTCCCTATTTCTGATGAGAAGCTAATGTGCTTCCTACATAAAATTCTTGCTTTACACTGGCTAATTTTTCTTCAAATCTCTTTTTGTGTGCTTTTCCCATTAATTTAACTATAGTCTTTAAAGCAACTGATCTGTAAACTCTATTTTCTGTCTCACCGATCTGACTAAAATTACTTGCCAGCTTTCCTCCCTTTCTTCTTTTAGCTATAGAATTTATCTTCATTCCTCCTCATTTCCACATACTTGAAATGGCCTTCCATTGCTTCTAATTACTTTGTTTTCTCTCCATACTTCTCTTAAGCTCTTCCTTAAACCCTGCCCACCTCCCCATATTTTCTTCGTATACTGGTAGAGCCCATTGAATCAGCACCTTCCTCTTTTCCTAGGAGACAGACTGACCCTAGAAGTTCTCGGTTATGTTGTTCCTCCTGGCTCCTTGCACTTCTAACATTCTCATTAATGGCCACATTTACCTTAATTTAATTGATTTTCATGATCCCTGATAGAGTCAGAAAAATGTGGGCTCTGGGGTGTAATTAAAATGTAAATATATATGTGGCAAAGTGTAAACTGTGTGTAATCTTAAAGGTACTTATTTATGTTTCTTTACTTGCTTTGTGCTAGTTGAAAAGATAACCATGGGTGTGTCCAGTTTATTATTACTTTAAAAAAAATATTCTTTTCATCTGTTTCAATTAACCTCTTGGAGTTTGGTTCCTCAGCTGTAAAAAGGGGGAAATAACACCAGCAGTGGCAGCCACTTGAAGCTGTTGGGAAGTTCAGATAAGATAATGGATGTGCAATGGAAGTGGTAATTGATTTTACAAATGTGAGGTCTTATTATTACAGATATATCATCGTTCTTTTTAATAATAATAATAATAACCAGGAAAGACTTCTTTGTTTTTATGACCTTAATAAAAGAAGGCCTTTGAGAGTCTGCTTATTGCCTAGATTTCTTGGGTAGAGGAGAGTTTTAGTACTGTTCTACAGTCACAGATCCTGTTGATGCCTAAAATATCCCACCTCGAAAACTTTGGGTGTCATAAAACGGGACTCTTACTGAACTTATAGCCAATGAGAAGTGATGAAACTGCTCCTTATTTATAAGTGTATCCCCTTAGCTTCCTTAACTTTTTCTTTGCTAACTTCAATTGTCAGTCAAAAGTGTAGCAAATACTGCCAAGTAATAACCCTGTGACCTTGCGCGAGTCACTTCTAGGGGTTGGACTAGAGCCCAGCTTTAAAAATCTCCCATTCTGTGAATCTGAGCATTCGTTCCCCAAAATTTCAAAGTGACGTTATCATCAATAAACAGATAAATATGTTTAGCCTTGTCTGACTTTGTTTTTGTTTTTTGTTTTTTTAGCCATGTCATTGAAGCTAAAATTCAAACACTTCTTAATGAACATATTGGTTGTCAAATGGCCAAAAAAAAAAATCCTTTGTTTAATAAATTAGGAGTTATCCATTGTTTGTTGCAGTTTTTTCAAGCTTAATGACAGACTGTGGAAAGTTAGTTCTTTCAAATCCAGAGAAGAAACTAAATACTGCTTTCTTGTATTTGGGTTTGACTTGTACAAACCTGGTCTTTGCAGCTTTGATATTTTAGTTTAGTTTCTTTTCCAAGAGTTGGCTGGTGTTTCCCTTGCAGGATTAGGGTTGAAAGACCAATAGCAAATCATACAGTCAATTTTCATCAGAAAATAGTAATATTTTGTGTTTTATCTTGTGTTGAGTGTGTTTAATTCCTATATAAACATTCTAGAACCATATGTGTGTGTGTTTCTCCAGAATGAGGTTGAGCTAGATGCCCTTTCAAGTTCCTTTCTGCTTCAAAATGTTATTATTGACCCCTAGCATTTTAGAATGTTTTTTGGTGGAATTAGTTGTAAGAAAGCTCCATCTTGGGTCCCATTCAACAAAGTATACACTACTTGAGTTCCAAGAGAACCTCTGTCAGTATTAGGTTATTTTCTCCTTAAGCAGTCTTTGGCTTATATGGATTCAGCTATAAGACTTCAGGACACTCTTTTCTAGTAGTAGCACTTTTGGTGACCTTAGAAAACCTGTTTCATCTGGAAGCTGCCATTGGAATTGTGGACATTTTCTGCTTTTTTGTGCCTTGTTTACTTGACCAGAAAAATAAAGAAGACTGCTTCTAGGATGGCTGAGTGACCTTCATTGGGAAGGGTTAGAAATTACTGTTTAGGAGACATTAGGTTAATTGTGAAGAAGGTCACTAGAATTATTCTTCTTTGGTGTCAATGTCACTTGAAGAAATCACTGAGGAATCTGAAAAGATTCATACTGTAGTAGCTCATCTTGGCACTCTATCCCTTTGGCCGCCTTGGATGGTGCTATCTATGGCATCCAGCTATTCTCAATTCAAAATCTTTACAATCCCTAACCTATGAGACAAACTCTTGATTTAAGTGTTCTCATGGCAACAGAAAACGTACAGAATGTCTTCAGGAGCACACTTCCTTTTCAAATTTTGTTCATTTTAAAACCTGGTTGTTTGTAATGTTTTTTTAAGTTGTGTCAAATATCACATACACATTTGTCTCTTAGGAAAGACTTAGTTTTAGGTAGGAAGCTTTCTTTTTAAAGTTTAAAAAAATTTCAAATGTGAATTTATAGCTCTCCATGGAAATAGACAATGAATAGGCAATGATATTAGAATACTTGGGCTTGAGTTTAAGCCATTTACTTATAAATCTTGATTGAGAAACATTTTTATGAGTACTTGAATTTGAAGGACAGAAATGTACAGTTTTAATACTGATAATTTGAACTAGTATAATATTGAAAAATATTTTTAAATCTAAAAATATTGAAATTAAAGTACTTTCTATTACAAATGTGGGTATATCAATAGGTGGGTTTGACACTAGGATCTCTTGACCTAAAGAAGTGTAAGCATTCTACAATGTTTTTTCCTAATCAGAAGGGAAGTGATTTTTCACTTTACGCATAAGAAATCCTAGAATTCTCTATTAAGTTATGTTCTTATTCTTGTATGTAAGGTGTAAGAACATGGGAATAACTGAGTTCTCAAGGTCTGTGCCATTGTCAGTTTGGAAAGGTTTTGAACAAGAGCCTGGTGATAAACTGTATGTCTGTTGGCCAAGGGCTAATCTAACCAATTTAATAGAAGCTTGTTATTAGGTTGGTGATTTTTTTGACCAAATTCATAAAAAACCGTCAAAGAAAGATTGTAATCTGGTGTAGTAGAATGAACGCCCACACTGACAAAATTACGTATCCAAGTATCAAAGAAATATATACATATGTGTGTATGTGTATACATGTATTTTTGTGTGTGTGTGTATATATGTGCACGTCTGCCTGTCTGTATTTCTAAGAGATCATTTTATATCCACACTATATTCCATTTGCAAGTAGCCTTTCTTTTCTTTTTTAATTAAATTTTATTTTTAAAGATCAGCCTCTTCCTTACTTCCCTTTCCTCATCACCCCTCCACCTGCCCCGCCACTACCCCCTCAGTGAGAAAGCAGGAAAAATTAAAGCCCTGTTACAGACACAAATAGTGAAACAAAACAAAAGTTTTCATTGTCCATGTCTAAAAACATGTCTTTCATCTTCACCCTGAATCCACCACCTCTCTGTCAAGAGGTGGGTAGCATGTTTCATCACACATCTTCAGGAATTGTGGCTGACCATTATGTTGATAAGAGGTCCTGACTTTATACACACACATATGTACATGGATACCCATTTTTACATATATACACAGACAAATGAACTCACTGAATTTTTCAGAGTTTCCCCATCAGGATTCAGTCTGGTGCATTTTCTAGATCTGTTATGAGAAGTTTGTGGAGTGGAACTTATTATGTTCCTTCCAATCACTTAGCCATCTTGGCTCTTCCCTGTTCCCCTCAAGTGACCTTTTCAGAGGAATTTTTTTGGGGAGAGCGCTTCCTCTCCCCTCCCCCAAGCCAGATTGGTTAACCACACCAGCAGAGAAACAAAGGTCTCACACACCTAGGTCAGTTTGTGTTTTGATGAGAAGAGAGCCGATGGTAAGAATGGAGTGCTCCAGAGTAAGAACTCAGGCAAAAAAGCCAAGAAAGATTCAAGGCTTCCAATTCAGGCTCCTGTAGATACAAGGAGTAAAAGTAGCAATAAAACAAACCTTGAGAAGCAGAATTAGATTAGCAAATTAGAGTTGAACATTGATGTGAAATACTTGATCTTCTTTTACTTTTAAATATTACTTTTTATTCCATCAGGTGACAGGTGTACTAAGTTGTTGGCACAAGGTCTCTTTAGGTTTTTGTAGAGGGTGTAGTCAGCAAGTTAACCTTTTTCGTTGTTGTCGATCTTCGTAAAAGCTTAATTTGAAAGTTGGTGTATTACAAGATGTGTTAAATATGTGTGCTCAGAGGAAACCGATTGTATAAAATTATAGTATTCATTCGTAAAAGCTTCTCTTGAAATTGAAACCATTTGAAAATATAGGAAACTTCAGTCTTATCCTATAGCATAGAGTAAAAAATTTAGAAAATTTGGGGTAACAGGCATTTTGCTGCTTACTGTCTGTACAACCCTGTATAACCTCTCTGGGGTTCATTTGCCTGTTCTGTAGAAGGGAAGAAACAAACTAAATGATTTTGTAGGTCCTTTCTAGCTCAAAATTCTGTAATCTCTTGTATTATCTCTCCAAAAAACTGAAGAACTATTTTCAAGTAGCATAATTTTAATGAAGCATATGACACAGTTAGGATAAAAGCAGTATTCTTAGCAATTTTTTTTAGCCATTGTATCTAAAATAAACACCATTATATTACTGAAATTTATAAGTAAATATCAGGATAGTGGGTGAGGATTTGGAGAAATTTTCATGAAATCTGTTCACTTTTCATGTTATTCCTCTTCTGAGTCATAGCAAAACTAAAACTATTACACTTTCTGCCTGTGGTAGTACACTTGTACTTTTTATTTTCTGGTATAGCATTTGACTAGGAACATGTTCTACTACAGTGTGAAGGTGGATGCAGAAAACACCATAGAAACTGTATTGGTAATAAGGACAGAGGCTCAGGATCTTCAGATTTTTCAAGGTTTTGTTTTTTATTTTTTTAATTAAGTGAACCAGGTATGGTGACACACCCCTGTAGTCCCTGCTGCCTTAGTGCTGAAGATGATCTTGTGTCCACATTAAGTCTGGCACCAGTATGGTGAATCCCTATGAGCTAAGCACTCCCAGGCTGCCTAAGGAAAATATGACTGACCCAGGTCAGAAAAACAAAGTAAAGCTTCCATGCCAGTCAGTGTTGACATGAGGCTGGTAAGTGACCCTTTCATTTCTAGCCTGGACAAACTAAAGAGATCCAGTCTCAAAGAAAGAGGACAAAACAATAACTTAAATGAGTGATTGTCAACTTAAAATTGAACACCATTATAACTAATTGAATGTGCTTATTAACTTCACTTTTAAATTCTTTAATTTGGAAACATAGGATATGTGAGCAAGTTTTTAGTAACTTCTAAGTCTCAATTTGGATTCCTTAGCTATTTCTTCTCATTCATTTTTCCTCTTATAAGGTTATAATTAATGAATACTCTCTTCTGGGGAATCAATTAGTCACTAAATACTTACTAAGCTCTTACTATATACCAGGCACTCTAAAGATGCAAAGAAAGACAAAATCACTATCTCTACTGGCAAGGTGCTTCTAATAGGGGAGACAACGTATAAATAGTTATATGCTTACAGAATATAGATGAGTAAATGGAAGATAATCTTAGCAATGGAGAAAGGGGAAAAGGAAGACCGGGAAGGTTTCCTTCTCCTTTCCCTTCAGTCTTTCCCTTGACCCTCTTCTCTTCTCCTTCCTGGAGGCACTTAATAATTGGAAAAAAATTAAAATTTGTTTTTAAAAACTAAAAAAAGTGATGCTTTAAAAGTAGATTATAACCCCATAATAACTGTAAGACAAGTATTGATATCCCCATTTTTCAGATGAGAAAACCAAGGATCAGAGAAATTGACTCATCTGTGATCATTCAGCTAGTTAGTGGCAGGTGAGACTACAACTCACATTTTCTAACTTTATCCATTAATTTCATGCTATCAGTTACAAGGAGGAAAATTCTATAATTTTACTATCAGGAGGAGTAAGTGTTAGGATAAAGATCACATGAGCTAATACATAAAAAATACTTTGTATACTTATTGCACTCTATAAATGTTCTTTAACCACTTCTACTATTATCAGCACAGATTTGTAGCTACTGGGTAAGAGACTTGAAGTATGGATCCTGGCAGTCAGAGTGTGGTACAGAAAGGACATCATCAGACCTCTGAAAGAATCTCCTTGAGAAAATGTCAGAGGAGCTAGGCACCCCAGCCAGCTATTAGCTACATGAGTGCCCTTCTATTGCCTTAGGCATAAACCCATCTGTTTGATGGAGATTTCTGCCAAACCATGTGGGAGAATCCAGTACATTTAAGACTGGACTGTAATTGTTGGAATGTTTTAAATGTCTTGTTACTCATATGTTCAAGTATTGCCTTGGATATGAGCATGTTTGAAAAATTAAATCACAACACTAACTTGAATATCTTCTAGTGATTATCTACTCTTGAGATAGAAGCACATTACTTGTTAGTGTATAGGTATACAATTAATTGGGGAAACCCACCCAGTGACTAAATTTAGCTAATAATCATTTGACAAACTTTTTTTGTTTTTGCATTCTGCGTGGAACACTATATACTTCAGGATAATGCCAGGATTGTATAAGATCTGACTGGTCCTACCAAACTCTAGGGTAAACTTTGCATATGACTAGCAATAGACTGTTGCTTGTTGATCAGTGTAGCTAGGTTTGGAGAGTCTCATCACTCATTTATCTGCTCAGTGATTAATTTTTTGGCCATGACAGTGCCCAAAGACTACATAGAGACATTGAAATCTACCTTTAGTGGTGGGAGAACCCTTATGGAAAAATACCACAGGGTCTTACAGTAGTGAAGTTAGGGAAGATAGGATATTTTTGCTATATTTCCAACCTTAGAAGTTCTGATGGTTACAATCACATGTCCCTTACTGTCCATGTCAGAAGCAAGATACTAATGGGAGTTATTCAGCTGTCTTATTTTCATACTGCAGGGAAGTCAGTGTGGCTGATGCCTGCAGTAGACAAACTATTCTGAAATGATATATATCCAAAATGGAACTCATTTTCTCCAAATCCATCTCTCTTCTACATGTCCAGATTTGTGCTGATCATATCACCCTTATTTTAAGTTATTCTGGTTGACAGTCTCATAATCATTCTTGACACTTAGTTCCCCTTCAGTCTCTATATCCAGAAGTTGCCACATCATAATAAATTCTTCCTCTATCCCCTCTCTTCCATCTAGCCTTTTGTCTTCATTCACATAACCTCTATCCTTTTCCATCTTTTATCACCTCTTCCCTAGACTATTGAATGAGCCTTATTAGTCTCTTTGCTTCCAGTCTCTTCCTTCTCCATTCAAGTCTGGTGCTTAAAGTCCTTCATAGTTTGGCTCATACCTCCCTTTCCTGCCTTATTTTATTTTGCTCCCCTCATGGATTTTCCATTCATCCAGACTACTAGCCTTTCTCCATTCAAAGTGATTCATTTTCTGTCTCACTTCCTTTGCATGGGTGGTTCCCCATATCTAACATGTAGTTCTACGCTCTGTGTTTTGGAATCTCAACCGTAGCCCTGGTCCCAGCATCTACCTGAAGCCTTGTCTCCCTTCAGAATTACTTTGAATAACTTTGTACATACTTTGTAAGTGTTATGTCTTGCCTACCTCCACTCCATCCTCCCACATCCCCCACTGCAGTGTAGCCTCCTTAACGGCAGGCACTGTTTCTTCTTGTCTTTGTTTCCCTACCAAACACAGTGCCTTGGCCACTATGCATACCTAATAAATATTTGTTGTTGAATTGAATCCAATATTTCAGGGACTTTGGGGTTTTAGAGTTATCACAGATACAGAACATGACCTCTCTACATAATGGATAGGTGGCATAAGTTATTATTGTCCAAATGAATTACCTGGTATCTTGATATGTTGATTATTTCCCTTTGTTCTCAAAGAGGACCAAAATGGCATCACTACATTGGGGTGAAGGTACAGTGTGTTTGACTCCGGTTCATCATACCAACATGAGCTCAGAAGGCTCTGCCATGGGTCTGTGTGAACATTTGGAATGGAGATGTCTCTAAATTTGTGCATCTCACCATTCTTTTGAGCTACTACAATTTTGAGCACAATGCCTCCTTTGATACAGGCACACCATGCTGAATGACCATGTCACCCAATCAATTCCAGAGTTCTTCAGAGAGACCTTATATCACTTTTGACCTCCATGTGAGTGCTTGCCTTTTGTGAGTTCTCCAGAAACTAACCTTTTAGGCAAACATAGGTTTGGCATTCGAACGATATAGCCAGTCCATTGGAGTTGCACCTGTGCAGTAGATTTGAATTCTTGGCAGTTCAGCTCAAGAAAGGACCTCAGTGTCCAGTACCTTATATTGCCAGGTGATCTTCAGAATCTTCCTAAGACAATTCAAATGGAAGTCATTCAGTTTTCTGACATGGCACTCATACGCTGTCTAGGTTTCACAGGTAGACAACAATGAAGTCAGCACAGCAGCTCTGTAGACCTTCAGTTTGTTCGGCACTCTAATACCTCTTCTCTCCCACTTTCCTTCAGAGTGTCCCAAACACTGAGCTAGCTCTGGCAAAGCATGCATCAGCCTCGTCACCTTTGTGTACATCCACGGAGAGTGCACCTGATATCTATTTGGTAATGAGCCTTCTCCCTTCTTACACTCCCTCCCCCTAAAGACAAGTTGGTTTTTGGAATATGAACACACAGTGTCAGGCTCCTCCTGGAGGCCTTTTCAGACTGGTAGAGCTGCTAGAGCTTAAACTCACCTTAACACTGGGATGAGGCGTTAGGGGAAGGAGTCAATAACCTGTGGTCCGTGAACTTAGTTTTTGTTTTGTCGTTACTATTGTTGTTTTAAATCAATAACTATATTTTGGTATAGTTGGTTTTCTTTAAAATCCTCTGTATTTTTTTATGAATTAAAAAAAGTTTTCTGAGAAGGAGTCCACAGGCTTCACTAAATAGCCAGTGGGGTCCTGAAATGAAAAAGGTTAAGAATCCTTACGTTGGAGATTGACATAAAGGGAGAGTTGTACCATGTAGTTTGCAGAAAAATATTCTGCATTTATTTATTGTACTTCATAGTCTCAGGAAAATTATTCTTACAATTTTGGTTGGTTTGTGATCATAGTCTGATAGTATTAGGGCCAGAAAAAAACCACAGAGATCTTCTAGTCCATTCCCACAGCCCATTCTATAATTAAGAAAACAGAGGGCCCCAAAGATGAAAGAATTTGCCCAAGGTCTTAAAAGGAAAGCTGAGATTTGACCTTGGTCTTCTGACTGAGCTCCCTCGAATTCAAGTACTCTTTTTGCTATGTGACCCTCTTTTTAACCCCACCACATCATACTTCCCTTACCCATGAATATGACGATAATTCAACATAAACAGAATAATACCAGGGTAACAATTCTTAGATACCCTAATATTTCAGGTCTGCTTCAAGGTAAATTTCTATAATGGGAAAATACAGGCTTCCGGGGTCTTGAAAACTATTTCCCATATCTGTGAAATATTAAAATAAGGATGCACACAGATGGACAAATAATTTTTTTTCCTGCTTCCTTATTTCAATGTACTTTTGAATTTGTAATAGGAAAACATCCTCCAAACATAGGTTTTCCCAATGATAGTTATATTTATATGGTGCATCCTCCGGAAGTGGTATTAACAGCTAAGAATTTTGCCATCTTGCTGTGTACTACTGTCACCTCATTGGTTCCAAACTATGGATTGATGGGCTGCTGAGAATAGGGGAAATGCTGTACAAGAATGCTGATCCATTATGCAGGTGCCATGTAAGACTTTTAACAGCAGTAATAATAGCTAGCATTTACATAGTGCTTCATGTTTTGCACGGGACTTTACAAATAGGGGTTAGCCTCATCTGCTTAGATAGTTTTACCAGGGTGTGGCTGCTGCAGCCGCAGGTGAGAGTTAGGTGATAGGTGGACACCAGAGGTGGATGAAGAGCCCTGAAAAGGGCTTGGCAGGCCCTCACACTGAGGTGCTGGTCTTACCTGAACACCCCACAAGAGGACATAGAAATTTAGGTGTGGAAGGGACATTGGAAGTCATTTATAATTATTACTGTGACCGTGATCTCCTGTGGCTAGAAGGTGACTCACACGTTGTTCAGCTGTTGTGGGAGCCTCTCCTGGCTCTAGGCCAAATGATAGAGCTGAGCCTCCACTATGAGTTGCCTACCCTGCTGCCTGACATACTACAAGAGCACAACCAGTTGCTGGCCATGCTTGTGGAGCTACTCTATGGACCTTGGGGTTGCTTTGATGTTTGTAAAACCACTGGTGACAGAGCCCCCTCCCCATTCCCCATCCCTGAGGCTTTGTACAGAGCATAAATGTATATTTAAATAAAATTCTATTAATCCCTTGTGAAAATAATAATAAATAGTTTATATATAGCATCTATATAACACTTTAAATTTTGCAAAGTGCTTTTTTCACAACCCTATATCCTACCATGTGAGTAAAAAAAATAGTCAAAGAATCACGTGCATCTAGTTTAACCTCTTACTGCAGGTCAGTAAATAGATTCAGAGAGCTGGGATATCCTGATCAAGCTTACACAGCTGGTGAGGGACATTAGCAGAGACAAAAATTCATCTGTACATCTTGATTTCTTGTCAGTTGTTCTTTCCATTACTTTGTACTCCCTCCTCACTTTGTCCATTTTTTTTACTAAGAGGTTAAGATGGTGTTATTTACTTTAATAATTTAATTGAATTTATAAAAACATGATTTGAGTGATGAACTCATGCCCAGTAATGAACTCTAGTCAGTTTGTGGAATCCAAAAGAAGTAGAAGATGTAGCCCTTGCCTTCAAATGGCTTGCTATCTAGTAAAAGTGTATACGCACACATTGTAGTTGTGGGAAGGAGAGATTGTTTTTTGGTTTTGAGCTGCTAACTCCCTTTAAATTCACAGATAAGTCAGAATTGAAGTGTTTTGGGAAACATAATAAGCCACACTTAGAAGGAACTATGATGTTTTTGTAAGTTTTCAAAGTTAAGAATTACTGCTGCAACTTGTAGATTGCTCATGCAAGACATTCATTCTATCCTACACTACTGCAATATTTTCTTTGTAAGATGACTAATAAAGCTTCTTGGCACACAGATATTGGGGGCAAGCTTTTTTGTGCTAGGCTATTGTCATTTACCTGGGACCCTATCAAGTGAATTGCCTTTTCTATAAAGACCTACCATAGCTGGAAGTACTCCTTAAAAATTTCTAATATGGTGCATATTGAGATACTGCCCCATTAGGACATTGAGAGTGGTTCTGTCTAAGCTCAGCAGCATGGCAACTGATATAATGATGTATGACGGCAAAGTAAATTGTACCAAACTGAAGAAGGAAGTGTTCAAATGAATGGTCTCATCTGTCAGCCAAATGCACTACATGGCCTAAACAAGTGAATTTGTCTAATTTCACTTGGCATTTAAGGAAGAAATGGGAACAGAGAGGAAGTAAGCAATTTGCTGTCAATCACAGAGTAAATTTTTGGCAACTATATTAAGAGGTCCTAGTATTTTCTGTGCCTAGTTCAGTGCCCTGACTGGTGGACTCCTTTTTTTTTTAGAAGGAGCTACACCCCCAATTATCTTATGATTTTGATGAAACTAAGTGAAATAAAAACCACATGAATTGAGAGCTGCTTTGTCAAATTACAGCCTAAGGCATGCTAAAATGGTCAAGTTGTAAACCTCACCAAGAAAAAATAACAACCAGGCTATTGGTGGCAAGACTGATGATGGATTTGGACTATCACATGTTACTGTGGTTTGGAGGCATCAATTTATCGGTACATTGCCTCAGCTGTGACACAAAAAATCTGAAAAGTTTGCTTCCTCCCATCCCAGAACTGAATGAACTATTGTCATCTTAATAAATCTAGCTGCATCTGATTAGAAATAGTAGATTTGGTCACTTAAACTTTGGGCTCATTTTATGAAAGGCAAAAAAGTCATTATAGTGTGTGTGAAAATTTCTTTTATTAGCTATAGAAAATGAAAATATACTGGCCATCTGCAGATTGGGTGCCTGGTGAGACAGAGGAAGGACTACTCTTTGTTTCTCATTGAAACCATATGTTCTCTGAGCAAAAGAAGGAAGTGCAACCTGGTCATAGGTCAGAGATAGGACAGAGTTTGAAGACGAGCTTTTAGTTCAGGATATACCTATACTTCTGGCTTTGTTGGATATTCTTTTATTTCTAATTTGGAGGTAGACTTTCTGAACTGCAAAAACTGGCAACAGTCTTTTTGGTTATTCCCAAAAGGCTATAGATAGTGAGTACCCAGCAATCCAGCTTTTCTGGAGTTCTTTTGTACTAGCAGATCAAGCACTGAATAGTGAGAAGAGGAATGCTCTGGTGATTAGAGAAATAGAGGGAAAATGTGCACATATGTGGTCAGAATGATTCATGGAAAGGCATGCTTGGTTTTTGTTATTAGATTTGATATGAGTAGTAAAAGTGAAATTCTGTTCAAACTTATTATAGCTGCATGTGATTGTACACTTAAAATACGAAATTGAATGTTCTTAGTGGCTTTCTACTTGGCTTTGATATGTTTTATTTTTAAGACAAAGAAAGAAAGAAGACTGTATGCTGTGGAAGTAAGCCAGCCCCAAGCTAATTGTGTCATCTGCAGGTTTCTGATTACTCTGCCTCCAATTTCCAGTCTGTAGTATGAATTATTTTCTAATCACAGTATGCAGATAATTCCAGATTCTCAAAGACTTATATACTAGTGAGATATAAGCTGTGGCAGGTGCTACTAAGTTGGAAAGGTCCTGAGAATTAGACTATCTTCTGTCTAAGGACCAACCTTAGCTAATTTTATCAACAAAAGGATGGCCGCTGAATGGTGATTTTTTTTTTTAAGCTGGGGAAACTCATGAAACAAATAAAAATGTTAAATGAACCTTAATCCCATGAAGCCATCATTTGCTTCCATAGTAATAGTGTCAGAATGTTTAAAAACTATAGACATTAATTTAACTGTTCATAATTTTCTAAATGCGAACTTTTTTTTTTTCAGCAACCATTAAGTTAGTACATTACTAGGGGAACTAGATCATATTCATATAGGCATTCTTAATATAAATGAAATCAGAAAACATGAACAAATTAGAGCTAAGTTGAGGGTTTCCCATTAAGTTCTCCATGGACAAATAAAGGAGATGGTAAAGATGGTAGGAGTTGATATGCTTATAGGACAATAGGATAGCAAAAGGATAACGTGAGAGCTCATTTAAGTTTAATTCCATAAATGTTTATTTTAAACATTAAATTTTAAAATTAAACACCTACCGTATACAAGACACTGTGCTAGTCTCTGAAAATATAGAAATGAAAGTAAAATAATCTCTTGTCGTCAAGTAGTCCACATTCTACTAAAGCGGATAGAACTTGTACATTTAAAAACTGCAGTGGATCAATGCTCTGGTTGATATCAATCAGTGCTCCTTCCAGTGATGTGAATCACAGCCTATCCGTGGCTTCCATCCCGTGGTACTCTTCATAATATCCTCTTGAAAATTCTTCACAGGGAGCCCAGATAGAGTGCTACAGATCTTTCTCTAAGATCTCATATGATTATATAGCTGTCAGTGAGTTGCTCTCTCTACATTTATGATCCACCTCCTTTTCTAGTCATATATATCTTTGATGATAACTTTTATGCTGCTTTGTGAAGACTATTCATAATTTGTAATACACTACAAGCCTAGTTATGTCTCCCACCTACCTTTCTTGCCTTGAGTCATCTCCCATTTTGATTTCTCATAGATTCTAATATTACATGATTTGTAGACATAGAGAATCATATAGACATGGAAAATTAAGAACTTTTTTTTAAAAAACCTGACCTGTGATTTCAGCAATATAAGAATTACCTGGTAAGGAACTTCCTTTACTAACACCTTCTCTACAGTTTGTAAGCTAAGAGAATTGCCTATAGTATCAAGAAGGGTGTTCAACTTGGGAAAATTGGTATTAAGAAGAGGGAATTTTTGTTTCAGGGGGAAGATTGAATAATTGGAAATAAATTCTTGCATTTTCCTAAAAGTTGGCCAACTCATTCTCTTCTGCTCACTCAGAGATGTAGGGCTGCCTCAGGCAAAAACCTTGTCTGCTTCTCAAGTCTTTGCCAGTGTTGCTGTCAGAAAAGGTGTAATAATACCTGTAGGATGAATTATTTTCTCATCATAGAATGCAAATAACTACAGAATCTCAAAGACTTATACTAGTGGGATACACGCTGTGGCAGGTGCTGCTAAGTTGGAAAACTTGGAAGTATGGTCCTGGGAATTAGACTATCTTCTAAGGATCAACCTTAACTAACTTTATCAAAAGGATAGCCTGTGGGCTGCAGATTGGGTGGGCCTGGTGTATAGGAATGTGGAAACAATGAAAATAAAATTAAGGAATCTGCTCTTGGTCTTATCAGCAGACCTGGAAGCTGGCTCATGTTCATTTGCCCATCCTAGGATAAGAGGGAAATTTGTGAGATCCCTACTTGCCCTGCAGCCTCCTTCCATCCCCTCAAATATTTTAATAATCTTCTGCCTCTTAGAGGCTGATGGTGCCAGAGTGGTTAGAGTGCTGGGCCTGGAGTCAGGAAGTCCCAAGTTTTAAATCCAGACTCAGGCACTTACTAGCTATGTGACCCTGGGTAAGTCATTTTAACCTCTGTTTGCTTCAGTTCCTTAATTGTAAAAATGGGGATAATAATATCATCTACCTCATAGAGGTCTTGGGAGGATCACATGGGAGTGTACTTCTAACCAAACAAACAGACACCAGCACAGTGCCTGGCCTATAGTAAGTGCTATAGAAGGAACTGTTCAGTTCCTTCTCCTTTCTTCTCTTATTCCATCAGATATAACACATGTTACATGTTACATGTCCACATTCATCCTTCCTCCACCTGTCTAGGGTGAGTTCTTGCCTCTTTTCTTCTGGAGGAAGACCCAAGCTCACAGCTTGTTTTTGTTCACCACCTGCCCCTTAGACATAGTAAGACATTGAAGTGATCGTAGTCTCCTCTTTCTAAGACGTAGATTGGCTTTTTTTTTTAGCTTTTCTGAATTATTCATATATGTTTACTTTTTTACTGTTTCATTGTGTTTCTGGGCAAGTCACTTAACTTTTATAAACCTCAGTTTAATTATCTGTAAAATGAGGAAATTGTATAGCTACTTAGCTCGAAGGATTGTTAGGAGGATCAAAAGAAATCATGTTGTCAAACTATATAATTATTATTAAGTCTTTGCTACATTTACATTTCAAAAACCCTAGCTATTTCTAATGTTTTAGGAGGAATGCTTGGAAGTCATTGTTTCTGCTAAAAGCTTTTTTTTTTCTTGTCAGATATGCTTGGCATAATAAATTCTTTTTGGATGAAGAACGTTTTCCATTGCCTTTCAGTATATCATATTCCAATCTACTCTTTTCTTTTTCCTAGCTGAAGCAAGGTTCTATATAGTTCTTACTGAGTTTCCTTGATAGTTGAGTTTTCTCTTACTGGAGCTTGGCAGTTACATTTCTGAGTATTTTCTGTCTAGTTTTTTTTTCTGTGGTGGTGATTTTTGGATCCATTCGATTCGTACTTTGTCCTCTGGGTTTCAGTACTTCTTGGCAATTTTCTTTTGTGATTTTTCTTTGAAAATTAGTGTTATAGTTTCCTTTTTCATCATACTTTTACCTATACGTAGGCCAAGAAGCAACAGTTCGAATTGAACATGGAGCAACTGATTGGTTTAAGATCGGGGAAAGAAGAATAAGTAGAGGGTGGAGTCAGGATGGTGGCGTAGAAGCGGGAGAACTCCGTGGCTTCCCCCATAACCACCTCAAATACCTATAAAATATGACTCAAAAAATTTTAGAGCTCCAGAACTCATAAAATGACAGAGAAACAAGGCTCCCACTGAAGGCAGCTCAGCAGACGGACAGAGAGCCCAGCCCCATGTGGTTTTAGCCCCAGGCCATCCAGGAGAAGCCCCGGCTAGAGCTTTCAGGAGAGTGGATAACTGGCAGTTGTGGCGGTTTCCAGAATTACCAACCCAAAAGAGCCAAGGACAAAGGGAAAAGGTCAGTGGAACTCAACTAAATTTCAGGGAGAGGGTCTGGCCAACTGCCTCCAGAGCAAGAAGCAGTCTGAAGCAGTGGCCCTGCAGCCGCCTCCATGTGGCTGCCTCAGAAGCTCCCAGCCTGCAGATTGCAGGGGGGCCAAGTGATCATTCAGAGGCTAAGTGTTCTTGCCTTGAGCTGCCTGGATCAGGATCGTGGTCTTGGGTGGTGGTCCTGATGTGCATTTTCAGTGAGCCAAAGCTGGTGGGGGCTGCAGAGACTGCGGCCTCCTAATAGCTCCAGCAGCTGGGAAAACCCCAGCGATTTGGGACAGAGCTCTCTCCTCTGAAAGCAGAGTTCTACTGAGCCCAAAAGTCAAGGAACTGACTGGCAACATGAGCAGCCAAAGGAAGCAAAGAAAGCTCAGCAATCCAACTTTAGATTCCTTTTTTTGGGGACAAAAAGGATCAAAGCATGGAACAGGAGGAAGACAACACAGTCAGAACTCCCGCACCAAAAGCTTCCAAGAAAAATGTAAACTGGTTACAAGCCATAG
>CM053582.1:485478129-485506074 GCA_028627135.1 Pseudochirops cupreus
TGGGTTATGTTCAAGTTGTAACAATGAAAATACATCCTGCATATCAGATAGATTCATAACAGTAGCAAAATTACAGTTATGAAGCAGCAACAAAAATAATTTTATAGCTGGGGGTCCCCACAACATGAGGAACTATATTAAAGGGTCACGGCATTAAGAAGGTTGAGAATCACTGACATAGATTTTAATCTGATTTAATAATCTAATCTAGACTTCTGCCAGGAAGCAACACAATGCTTAACCATTAAGTTTCTAGTATCCACCTTTGTATCCATATTTGTCTATTTCTATTCCTTTTACACTTCTCCCACTCAAAATTATTTCCCTAGCCTACTAACAGGGGTTCTGTGACAACATGTACAAGGTATCTCAGTAACCTAGATTGTAATTTGTCTGGGCCCAGACACTCTAAATTCATTTAAAGCTACCTACTGCTTTTTTCTTATCTCCTAACCCATCTCAGGTTTCAATTCCACCTTTAAGATTTTTTTTCCTATCCTTTCCAAGTTGCAAGCTTTCTCCCAACTAGAGAACACAGAACAAGAGAAGATAAGCAGTTTTGCCTTCTTTTCGTCACCTGTTAATATCCTCTATCTTCCCTGCTGTTCTTGCTCAGATATAACAAAAAAGGATTTTAATTTGTCTTTGGTATTTTGGGTAAATCCTGATTAATTCTGATACTCTTCTTATGAGTTCGTACCACTCTATTTGCAGGTGGATTTATACTTTTATGTCAATCTTTTGTCCAAGTCCTTTCTAAAGCTGAATAAATTTTCTGTAGCACAGAAGATTACTTTACATAACTTTCTACAACTTTTCCCTCACTGTGGGATTATTTTCAATCATATTGTCAGAATTTCACTTTTTAGAGACTTCTAACTTCTGGAAAAAAATATTTTCTTTCAAAGTTTCTAGCCAAAGACTCATGTCCTTACTTTTTTTTCCACTAAAGCCTACTGTCATGTCTAGTAACAATCGTTAGTTTCCCTTTCTGTGTAATGATGAATTTTAGACGACGTGATCATTGTTTCCCGAAGGTTTCTAACATTGTCACATTTCTAGAAGCTCTCTTTTGCTGGCTAGAACTAAGGGCAAAATAGCAACACCCTCATCTCATCCTCTTCCTTCTCAAATATGAAACTGTCAGTAAGCCAAGTTAAGAATTTATTAGCTGCTCTGATTTGCACAAAAATGACCCTCAGTTATTAAATGCCCTCCATTCCCTCAACAATTCTACTTCAGTGATATTTCGAAGTATATATAAAAATTTTATTTTTAAAACTGTGTTTATACACACACATGTGGGGATATAGATGTGTAATAAATATATTTATATTTACAAATGTATGTTTAGATAAACATATTTAGATAATATGTTTATTTATAAAAAGCCTCAAGCAAAGATATCATCCCTGATGACACTAACCTTAAGGTAAAAAGGGGCTCTACAACCAATGTTTAACAACGGTAAGTCGACACATTAACTTATAAGTGAATTTTGGAATTATTAAGAGGCCTCAGAGGACATCTAGTTCAATGTACTATGTACCGAGAAAGGAATCCCTTTCATAACATCCTGGACAGGTGAACGTATTGCCTCTGTTTAAAAACTTCTAATGAACAAAACTCCCTCCTTCCCAAGTTAACCTATTCAACCTTTACATGGTTTGAATCATTTAGAATTTTTTTATTATGCCAGTTCACAATCTGTGCCTCAACTTCCACTCAAGGTTTTTCAGTTTCGCCTTACAGGGGTAAAGCAGAACAAGTGGAATCCATCTTCCAGATGACAACCATTCAAATACATGAAGACATTTAACCCGCCCTTTGGAATCCTCAGCTTCTTCATTTGCAAAATGAAGGGGTGGGAATTAAGCAGAATGAATCTGATAACATTTAGATGACAGTCACTGAAGCACAAGAGTGCATTTAGCAGATATCGATAAAATAAAATGGTTGAACTCTGACCTCTAAGGGCCCCTTACAGCTCTAAAACTATGATGCTATAAAAGTAGTTTTACCTTCTTTCCATTGCACATTATCATCCCATCCACCTCTAACAGTGGTACTATCTTTGACCTCTCTCTTGCCCCGAAATATAGGGGAAAAGTTCTCTATGTTAGTCTGAGCATCTGCCACTACCCTGGGTTGACTCTGGGCTTGAGTATTTGACATATCACTCTTACCACATGTGCATTCATCCTCTATCATGCTTTCTCTTGGAGCAGTCTTCTACACATACCTTTGTGTACAAGTTTCCTGTACTGACACACTCTCATAAACATAACTCTATGGATGAGTTCCCTATATAGTCCCATGGCCATCTTTAGGCAGATGCTTCTTTTCCTCTCTAATTCTCTCTTTTTGTCTTCATGATTTTCTCATTTTTCCTAGACTGACTTGCCCTCTATAATGAGCCCTTGAAATTCTGCTTATTTTTTTTTCTGTAACCTCTTAAAATCTGTTTTTCTTAAAATCTACAATGCAGATTAGATGTAAGTGCTGACTCTCTTCCTCTATCAGAAATTTCCCTCAAGATCCTCATCAGTTCTATTTTAGAAGCAATCTGCTGGTCAGAATCAGGTAAGGAACAAGCAGATGCCTTAGTCACTTCCTTGACATTTTAAGGAATGAAATGATCACAAAGACACATGAAAACTTATCAGACCTCCTCCTTTTGACAGAGTTTCAGGAGATGTCCTGAAAACTTAAGTTTGTAACTCTACAATCCCATGCCAGGTTGATGTGATTTCCTAAATACATCTATTTCCTTCTATTCATGCTGTCTATAGTATACACTGATAAGACTATAAATTTGTTTTTTTCCTTGATGGATTCTCACTCCAATGATTCCTTACCATATTCTCCAGTTGCTAGATTTCATCACAGGAATCTATCTTCTAAAAATACAATGCTATTTTCCTGCCCTCTCAATGGGTAGGGGAGGGGATGGAGGGAGAGATTTGGAATTGAAAATAAAATATTAAATAAAAAAAAATGTAATTCTGTCCCACTGCTCTATTTATATATTCTGTATTTTTTTAATCAGATGTACCCTTTCATGGCCACATTCCAGGCAGTAAGCCCATTTTACCTACTTTTAAGAATACATTACTTATTAGGTCCAATTTTTCTTCTCACATTAGGATGGCTAGTTCCTGTTTTATTATTATTTTTGCATGCTTTTACCTATGTATCTAAGGATACAGATTTTATTGCTAGACCTCCTCAAACATTATCTACCATAAACCTTTGATCCTTCTATTGCTGTTCTGTCTTAGCTAAGCTGTAACTTGCTCCAGTATCTGAACTTAGAAGATTTATGCTGGCAACTGAAGCCTCAACCTGGGTTACCCCACCAATGGTCTTTTATGCTGAACACAGGTGTACATATTAAAGCTTCACAGTAAGCTATATGTTCCCTGAATGTGGCTAGTGACTCATTTTTGGTTTTGTATCCTTAGTGCCCAGCATAGGGCCAGAGGTACAGAGTGGATGGCAGGATAACATTTAAAAATGAATTGAACTGATTTTCTCAAAAAGCACTTCTTTCACAGGATGCTTCATTATCCCTGTTAAACTACAAAGAAGAGTTCTTCCAGCCCTTTCACCTTACTACTCTAAAAGGGAAACCAATCTGTACTTTGTTCATCTATTTGTTACTTAGCAGTAGAGAAACATTAGTGTAGCACAGATCTGGTCACTGCAAAATTCCCCATATTTACAGGAAATGAAAGCCTCAGTACTCTGTCATTCTTGATGGCAGCTCTCATGGCACACTGCCACAATGAGACACCTGTTGGCTAAGCTGATGGCTATTTATCCATAGCTTCCTGCTTTTTTTTCCTTAATATGATTGGAAACTGGCAGTTTCTTGCCAAAATCTCAACGCAAACATAAACTGCCCACTGTTATTTTCTTTGAGTGGGATTTCAAAGAAGAATTCAATTTCTAGTCATTTTGCACTCTCTCTTCTAGAAATCTCCATCTTGCTACTTCTATTTTTAAAAAAATAATGCTTAAACTTTCCCCATGTGGAGACCAATAATGCCAGATCATAAGTGAGCTTCTTTAAAGCGGCCAATAAAATATATCCAAGATTGATATCTAAGTATGTGAAATATTCACTTACTGATTGAGATTTATATTGTTTAAACAAAAAAAGCCAAACACATGAGCTCAAAGAGATAAGTCAGCTACATTTAATCAGGTAAAGACATCATCTTCTTGCCCCTTCTCTACTCACAAATCTCCCTGATAAAATAATCTTTACATAATTCATAAATGAAGATTTCAACTAAACAAACATGAAACATTGAAAGTGACCTTCAAAGAAAAAGACAAGATCCCCATCTTGTGGCCAGTAAGCAGAATACTCACAAATCATTAAAAGAATCAAATGGACTTTTGGATCTAATAAGATACTGCAGAATTGAGGGGCTTTGAATAAGAGGCTACACATCACAAATCAATCAAGTTACATGTTTTAGGACCCCTTCCTCCAAAAAAACTGCCACTAGTCCTTTTATACAGCAATGAAATACATAATAATGGCACGCCAATAACAACCTGGCAGGGTAGTACATTGGAAACAATCAACAAAATATTTATTAAAAACCTACTATGCGCTAGGCATGGTGTCAAGAGCTGGGGATAAAAAATAAGACAATCCTACTCACAAGGAGTTTACATTCTAACAGGAAAACAAGTACACATATAAGAATATACAGCATAAATATAAAATGAATAAATATAAAGAAATATTAAGAAATTAAATACAAGATAGTTGCATAGGGGAGGAAGCACTAATATTCGAGGGGAATCTGGAAAGGCTTCATACAGAATACAGTGCTTGAGAACAACCTTAAAGGAAGCGAGAAATTCTACATGCAGGATTTAAAGAGATTGTACATTCAAGGCCTGTAGGATGGTCCCTTCTCAATCAATTATGTCCACAAAGACACAGTTTACTAGAGAGAATTCTCTACAGAAGCTTTGCCTGGTCCTTTCTCATTTCAATCACCGGTACTCCTGAATGCACAGACTATCCTCATAAAGAGATTAGAAAACAGGCATCTGGGTTGGTAGCTGCCACTATCTCCTTAAGTTACCTTTTTCTTTAAGGAATAGTACAATCCATAATCTTTTTCATTCTTTTGGAAAGTTCTTTTTTTTCATTCTTTGAGTTATAATTGCAAAGAAAAATAAAAGCCTCCCTTAAATTATTAGTCCAATTCGTTAGTTTCAAATTTGTATTGGTATATCAAAATTTTGGTGATGGAGCCCCCTTTACCAATGTATGTCTACAGCAATTCTGCTCAGTATGCTCTTAAAAAGTTGTCCACATGGGGGGGGGGGCAGAATAGGAAGGAGGGAAATATCTTTCACAATATGTCCATCATGTAGATGTTCTGCATAACTACACATGTACAGCCTGTATTGAATTGCTTGTCTTTCCAGTGGGGGTGGGTGACAAGGGAGGAAGGGAAAGAATCTAGAATTTAAAGTTCTAAAATCAAATGTTAAATATGTGTGTGTGTGTGTGTATGTGTGTGTGTAATCATTATTATTATTATTATTATTTACATGCAACTAGGAAATAACATATACAGGTAGTGGGGTAAGAAGATCCATCTTGCCCTACCGGAAAGTCAGAGGGGTGATGGGGGAGGATATAGGAGAGAGTAGATTAGGGGAGGGAATATACAGTGGGATCGCTGTTTTGGGGTGGTGGGTAGGGGAAAGACAGGGAAAAAACCTGTAACTCAAAATCTCATGGAAATGAATGATGTAAACTAAAAATAAACAAAAGTTTAGAAAGTTTTCAAAAAAAAAATTGTCCACAGGGTTGTTTTATTTTCTGTGGGTCTGTGTCACAACATGACTAAAACGGAAATATGTTTTGCATGCCTGCACATGTATTAATAACCTATATCAAATTGCTTACCCTCTCAGGGAGGGGACAGAGAAGGGAGGTAAGAAAAATTTGGAACTTAAATTTTTTTTAATGAATGTTAAAAACTGTCTTTACATGTAATTTGGGTAAAAATAAAATATTGCTTAAAATAAGTCCACAGCCACTAAGAAATTATATGACTCAGTAAGGATCACAGAGTTAGTATACAGCAGAAGCATAACTTTAACCTAGATTTCCCTAACTTCAAGATCAGCAATCTATCCACTATCCTATGTTACTTTCACTACTCTAAATAACCTATTTTACTGGTGGCAAAAGTCACTTAGAAGAAAAAAAAAAGCTGTCTATTCAAGTAGTTTCTCAAAAATTAAACAGTGTTATAATGGTTATATTACCTAGATTGGGCCATGATCATAGACAAACGCAGAGAGATTCCTATCATTACTTAACACTTCAGTTTCATAGCAATGAAAAAGGCCTAAGTACTAAAGTTTGAATAGCAAGTTCAGACAGTTAACCTTGAATTATCTGTATGAAGATAATCTACTTCCTAAACTGTTTGCTGAAAAAAAAATTTCGTACCCATGTTCTCCAGTATTCATTTCTCCCTGTTAATTCTCATCTCACTCCTCCCACTACCCCCTGTCACTATCACCCAGGATGTGCTCTAGGAAGGCAAACTAATTTAAGTCTAGTTAAGAAACTCTACAGGAAATACTAACCATTTTCATGTAATAGAACTTTAGGACTAGTTTTTTAAGACTACATGAAATAAAGATGAATATATGCTCTTTACCATCAATTGTCAAGGGAAAACAAGTGCTTTTAACCAAGATAGGTGTGTTTTTTTTCCCTACAAGTCTTCAATATTTTTGTATACATTCTTGTTTTAGAGCAGCAGTTCTCACCCTGTGGTTTGCGACCCCTTTGGGGGTCGAACAACCCTTTCACAGGGGTTGCCTAAGACCATCGGAAAACAAGTATTTCCAATGGTCTTGGGAACTGAGACATCACTCCTCTATCCGGCTCCAGGCGGGTCCGCCCACGTCCAGATACGGCCACATATGAGTATTAAAGGGTTGCAGCATTAGGAAAGTTGAGAACCACTGTTTTAGAGGATGGCTGAATTTCGTTAAAATTTTTTTTAGAGGGCTGCAATGTTTGGGATGGGGAAGATATGGGAACCTGAATGGCAGCTGGACAAAAGTATTAAAAAGTTTGCATGACCAAACCTATTCTACAAAGTAAACAGCATAAAATCAAGGTCAAAACAGAGAGATGCCAAATAGAAAAGAACCAGAAAAAGAGTATGCACTGGATTATTCATTTCACTTTGCATATGATAGGGCTTCAAATATGTTTTTATTAAAACCAATTTATAAAATTATGAAAATAAAAATCAGCGAAACATTCCTAGACAACATGCCTCAAAACAGCTGTGTATTATTCCAGTGTATTCTTTGTAACTTAATTCTACTGCTATTTGGCTGAAGAAAACATAATTACGCAAAATGCATTCTAGCTCGGCTTATACCAAGCTGTAAGATGCATTACAAAATCAGATATAAATTATTTTTGGATAATATTCATTTTGAGTTATCCATATCCTTCTCTCCTTTATTAACGTGGATAACCAAAAACTTATTACAAATGGAATTAAAAAAGAGTTCAAGGAGAATTAATCACTGTCTCAGAAGGATAGTAAAAGGATTAACTCACAGTATAATAATATCGACAATAGCAGAATAACGACAATACTGATAGGTATACAGTGTCTTACAGACACCATCTCACATCTTACAACTCTCTTAGACAGGTACTACAGGGATTTGTATTCTCATTTTACAGATTAAGAAGCTGAGCCCCAGAGAAATGCACTGGCTTGCCCAGAGCCGCACACCTAGTGTTCAGAGCCAGTGTTCTAGCCCATGTCTCTTCTCATTCTTTCCACTACACCATATTGCCTCCTGGTGTGGCAGAAAAGATAGTAACAATAGTGATGGTGAAAAGTCTTTATTTTTCTTATGACTATAACCTCTACTGGATTCAAACAGACTTACCCAAAGCCCCATCCATCTATTGCACTTGTAAATATCACATTTCCCTGATCTGGTGAGAAGTAAAGGTGAGAATCATCTGTGTGCTCCAAGCCAGCACTCCAGTCATAAACTTGCTCTCCTGGTACAGAATCTGAACTCTCTTGGGATTCCGTTTCTCTTTTGGCCCATTCTTCTAAGACTTTAGAAGTAAAAAGAGCCCCAGTGAGTGCATTAATCTAGGGAAGACAGGTAAAATACAAAAATGTCATCCAGATGGTAAGAGATGGCCACTGTGGGATATCCATTGTGGTGGACACACTCTCTAATGCCAGGTAGCTAGCCTTAGAAGTAACAAAAGGATGCTGCCAATTGATATTCAATTCATGAAGAAAATGTATGACTACCTTACCTTATCAAAGATATTCTTAATCTTGCTTAGAATAAGGTATTATCAAATTTGAATTGCCCATAGCAAAACCAAATCAAAGGTATTCTGAAAGGTCATTTTGTGGTTTTAATACAAATAAATACTGTCAAACCCTCTAGGAAATTTTCATTTTTACTCCCCAACACACTCAAATAGCAGCTCTCATTGATAAACTTGACAGCACAAAAAAACTGCTTCACTATAGTCATAATTTTTAAAAATGATGGCCTATGACCTACAGATAGTATAAAAGGATTTTTAATTTTTTTTTGGATTTAGTTTGGCTCTGACCCTTCTGACTTTTGCACAGTAAATTTTAAAGTGTTTAACGAATGAATAAGCATCTATTCAATCACTTACCGTATACAAAGCACTTACTATATACAAAGTACACATACACACACACACACACACACACACACACACACGTAGGGTCAATTTTTCCACCACTTTGTTGCCTTCCTCAAGCCCATGCACACCTCCATTATAGGGAGGTAAAAACCTCTCCCGTAAGTAGTTGCCTACAAATACATTCAGAATTCTGATCTTTTCCAAAGAAAGCTTCATCTAGTTTTCCTGACATCCTATCACACTGATACCTCAGGAACTGTCCTTCTTAAACTTGTGACCTCCCCAGTTTGATAACAAAAGCATAATTTGATACAGTACCTGTTCTAAGATATTCTTCAAGTGAGAATATGCCTCCTGAGGTGTGAATTTAAGTTCCACTATCAAACGATCTATTTTATTGATCACGAGAACTGGGCGGATGTTTTCCAGCCAGGCTTGTCGAAGAACTGCTTGCGTCTAACAAAAACACATATGCAAATATGGCTTATGGTTTGACAGAATTAAACCACATTAACAAAACCTTCAATGCAAAATAATCAATACCCTTCATCCTATCTGATAAAAATGCAATCCACATAAATTAGTCAGCAAAGACAGTGCTTAGTGGGTACACACAGCATTACTGGGTCATTTATTAGGCACTTGTTAGAAAGGTTAGAAAATGGGACTAGGTTAATCAGGAATATTTTTCTGAAGTGGGTATTGAGCTAAAATTAGAGCAAGCAACAAATTTGGAGGGAAGGGGTTAGGGAGATGTTCCATTAGTGATAACAGCTGCTCACAGTGATAAAATGTTTTACAATTTAAAAAGTGCTTTTATGTGAATCATCTTGTTTGATCCTGACACAAACCTGAAAAGCAGACAATATGTTATCTTATTATTATTCTCATTTTTTAAATGAGACAGTCAAAGTAAGTGGCAGAACCAGGTGTTGAACCAAAATCCAATTGTAAGACTAGTGTCCTGATGCAAAAAGATAATCAAAGCAATGGTTTCAAAGTTGGATGAGAAAGGACTAAAAGTGCACAAGGCCAAAGAAGAGAAGTTTTACTAACAGAAGTCATAGACTGAAAGAGAAAAGGGAAGATAAGCAGGATGAAATTAACTGGAAGAAACCACTGAAAAAGTTATAGCAAATAGAGAAGACTCCAGGAAGCCCCAGGAAAACTATAAAAAGTGAAATGGATGAAGCTGCAAGAAGAGAAAAATGGCTCAAATTTCCACAGGATAGTTGCACTTATCACCTCAAACTTAGTGCTAAAAATCAAACTCCCATTTGTGTCCCTGGGTTCACCATTCTTCAAAATCATGTACTAGCTTCTCTCCCTAGCATTCTACCTTGGTTATCATACTGATTCATCCTTTTCAGGTCTGTGCCACTCATGGTCACTTCCTTTCCATGCCCACAGTCACTATCCTAGTAGAAAACCTTATCTTTTCAGCAGGGCTGGGGCCTCCTAACTTCCCCCCTTGCTTCCAGACTCTCTGCTCCAGAGATAAGAAGAAGGCTAGCCACACAGGAGGTATTCCACAAATGTACTGTTTTCTAGGGGGCCAAAAGGCAATCTTGAGCTCCTTTTGTCATTTCACATTTATGAATCAATCTACCTATCAAGAAATAGGACAACCTTCTGTTACAAAGAGGGAAAACAAACAACTCACTTGCTCTAATGCCCAAGTGGTTTGTTTGCCTCAGCTCTCCAAAGCAGTAGGCTCAGCTGCAAGGCTGCCATGTTGACATTCACTTCAAGATGTGTAACCCATCAATGGCAGCAAGCATGACCCAAAGAAAATATTCTGCTCATATCATCCATGCACCCCTAATTTCTCATTCTCCAAGAGGGTTGCTTAGCTCAGAAGCTGCCTCTGAGAATGTGAAACTACCTAAGAAGCAACAAGAGTGGGAAATGAATTTTTTTTACTTGATTTCAAATTTTTGTTATGAGAGGCAGTATGGAAGAATGGGAAGAATGCCAATCAGGGACTCAGGAGACCTGAGTCTTAATCCCACCTCCACCAAAGACTGTCTACTAGATTAATCCACAGCAAGCCAAGCTGCCTCTCTAAAGTCATCTGAAAAATAAGGTAGTTAGTAGAATTAAGGTCCAAGACCTAATTTAAACTACCTAAGACTCAGTTTCCTCATTCCTCATTTATAAAGTTGGACTAGATGATGTTTAAAATCTTTTCAGTTCTAACATCAGAGTCTGGGCATATCTTCTAACAAGTGAATGTAATTTGAGTAAATATAATCCACTTGAACATTGTGCTAATCCTTAAGCAAGACTCTAAAGCAGAATAAAACAGTTGTGGGATAGTAAAAGGAGCCCTGGGTTTGGTGTCAGAAGAGTTCAATTCAAATCCTGGTTGACTGACACTTATTTGTGGCTCTGTGACCATGGGCAAATTAATTCACCTCTCCAGGCTTCAGCTACTTCATCTATAAAGATTGGGGTTGTAAAACTTGTACTGCCTCACTCACAAAGTTATTGTTAAGAGAGCACCTTGTAACCTTTAAGGCGCTACATAAATGTAAGTTGGTACTCTGATTTTTCTGAAGATTCATTATTTCTCTCTGCTATTCCCAGTAAATGCCATAGTTTTTCACTGTACATCACCTGTGGGCAGACTCCTTCCACAGCATCCACCACAATGATGCAGCCATCACAAATTCGGACAGCAGTTGATACTTCTGAAGAGAAATCCACGTGTCCTGGGGAGTCTATTAGATTAATGAGGTACTCCTGATCATCTGAAATCAAGTTTTAAAAATAAACATATTTTTAAAACATGCAGAGTAGAGGATCTTAACAGTGTGCTTAGTCACAAAAGCAAAGAAAATCCACACTGATAAGGAGTTTCACAGAAAGCCCTGTATCAGAACCTAAGGATCTGTCTCCACCCCAAGTTCAGCTGCTGTCATCCCCTATACCAAACTGAGGACTTCTAATTCTTGAGTTAAAGTTAGTTGTAAATGGGATGATCTCTTCCCATCTGTCTAGCATTCCACATGGGGCAAGTCCCTGCCTGACATTCTGACAAATTTAAGTTAAAAGGATAACAAAGTTCAGGTCCCTGACAACTTCAATGGCCACGATAAACTGGAAAGGAATGAGAATGTGGAATGATTGATTGAAATTGTATGCTACCCAAATCCTAACAGAATACATCCTAAAACCAAAAAAGCTTTAGTCTAACACCTCGAGGAAATTTAGAGATCAAATACAGGAGGTTCCAAAATCTGAGAGCAATCTTAAGCTTTGAACAGCTTCCAGGGTCCAACAACTTGAGATAAGAATCATTCATATTTTTAAGTTTCCTTTATGAACAAGTTTCATATTGCCAATTTTCACATTTATCCTTTGGTCATAATTACTCATGAGGGCTCTAATTTCATAGCAAAAAGAAAAGTGGTGACTGTAAATCTGAAAAAAACAACTCTGAAACTAAACATGCAGGTTACCATTACTCTCAGCTCCCATACCATAGATGATAGCCAGCACTACCTACAAATAATAGCTTTTTATGAGACAAGATCATGAATTCACATAATCATAGCTTTAAAATGAAATGGGCCCTTCAAGATCATCTAGTTTCAACTTCTGTTCTTTTGTTTTTAAGGCAATCAGGGTTAAGTGACTTGCCCAGGGTCACACAGCTAGTTCTACCTCTGTTCTTGCAAATGAGCAATGTAAGGCCTAGATAGGAGAGATGATATGCCCAACAGCATATGGCTAGTTAGTGATAAAATTGGAAGAACTCAAATTTCTGAATTCCCAGTTGGAGGTTATTCACTATCACTGCCTCCTCAATTTATTTTTTCAGGGATCCCCTTTCAAAAGGAAAAACCACAAGATTTTACTGAAAGATCAAAGATGTGACTTATTTTTACATATGGCTTGTGAAATTGATCTCCCAACTTTATACTCATGTGCATCTATAATCAATCACAAGGAGGTGTTTGGGGTTTGTTCACTCACTTTAAGCAAACTTTGATACAAAATATTTGTCATCAAATTTATTTTTATTTTAGTCAAATTCACAAAACTGAAAGAGACAAATTTACCTTTAAAATAACTTCTTTTCATATTAGTTATTCAGCAATAGCAAAAACAAATACAATCCAGGTTGCTTTACAGAACTCAGAAATTCCAGAAGCTATTCTGCATGATAACATATAATGATGAGCATAGTAAATATAGTTACATTTCAGGTTACTTTATGTCCTAATTCTTTTGTTACATTTATATGATACATGGTTACTTAAAAAGATTTAATCTTATTATAGCCATCTTTTCTCTTGTTAACAAATTGTCATCACCCAAAATTCTGAGACATCCTTACTGTACTTTCAAGTAAAAAAAGTGTTTTATTCAGTAATGAATAAAACAGTAGCTCTTTTTCACACAACTTCCCACACTTTATAAGGCCAAGCTTTGACTGTGGCCGGTTCTTCTGGTTCCAGTATTTGGCTACTAACAGCAAAATAATACATTCCTTTCTCAGAGTTGGAAGTAGGTCTCTACTTAGGACATTTAATAGCATTTTAATTGAGTCTCAAGAGAATGCTATTCCAGTGACAGATTTAATTTATTTAAATATAATATTCCAAACAATGATCTTGGGGAATAGAACTCCACAAATGTAATTTTCTTACCATACCTTCAACAACTTGCAGAAATGGAGGGATTTTTCTAAGTTATCCCTGCTGGTGCTCTACAACAACTGCTTAACAACCAAAGGCTGGCCCTTTAATGTTCAAGGATGCACCATATAGTAGGTCAGAGGCTCTACGTACAAGTAAATGTTTTAAGTACTTCATGGCCAGGCTTTCTTTCTCATTTTGTGCTATCTCTCTCAAATTCTAATATCATCTGTCTAGAGACACTTGGGTAATTCATACACATGAACCCTAATATCAATTTCAAAAATCTGACTAAAAAAACTGGTGGCTTTACATAAAATTCTAATATCTAATCACAGTATTAATATGAAGAAAAATGAGGCAAGATTTTCAGAGTTTCACAGAACAGTTAATACTGCAGTAGTAAAGATAATGGGAACTCCTTACACAGAGATGACAGACTTAAAGAAAAGCCAGACACAATCCCATCTATATATCTACCAGCAGTCTGTGAACTTTTTTAAAAGTGCTATATAAACGTGATCTGGAGAGGGAAAAGAAAACATTCAGAAATCATAGTGATAAAAAAAAACAACAAAATTATATGTATTTTTTTTTAAAAATCAAATAATGTCTTTTGGCTACAAATGGAAGAGATTATAGGACTAGAAAATGTCTAATTATCTTCTTTTATTTGATAAAAGGAAGAGAATGCAATGCAGAGTCAGTCAACTAAAAGCCAACTAATTTAAATTCTATAACTCCTTCATTTTTAAGAGGGCACAAGGATGTCAGTTACCTCTTTTCTGAAAATTGTTTGGGGCAAGTGGGCTAAGTCAGTTTAGAGTTTGGGGGAAGGTAAAGTAAGGAGGCAGAGTGCTAATTTTGGTGTGGGCATTCTGAACTTGAGGAAGAGATGTGTAGCGAAATGTTGGAAACAGAAGACTAGAGTTTGGGGGAAAGAGATAAAGATTTTGAAAGAAAGTCACCCACATAAAGAAATCACTGAAAGTTAAGTGACTTGCCCAAGCTCTCACAACTAGTGTTAGCCTTGGATTAAAATTCTTGATCCAATGTTCATTCAATTTTATCCCTCATCAAATAATAGAAAACTAAATAACCTCATAGTTAAAGTTTCTTTGTGCCTAGGGAAGGGGCAGCTAAATGGACAGGACAGAGTGCTGGACCTACAGTCAGAAAGACCAGAGTAAAAATCAACCTCCACTTACTGTGTTTTTATCCCAAGCCAGTAAGTCATTTAATCTCTCTCTGCAACAGTTTTCCTCAACTATAGAATGGGGATAATTTAGCATCTACCTCATCAGAGTCATTGTGAGGACTGAATGAGACAATATTTGCAAAATGCTTAGCACAGTGCCTGGCACATATTATGACTTTAATAAATGCTTGTTCTTTCCCTCCCTCCCTCTTTTCCCTAATTAAAAAAAAAACCTACAGCATAAAACACTTAATTATTAGTAACCAGAATGTGTATCTTTTCTTCTATAGTAGCTAGCCTAGAATACATATACAGAAGACATTTTGGGGAAGATAAAATTTTAAACTATGCTAAGTGTGTGAGGTTTCCAAAACCACCCTAAGGGAGTTACCAACTGATTGCATTAACTCCTGCTACAGCATTCAGAAACAAAGCTCTGCTCTCTTCTGTTTGAACAACTTCTCTATTACAAAGGAACAAACTAATCACAAGCATTAAGTCAATTTTAACATTCTAGGCAAAAGGAAAACAGTTAAGGTGGGGGAGGGGAACCACTGTATCCAGAAGCAATACCTTCTAGATGAAATTCTTTATTACTAATAGAAAGTTAAGAGAAAAGAATCTCACACTCTCACCCAAATGTCCTCTCGTCTTTCAGTAAGCTGTGGAGAATCGTTTAAGGAACCTGTTCATTTGTCACACACACCAGCCAAAAGATCTTCTCTGTGGGATGCTACATAGAAGTCTTCAGTGAGAGAGTCATCATGGTAAGCATCACTGCTGTCTTATTTTAATAAATTGTCACAGTGACTACAATCTTCAACAATCACCACCATGATCAATCAGTAGCCATCAATATTGAGACAAGACTTTCAATCAGCAAACAATATTACAACTTGCTGAAGACTCATATGATGTTTAGCATTTTTTTAGCAACTGAATATTTTAAATAAAGATATGTATGTTGGACTTTTAGACATGTTATTATACACTTAATAGGCTACAAAATAATAGTGTAGAAATAATTTTCTGCGCACTGGGAAATGAAAACAATTCATGTGACTTACTTTATTGCCACATTTGCTTTTATTATGGTAGTCTGGAAGAGAACATGTAAATTTGTACATTCGCCTGTATGTACAAATGCACGCATACATTATGTATTGTATCTATATGGCACAGGTATATACACACACATCTAAGGCAGATACTAGAAATAGACAATGAGTTGCACCTGGAATTAAATAGAAGGAGAATACTAGATTTTTTATTATTAAGAAATCACATCAATTTTGTAATGGCTCTAATCTCCCTGGAACCCAGTCCATCTCTTTTAAGATCAATATTTTTACAATAATCTTATATTTCTGGGAAACATAGGACACTCTAATTTCTGATGAATTGAAAGGAATTGAATTCAAAAGGAAGAGAAATACATTTGTGAGCATAGGTACCCTGTAACATATTAGAAACAAGACAGTATGAAGTAGAGGTAGTATAAAAGTTTTCATCAAAGAAACACATGAGGAAAAAAAGAAAGAAAATTGACTAGATATAGGATAAGAACAAAGTATACTCATTGGAAAGCCCACATAATTGGAAAGCCCAATTAAATTGTCTCGACATGATTTGTGAAAGGGCCTTAAGACACAGGGTAGATATCCAGTACAAACATATGGGAGGATATGGACAAGAGTTACACAGAATGAACAGGCTTGGATGAGTTATATGTATCATTTCATGTAAACTATATCTATATCTATGAAATTCTAAATCAATTAACTCTTATACAAATAATTTTATAGCAAAAAATAATCTCTACCAATGACTCTAAGTTATATTGAAAGGAAAAAGAAACCCTACCAAACTAAAGTTACTCACACTAATCACCCAAATATTGATTTGATGAATAAATGTAAAAAGATGGAAGATTTGGGGGTCAAAACTCATAAGGTAAAAAAGTTATCTCCCATTAGAGTGTTTGAGCATGATCCAGTCAAAAGTGTGATAATCCTGTTTGAGTTGTCTCTTCACGTTAATTAATAAATAAATGTTCAGAAAGAAAAAAAAAATCTTCTCTGTGGCAACTAAAATGATGAGGTGAAGGGTCCTCATTTCAAATGAGGTGAAATTACTAAAAAAAATTATCAGCACTACTATTCATTAAACACAGACCCAGATCACAAGGAGGGCTTTCTTAAAAAGAAGTGAACAAGTCAGTTCTCCTCAATGCCCTGGATTTGACTGGTAAAGAATTAAATATTTCTAGACTATCCTAAGTCCCACCTCTCCACCATGTAGCTTCGATCCAACCTATCTGAGACCCTGACACACTGCTCTAAGCCCCACCCTGGGGCTTGGGGTTTCTCCTTGGTGATTAACTGATCGTTCGGTGAGAGCTCACCATATGTAGCATGTCTCAGAAATACCACTGTACTGCACTGAGTTCCTGATCATAATGTCTTATCCTCCTTCCGCCTTTCTATCTCTAGGCAAAATAATCAACCAACACTACAATTCCTGGAAAGGGCTGTCAATCAATTACCCAACCCACATTTTCCAGCCCAAATCACCCTCCCTGACCATCACTCTTTTTTAGAATGCAGGTTTCCTTAGGGAGGGGATGGTCTTGCTTTTTATATTTGTAGCCCTAGCCCTCAGCACAGCATTCAGCCACGTCTGCCTTCATTTTTAAGAGGATACAAGAATGTCAGTTACCTCTTCCCTTAACTTTAAAGGGTGAAAACAAAACATTTGAAGAAAACAATGCATGTCCATTATTTTGTTCAATATTTTTTATCCTGAAGTTTCCCTATCAAAAGACATGAATCATCTTGGGCAAACCATAATAATCACAGAAAAAAACCTGTTAAGCAAATGGAAACAGGAACTGCATATAGAGAACTTTTCTTTCCTTCTGTTAAAGCAAGGAAGATGGGTGAGTGGGACAGTCCACAACTATTGCCCAGCGAATTTGTAACAGTGTGGAAATTATAACCTACCTCCCCAACCCAGTCTTTAGAATTACCAAACTGCAGACCCAAGAACCTGGTCATAAAAACAGGAGCTAAAGGCCCCCAATAAAACTCTCAATTATTATAAAAAGGAACCAATATGGAAAATGTGGTTCAGGTGGTCATCCTATTCTCAGGAGGAAAACGCTGAGTATGAATGAGAAGGTTCAAAGGATACAGAAGAGCACAGGTCTGGCAGATATGTAAGTTCTCCATAGCCTTCTCTACTCTTTGAGACAAGGGAACATGAAATCTTTAGGAAAAAGAAGGAATTTGTTTAAAAAAAAAAAGCAATAAAGCAGCAATACTGCAAATGAAAACTTTTAGAGAACAGGCATCTGTGCATCACACTCATACTTTGGCAGGCAGAGAATGGTTACAAGATGGTATGAAATGGAAAACTGCATCTGTTTTAGATGCTGACATGAAGAATAAACATTTTAAAATGTTGACACCTTTTAAGCTAATGTGTTACCTCTACTGTAAAAGTGCTGTTGGACACCTGATGCAAGCTGGCACAAACTACACCCCTGGAGCAGGTCCTAACTGGCATTGTGAAGCAGAAATGGGAACTGCATTCAAAGTCTCAAGGCCTAAGTTCAAATCCCAGCCCAGCCAAGTAAGTGACTGGCCATTTGACTGTTTCCTCTTTAAGGAGGAACTGGGTAAACTGGGGGTAAGAGCAATTCTATTCCTTAGCTTATAAAGAGACAGCAGGGTAGAATGGATGGAGTCATAGGCAACACCACCAATACTAAATATCACTTCCATCATGTCACTCCCCAGCTTAAGAATGTACAATGCATCTTGTTCACCTGTCGGATGGAATCCGAACTCCAAATCCGAGGACAACACTAGATAAAATTGTTTATTTCATTCAAAGTCACGGTTATTAATGTTCATTTCTCTCTAAGTAGAGTTGTGCAAATAAGTTTGGCCACAGAACACTTTCTGGCTTGAAATATTCTGACAAAGTTTTAAATACAGGTCAGAAGATTTCAAGAATATAAATATCAACAGGGGAATGGGGAATATTCAGAACAAGAGGTCATTAAGCTTTTTCACACCCCCTAAAATTATCACACAAAATAAATTTTTTTATATATAATTTCCATTAACCCCATTATCATTAGCAGGAAAGTCTTCTTACAGAACATGCAAAATCTGGAAAGAAAAGATCTATCCACAAGTCTCAGTAAGCTCAGAAAGCCCCTTACAATCTGTAGCCATGGGTTACCTCACTGAGTCTCAGTTTCCTCATCTATAAAATGGTACAGCATCCTACCTCCCAAGAGCACTGTGAAGAAAACACTCTGCAAACCTTAAAGAGCTATACAGATGTGAATTATTATTATTGCAAGTATTTCTTCATATTTTATGAAACAAAATTCTTCGGGTGACAGTTTGATGAAACAATATGGTCAAGTACAAAGGGCGCTCATTTAATTTGAAGTCAGAGGACCTGGGTTTGAGTTCTACCTGTGCAATACACTAGCTGTATGACTTAAAGCAAGTCATCCCCTTTTGGTTGCCACTTCCTCATCTGTAAATGAGAGTGGTATCAAACTCACTGCTGCCTGAACTAGATTAAAATGTAATTACAAATGTTTAACAAAATAAATAAAAATATAAAGTTAATTTGAGATTTTCTCAGTTAATATGTGGCCCACAGGGTTCCATTCCTATTTTCCTATTCTACAATTCAGCCAATTCTATTCTTCCAACCCTCAATCTATAATACTAAAATGCTGCTTAAAGGGTTCAAGGAAGCCAATGAATAAAATATCTTCAACCTATTAGTTAAGTGAAATCTAGGATCCTACTAAGCAGACATCATCAAGAATTCAACCAATATTTACAAAGCTAGAAATTATACTAGATAGTATTTTATTACTAAATAAACAAAAATCTGATTTTAAAATATTTCAAAAGACACTAAATGAAGATGATAAAAGACAGGTTTCTGGCCATGAAGTCAAAGGTTATTAAGAAAGCTAGGGTCTATTAGCAAGAAATCACTTAATCTTTAAGAGTACATATTTGTGTCTAATAGCCATTTCTAAAGTGGGGAAGAAAAAAAGTTACAATAACTTTATTATATATTTGAAAGGAATAGCAAGTTGTACATAATAGATTTGCAGTTTCATGTACAATCATCTTTTTTAATTCTCCTATTGTTAAGGATATGCATATTATTTCATAAATTAAAAATAAAAATTTTAAAAGACTATAAATCAGTGGTTCTCAAAGGGAACACCTCTAGTTCTGTTATGCATGTGCTGAGAATTGTACAAAACTTACACTTGTACATATCATGCTAACTTTTTAAAGGCAGCTTTAAAAATTATGAAAAAAATCCTATGCAACATCTCTCTGCTCTACTCCATTCATTTGTTTCTTTCCTGAAGCCTTTTAAAGAACTTTTTAACATATTCACCTTCTGATTCAAATGTTTTTAGACGTTAAGTCCATTCTGATTTTTTTGATATGTAACATTCCTGGTTTTCTTTTCTTTTTTTTTTTTAGGTATTTAGCTTTATGCTCCTATTCCTGTCTCTTTATATCTTACAAAATTGGTTCACTCAACAAATACTTACTGAGTACCTAATGTGGCCAGTGCTATGCTAAGGATAAGAGAAAGACAAAGGTGTATGAGGGCCCTGGCTCTCCAGGAATTAAGAATCAGAAGGGAAGACAAAACAAAAACACCAATAAGAAAGAGATTCTTTCCTATTGCGAGGAAGAGGAGAGAGAGGAGGACAGGGGCTATTTGTCCTTGGTTCTCGAAGAGGACCGTGACCTCAGGGAGGTGATGCCGTGACATACAAGTGAACTGGATTCAAGTGAGGGAGGGCTGTGCAAAGTCACCAGCCTCACTTTCTCCTCCAGAGCCGTCTGGGTCCGGTGGCCAGATACAGACCAGGACGACTGGAGATGGCCCTGGATGCGGTGGGAGACCGTGGCCTTTTTAAGCTCCGTTTCAGTGATAAAGGCTACGTTAAGAAAGGAGACCGAGAACAGCCTCCTGTACCTAGTCAAAAAAAATCAGTCTGGAAAGGAAAGCTGCTCAGGGTTTCCAGACAAGACAGAAACATTGCTATTCACATTCACTCAGAGTCAATCAGGGTCCAAACAACGATGAAGTAGGGCCTGGGCCTGGAACCTATTGTTGGCCAATCAATGACAGCCAAAGTGATTTGGGTTTAAGGCACAGTCCTTGAGAAAAAAACTCTAGCCTGTAAACCCCAAGATATCTTTTGAAGTTTCAGCGATCAAAATTTACATTCCCTCGGGCAGAGCACCTGCACATAAGGGTATGATACCCCATGGGGACAAAAGGAAGAGAAGGAAGGAAAAAAGAAAAGAAAGAAAAGAGGGAAGGAAGGAAGACTGGGGAAAGTAAGATTTGATGCGGTCTTAGAAAAACAAAGTAGGAGTGACAGACCCCAGGATAAAGAAAGAAAAGAGACTTCTTTGCAGCATTCTCCTCTTCCTACAAGTCTTCCATGACAGGAAAAGATAACTTAAAGCTTGTACCGCAACTGCTGTCCAATTCTGCCTTCTGACTATTTTTTTTGACGGTGCTTTTAAGTTCATTGGTGTAGGGAACTTAAGAGTGGGGATTTTCCTCTGTAATGTAGGTTGCCACCTACTCTGCAACTTGTCAGTCTTACAGAATTGTGAGAAGTTAAGTCATTTGTCTACAGTCATAGACCCTGAATGTGTCATAAATAAGACCTGAACCCCGGTCTCATTATCCCCTGATGTCTCTTATTATTACAGTGTAACTGTAAAAGGCTTACTTCCTCCCATGACCAACACATATGCTAGTTTTTAATTTGTGACCCTACAGATATTCCATAAGCAGAAAGAAAGGAAGGACCCTTTCAACAGAAGTTGGTATCTGATTTACAGGTGCTATACTGTGATAATGTACAGGAAAAACACCACCAAAAAGTACTTTATCACTCTCTCCCTATGTTGTCTGATGACAGCTTTAACATCCTCTTCTTCTCATCTTCACTCGCCAAAAATCCTAGTTTTATGTCTTCAATACTATACTATAGTTATTTTACAGATTTCATAGCATGACAAGAGCCCCACAAGTCCACTGAGAAATGAGTATTAAGAAGTAGATCACTTCAAGAAGCAACTATCTATTTAAAGTGTTTTAAAAGGAAATAACAACAAAAAGCAAGAGACTAAATTATGTGGTCTGTAATATAATCTTAGATTTACCTTTCTCATAGTGTAGGGAAATGGCACTCGATTTCATGGTGATTCCTCGAATCTGCTCATCTTCTCGGCTATCCATATATCTTAACTAAAAAACAAAAAAAACCCCAACAGCTTACATACACAGATATGATACACACATATGTGTATGTATGTATGTATGTATTCATCTCACTGATTTAAAGTTTGATATGGTGAAAGGTGGGTTTTTATAGCAAAATGTTTTCTTAACTACATAATTTAAATTGAATTCAGGAATTTTAAAAATTAATAGAATTAACAGTTAAAACAAATGGAAGTATGTAAAACTTTACTATTACTATTGGAGAAAAAATTTGCACTTATTACACATTTCCCCAAAATTAACTGTAATCTTCCATTTCACTCTAATACTTGATGTGAGCAATTTTATACATGTGAATATTTAGAAATGGGCAACACAAGAATTTTTTCTATTATTCAGTATCATTTATTAGTATTGGTCCCAGTATAACTGTTTTAAAGCAAATGTTTGAGTTTATTAGGGAAATACTATATCTGGCTCCACACACGTTTAGTGCTGACCAATATTTCTTTCAGACTTTTTTTCTGCTAGAATCATTAGCAAAGAATAGTGCCTAATACTACTATGACCACTTAAACTCTCATGGTTTCTTCTGGCCACTCCAAACTGTAGAGACAATCTCTAGGGCCAAATCCTTGATCCTCTACCCTTCTCTTTTTATGTTTTCTTAGAGAGTTGACCCTTTTTATGCTTTCAACTATCAGCTCTATAATGACGATATTTTCAAAGCTACTCAGAAGATTCCTGTCATTCTCTGAGGACAGATTCTAGAGTCCCTTGAAAACAGTGAATTTCAATAGTATTCATAATTCTTTACAGTCCTGCAGCCCAAGAGTCTCAGAGTAAAATCACCACAGGAAGAAGAGCTGGCAGAGGGAAGAATCTTCTCTTATGGATGTTTTCTGTATCTACAAACCTGACCTTTCACTTGACTTTAGCACCTTCAATCACACTAGGTACTATTCTTTGCCATTGATTCTAGCAGAACAAAGGGTCCATAAAGAATACTGGTCAACCCCAAGGATCATCAAATGTGTGAAGCCAGATATACTATTTCCCTAACCTTCCCTAACTTTAACTGGATATTGTCCATTCCCAAACTTTCTATTTCTCTTACTGACCCCCTCTCCTGAGCTTCCCAGGCCCTAAACCTTTTCATCCTCTTATTCTTCCCTTTTCCTTTGGCCTCCAACATTCAGTCAGTTACCAAATCATGTCTCCCTAATAACAAGGTCCTCCTTGTATTTTTATGTAATTGTTTTCTGAGCGTATCAGCCTATCTCCCTAACGAGACCATAACTTCTCTAGGGCAAAAACCATGTTTTAGACACCTTTCATACCTCCAGAGTACTGAGCCTATGACAAATATTCAATAAATACTTGCTGAACTGAATTGTAGAAGTTTGGTAAACATGCATCCATGATAAAAGAATAACTTACCTTCCCAGCCAGGCGACTGGAGATGATTCCATTGCTAGATATAAGGCAGTCTGCCAGTGTGGTTTTCCCTATAAATAAGAATAATTAAAGGGTATTTATTCTTTTTTTTCAAAAAAAAGTAAAACTGGGGATGGCTAGGTGGCACAGTGAATAGAGCACTGGCCCTGGAGTCAGGAGGACCTGAGTTCAAATCCGGCCTCAGACACTTAACACAAAACTAGCTGTGTGACCTTGGGCAAGTCACTTAACCCCAACTGCCCTACCTTCCCCTCTCCAAAAAGCCAAAAAAAAAACAAAGAGTAAAATTATAGGAGAAGAGGGTCTACCTAAGGGTTGAGTGCTTGACCATTAGATGTGATTTAGGAAAGATTCCATAGGTTTTACTGTTAAGTGAAGCTAGACCAAAATCTAACACCTAAAATAAATTAACTAAAGCCTAGATAGTAGTAGAAAGAGTGCTGGCCTTGGACACAAAAAGACCTAAGTTTGAATCCTGCCTCAGACACCTGCTAGCTATGTGAGTCTGGGCAAAAATCAATCTCAGTCTTTGGTTCCTTTATTTGTAACATGAGTATAACAGCACCAAGAATTGGAAGAGACAATATCTATAAATTGCTTTGCAAACCTTAGAGTTCTGCTACTACAACTACTACCACCACCATCTGAAAGGTAAATCAAGTTACAGTTCTTTAGAACACTATCTTTTTTTTTTGCTTTTTGGAGGGGGGAGGGCAGGGCAATTGGGGTTAAGGGACTTGCCCAAGGTCACGTCGCTAGTGTGTCAAGTGTCTGAGGCCATATCTGAATTCAGGTCCTCCTGACTCCAGGGTCGGCGCTCTGTTCACTGCGCCACCTAGCCACCCCTAGAAGACTATCTTAAGACAGAAGGAACCCTATACAAAGTTCGTCAGCACTCTGAGAAGAATGCAGAAAAAGTAATTCTTATTAGGTTCACACATTCTCCAGGCTGGAATAGTGGAAAGAACATTGGACTCAGAAATCAGAAGACCTAGGTTTGAATCCCAGCACCATCATTAGCTATGTAATCTTGGGCAAGTCATTTCAACTCTAAAGTTTCCTCATTTGGAAAATAAGGATAACAATATCTGAATTGCCTACCTCATAATTATGAGGAAAGAGTTTTATCATTTGTAAAGTGCTATAGAAATGTGAACCCTTCTTCCACCTCCAAAAATTCCTTGACCCAAGGTATGAAGATCATTACTTTCTTCTCACTCAACAGAACCACTGCAGTTACAAACAACAAATCCTTACCCACCTCTAAAGAAACAGGGCAACAGCCCATAAATAATAACAGATATTCTTGAATAGAAGGATTTGTACTTTTATCAATGTCAATACTCTCTCCAACTATAAAGATTGCCAAGTCATCTAGACTTAGGTGATGGTTTCTTGGAATTACTAAAGCAAAATTTTATCACCCAACCCTGTCTTAGATGCTATCCAAGAAACAATTAATTTCCAATATACCTAGAAAAATGCATTATTAGGTAGTTTGGCCTAAAAGACGTCCCCATAGGAGGCACAAAAAAAGAAAACAGTCTAATACTAAAAATAAACAATCGTTACATTATGAAATACTCTGAAAACTTTCTCTGTTTAACAGGAAAAAGAACTTGTCAATAACTTTCCATGAATCCTTCAGCTGTGGTCCAACAGTGAAAAAAAAGGTAAGCGTGGCAAAGTGGAAAGAACACCCACTCTGGAGTCAGAGAACCTGTATTCAAATCCCCCTTCTGGTGCTATCTCTCTCTCTCTATGACCTGGGGAAAGGACTTCATCTCCCTTCAGTATGTCAGTAACTCTGTTTCTTCACCTACAAAAATCAAAAGAATAGACTAGAGATGGTCTCAGAGATCTCATTCAGTTTTAAGGCAATAATCCTTTTGTTTGTTGTTGTTGTTCAGTCATTTCAGTCATGGCTGACTCTTTCTGACCTTATTTGGGGCTTTTTTTGGGCAAAGATACTGGAGTGGTTTGCCACTTCCTTCTCCAGGTCATTTTACAGATGAAGAAACTGAGGCCAACAGAGTTAAGTGACTTGCCCGGAGTCACACAGCTCATATGTATCTGAGGCCAGATTTGAATTCAGAAAGATGAGTCTTTCTGACTCCAGGCCCAGCACTCTTATCTACTGTGCCACCCAGCTGCTCCAGGCAACGATCTTTTGATATACTAAACCCCACCGTATCAGGTCAGAGAGCTCAGACCCAATGAAACTGCCTTGCAGTAGATTTCTCTTACAATCTGAAAAATGACCCAATCTAATAGAATAAATTAAGATCCTGAAAATACCCCACAGCATCACTCTTACCTCATGTACTTTTTATTACTCAAAATAATGTAATTCAAACATGATGCTTACCATGGTCCACGTGAGCCAGTATGCAGATGTTCCTGATGTTACTGGTATTTCTCTGGAGTTGAATCATCTTATCCAAACTGTTGAGCACCATGGTCTTTTTCCCTCCTGTGGTTAAAAAGTAAACTGCATTCTATTACAAATGGAGGTAAAGATAAAGGCTAAGGAATATATTAAAATGTTGGTAGTTGACAAGATTGTCAAATAACACCTTCACGTAATCAACATCAAAGCTCAGTGTTAGTACTCTGTGTGATAATCATCACTGTATGTAGGGAATACAGCCATTTAGAGAAGACAGCTTAGCTGCCAGATAAAAGAATCACTGAGATGGGCAACTTCTGGTTAATGGGTAAAGAAATACTACAGTATTCCTCCATCCTTTGGTTGTGAGTGTGTGTTCACACCAAGACAAACACATCCAGGCAAATTATAAATCTGATAAGTTGTGTCCAATCATCAGAACCAACGTTTTAAACTGCCTCAAATATTAAAACCTGAACTGATTGCTCATCAGTGACTTGTAAGTTTAATCAAAGCTCTGAACAATGGTGGATCTGTGTTCTTTGGCTGAATTGATTCATTCAAAAAGCATTTCTCTGCTGAGGCTTATAAGAGTTTTACAAAATATGCCTCCCCTCCAGGAAAATGTTAAGTAACAAATGCAAGGCAGTATACAACAAAATATTAAAGCACAAACTTTTAACTATCATACACATTCTATCAGTAAAAAAAAATTTAAGCATGCATTCCCAATACATGTATATTTATTTATTTGTACACTAAATTATGTATATCATGAAACTTACATAAAAATTAAACTAAAAAAAGGATGAAATAAAAAATGAACTATTTGATCCTAGAATTAATATAGAGTCACTGGAGTCAGATTTTTGTCCTTTCTGCTCGAAGAGGATCAAAATGACATCATATGACAGGGTCAACATATAGTGTGTTGACTGTGGCTGATCAGAATAACATGAGTTCAGAAGGCTCTACCACAGGTCGGACACAAATAGTCCATATGAACATTTGGAGTGGCAATATCTCTAAATTCATGTATCTTGTGTGTCTGAGCCACTGTAATTCTATTAACTCATAGAGCATAACCCCTTCTTTGATGTGGGCATGCCATGCTGAGTCATCCTGTGCCAGTGTCTCCCATGCCTCACAATCAATTCCAATGTTCTTCAGAGAGACCTTGAGAGTGCCCTTGTGAGCTTCTTGTGAGCGCTTGCCTTGTGTGAGTTCTATATAAAAGTCTTTTAAGCAAACATAGGTTTGGCATTCAAACAAAGTGACCAGTCCATCAGAGTTGCACTCTCTGCAACAGAATTTGAATGTCTGGTAGTTTAGCTTGAGAAAGGACTTCAATGTCCAGTACCTTACCAGGTGAATTTTAGAATCTTCCTAAGATAATTCAAACAGAAGAATTCCATTTCCTGCCATGGTGTTAGCATACTGTCCAGGTTTCACAGGCATACGACGAAGTCAGCACAAAAGCTCTGTAGACCTTCAGTTTGGTAGGCAGTCTTATACCTCTTCTCTACCATACCTTCTTTTGGGGCCTTTCAATCACTGAGTTAGCTCAGGTAATGCATGCATCAACCTCCTTATCTGTGTGGACATCCTTGGAAAGTATACTACCAAAGTAAGTGAATTTATCCACAGCATTCAAAACTTCTCCATTTGCTGTAACTGATCATTCCACGTATAGATTGTACAGCGCTGGCTGGTGGAGACCCTGTTTTCTTGGTTATTAATTGTCAGGCCAAAATTAGCACAAGCAGCAGAGAATCAATCTATACTCTTGTTGCATCTCAGCCTCAGAGGCTGCGTTGAGAGCACAATCATCTGGGAACAAAAAGTTGCCCATCAACTCTCCCTCCACTTTAGCCTTGCCTTGTAGCCTTTTCAAGTTAAATAATTTACCATCAATGCAATCAATGACCTTAATGCCATTTTTATCTTCATCAAAGGCATCTGACAAAATCACTAAGCACATCATGTTAAAAAGCATGCGAGTAAGCACATAGCCCTGCTTCACTTCATTGATGACTGGGAAAACATGAGAACATAGTCTATTATCTGGGACCCATGTAAGCACGCTGTCATGGAACTGGCATACAATACTGATGATTTTCTCTAGGTAACCAAGCCCTCACTACTGACAGTAACAAAAGCCTTGGTTTGATCAACAAATATTGTATATAGACCTCTGTTCTACTCT
>CM053582.1:485506574-485560822 GCA_028627135.1 Pseudochirops cupreus
AAAAAAAAATTTTAATTAATTTCTTCAGAAGTTACCAAAAAATGAACAAACAGGTTGCTGCAAGTTCAGGGATGACATGTCAGCAAATTATATCTTAATATCTTACAGATGAATCATAGAGCAACTTTCCTGTTATTTATTTTCTGTTTTGTATATTTATAACTACTAAGACAGTAAGCATTTTAATTAAGAAAGCCACATACATGCAGAATTTCAGTCTTTTGCACACTGCTTAATGCACATAAGTTTTTTTTAGGATCAGATACATTTATTATTTGTCTATATTCAAATCTAGAGTCACATCCACTTTGGGAGATTTACATCCTAAGAAGAAATATCTACTGTGTGCACTGTACTGCATTTTAAGAGATGATAGCTTTGCACTGCTTTCCCGACCCTCCCTCTTTTTTGTCTTTGGAAACTGAATACACATAATAATTGCTAACATTTACATTTATATATGGGTCAGCTAGGTGGTAAAATGAATAGAGAGTACCAAGTCTGGAGGCAGGAAGACTCATCTTCTGAGCTCAAATGTGACCTCAGACACTTACTAGCTGTGTGACCATGGGCAAATCACTTGGAACCCTGTTTACCAGTTTCCTCATGTGTAAAATGAGCTGAAGAAGGAAATGGCAAATCACTCCAATTTCTTTGCCAAGAAAACCCCAAATGGATCTTGAAGAGTCGAACACAACTGAAAAAAACGACTGAACACACTATTTATACAGCACTTTGATGTTTGCAAAAAACTTACAAATATGATTTCATTTTATCCTCATAACCACCCTGGGAGGCAGCTTCTATCCCCATTTTATAGTTGAGGAAACCGAGGCCAGGAGAGGTTACGTGTCTTGCCCAGTCACACAGGGGGTATCTGAGACTGGATATGAACTCAAGTTTTCTTGACTCCAGGTCTATGATTCACTCTACTGTGACATCTAGCTTGCCTCCTTTTAAATGTACTGAGCAGTAGATTTAGAAACCGATTCATCATGACTAGAGACATTTACATAAATCTTTAACATGAGTCATTAAAAACAAGAGAAACAAGTTTTTAAAAAAATGTCCACATAGGCAAAACAATAATGACTTTAAGCATTTTCAATAACTCAAAAATTTATTTCCACAGTTGTAGCTTTTAACTTAAAAAAAAAACTTTTACAATCTTAATTGGTCCATCTTTAGTTTACTTAACAGTAAAATGAAGAGTTGGGCTCAAAGAACCAGAAAGACCCTTAAAACACTCAATTTAGGTTCTATCAAATGGAAAGGGATCTTAGAAGTAATACAGCCCAATATCCTCATTTTAAAATAACTCTAAGGTCCAAACTTGCCCATGCTGTGAGTTAATGGTAGAACCAGGTCTACCCCCAACATCTTTAAACTTTATTAGTTTAAAACTTTAGTACTAACAACACTTATGAGTATACTAAGACTTTTGGAACAATCTGTATAGTGCTAACAAAGACCAAAAAGGCAAGTATAAATTTATGGACCACACTGTTGATTCCTAAAGTCAACTTCCTCGTACTATATGTTCAACTATTCTGTGTCCACTTCTAAGTCCTTATCACTAAGAAAGAAGCAACCTGGTGAGTAGTGGGAGAGATGCTATGGCAAAGTCACTAACAGAATGTAAACCTGAGGGAAAGGTCTCTCTTTTTTTTTTTTTTTGGTCTCTGGATCCTCAGTACCTAGAATCACAGTATGATAGCTTTAGAGGCAAGAACCATGTTCTTTTTCTTTGTATTCCCAGTGCTTACTTAGCACAGTGTCCCAGCATATAGTAAGCTCTTGATAAATGCCTGCTGACTGACCTTAGAGATTCTTCCAGGGACCTGGGACCTGGTGAACTCTATATACACAAATATATACATATACACACATGAAGAGAGATACATATACACATGTATATATAACTTCTCTGAATCCCCAGTACTTAGCAATGCATGGCACATAATAAAACATTTTATAAATGTCTGCTGATCTAATGGCCCTATTACATTCCTCTCTTCAAAATGAGCTTCAATGACTCATTATTAACTACCCACTAAAATGCAAACACTTTTTTTGCCTGGCATTCAAAAGTCTTCAACAACTTAAGTTTACACTTCCAGCCTTATCTCATTAATTCCCTCCAATACTTACACGTGTGTACACATACATATATGTATATATGTGTAAATACATTCTATGTAAATGTGTTCAAGCATACACGTGTGTAAACATACTTGTATGTTAATTATGACTTGATAACTTTTTCTATACATCTCGTTTCCTTTGTAATCCTATGTATTTTATTTTGTGTATTTAAAAACACTGTTCTGAGAGGGGGCTCAATGATTTCGCCTGATTGCCAAAGGGGTCCACAAACCCCCTAAAATTCCCTGCAAAAAAAGTTTAAGGACTTCTGATCTAGTTCATGTTACGGACGAGGAACCCGGCACTCAGCAAGGCGGGGTAAAGCTCTGTCCAAAATCACCAGGGGCAAAGGTAGGCCCGGGATCCCCCACGCCGCTCCCCTTCCCCTACATCCCTCAGTCCCGACAGAGCGCTTAACTTCCGCGTCTCGCCGAAGTTTCCCGCCGGCCCCTCGGGACTGTATTTTCATCTGGGGGGCGTGGCGGGGAGCACGGGAGGGTTACCCAGGAGAGGTGAGGAAGGAGGCCCGGGTGGCAGAGAGCGATGCGGGTTCAAGCCTGTCCCAAGCCCCACGCGGGGAGCCAGCGCCTCACAACTTCCCAGGATTCCCCGTGCCCTTCCAGCTCTGACAACCTGGGCGTGCGCGACCTCCGACCCCAGCGACTGACGCCAGCCAGGGGAAGCTGATCTCTAAGCGCTCCAGAAGGAGAACGCTGGAGGCAGTCACCCAAGAGTCGTTCCGGCCCCCTGCTCATCTGCCTCCCAGATCCCCCAACTCACCCACTCAACTCAGGTACAGGTGACAGAAAAGCCGAGGAGCCGATGTCGGGCCCAGCCGCTCAGGTGCCACCACGCGTGCCGGAGGAGACGCGGAGGAGGAGGCTGTTACAAACCCGGAACTCGAGGATGGGGGAGCTGGGGAAGGGGGAGGAGGGGATAGGGGGCGTGGCGAGCACCGCGACCTTCGACTCGCCCGCGCCTGTGACGGCGCCGGAAGCCCGCCCCGTTCATAGGACGCCACGGCCGTCACTAGGCAGCTAGTGGAAGGGTTGCCGTGGTTACAGCCGCGGTGCTAGAGTGTTAGAAACGGCACGGGAAGGCTTCAGAGGGACCATGACGCTCCGCTGTATATGCCAGATTTGCACTTGCGGGTAAGGCACGTTTTGAACTGCGGTGAGTGCAGGCCCCTCTCTCCCGCCGCCCAGGATCGTCCAACGGAGCTCTCTCCATCCTTCCTCCGGAATCGGCTTCCCCTCTTCTCCGCGTGCTTTCCAGCTGCCGAGACTGCCCCACGCGGGCTCTGGGCGTGGGGCTCCCGCCCCGGCGTGACCCCACTGCCTGCACTTCCCTTTATCCTGGGGTCTCTGCCCCCCTCCCTGACCCTGCAGGCTTCAGCTGTTCTTTTCCAGGGTCTCACTCCACCTTCCTGACGCCGCAGTTTTCAGCGCTCCCTATTCCAGGGTCTCAAACCCCTCTCAACCCCCCACTCCCACCTGTCTTCAGCTATCCTGTTCCAGTGAGTTAGATCTTTTCCTCACCCCGTACCCTTCAGCCCCGCCCCTTTATCAGAGACTTAGCCCCCTTTCCTACTTCTTTTAGTTTTACTCTTCCAGAGACATAGTCCGCTTCATGGGCCCCACACTCTTAGGTTTGTCCCCTCAATCTCAAAGGGGCTGAGTCCCACCTTTTAACCCTAGAGTCTTCTGCTTCCCTGTTCCAGGGAGCCAGCCTCTTTCCTGAGCCCCACACCCTTCAGGAAGCCAGAGAACGCTTTAGGAGCTCACACTCTTAAGCTTCTCCTTTTCAAAGACTAAGCCCCCTTTCCTGACACCCACCCCCCCCCACTGTTACAAGGAGCTCTCCTGTTCCAGGGAGTCAGCCCCCTCCCTGACCCTCACCCTCTTCAGTTCTCTTATTACAGAGAGCCCCCTATCCCTTTCCCATGCCCCGTACCTTTCAGTTTCTCTAGTCCAGGAACTAAGGCTCCTTTCTGAGCCCACATCTCCAAGCCCCACTCATCCCCACCATTTGGGGGACTTAGCCCCCTTTCCAAATAACTTTAACTCTCCTCTCTCTAGGAAGCCAGTGTCCTTTCTGAGCCCCACATCTTAACCTGTTCTAACCCCCTTCCTGAGCAGCCACACCCTTAAACTTCCCCTATTTCCAGGATTAAACCCCTTTCCCAGCCCTCCTCCCCTCTTCAACTCTCCTGCCCAACAGACCCAGACTCCTGATTTCTCAAGTTTCAGCTCCCCTATCCTAGGATTACAGCTCTCCTTCTGAGCCCTATAGCCTTCAGCTCTCCTAGTCCAAGAGCCCAGCCCAGCCTGTTCTGAGTCCCATACCGTTTGATTTTCCTTTTCCAGAGACTTAGCCCCTTTTCTCAACCTCAACCTCATTTACCTTTACCTCTTCTGTTCCAAGGATCCAGACCCCTTTGCTGAAGTTTCTGGGGGGTCTGGTTCCAAGGATCCAGCCCACTTTCCTTCCTCTTCTTTAGCTTCCATAGCCTTTGGCCCACCTGTACCAAGGATCCAGACTCCCCTTCCTGGGCCCTATTTTCTTTAACTCTTATGTTCCAGAAATCCAGTTTTCCAACCTGCACTCTCCTTCTGAACTCCATAGTCTTCAGTTCTCAAGTTCCAAAAACTCATTCCTCTTGCCCCTTTCTGAGTTATCACAGTGGCCTTCAGTTTTCCTGTTCCTGAGAGCCAGTACCCACTTTCTGACTCCCATACGCTTGAGCCCTCCTGTGCCAAAGCTCTGCTTTCCTGAGCCATCACACCCTGTGGCTTTCCCATTCTGGGGATCCAAACTCTCCCCCAACACACACACACACATCTTTAAGAGACCTCTCCCCTTTCTGATCTTTCTCACCCTTCAGCTCTCATCTTCCAGGACCTAGTTCTCTTTCCTGAGCCCCTGTTCCTTTCAGTTCTCCTCTTCTGGAGGTCCAGCTGTGATTTTTCCTCTTGTAGAATGTAAGTTCTTTGAGGTCTAGGAGTATTTCATTTTCACATAAAAATTGTAAAATTGCATTTCCCAAGGGCCTTAACCCAATGGGGCTCCTGTGGACCAAGACCTCTTTCCCAATTTCCTAAACTTTTCAGTAGTTATTAGTTCCATGGATCCAGCCCATTCTCCTTTCTGAGCTTCCTGTATCTTCAAGCACTCCTATTTCATTAAAGCCCAGAGTCTGTGATCTTAGATCTTCTTTTCTCAGACTTCCAGATTTATACCTACTTCTCCAGGAACACTGTTCAGATTTGATGTAGTTTTCTTTACTTCCTGAGTTTCTTGAAAATTTTGTCTGCTAAGGACTAATTTGAGTCTGTAAAGATTCACTTTTTCCCCAATCATATTCGTCGAGAAAAGGTTTGTTTTTTTTTTTGCCTTAGTTCGCATATGAAGGGTAATTTTTTTAACACTCAGATACAAAGGTTGAGCTCTATCTGTTGTCTCTCTGAAATCACCTTTTCAGTGCTTTTTAAAAAATTTCTCTCCAGTTTATGAAAATACCAGGGGCCCACCTAACAACTTCCTATGCCAAGCAAACACTGTCTCCTAGTTGGCTTTCTCCCAACTATTTACCTAAGGTCTTAATCTGTATGTGCTAAATGAACATTATTATAAATAGACCATTCATTGTTTCTGCTCCCAAGTAATGACTATCTCCAAAGGGAAAACACTTAAATTTTAGGGGGAAATAGTTTTTCACAAGTTTGGTTCTCACCAAAAGGTTAAAAATAACAATGAACCAAAGATTATTTAGGTTATACCAATCAAGGTTATCAAGTATCTTCTGAGAAATTGTTGTTACATTTCATTTTTCAAAACATGCAATAAATACTCTGCTTTTTCTCACCTTCTTTTGTATGTGTTTGTCAGTTTATCTTCCTTTAAAGCTATTTATTTACAATTCTGTGTGTTTCCATCCATTTATGAAGATTAAAACAGGCATCATGTAGAAGTTTTAGATCAAGGATGGTACAAGAGACTTGATTCCCTCTAAAGTCATTTTACAAAGTCATATTAACTTTTTATCCCTAATTAAATGCTTGCAGTAATAGAATTCAATTTTTTTAGCCCAGGAATTGGTAAGTATAAATTTTACTAACTAACCACATCACAATTATAGGGAGCACTTGATAATGTATGTTTTGAGCTGTCCAATTCAGCTGGCCACTTCTCCGGCTCCATATACACCTTTTATTTATCCTCAATTAAAATCCTAGTTCATGTTCATTATGAAGCACAAACCATCACAAGACAGTACCTTAAAGTTACCAAAGCCCGAATACAGGTATTCTGTTGCAAGTTGACCAGACTCTTCTGGAATATCTCACGCCGGTATAGAGGTAACTTGGTATTCTCACAGGCTGTGCCAGGAGAACACAAGATAAAGCAGATCTCAGTGGCTTCAGATGTGAATCCAGGGGCAGACTAGGTCTGCTGCTTTGAGGACCAGCATATCTAAGTATGCAGAGCTCATTACCCAAAGACTAGCCATCAGATGATTTTTTTTTTTTGGCCACAATTCATGAAGACCATCTACTAAATCAAAGGCAATTAGTTCTGTGTTGGTGAAAGGAAATGTCACACTGATGAAAGTATGGATCCCTGAAATGTTGAAGTAAATATTCAGCTGAGGTGATCCAAAATACAAGCAAAATTTTGCAAAAGGGCTATAAAATTTCATTTAAATTGACTAAATGAAGATAATTTGGAGTTCTTAGAGAGATTCAGCTATGTCTGAATATTGTGATAAGTCCATTTAAAATTTCCATAAGAAATGTAAAGCATCAGTGAGCTAATTACTATTACTAAGTGAGTATTAAGATTTAGGATAGAAGAAAGGACTAATATATATGTATGTATGTATAGAATAGAGTAGAAAAATTCATTCAAAAAGTTCCATCAAAGTTCATTAAAGTCATTGTCCCTGCTGAAATGAAAGAATATAAGTTCTATAAGAGGTACTGATTTTCAGAGCCTTAACTAGCAGGCAGGAAACCATGGCTTTGCTCCCATGGTGCTACTATCCCACCGGGTCCTTCCCATAGCAATGCACTGGCCCACTGGACTTTTAAGGGCCTTCCCTAACAGTTCATGGTCCACTTTTTCTCACTGCCAGGTTCTGCATCTGCCACCTCCCTTCAGCCAATGTTGGCTAGAAACAAATGATTCAGGAGCAAGTAACTGAGAGTATAATGTTGTGCGGGGTACAGAATGGTCAGGAGCAGCTCTCTTCAACAGATGAACCACATTCTTAGAAACTGAAAGAATTGGCACATGATTCCCCAACCACTCTCAGTGACTGGAGAATGGGAGAGATACTGTAGGACTAGAAAAGGGAAGATAATCAAACAATACAAACCATAGTTCAGTGAACTTCTTAGCAGCACTCTAAAACTTATTTATTGGAAGGATATTTAGTGAATTAGGGAAATCAGTAATCACAGATAACTCTGGCTTCAAGAAGAATAAATCATGCCTGACAAGCTTTTCCTTTTTCAATAGGATTTCTCAACTATGGTACAACACAAGAAATAGTATAAATACAGTTTACATAGGTTTAAAGAAAGCATTCAGTGGAGTAGTTCTCACTATTCCTGTGGAAAAGATGGAGAGGGGATAGATGATAATATTATATGGACTCAAAAAGTAATCATTAATGGTTCAATGTTAACATGTAAGAAGTGCAGAACTTTGTCAGTGTAGTGTCCCAGAGATCTGTAGGTGGGTCCTGTGCGTTTTAATCAGTGATTTGGATAAAGGCATAGATGGCAATCCTTATCAAATATACAAATAAAATGAAGCTATGAAAAATAGCGAACAGATTGGATAAGTCAGTATCCAAAAAGATACTGCCAGGCAAGAAAATTGCCTTGAATCTAACAAGGTGAAATATAATCTATGATCCTTCCAAGCCTTTTCTTCTCTACGCTAAACATCTCTAGTACCTTCAAAAGATACTCATATAACATGAATTTAAGACCTTTAACCATTTTGGTTATCCTGGTCTAATTGCTCTCCATTTAAAAAACATCCTTCAAGAAATATAGAGCCCAGACTTGAACACACAAATTTTAGCTTTGCCTTCAAAAAATCCATCCCAGATATAATATTGGGGAGGCTTGATTACTAAGCAGGGGAGTGAGAGGGAAAAAAAAAGATCTGAAAGTGTTAGGGAACTGCAAAATCAATATGAGTTAACAGAGTGGCATGGGATTCTGAGTTGTACGCTGCCTAGTACAAAGCTCCTTTCCTTGATCACCACTCACCGCTGCTTCATACCATTGTGCACTCTAAAAGCCCAAGTTCTATTCACGAATTACCTTCATAGTAGATCTGTCCCCTCCTCCCAGAAATTACTTTGTATGTGTTTATATTTGCTGCTGTGTTTTTATGTTATTTCCCCTCAGTGAAATGTAAGCTCTTTGAGGATAGCTTCTATTTTGTTTCGTCTTTGTGTCCACAGCACTTAGCACAGTGCCTGATACATAGTAGGCACTTCATGGATGTTTGGTTGGTTTTTTCCCCAATAAATGATACAAAAACCAAAAAAGCAAATGCAATTTTGGGCTACATTATAATGGTTCAAATGTGATCTTTCCTGATCAGACTAACAGCCGGTCCCACTCTATTCTGTTAGGCTCAAAACCATCTTTTTATGTGTAGGTTCAGTTTTGGGCATTATATTTCTTGAATTTTGTTTTAAAAATGGAGAGCAATTAGAGCAGGATCACCAAAATGGTTAAAGGCCTTAAGTTTACGTTATATGAGTGTCTTTTGAAGGTACTAGAGCAGTGGTTCTCAATCTTCCTAATGCCGCAACCCTTTAATACAATTCCTCATGTTGTGGTGACCCCCAACCATGAAATTATTTTCGTTGCTATTTCGTAACTGTAATTTTGCTACTGTTATGAATTGTAATGTCAATATCAGATATGCAGGATGTATTTTCATTGTTACAAATTGAACATAACGCACAGGTTGAGAATTGCTATACTAGAGATATTTAGCATAGAGAAGAAAAGACTTAGAAGGATTATAGAGTCATAGATTCAAAGCAGGAAAGGGACCCTAAAGGTCATTTATTCTAGTCCTCCATTTTGCCTGCGTGGAAACTGAGGTTCAGGGTGACCTATCCAGTATTATATGGGTGGTACTGTCAAGAAATGGAATTTGAACTCAAGGCCTTTGACTCCAGAATCAGTGATCTTTGCAGGACATGATAACTGTCTTTAAGTATGTGAGGGACTATGATGTGGAAGAGGGATTAAACATGTTATTTGGCCCCAGCAAATACAATTAAGAGTAATGGGTGGAATTAGCAAAGAGGTAGACTTGGGCTTCCTGACAAATCAGAGTTGTCTAGCATGACAGAATGGACCCTCTCAGATGGTAGTGGGATTTTCCTCAAAAGGTTAGATGACTGTTGAGTGTGTTGTGATTCTTTTATAGGTATGGGTTGAACTGGGAGGCCCTGGGATCCTTTCTAACTCAGAAATTCTCTGATTCTCCCCAAGGATTAGGAATTTGGAGATCATTGAACATGCCAAAGAGACTGGAGCTAGACCTTTTGGGTATGGGAGGGAGAGAAGAGACACAGAGTGGAAAAAGTACAAAGGAGAGAAGTGGTGGGAACATAACTGGTGATTCAGGTACTTCCTGAAATGGCAGTTTCGGGGAGGGCCTCGCTTAATCAGAGGTTGGGGCTTCAGTGAAAGAGAGATCTCAGGGTGAGAAAGCTGTAGAGTGGAGGTGTCTTATAGGGTGAAAAGCTTGCCACATGGCAAAGTCTAGAAAGTCAGGAGTAGAGCTTAGAGAGTTTACGAGACTGTATGGTATACTGTGCTTTGGATTCTAGTACTGGTTCTGCCATTAGCTGTACAGCCATGGACAAGTTGCTTAACCTCTCTCTGTGCCTTAGTACCCTCATCTTTTAAATAAGAAGAAAGCCTAAATCATTCTTTCCCACTTACTTCCAGTCCACAGACCAACTCTGTCCACTACATCAAGCATAGGGGACAGCCGGCTCGAAGATAGAGACACAAGATAGAATTTGTGTGTGAGGGACAAAAAGGAAGCCAAGTTAGCTGGGCCATCGAGTGTTTGAAATACTCTCTCCTCCTCACTTCTGCCTCTTAGAAGCCCCAGCTTCCTTCAGAAGGAGGAAGGGAAACACATCTGGGTGATGGGAATTCAAAGTAAATGAAAAGTATGGCAAATAATTCACAGGGGATAATCCCCACGTAAATAATTAAGATTTGACCTATCTAAACCTGAGACATCGTAACATGTCTCATATAATCAGTGGTAATAAATAATATAAATGACTCTCTCATTCTTATTTGACAGTTACGTTGTTCCTTACAAAGGGAAAAAGACATGGGGAGGAATTTTGATAATATTAATTTTCATAATGGGATACAAGAAGCAAATAGTCACCTCCTTCCTTCAACTTACCTCAGATTCTGCCTCCTTCATAAGACTTTCCCAGCCCCCTACTAGTGTCCTCCCACTGTGCTACCCTGTGTGCGCGCGCGTGTGTGTCTGCTTATATGTATACATGTGACTTGAATAGAATGATTGCCCCTTAAAGGCAAGGATTAGTTTGCTTTTTTTATTTCCAGCCTACCACAGCCCCTGGCATAAAGTAGGTGCTTAATAAATGCTCATGGATTGATTGATTAGGAAAAAATATTCTTCATATTTGTTGTTTCTTATTTCACTATAATATTCCATGATAGGCATATATTAGTTTGTTCAGGTATTCCCCAAGTGAAGACTCATTTGGTAAACAATCTCCTGCCCACCACACCTTCCCCATTTTGTATATGTGAAATTGAAATTTTTAATTTATGTGTAATTTAGTCCTATTACATTTCACCTTCAATTCAGCCCAACATTCTATACTTTAAAAATCTTTTTGGATTCTGCCATCCAGTGAATTAGCTATATAGCTTTGCGTCATCTTCAGATGTCATCTTTCCCTTATCCAAGTTACTGATAAAAATACTAAATGTCAAAGATCCTTGAAGCAATCTACTAAAACTTTCTTTGAAGTTATTATCATAGGATCATAGATCTCTAGCTACAAAAGTCATCTAGTCCAACCTTCTCATTTTACATATGAGAAAACTTAAGGCCCAGAGAGTTTAAGGGATTTACCCAGAATCAGCATGTAGTAATTATAAGTTACTGAGCTGAGACTGAAAGTAAAGTCCCATGGCTTTCATTCTTTCCATTACCCCTAGTGATATTTTTTGCTTTTTAATATATTTTACAGTTACATGTTAAAACATTTTTTAACATTGTTTTTAAAGTTTTGAGTTCCAAATCCTATTCCTCCTCCATTCCCTCTCCCTGAGCTGGTAAGCACTCAAATATAGGTTATACATGTGCAATCATATAAAACACTTCCATATTAGTCATTATATACAAGAAGACTCAAATAAAAAAAAAGGATGAAAGAAAGTGAAAAATAACATGCTTCAGTCTGTATTCAAGCAATATCAGTTCTTTCTCTGGAGGTAGACAGTATGCTTCATCATTAGTCCTTTAGGATTTTCTTGGATCATTGTATTGCTGAGAATAGCTAAATCAATCACAGTTCCTCATCATACAGTATTGCTGTTACTGTGTGTAATGTTCTTGTTCTTCACTCTGCATCAGTTCATATAAGTCTTTTCAGGGTTTTCTGAAATCATCCTATTTGTCATTGCTTATGCATAATAATATTCCATCACAATTATTTACCGTAGCTTGTTTAGCCATTCCCCAGCTGATGGGCATCCCTTCAGTGTCCAATTCTTAGCCACAACAAAAAAGAGCTACTAAAAATATTTTTGTACAAATACACCCTTTCCCCCCTCCCTTTTTATATCTTTGGGATATAGAACTAGTAGTATCATTGCTGGATCAAAGGGTATGCACAGTTTTATAGCCCTTTGGGCAGAGTTGTTCATTGTTCTCCAGAATGTTTGGATCAGTCCATAGTGATTACTTTTTTTGTCCGGCCATTCAGTCAGTCTTAGTTTTTCTGAATAATCCAAAACATGTTCTCCCAAAATAAAGAGTATATGTCAGACTATACTCAACTTCTCACCTCTTACCACAAATTCTAAGGCCACTCTTCTCTTAAGGTTTCAATGTTTCCATGAAAGTTTCTGTTTGCTGTTAGGAATCAGGTATAGAATAGTTTCCCTTGTTGCTTCTTCTTCTTTCCAAAGATAAAGAAATTATAATTATCATTAAAGCAAGTCAAGAAATTAACTGTTCTGATTTTGGCAGAAAGAGAGAGTTCTACATGTCTACATATCTACAGATAACTGAAGTCGCCCATCATTCTTATATCATGTTCCCATTCTAGACTTGGACTGTGACTATTTGCTTCTTGTATCCCATTATGAAAATTAATATTATCAAAATTCCTCCCCATGTCTTTTTCCCTTTGTAAGGAACAACGTAACTGTCAAATAAGAATGAGAGAGTCATTTATATTATTTATTACCACTGATTATATGAGACATGTTACGATGTCTCAGGTTTAGATAGGTCAGATCTTAATTATTTACGTGGGGATTATCCCCTGTGAATTATTTGCCATACTTTTCGTTTACTTTGAATTCCCATCACCCAGAAGTGTTTTCCTTCCTCCTTCTAATATGTGTGTGTATGTGTATGTATATATGTCCATGACTAAGGTGGTAATAATACTGTTTTCTGCCTTGGTCAGACCATATTTAAAATATTGTTTTAATTCTGGGCACCAACTTTTAAGGAGATTGATTTGCTTAAGATTGTTGAGAAGAGCACAGTCAGAATAGTGAAGGTACTCAAAGTCATGCCCCATCTAGGATTGGTTGAAGAATGCTTAGCCTTCGGAAGAGAAGACTTGGGGGTGGGAGAGGGTGTACTGAGGATGTAACAGCCATCTTCAGGTATTTGAAGGGCCTCTTAGAGGTTCAGTTTAACCTGTTCTGATTGATACAGGATGGACTAGATTGCTCCATATCTCTTAAGGTCTTTCATGTCCTTTCCAACTCTAAAATTCTGTTTCAGTATTGGTCCAGCACCTTCCTTGTTTCTTCTTGAATAAAGAAGTCATAATTTATAGGTATAAGGCTTCTATATAAATGACAAGCCTTTGGCATATTTCATTTCTTGTTCCTGAGTCATGTTTTCCAATATATTTTCAGTCTTTCTGTCTATCCACCTTTATTATTTACGTTGAAACCAATAAATTAAAATTACAGGTTATTTTAATCTAGAGATTTTTATTGAATTCTTAATAGATTTTCTCTATTTCCTTATTCTCTGCAAAAGATCATGGCACATTACCCTCTGTTATCTTTATGGTAGTCGTCTTCTAGATGTTCATTTTGAATCCTGAAATATGAAATAACCAAGTATCCCATAACATGATGCTTCTTGTTGCCTTTGGGCAGAGACTAAAAGTAGTCCAGGGCTCATTCCCTTAATTCCTCTTTCCTAGGAGAACCCTATAAAGCACTCTTTCACTTTTTATCTTCTGGTTTCATTTGTAGCAAGAATGTCAAGATTGACCAGTTTTAGTTTTTCCAGTAATAGGTTCATTTGTTGGTCAGCATACAAGAATTGAACTATCATTCATAGTACCTACAATTAAGTTATTGTTTTATAGAAAGCCATAAGAACAATGATTCATAGCATCTTCTGGTCTGCTTTCTACCATTTGCCAAGCTCACAGCAGATGCAGAAGGGGGACGCATGGGCCTGAAGACTGTTTTGGTTTTGTTTATTTTTCCAGAGCAGGGCCCAGAGTTTTACCATTACTCATTTAAGCAAATCTGGTTACATGATTAGTGTATTTATCTAGATATTTAGTATAAAGTCTCTGTTTAGTTAGTTTGAATGATTAAGGTAATAACTTAATCTAGTTTGCTCCCTGTTTAACTTCCTTTATCAGTGATTTAAAGGAATGGATATTATGCTTATCAAATTTGAAGATGACAGAAAACCACTTAAATAACTATAGCCAATTCAAATAACATGAAAACAGATTTTTTTTTTTTACCAAGTATAAGAATACTCCAGTGCTGGGTTTTGGGGGTGGGTTTTGGTAGAAGTAGTTATTCACTAACATAGAACATATGCATCCTTATTATCAGAACCAGGTTTGTGAGAGCAATTAAAATAGGAAAATTAACATTGAAACTTAGATTTAAGAAGATTTAAATAAAATATGCAGAATACATTTAAATAATGGTCCTTGCATTTTGAATTATAGTATAGCTTAATGGTTGCAACTGAAAAGTTTTCTTAAGATATGGAAGGAATTGAATGTTTAGCTGATTTAGACAAGTGGAATTAAATTGATGCCATTATAATCTCTTTCATTTAGTTGCCTCATTTTCCTGGGAGATTTTGAACACATCATAGAAAATAGTTTTTATACAACAGGCAACAGAAGCATAAATGAAGGGAATGATGATTAGATCTAGGCTGTAGACATGTGTAGACATGATGCCAGAATATCTGGCTGAAAATAAAAATGGCAATTAAACATCCGGATGTTTGGGGTTTTTTTTCCCTGCAGAGTGCCAGATATCTGAATGAGTCCAAATATCCATGTGTATGGCTAAACAGCTGGAGATTAACTGAGTTTTCTACTTTTCATCCAGATGTTTTTCTGTCATATAGAATAACTCAGACTCAGTCAACCAACAATTTCTGATTTTAGTTTATGTTCTGAGAACTATAGTAGATCCTGGGAAGCATGTATAGTCCCTGCCTCCTAGGACCTTATAATCTAATTGGAAAGAAAAAATCTATATACACAAACCAACAAGGTAAAAAAAAAAACACAAGACTAACCTCAGCCCTAGTACTATAAGTGACCTTGACCAATTCACTTGACCTTTCTGAGCCTCAATTTCTTCCTCTGTAAAATATAAGTCAGGATGGGATAATTTCTAAATTCCCTTCCAGCGCTATACTATATGATCCTACAGATATAAAATTGGATAAACTGACTATAAATGCTTTTTAAGACGAGAGGATGGGGGAAAACAATGAAGACTGAAGTAGGCAGATGATGCTTCATAGAGAAAGAAGTCTTGAGTTGACTTTTTGAACTGTAGGTAGCATTTGCCTATATAGAGATTCAGGAAGACCTTTCCAGATGTAATAAACAATATAAATAAAGGCTCTGAGGTGTCACTGAACATGGATCATCCATGGCATGGGAAGGAGAACTGATGACCACAATACAGGATACATTGGAGAACAAACAAGGTTGTATAGATAAGATGGAACTAGAAAGGCTGAAATTTCAAAATGAAAAGGATCAACACCAATCTGAAGAGGACCAATGTAATGTAAGAGCACATTTATGAGCATGAAATGAAATAAACAGAGCATGACACAAAAATAATATGGCAAAAGTAGCAAAAACCACCCAAGACTACCCCAGAAATTTTCATCCTGTTTAACACTTAAGATGACTAACCCTAGACCTTCCTATATTCATTCAATCAAGCAACCTAAGAGGGGTCTCCAAGCTTGAGATATCCACAGGCAAGATTTCCTATAGTCTAAGCATAGTTGTAATCAGATTACCTGAAGTATATAAAACAATGTCAGGAGGTAAAGAGTGCTATCTCTTGCATTATAAATAAATATCTATATTGAACTCAATCTCATGGAAATGAATGATGTAAACAAGAAAATAAATAAATTTATTTTTAACAAATCTATATTGAATCCTTATTTAAAAAATAATTAAAAACTAAATCTCTCCTACTCCTATCAAAATTGAATTTATAACCCAAATTGATGTTAATAGAAATGTTAATGATGTAGGTAGAGGATGCCCCCAAACAGATACTTGATTATTTAGTCCAGACTACTACATAAGTTCCAAGTAAGCATAAATACAAGGTAAAGGATTAGTAGTCCAAAGTGACAGAATTGACTGATAAGCTTACAGTATGAACCATGGCTACAAAATTTCCATGTCCACAGAGGTAGTAAAATCCACTCGGAAGAAAAAGGAAAGAGCACAGACTGGAGTCAAAAGTACTATGCTACAATTACAGCTAGGATGTTTACTACCCATGTCACTTTTGGTAAGTTACTTAACCTTCTTGAGTTTCAAGCTTCTTCATCTAGAACAGAAGGTTGGACTAGAAGGCCTTCCAGTTTGCTTCCAATTCTAGAACTAGGATCCTATGATTTACTGTAACTAAAGAAGAAAAGAAAATGCCAAAGGTAACCAATTATTTCCAAAGGAGAAGCACTTATATTCTCAAAGAAAACCTGTTACTAGTGTGGGCAGACAAGGTTCTTGCAGTGGCAATATGTCCAAATTTATAATGTGCCACCACTAACACATTTAGGCCGGCTGAGGTGTATTCAGGTCAGGAGACAACAGAAAAGCACTTTCTGCTTTGCAATATAATTGGGCTTGTGATCACAGTCTGCCACAACCTTAAAAGAACTATTGGGGGGGGGCAAGGAGGGAGGGGTGCACATATAAGGGTTATCGCTCTATCAAATATGTCAGATACTACTCAGACAGCTGATCCTACGGATTATGTTTCAGGAAGGCATGCTGAATTTAGCTATTAGTCAACACATTTATTAAGAGCCTAGTGTGCCAAGCACTGTGCTGAATGCTGGGGATACAAAAAGAGGCAAGACAGTGCCTGCCTCCAAGGAGCTCACAATCTAATGGGGGAGACAATAAGCAAGCTAATATGTATGAACAAGGTATATACAGGATAAATAGGAAATAATTAACAGAAAAAAGGCACCAGAATTACAAAGGGGTGGCTGGGTGTGACATGGTCAGATTTGCTTTTTAGGAAGATCAGTTTGATTCCTGAGTAGAAGATGGATTGGATGGAGAAGACACTTGTGGCAGGCAGACCCCAACACCCCCACTCTCACCTCACCATAGCTATATCAATATGCCAGGTCTGAGGTAATGAGGGACTGTACTGGGGTGGGGCAATGTCAGAGGACAGCAAGGGGTGTATGAGAGATGTCATGAGGGCAGAAACAGTAGCACTTGACTGCTAATTAGTTTGGAGGTGAGGTTGGTGAAAGAGGGTGAAGAGTCTCCTGAAATACTGCTAAGTAAAAGGAGAGATCTTGAGCACTTTATAAACAATTTCCTGAGGAACAACTGGCCCATTTCTGAGTACATGACCCAACATAGGGAAAGGTGGATACGTTGGATTTGATTGAAAGGCTGAAAGAAGAACAATTAGGGGACTATTGATGTAGTCAAAGGTAGGTATCACTAGGCCAAATAATGTGAGAAATTAGAGAATTATTAGAAATTAGAACAATAATTATTAAATTAGAAAAATTAGAGAAGCTTCTATAGTGTCTAAAGTAGATAAAAAGGTATTGGAATTCCTTATCATAAGCAATATTATTAGGCTGAAATCTTTGTGGGAAAATTCCTACCTAATTAAGGACAAATTTGATTCATTCTTCTATGAACAGGACTTGGAAAAGTTTTCAAGAAAAATCTAAAGTGGTAAATGTAAATCATGAGTAATATGGATATGGATGCTGTATCCCTAAAATACTGGTGCCTGGCAATGTACCTGAAGCCACAGAGAGGGCTCTTAGCTAAAGGATTGCCTCATGACTTCAGAAATAACTGTACTGACAGCACACCCATCGGTGATCATCCACACTGTTTTCCAGTTGATTTTGGAGCAGATGTAGACTATTTGCCCTACTGTGGTACAAGAGAGCTTTTCTGAGATCCTTATGCTATCACAGAGCCATAGGATGCAATTTCTTCAGGAGTCTAGAAATCTTAAGTGCTCAAACTTACAGATCTTTGGAATTTTTCTGCCTGCCTAGCCTAGCCTGATATAAGTCTGAACCTCCACTTGGCATATCCAGTGAGGTCATAGGGAGAATTTTTTGTCCAAACCACTGCTGGATGACATAGGACAAAGAGTGCTAGAACAGGAATCAGGAAGACTTGAGTTCAAATTCAGCTCCAGACACTTTGTTTGTAACCCTGAACAAGTCACTTAATGTCTGTCTGCCTCAGTTTCTTCATCCATCAAATAGGGATGCTAACATTTATCTCCCAGGATTGTTGTGAGGATATAAGAAGATATTTGTAAAGCACTTTGCAAACCCCAAAGCACATGTTCCTTAGGTGTCTGACTCTCTACTTATAATATCTCTGCCTCTCTGCTCTTCCCGCTGATGCTGGGTTTATTTACAAGAGAGTGTGTCCCAACTTTATGGAGGAATTTTGTTGTCGTTACTTGTATTATAATGCCATTTCAGTAAATATCTTCACTTTGAGTTAATAATATCATCTGGCTGACTACTGAAAGGTAAACAGATCAGTGAGGGACTTGTGAGCTATAGTTTTAAGGTGCAGATCCACACAGAGTACCTTAAATCTAGGGTGACTCTCTGCCATAGCAAAGGTGTCAAACTCCCAGCCTGCCACACCAACTGCCCTGCCAAACTCCTGAGTAGGGCACAAACCAGATTAAAATGTAATTGAGAAATGTTTAACAAAATACATAAAAATGTAACACAACCTAGATAACGTTAATTTGTGGTATTCCAAGTCCATAGTCAGCCTCTGGGATCTGTTTCTATTTGAGTCTGACACCACTGCTCTAGGGCATAATCCTGTGAGTTTGGGGTACCTCCAGGTGTTACATAAATAAGTTAAATCTTTATTTCATCTAAGAATTACAGTCTCTCAGAATTGAAGAGGACCTTAGAACTATGTGGTCTAATAAGAAATACCCCATTCTGAGTGTCATAATATGATCTGCTTTTTAGGGAAACATAGAGTCAGAGAAATTATTACTATGTTTCTTCATTGTGCAGGAAAAGGCAGAGAATGTCCAGAGAATACAGAGTGATTATAAAATACCTTTCAAATAGAGAAAAACATTTCGCTTCTCTTAAGTGGATAGGTATTATTCAGAGCAAACTGCTGCAGACCAAGATTACAATATTGTTTATACTCCCGGTTCTGGATTCATTTATACCACCCAATGATGATTATTCTACTTGGGGGACTATCAGGGATTCAGAATTATGCCATTTAGACATGAAACATCTGACAGGGTGCTTTCATGACTGTTCACAGAAAATTGAAATTACTCTATGCAAAGAACCCAGAACACATCATCTTATCAGCTAACTGCACAAGCTAGAGGGAACGTTGTCTGCTACCCTAAATCAATAGCATCCCCAAATTCCCCAAATCAAGACTTTGCCCTAGACTAGAAGCCAACTCAGCCTTCCAGGGATCTACAACCAGACTCACTCAGAGTTTGCCAGGGAACCACAGCCAAAAACACCCACAAACCATTTTATACTGGAGTCAGTGCTTCTCTACAGACTTTTAACTCTCCAATATCTCTCATCACAGTCTCCCACTAATGTTCACTGATATACTTCAGCTGCATGACTGATCTCCACATCCTTAATATTTCCAACACATTCCCCAAAATCCATGGACATTCCTCTATCTGATTATTCCCTTATAGTCTGAGGGTGCGAAGACAACTGTGAATAGTTTATAATCCCTTCTGCCTCCAACACACTCATCTTTCAATTCAGAATTCCCCAGGGTCTAACACAAAACATAATAAATTGATTTGGCTACACACACTATAGATCCTGGTTAATTTAGGAGAAATTGTGGAGCATAAGAGAACAGGGGAATAATTAATTCAGCATGTTAACTAAGGACTTCCCCAGTGGAGGGAATATTGCTAAGCACTAGGACAAGTAAAAAATTTATGTAATAATTTCACAGGCTTTGCAGCTGGAAAGTGCCTCAGAAAACTGTCTTCAAACATTTGAAGGGCTGCCACTATGGAAAATAGAACTCTACTTGATCCCAATGGGCAGAACTAGGAGTAAAGGGTAGAACCTACAAAGAAGAAAATGTTAGGCTTTGTATAAGTGGAATTTCTCTTTCTGAAAACATTAGCTCCAGGGCAACTAGGTAGCACAGTGCATAGAATACTGGCCTTGGAGTCAGGAGGACCTCAGTTCAAACACAGCTTCTGACGCTTTCTACTTAATAGCTGTGTGATCTTGGGCAAGTCACTTAACTCCAATTGCCCTCCAAAAATCAAAAAAACAAAACCAAAAAACCGTTAGCTTCCTGAGGGTAAGGGCAATCTCATTTTTTTTCTTTCTATGCCTAACACAGTGCCCTGAACATAGTATGCACTTAAACATGTATTGAATTCAATTAGCAATTAAGAGCTATCCCATACTAGAATGCTCTGCTTTGAAAGAGCCTCAAGCAAAAGCCCTTTGTTGAAGGGGCATATTGTAGAGTGATTCTGATTTAGATATGGATGGGATAAGCAGTTATTCTAGTTCTGAGATCCTGTGAGTCTGTAAATCAGACATTCTCTTTAAGAGTCACAGGTTTCTTCTTTCAGGGTATCTACCTTTCCCTGTATGGCACCTAATCTGTGTTTCCTAGACTTTATTCTAGATTTGGTAGGGGGCAAGATTTTAGACCTACACCCCAGGTTTTTCTTTCATTGTGTAGGCAATCTAAGGCCAGCCTGGCATGTCAGACTGGTCCTTGAGAAAAGTCTCACACATAACATAAACAAAGAAGAAAATGAAGCCACTCTCAAGTAAAGATCTCTAAGTGTGTCAGGGATTTCTGGGTAAAAAGTATCATGAAGTACAGTACAATGATTTCATGATATGCAAAACATTTTTAAAAGTTGAAACCACATTTCAGTTCATTTATTTGTGTCTACACAGGTTCCATCGCTGTCCTCGGAGGCCTACAAGGATTTATGAAGAATTAGATTTGAGTTGCCCCACGACTGAATATTCAGAAAAATATACCAGCTATGAAAATGTTATCCCTTCACAAAATATTAAATCCACAAAGCATAAACATCGAGCAGATGGTGGCAAAATGTAAGAAACAACAGCATTTAAGTAAATAGCCCACATTGCACTTTATAAGCTATTTCTAGCCTTTAAAAATGTTTTATTGATGTTTTATTTTTTATGACATTATCCCTACCTAATGACTCCCCCCACCCAAGAGAACTCTCTCTCGCAACAAACAAGTTCTGCTGAGTAAAACAAATCAACACATTGACCATTTTTGAAAATGTATAGTTTATTCTGCACCTATTTATCCACCATCCTTTTGCTAAGTGTCATGAGGCATGCTTCATTTTCATGTTGTCTTGGTCGCAGGTGACCTTTGGTCACAATTAGACAATATGCTGATAAGTGTCCTAATGCACTTATCTTTTACAATCCTGTAGTCATATGTCACCTGTTCTGATTCGGCATACCTTGCTTTGCATCAGATCATATAAGTCTCCCCAGGGTCCTCTGAATTCTTCATGTTCATCGCTTCTTCTTGCATTACATTATATTTCATATTTTGGTCAGTCATCCCTCCAAATCAATGGATACCCACTTTCCTTCTACTTCTTTGCTATTATAGTATTTTTTTCTATATATGGGACATCTTCTTCAATCTTTGACCTCCTTGGGGTATATGCCTAGTAGTGGCATTGTTTTGGTTTAAACCCAGGGACACCAAAAACTGTTGAGGTGGGGTCTCTCTGTCTACCCTAAAACTGTTGTGGTTTCATGATGTGTTGTGGTGGAACTGTCTGAAAGAATTCAGTCAGACCACCTCTATATCAAGTATAGGCATTTATTGAGATTGACGCCTTTCATGAAGCAGGCTAAATTCCAAGAGGAACCAGCAACTTTAGAGAAAGCAAGGTGGATTTTTATAGGGTAAAGATGCAATTACATAACAGAAATTTACATGGAATAGAGGAATATCATTAATATTAAAAAGGCAGGAGGAGTTTGTTAAGGGATTAGGTAATGGAGGAGGGGTCCCATCTATGGTTCAGTGGTTAAACATTCTGGTCATTCTGCCCTCCAATGGGCCAGCTATTGTGGTCCTGTCTGATTAAGACAGATAGTTAGTATGGTCCTGTCTTGGGCTAGAATGGACAACGTGATTGTGATTGAATATAAGAACACATCTGTTTCAGTGGGAATGGGTTTGGGGGCAGTGAGCAGGTAGAAGCAGTAGCTAGGTTTCCATCACATGGACACACCTACTGTTTCTGTGGGAACTAAGAGTTCAGGGACACACCTATTGCTCCAGTGAGGCATATATGGCGAAGTTAGGGCATTGGTGGGGGGTTAGGTAGGTACAGTGGCCTGCTGTTCAGTGGAGCCAGGCCTATAATGAAATTAGAATATTGGGGCTAGGGCAGCTTTGTTAGGATTCCATCAGTATCACTTAGGTCAAAGGCTATGTATGTACAGTTTAGTGACTTCATAAATATTCCAAACCATTTTTCATAATAGTTGGGCTAACTGATACCTCCACCAACAGTACCTAGTCACTTTCCCACACTCTGCCCTGACGCTACACCAGGCCAAAATCTACTCTCCGCTGCAGTTAGGATAGGTTTGAGGGAGCAGGGGATTGAAACACAAATCCAAGAATCATGTTATCTGTGTCCCATCCTCTCTCATAGCTGGGGAGGACTGGAGCCCTTTGTTACTCCTGGAGTAGGCCATTCCTCAGCCCTTTGTGATCTCTCACCCTGTCTTTGTGAGAGTAAGATAACTGATGTCCCTCTTAGCTTTACCTCTTCTGTTGGTTTTTCCTTTGCTGCACCTGTCAGTTTTTCCCATTCTATGTCAGTTTCTTGAGAAGGCCAGACTTGGCTCACATTCTCATACTGGCATCCTTGCTAGAAGTGGGATTCTTTTTTATATTAAACTAGTAATTTGTGCTGAAGTAGAGATGACCTAAGGAGAAACTCAACCACTTGACTGAAGATAAGGAATAGTAAGGTGAGTAAAAATAAATAGAGAAAAAAAGGTAAAAGTTATTCTGAAGCTCACATTCTAGTGAGGATTTTTCTACCACTGTCCATTCTTGTTTGGTTGATCATCTGTTTTATCTTTTCTGATATTTTCCTACTTTTCCACATATCAGCTTTCTTCAATTTTTATTTTCACATTGCTCCATCACATTTTTCATTTGTTTATGTGAGCATCCTGGTATCCTTTTGATTTAGGTAGAGTCCAACCCACTTGTGTACAGCAGTGATGGAGAACTTCAGCCCTTAGGCTAAATGCAGCCCTTGACTTAATTTCATCCAGTCCTTTTAGTCACTTTTTTTAGTCACTACAATGAAAAGAAAAATTTCCCTCAATTAAGAATCTATGGATTTCCAATTAAGAGTAGAATTTCTGAAGGTTTAAGAACAAAAGAGAGAGGGTGGCACAGTGAGTAGAGCACCAACCTTGGAGTCAGGAGGACCTGAGTTCAAATCCGGCCTCAGACACTTAACACTTACTAGCTGTGTGACCTTGGGCAAGTCATGTAACCCCAGTTGCCCTGCCTTCCCCCCTCCAAAAAGACAAATAAAAAAGAGAAGATGTATGGGCTGAATTATCTGAATAGCATTGACTTACTCCAAAGTTCTCAGTTGTAATGCCACAATATTTCAGAGACTACGCCCCAGAAATTTTGGGTCCCTGCTAAGCAACTTAACCTAGATTACTGAAACCCAAGGAAGCTGATGATTTTGCACACAAAGGTAAGTAAACCATATTCATAGCTGGTTGAGAAACAGGACTTATTCCACAGTTTGTAGTTGTCCTGCCTGGCTGATCCTAGGTAGGAAGTTAAAAAATATTGATCAGCTTGACCTTATGAGGAATAAGGCATGGCACCATCATGGCATGATAGAAAGTGCTGTGGATTTGGAGTCAAAGGCTCTGAGTCTGAAGCCTGATTCCTTTATTTAGTACCTGTGTGACCTCAACCAAATTAGAACTCCATTAGACTGAGTTCCTGGAGAGCAGGGATTGTTTTGTTTGTTTAGGTTTTCTTTGTATCCCCAAAGCCTAGCATAGTACTTTGTACATAGTCTGTACTCAATAAGTACTTGCTGATTTGACTTTTTTGGACCTCAGTTTCTTCATCTGTAAAAACGAAGGTGTTACAAAAGATGAACTTGGACATCTCTTCCAGTTCTAAATTTAAATTCCTATAAGAAACACCCAGAGAGACAGAAGGTAAAAAGATTGTCTAATCTAGCATATCGGGCTAATTTAATTTCTTGCCATGGTAGAGGAACAGACTTAGTAGAAATAGGCTATCTACAATTCCTATAAAGAGACAAATATGCCTAGACTTGGGACAGTCCACAGGTTCTATCAGTGAAATGGGACATAGATTGTTGGAGCTGAAAAGGGCATTAGAGGCCAGTTTAACCTTATTTTAATGAGGAACATGGGATCTAGAAACGTTGAGTGGCTTGACCAGCCACATAGTGGAAGAGCCTGGACTAGAACCCCATTCTCATGGTTCCCAAGTATACTGTCTTTCCCCACAGCACCTTCATTTCATGGAAGACCCAGAATGGCAGATTTGAAGCTGAAAGGGAACTTAGAGTCCATCTAGCCCAGTCCCTTCATTTTGCAGATGAGGAAACTAAGACCCAGAGAGATAAGCTAACGTGCCCTAGGTCACACAAGCACTAAAGAACAGAAGCAAGATATGAATCCAAGCCATTTGACTCTAAAAACAGTGTACTTTCCATGGCACCACACATCTCTCCAAAACATCACTAAATGGGTAGGTGTTGAATTTTCTTTATCCCCTCCAGGACTTAACATATTGCTAAAGTTCAGAGGAAGTCTACACTGAACAGATAGGACTTAGTTGTTCATTTTCATCTCTGACGGACATATCAAGTAGCAAGAAACCCTTTGGAAATGATTGTGGGGCCACTGCTCATGATCTTCGAGAGATTATAGAGACCAGAAAAAGGTGCCACACATGGTACAAGTGTTACCTCTAACTGTGAACTTCTTATAATAGTGCTTGGTTTCATGTTTCATGTTTCAAATCCCCAAAACCCTCAGTACCCATATTTCATGCAGTAAAAAATATAATATACTTTATAGAATGTCCCATGTTATGTTATTTCAGGTCTGAATACTTTCCCTGTGACACATTTCAAGAAATGGTTCATGCACCAGAAGAATACAAGCCAAAAATGGTGGACACTGATATGACAACCACCTATAAGCAGAATTTTAATTTTTACCCAGTACAACCTGCTGAAACAATGAGGCCTCTGAACAGACATCATATTAAAAAAGAAAAGCTGGATACTCTTCCTACCTATAAAGGTAATAGCACACATTTTTAAAAGGACTAACATGTAACCAGCACTTATTTTTACTGTAGTGATTTTTAAGATACTTTTCATAAACTTTGTTGGAGCAAATATGAGCTTTTTAAATGTCTTTGAAATATATATATATATGTATATATATATATATACACACACACACATATGTATATACATGTGTGTCTACACACATAAACATATACATATGTATATCTATACATAAAACATTATATGTGTATATATGTATGTGTTCATGTATATGTGTGTGTATACATATATATACATAAATATATATATATATACACATATACACACCAAGATTATGTATATATACCCCAAGAGGTATGTGTACATGTCCACATATATGTTTGCTTGTTTTTTGGTGAGGCAGTCAGGGGTGGGCTACACAGCTAATATGTGTCAAATGTCTGAGGCTGGATTTGAACTCAGGTTCTCCCGACTCCAGAGCCAGTTCTCTATCCACTGTGCCACCTAGCTACCCCTATATATGCTTTCAAAGACATTTTGGCAGCTTATATTTGTATAGGAGTGTATCAGCAAGCACCCTAGCATACCCAGGATGGCTGCTAGCACAGGTTCTTAGATCTGCTTTTCTAAAGGAAAGCAACTCAAAATGGGTTAACAATCTTACTTTAATCAATCAAACAAATATCATTTACCTAGTTCAGGGGAAAAAGTCAGCACCCTGAACTTCAGAGAATACAGACAGAATACAAACACAAGTTAACAAGCAGAAGTTACATATCAGCAGATAGAGAAACAGATCCAATGGGCTTCCAAACCATCTGACCATTATATCAATTACCTATTTGGTTACCAGAGAGGGAAGCACCAACATCTGGGTTTTTCAAAGCTGGGGGCTCAACGGCTTCCCAGAGTCTCGTCCGGCCAAAACCCACAACTCTTCTCAAAGTGAGACCCAAAGCAAAACCTCACATCAGGGTGTATATATAGCTTTCTCCTGGATTCGGGGAATGTCACAGCCCTCTTGACCCACTGCCCAATCACAAAGCTACAAGGCGTGGGGTGCGGGGCATTCCCAAAACACAGGCTCCATGTGACCACATCCAGCCTATTAGGGCACAGAGTATAACTTTCAAATAGGGGAAGGTTCTCAGAGTCAGGTAGCCACTTTGGCAAAGGGCCTAGGGGCAGGGAAGATCTTCAGATTCTCATAACAAGGAGGGGAGTGATCTAGTTATATCTGTACCTTAGAAAGAAAAGTTGCTTTGGCAGCTGCATGGTATATGGACTTGAGAGAGGGGAGGATGCAAGTAAAAAGGCCAATTTAGATGCTATTACAATAAACAAATTGAATGAGGTTTTGAGAGAACCTCAATGAAGATGGTGACTAAGGAGTGAAGTAAAGGAGAAAGATCCTGGAAATGTTGTAAGAAGGCCTTGAATCCCAGATTTTATTTGAGAGGCAAGAGAGCCACAGAGCAAATGTTACATCAATTCATCTGTATATGAAGAAAATAACGAAGAATGTTATGCAAGGGGTTAGAGTAGAGATGGGAAGAAGATACAATAGCCCAGGAAAGTGGTAATGAGGGCTTGTACTAGCGTCTAAGAGAAGGAGTTAGAGAAAGAGAGGGAGAAGAGGCAGTTAGAGAAATAAGTAGAGAAAACTAATCTACGTATCTAGGCTTCATCTGCCTTTTGAGGCAAAGGTCCCTATCTCCAAGTGCCTTCTGGACATCTCTGTTTTTCTGATTTCATGAAGTCTAGGAGTAAAGGAGAACTGGGTAAGGAAGGTAGAAAGGTCAAAGGGAGGTGTTTTTGTTTTGTTTTTTTAGGACTGGGGAAACCTGAGCATGTTTGTAGGCAAATATAAGGGAGCCAATGGAGAAGGAGTCAAGACACGTGAAAAAAGAGAAGGGATGATTGGATGAGTCATGTCTTGGAGGAGGCAGAAAGGCTGAGATCAAGGGCACAGACAGAGTCAGCTGGATTGCTTCTTTCTCTGAGGCAGGAGGAAAGAAGAAAGAAATGAGTGACCATGCAGAGAAGTTTGGAGAAAGATAGTTGTGAAGGAGTTTCCATTTCATTTTAAATCTCAGGGAAATAGAGGACTATGTCATCTGATCTGGCACATTTAGGCGCCAAAGGAGAGAGAAAAGGTTTGCAGTAGTTGTGACAAAGGGGTAGTAAGATAGGGAATCAATGAGTAGAAAACTGGGATACCTTTTATCCTAACAGTTGGTACCATATTATATACTAGTCAGCGATTTTAGGGACATTCCCCCATTCACCTTCTTACTTCCCCCTTCTCTTTTCAGGCAAAGATAATAAACTATGAGTGGTTAGAAATGCAAGTAAATGCAAAATCATTTTACATGGGGAGGGATCTAGAGGTAGAAATGGCTTATTTAGTATTTATCGTCTGTTATTTCTTATTAACATTATAATTATATACAAATATATTTACAAAGAAAATGCGATACATATCTATTTATCAAAACATCAAGATCCTATCTAGATATCTTCTATGGCTAAAATCCCTTTACTAATACATAGTACCATAGCTTTTCATGGGACACTTTGAGAATGGAATACTAATACTAACTCATTTATACAGCTCTTTAAAAAACACTTTCCTTACAACCACCTTGTGAGGCAATAGGTAGTACAATAATTAGTAACCTGGATTTATTGATGAGGAAACTGAAAGGCTCAGGGACAGTCAATGAATCATTACCCAGAGAAACACAGAGAGCAAGTGGAAGGATTTGGGACTCAAACCTAGCTCTTCTGATTTTAAGCTGAAAGTACCCGCCCTGCTCCCCCATCCCCTACCATAGTAATGCCTAACATTTTGTTGTAATTTTTCTCTTTGCTGAATTTTCTAGGACCTATATAAATAATATCAATGTTAAGTACAGTTAGATCCTCCTCCTCCTCCTCCTCCTCCTTTTTCTTCTTCTTCTCTCTCTCTAACACACATACACAAATTCTCTCTTACACATTTGATAAAAACCAAAAGTTTTAGATTCAGTTTCTTAATGGTGAGGTTCCCTTTGAGTTCCCTGCCTCCCGGTCTCGTGGGCAGACTTGTTCTTAATGTGAGTCCCAATTCCAGTTCTATAGTTTGGCAAAACTATTAATTTCTAGATGCACTGGATAATAATTAATCACCCAACAAATATTTACTGAGTTGCTACTATATTTAAAGCTAGGCATTATGGAGAGTACAAATATGTACAATAACATTTCCATTATCCACAAGATGCTTATTATCAAGTTGGGAAGGCAAGACATGAATGCTATACACGTGAAAAGTAAAATAATACAAGAAAAAAATTAGTCCAATAAGCCAAGTGATATCACAAGGCAATTTGTGATTAATTGCCAAACAAATAAATGCTACAGGAAATAGAAGCTAGAAGTTGATCAGATTTCTAAAGATAGGAGGATTAATAGCTATGACAGAAGGGAATAGTATTAATAGAACAATTACTTAAGAAGCAGTAAGTCTTTGAATTTTCATTATATGCTTAAAGGCTTTCTTATCTTAAAGATGATTTCAGACCTTGGAATACTGAGAAAAGTGAACTTGCTCAACATCTGCCTACTGAGAAATCTACATTTCAAGATGACTTAAGTTTTCAAAAGCTACATCCTGGGTCAAACTTTAAACCTTTGAACCTGCTTTCTCATTCTGCTATTCCTTTTAATGCTATTACAAGCCATCGCTCATCCTATGTTCCTCACCATCTAGAACCCAAATTTATAAGACCAAAAGAAGTTTACAAGGCAAACAACGAACCTTTTGATGATTTAACAACCCACCGCCATGCCTACAAAGGCCTTTTTGGAGAACCTGCAAAGATTTGTAGACCTACAATCGCCAAGGCAACAAAAAATGCTCCATTTAGGGAAAACACAGAATTCCGGGATAATTTTCAGTCATGGGAAGTTCCATTGCCCAAGGTTCGAAAGTTAACAGAGTATGTCCCCTCAGCAGGTTACATGCAGCAAAGGCGCAAAATCCATCAAGATGATATTTCAACTCGCATGACCACGGGGGCTCCCAAAAAGCAAGTTTATTCACGTATCACTAAGTTTCCTTTTCAAGCAAGAAGCACCACGAAAGATGATTTCAAACTATGGGACAAACCCTCTCGGCTAGGAATGATTAAGCCCAGCAATCAGATTCCCAATCCATCTGGGAAGTTTGAAGGCCTGACCACTTCTAGATCTCATTATATACCACATGAGTTAATTCCAACACTGAGTTTCAAACCTGTCCCTATTGTCTGTCACAGCTCTGAACCGTTTGATGATGCAACAGTGTACTCTACACAGTATACAGCAAAGATACAGGAGACATGCCCAGCTAGCTATACTTCCCCTCCAGGATATACATTTGAAAATACCAATTCCCATGGCCACAAATTATTTCGCAAGGATATTCCTTCAGGGAAGGACTTTTCCCCATTACTTGATAAGGTTTCCAAATAAACAGATTTTGTGAGACGCTAGATTTCCTAGGCTGATAGGCCTATGAGAATCAATACATTTTAATTAGGGTGATAAAGAGAAAAATCTTTGTGGAAGACTGATCTTATGAAGGATTCATAGTAAAATGTTCGAACTAGATTTTTTTTTAAACCTAAGGAAATTTGAAAATCTGTTAAGAAAGATCAATACACCTACTGATACAATTACTTCAACAGATTGAACTAGTATGGATATTTCTTCCACCAAAGCTAATCATGATCCCTCCGTGCCTTAAGAGACAGTTCTTCATAAGTTGCTATGTCCAAAAAGAAATCATCAGTAAGTTACCACCCTTCTATTAATGAGCATTTTTTAACTTAGCTAGACAGGCTAGAAGACAGGCAAGTCTGACACGTTTGTACTCATAGACTTCCCAGCGTGGCGACACCTGCCAGAGCTTGTGTTTCACTGGCACAGCCTCCAAGAACCCAGGATCACCCATTTAATGTCAGGAGGGATATTAAAAGACTAATGCAATTAACACATATTTTTAGCTCATTTTTCTTGACAATATACTTATAACAACTTTATTGTGTGTGCTCTCAATATGACTTATTATTCCTAACATACAGTTTGACAACTGGCCCTCATTCTGTGATCCTATATAATAATTATGACATTTTTATGTGTAAATGAAGTAGTCAAGTATCCAACTGTCCAGTCATTAATGTCAATCTGCTTATAAAATGCAGTAATTCAGCACATAGTAAATGAAACCCAGACCAAATCTGGCATAAAAAGTACGATTTTTATAAATTATGCTTTTGGAGACTCAAACAGTTCATGGTCATTCATATGCTTATGCTAATTAAGTATTTTTAGATTTTTTTTTCCAATACAGGAATATTCCACATAATATTGCCCCAACCAGTATCATGTTGCAATAGTAACAAATTATAATTTCTATATAGCAGATGCTTAATATTTATCAAATGACTGAATATAATGTTTTACAATGTACAAAGTATTTTATAACAATCCTGTTAATTATGTGGCATAACTATGATTATTATTCCCATTTTATAGATGAAGATGCTAAGGTACAGAAGGGTTAACCACTTATCTGAGGTCATAGCTACTGCATTCTCTCACCTTCATATCTTTGCTCAGGCTGTTTCTTAGGCCTGAAATGATCTCCTTTCTCATGTTTGCCTTTTGAACTAAATACCCTTGCATGCCCCCACAAAATGCCACATCATCCAAGAAGTACACTGATGAAACAAATCTGGCAAGATCTTCCCTCCTCAACATTCCCATAATGCTGTTGTGAAATTCTCTCATGCATTCTGGGCCATCTGGGTTAAAGCCCTCTTCCTACTAGACTGTAATTTCCATGGGTTTAAGGATTATTTTTTATCTACACTTTTTATCTCACTTGGCATCTAGCACAATACTCTGCATCCAATAGGTGCAAAATAAACTTTCCTTTTATTGAATGATGAAGCCAGAGGAACAAACCTAAGTCCACTGATTCCAAAACTGGTGCTCTTAACCATCCTATTGCCTCTCATGTTGACAGTGTAACCATATCCCACCTCAGCATCCCAAATATCTGATCCGTGCCAAAATCAACCCAACTTAGCCTCTGCCTCAGATGGCCCCTCCTCTCCTTTCCTTTCCCAGGAGCCTCAACCCACTCTACTCCAGCAGCTTAGACTCCACTTAGCTCTTCTTCTATGGAACTATCTCCAGTTTTTGTTTTGTTTTTGTTTCTAAGGGGAAAGAGTGAAAAAGTGACATGAAGGCATATAGTGTATCTGAATACCAAAGAATCCTGAATACACCTTCTGAAATACTGTAGTGTTCATTTTTACCAGAGCTCCATACAATTTCTTTCCAGAGTAACTTAATGAAAAGTAACATAACCTAAAGCATAAAATCTGCAGAGGCCACATAAGAAGCGCTTAATTAATGATTCACTCTCTTCACTAGGGCAAGATGAAGTAGGACAAGCATTGGATTCTAGTCCCACATCTAATGCATAGGAGCCATATGACTCTAGACAAGTCATTTAACATATTGGAGTCTTTGATTTTTTTTTAAGAACCAAGTGAAAAAAATGGATGAGAAATTATACACTTGTATTTCAAGGATCTCTCCATCACAGCAATACACAGCCCCTATAAACCAGAGTGGGTAGTCTTCAGGAGCAGCAATAGGCAGACAAATGCCTTAAATGGTGATGGGCCTGCTGGTGGTCAGCCTTTCTTAGGTTCCTTAATCTGACTTTTAGATGACAGGCATACAGTACATTGAGAGACCTATACATCTTGGCATGACTGATCAGAGTTTGTGTTTTGCTTCACAGACTTTGAGAATTCACAAGTTCAATTCAGTTTAATAAACATTTATTAAGTGCCTGCTGTGCATCAAATACTGTGCTAAAAGCTGAGGGATACAAAAAGAGGTAAAAGACAGTCCCTTCCTTCAAGGAGCTTACAATCTAATAGGGTCACACCTACTCCATGATGAAACTTTAGAGCACCTCTATGGAGGATAAAAGTGTAAGGCATTAAATCTCTATCTCTATTCCTCAGTCATTCAGCTCAATTTAACAGATGGTATGTAAGTACTCCCTACATAATGAATTCACAGGTCCAAACTTTAAAGACATATGTTAATGTATTGTTTGCTAGGTGATGAGAATACGAAGATAAATTTTTATATAAACTCTGCTTTCAAGCCACTTATAAGCCCACAAGAGAAAATCAATTATCTGTGTGATTTTGGACAATACATTTAATCTCCCTGGGAAGTGGATGTTAGATTATAGGTCTAGAGATAGAAGTGACTTCTGAGTGATTCGGTGGATATAGTGCCCGGCCCAGAGTCAGTAAGATTCATCTTCCTGAATTCAAATCCTGCCTCAGACACATACTAGATGTGTGACTCTGGGGGCAAGTCACTTAACCCTGTTTGCCTCAGTTTCCTCATCTGTAAAATGGGCTGGAGAAAGAATCTCTAGTATCTCTGCTCCAAAAAAACCCCAAAACCCAAACGGGGTCACAAAGAGTCAGGCAGGATAGAATAATAACAGAGAGAGCTAGTTGGTCTAACTTCCTTATTTTATAGATGATGACACTGAGGCCAAAGGAGGTAGGTGATGTGCCTAGAATTATACAGGCGATGTCACTGGTGGAATTTGTACGTAGGTCCTCAGACTTCAAACGAGTGTTCTTTCCATGGTGCCTCACTTCTTCCACAAAGGCCCTCTATTTCTGCAAAAGGTCTTTTGTTATCTATAAAATAAAGAGTTTGGGCTAGTAGCAGATTTATGAGATCCCAGTTCTAAATGTATGATTCAGTGAATTGTGAAACAAAGGAGTGTAAGACAGATGCAAGGGGAAAGTCCAGGAAAAGGACTAAGAAATCTGCTGAGGGAGAGGTTACTTTGACCTGGGGTGAAGAAGGTGTTCCTTCCTGCTTTCTTATCTTTAAGATGGGGGTTAATAATGCTGTCTGCTTTCTATCTACTTTTAAAGTACATCACAAAGATTATAAAGCAAAGGTCCAAGTTTTTCTTGATTTCCCAAACAGGATGCTGCTGAGCACAGAATGGAGGGAGTTGCTTAAGAAAACTATTTCACAGGGAATATAGGAGACTAAGCAGTGAAAGAAATCTTCATGATACTGTTTGCTGAAGACAGAGTGAAGCATGATGAATTGAGGCATTGAAATTGTGTAGGACTTGGATCCAAGGGGTGACCTGTGTTTGTATCTTGCCTCTTAACTCCAACTAGCTGTGTGACCATGTGTGAGAGTCTCTGTACCTCATATAACTGTAAAAATGAGGATGGTATCTGTCATATTTAGCACATAGTGTTGTTATAAAGCTCAAGTGAAAAATAACGTTGCAAGATTTCCCTGATAATCTTAATGGCTGGTATAGAAATGTCAGTTGTTACACTTATGATTGTTATGAAAAATTATAAAAGATGTATCAACAAAGACTAATTGCTCAAAGCCTTTAGGGTATTTGGGGAGGTGCAGTTAGATATGTTCCGATTGGACTGGTCAGAGTTCCCAGGTTTCCCTAGTAGCCAGATGTGATAAATAGTCATAGAGATAGGCTCAGAGGTGTAAAATCTAGGATTATTCCTGTACATCATCTTCCTCCCACCCTCTGCCTCCTCCTCCAGTTTAGCAATAAAATATATGCTAAAAAAAAAAAAGGAAAGGAAAAGGATTCTGCTAGTCAATAGAGTAGCAAGAAACTGGTAGTAGATAAATAATATTTCCATAATTTCCTACAGAAATATAAAAGTTATTGAAAATATTTTTTCTTTGAGTAACTATGTTTAATATGGAGTGAATTTTAGCCTCCTTTTATTGTATCTAGACTAAATCTATATTAAGTGTGGATCACTTGGGGCTTAGAATGAACTAGTCACATAATTTTTAGATTGAAAACTTGCTATTAAATCATGATTAATTTTACTAACATGAATTTGAATTTGTATACATGATTGTAAAATTATAAATGGAACGTAAAACTTCATCTCTATGTAGTATCAGATGACCAAAAAATAAAAAAGGACTTATGCTTCCATCTTTCCCTAAAAAAATAAATCTCATTTTGGGAGAAAATGATGTCAAGTAACTGACTATATATTTGAGGTAAGTAGCCTTATCTCTTTTCTATATGAATTCTGCTTATGTAAGTCAGAAAGAATTGAAAAACTTCTAGTTATTTTTCCCATTTTGAGGTTTGGAGATGTCATTGGTAATCTGGTAATGCATCTCTTTTTGAATGTTTTGTATAACACATTTAACAGCTAAGAGAACAGAAGGGATTAAGGTTCCTTCAACTTTACTTTTATCAATAAGGTTTCATTAATGTATCTATTTGGTGTGCACAGACTGTTTTAATTTCTCATACTGGAAAATCATGGACAAAGACCAAATGAGAAGATGTAGATGAATCGCCATCTGTATTGAAAGAAGGAATACCCAACATGGATGAGATGAGAGATGCATTGATATACAGAAGCATGTCAGTGTTAATTTCATAAAATTGTATTTTTAGTGTTTCAGGGATGCATTTTAACAAAGGAGGATAGGAATGGAGAATAACACTCGAATTGAATAATAGGATTATCTTCAACATAAGAAGTGGCCCTAGTAGTTTTTTAAAAAGCAGTACTGGAAATGATGTCTATGAAAGATATTATGTAAAATGTCACAGAAATGAATCCATATATCATTGTATGGTGGTCCAACAACTGGGGAATCAGGAGAAATGGGTTCCAGTTCAGCTAACTCTTCCATTGACTTTTGGCGTCATGGTGGACAGGTCACTTTGCCTTTCTGAGTCTTACTTTCCTTACCTATAAAATAAAAGGTTGGACTAGATAATTTCTAAGATCTCTTTTTGCTTAGCATTCCATAGATCAAGAGTATTTCTTGCCATCATTAAGAGACCTTATAAAATGGTAAGATAAACACTGGAAACCAATGTCAGGAAGTATGTCTCAACTCCAAGGGCCTTAGATCTTTCCAATTTAATAAAACAATCCTTTTCTTTCTTCTATTTTAAGAGAATTCAGTGTTAAGTGCCCTTATGGCCTGGATAATCATTGATGAAGTATATACATTTTTGGAAGCCTACTTAAGCTATAGTATTATCTTCCCATGTTCAGTATACAATTAGGAATAGCCTTCCCAAAATGAGTGACAGCAGGTTTTATGTGCAGCAGTTCTTTAATGCATGGTTATAATAGAGCCATAATGCACCTACAAAGAAGACATAACAATAATTGAGCCATTCCTAGGACATGGCAGATGTGGTCATTACTCTGACCCCAGGCATTGGACTATTTCTCTTTTTTCCTCTTCCCCTCTCCCAACAACAGACAACAAATGTAATTAGCCAGAAGAAGATGGCTCCCCTAGTTTGAACAAAAGGTATCCTGACACTTACATACATATATAGATATAGACATGGACATATCTCTGTGTGTGTGTGTGTGTGTGTGTGTGTGTGTGTGTGAGACTTTCCTCATCTTCCATCTTGTCAAGGCCCCTCCTTCCTTCTACATGTCCTACTCTCAACCCAGATTGTATGGTATCCATAAGTCCTTTTTGCCACTTCCCAAATGCATTGGATATTCATTTTAATACCATTTCACCTGTATTAAAGATGCTTTGGATGGATGGGGGAGGTAGAGAATTGGAGGCACACATTATGATTTGCTCTAGGATTGCCCTTCCCTCGCCCTGGAGAATCTTGGCCTTGAATACCACCACAGGGATGGCTCAGATATTCCCATACAGAGAGGCCACAAGAGAAACCACAAAAAGAAATGCTTTCCATAAATGATGGTGCAGCTGAATAACCAAAGTCAATTTTATTTCTGAATTACTGAAGCAGTTTTTATGAAAAGATATATAGTGAACACTTCTTGTTATTGTAACAGTAGTCAATACACTACACAGGTATGTCATTTTGATGGTAATAAACACAGTTTCCTTATTGCAAGAATATACTTAACCCGACCCAGAGGGTATGATAGAAAACAAGAAATGCTTAATGTTAACTCTTAAAGTTTAAATACAAATATGAAGTAATTTAATATGAATTCTTGGTAATAAGAAAAATATATGTTCCATAATCTTTATTACACACTGTACAAAACAAAATATTGCACTTTAAGAATCATACAATAAATATATACAAAAGTTATCTTACAAATGTTCTTTGTCCTTTTAATTTAAAAACCTGTTTCAACAGTCAAGACCCATTACCAATTTAAAAAAAAGCTTGTCATCTGGAGCATCCTCTCCCACACAGCCACCAAATGCTGTGCCTTCTAAGCCCTTGGGATACAGTAGTGCTCATCTCAGTTTCAGTGATGCTAGAAATTATGGCCTAGGAGACCTGTGGCTTTCCAGATTACAATGTGCCAACTCTGTGGACTGCTCCTCTCCTCTAAGAAATCCAAAGCCAAAATGTACGTTCCCCTGTTGGGCACTGAGGCAAGAAACAGTGAGATGTGCTTCCTCCTCTCACTTCATCGTTGCTACAAATGGGGAAAATACTGTACGTAAACAGCAGCTGTGGCACCTTCCCCAGACTGCTAGGACTACCGAATGCTGAATCCTTAACTCTTTTTTTCTCTCCCCTCAACCTCCCTCCCCCACTCTTTTATTTTGGTCAACCAGGCTTCTTAGAATTGGCATCACATACAGGAAGATGGTAGTTCATGGTAGTGCTCTACCATCTCTTTCAATGTTAGGATTAGAATTTATAATGTGCAAGCCTGAGTTCCTTTTTTGAGTGATGAAAGCTCAATGTGTATGAAAATTATCAATGGCTTCACTATTAAGATTCCTATTTAGAACATCACTTCCTTATTAGTTTGATTCAGGATTGGACAAAAATATAAAATACCAAGGAATGATATTTGACACATATTGGGCCAGATAAAGCTTAGATTACCTATTTGGTCATGTGCAAGAGAATAGTGCTTATCAAAGTGTCTTTCACAGCTCTTCTTTCTAAGGAAGTGTTGAGTCTAATTCAAAGTCAGTAGAAAAGACTAAGCAGAACTTCCCTCTGATCATATTTCAATCTGAGTGGAAGAGGATAGGAACCAAGCCAAGCAGTGCCTCCTCTGATTAAAAAAAAAAAATACAGATTTCTGCAGTGGAAAATGGCAAGACTGTCAAGAATGCTCTTTCCCATTTGGAACATAAACACTGGATAGGGATGTGAGATGCTCTCCCCCAATGTGTATCCAGCTACCAGACAATCTTGAGAAAACATGTCCTGAGAGTTTGCCTCATAGTTCAATCTTAAAGCCAGATATGAAAGATACAATCAATGACACAACCACCACCTTAACAGTGACTGGCCAGAGCATCTGAAATTTCAGTACCTTGTAAATTCCAAAAAACACTAAAAAATATGAAGTTGAGAAACAGTCATCAGTTGCTGCACTTCCCAAGTCTTCAGGATGTATTAATCTACTATGATTTCCTACAAATCACAGGAAGTGAGCAGTATTTGATGCACTGGTGATAATAGTGTTTTCCCAATTACAATCTTGTGACAAGGGCCTATTCAGTTCAATGGATTATGTGCTATAGTATTTTAAATTCTGGAACAGCAACAACAAAAATCTTAAGTGTTAAAAGTTCACCATGGAAATGTTGATCAAGGAAAAAAAAACCCAAAAAAGTATGGAAAAAATTCCACTCTATAAAATTCTAACTGGTGTTTCTGCATCAACATCCATTTTACTTTTAAGCCTGGAGTCTTACATTGAATACATACTTTGGAACCAGCTACATGCAAAGAACTTCCTCCTCCTCTTCATAGCAGCACCATGAACTCTGCACAGAGCTATGCTTCTTGACAAGACTGGCAACACCTTTGTTGGTAGAGGTCTATCGAGCACAAGTTTAGATGTTTTACAAATGTACAGTAGTGAGTTGTGTCCTTGCATTCTCCTTCTGCAAAAGTAACAATTGATTAATTAACTGGATTAAAATTTTATTTTATTTTGGGCCTATCAGCATCAGGAATTCCCAATGTAGAAGCTCTCTTCAGGGACACAGACTGACAACAATTAACTTAAAATCTTAATTGTCTGGGAAATCTAGAGGCTAATTTGACCTAGTTAGCATCAATATAGTTAGTATGTGTCAGAGAAACGAAAGGTCTTCTACTATCTACTATCTACTGTCTCTCAATGGGAAACATTTTCAAGAAAATGTGTTCATTTTAATTAAAGGTATTAAAAGCAATGTGGCACAATGGCTAGGGGGCTAGATTTGAATCCAGAGAGACCCAGGTTCATATTCTGCCTCTGATACAATCTGACTGTGACCCTGGATAAGTCACAATTTCTCAGTGCTCTAGGTAACTCTCTCAAACCAAACATTTCAGAGAAGGTGTGGATGTCCATTGGATGAGGCAGTTTTTTAACCTGAGACTTCCCCAAGTCAGTGAAATCACAAGTCTGGTTCATATTCCAATTCCTATCCTTATGTGCATTTAGTAGTGTGATTTATTGTTAAATAATAAGTACATAATTAATGAATAAGCCAGACATTTAAAAACTTGAGTTCTGAAGCGTTATATTTCTACAAACCTTTTAACTAACTAGGCAATAAATAAATATAATTAAACTCTCTAGTTACATGTCCACATGGTGGTCATTGGTACTTTAAAGTACTGCCGAAGTACTTTACCTCTGCAATGACCTGAATTCCAGGGCTCTTTTGGTTAAAAAAGATTATGTTTAATGGCCGCATCTTACTTCTTTGGGTGCTGCACAGAACAATTATTTATGCTGGCACTGGCAGTGATCTCTTCAAAGCTGAAGCACCTTCTCAGAGCTAGGAATGGAGGTTTTTGGAAAGCCTGGCCATTGTTGGGTAGTAAAACCAAACACCACAGAATAACACCAGTCAAGCTAGTGAACCAGACATGCCTTAAGGGTTTATGCAGGATTTTTCCTCCAAAGAGTTTGAAGTCTTGACCTGGCGCCAAAATAGTCAGTTCTCCTCTTTAAGTTTTAATGGAGAGGAAACAACAAGTAAATCAACAGATTGACAAATGATATCCAAAAAAGTAGATGGATGGCAGCTTTAGAGGGAAGCAGCTTTAAGATATATTATACTTTATCTTGGGAATCCCTTATGCAGAGAAAAGGCATTACTATCAAGCCACTCAAATCATCTTCCATCCCAAAAGCCAGCTACCATAAGAATGATATAGTGGCAAGTAGGATGCAAACCTAGAATGACTTAATGATAAATTGAGTGTTCTGTCACACTCACTATACCATGCTGAAAAGCGCCATAAAAAGTACTTAAAATGGGTACATACTACCACAGGAAGTGACACTGCAATGCTTCCAGGTCACTGGTCTCTGTCTAGAACCACAGTGATGAACCGCCACAGGTCTACTACTTTTTCGGTGTATGCATTCCACTTTCCGGGACTGAAACCCATTGCCACAGACTGCCGTGCAGGGCCTCCAAGGGCCAGCACGCCAATATACATCGCATGGTTCAGAGGAACAATTTCTTCTCAGGTTGGATCTAGAGGGGAAAAATGTAGAAGAATCAGGGAGATTTGGTGAAGAAGGAAGAGTAAGCACTTTCTGGAATACTGTTTTACCTTAAAACTACTTAATAATCCAGACACTTAACTCCCCCCAGCAATTTTTTTTTAAGTTGAGATAATTAGGATAGGAATTCAACTGACATTTGCCTTGGCGCTGCCTGTGAAAAAATAAGCATTTAGTAAGGAAATGAAATTTTCAGGTGAGTGTTTTCTCTACTGAAGGAAATAAAACTTTGTTTTCAAATACCATATTGTACCCAATTCACCTCCAGCTTCCTCAGATAAAACAATAACATGATGTAGTTGAGTTAAGGGGCAGGAGGAGAATCTAATCTAACAAAAATATCAAAGATTCAAAGAAAGAAGAGATGGAGAGAGGTTAGGGAGAGCAAAACAAAGCAGGCTTAATTAACATCTTGGAAGTGGACATCAACTGTACCCATGTCAAGGTAGGGATTGGGGATGGGGACTGAGCGAGCATCTGCCCACTCCAGTGCAAACGTCAGAATGAGGCATGGAGACCTCCAATTGTAAATGGAAATTGATTATTGGCTAGCGATCTAGGGGAGTCAAAAGCAGGGTTCCAGATACAGGAAATGAGGAAAAGGGCTGAAGATTTGCTCTAAAGAGGTAAAAAAGACCTCTACTCTCTTCTACACTGGCTTCCATGAGACTATACTATTGAAAGAAATTATTATACTATCATATTAATTATTAATCATGATCCACCCTTTATTTCTTCTATTCTCTGTAAAAGCCCAACTCCAGTTAAGGTCAGTCAGTCTCTGAAAGGAATGGCTAATTGATGAGATTGCTCCTAGCCCTCAAGGAACATGCTTGTTAATTTTGGGTGCGACTTTCAGTTTAGCGCCAATGCAATATTCACTTCAAATTCCCATTACTATTACAGGACTCCACCCAATGATGACTCTGAGAGAAATTGTTATTAATAACCAATGTGACCCAGGGCCAACTGTTTCTCTTTCATTTCTGAATCTCTGATACTGCTAACAAAAAACTTAGACACATAGTGTAGTCAGAAATAAATGTACTTAAGATGACTTCCTGGGTTATTAGATCTTCTTTTAAACATACACACACATACGTACATATATGTATGTGCACATGCCCACACATATGTAACCACATTTCTCCCTGAACTGATTTGCAGCATCTAGTGACTCATTTCTGAGTGGTAATAATTATATGTCCATAAAATTAGCTGATGTCTGTATAGTGCTTTAAAATTTTCCATATACTTTACATATGTTATCTTGCTTGAGCCTCATCACAACCGTATAAGAGAGGTCCTACAGGTATTATTATCCCCATATGATCGGTAAGGTTTACTAGGTGATCTCATCAGTTGATCAATAAACATTTACAAAGTGCCTACTATGCTCCAGGCATTGCACCAAGCACTGAGAATACAAAAAAAGGCAAAAAATGGTTTCTGCCTTCAAGTAACTCACATTCTAATAAGGGACAAAAAGAAGCAAAGAGATGTGTACAAACAAGCTATATATAGGGAAAATAGGAAATAATTAACTGAAGGAAAGAAGGCACTAGAATGAAGAGGGGCTGTGAAAGGCTTCCTGCAGAAAATGGAATTTTAGTTGGATTTAAAGATGGTTTGGGTGATACCTTTTGATGTGTGTGTAAAGTGGATATAAATGAGGCAGGGTTGCATGAAGTCACTGGCCTCCCTCTCTCCTCCAGAGTCATCACAGTCCTGTGGCTAGACAGAGTCAACATGACTCGTGATGGCTCGAGATACAGTGAATGACCTTGGCGTCTCTGAGGTCTAACCAAGCTCTGAGCGCTCCACAGGGCCTGCTTCAGTTGCTTTCATGGCCGCTGGAACAAATTGTTCTAATCCGCCCATTCCACCAAGGAAAGTCTTTATATGCTTGCCACAGACACCCCTCTAACTCACTGACAGCTTTGAGACCCCTCAGTTACCCTCAATCTGGTTTAGCCCTTCTGCTGAAATGATTTACTGGGGTGTGGCTGCCACACATATTACAGCTTCTGAGAGCCACAGGTGAGAGTTAGGTGGAACAGGTGGACACCAAAGGTAGAAAGCAGCTCTGAAAAAGGCCCAGCATTCCCTACACCAGAGGTACTCCTAGTCTTCCCTGAATACACCCTCCCCCCCAGAATTTTAGTTAGAACTTGAAGGAAGCCAGGGAAGAGAAGTGAGATGGGAGAGAGCCAGAGAAAATGCCTGGTGCTGTGAGAGGGCATATCTTGTTCAAAGAACAGGAAGGAGGCTACTGTCACTGGATAGAAAAAGATATGTGCTAGGGAGGACAGTGAAAGAAGACCAGAAAGGTGGGGAGGGGAGTAGTTATGAAGTGCTTTGAATACCAAATAAAGGATTTTGCACTTGTTCCTGGAGAAAATAGGGAGTCACGACAGTTTAGTGAGTGAGTGTGTGTGTGTGTGCGCGCACATGCATGCACACGTTGGGGAAAGGGGGGTGACATGGGTTCATCATTTCCCATGGGTTCAATTATTTCTATGCAGATAACTCCCAGATCTATATATCAAGCTCTATTTTCTCTGCTGAGCTACAGTCATGCATCTCCAACAGACTCTAGACTCTTAGACATCTTGATTGGATGTTCCATAGGCATCTCAAGCTCAGTATGACCAAAATAGAACTTTATTTTTTCCCCTCAAACCCTCTTTCTTCCAATCTTCCCTCTTACTTGAGGGTACCACCATCCTCCCGGTCACCTAAGCCTTTGTTTACATGACTCCTCACTCTTACTCATCCAGTTGTTAAATCTCATCATTTCTATTTTGTATACATCTCCTTCCCCCCATTCACACAGTCACAACCCAATTTCAGGCCTTTGTCATCTCTTGCCTGGACTACAATCATGGTTTTCTAACTGGTCTCCCTGTTTGTTATTCACTCAGCTTCTAAAGCATGTCATGCCCCAGCTCTTCTGCTCAATGAGCTTAATAAAGTTCTTCCTAGCCTGATCCTTTCCCACCATTCCAGTCTTCCTATAACTTACTCCCCTCCATGCACTCTATGTTCTCAGTACCTTGACCAACCTGCTACTCCTCAAACATGACTCTCTGTCTTGTCTCCATGCCTTCATATTCTTGTTCCTTCTCAGGACTAGAACACTCTGCACCTTCATCTCTCTCTGCCTCTTAGTTTCCTAGACTTCAAGACTCAGCTCAAATCCCAACATTCGTAGGAGGCTTTTCTGCTCCTTCCCAGCTACTAATAAATGCCTTTCCCTTTCAGATTGCCTTCATCTACTCTATATGTATCTTGTATGCCCCTAATTACTTACATGTTGTCTCCCCACTAGGATATGAGCCATGAGTGCTTAGTGCAGTGTCTGCCATATAGCAGGAGCATAATAAGAACTTTTAAAAAAATAATTTTATTTTTAATTTATGGAAAAAACAGGCATTTCCATAGCACTGTATAACAATAAAGATGATGGCACATGAAACTGCAAATCTATTATGCACGACTTGGTATTCCTTTTAAATATATAAAAGTTATCACGTAAATTTCTTTTTTCCCCTCCACCTCTCTAGAGATGGCAACCACAAATGGCTAAACACAAACATGTATATATGTAAAAACATCCTATACATACTTCTATTTATCAATTCTTTTGCTGAATGCTGATAGTGTTTTCCTTCTTAGGACCTTCGTAGTTAATCTGGGTATTTACAATAGTCAGAATGACTTATTCACTCAAAGTTGTTCAGAAAACAATAATGCTGTTACTGTATACAACATTCTCTTGGTTCTGCTGATTTCACTCTTCGTTATTCTGTGCAAGTCTATCCATCTTTTTCTAAGATTATCAAGCTCATCATTTCTTATAGCACAAGAATAGTCTACCATGATCATATACCACAACTTGTTCAGGCTGTTGACTGAACTGGTGAAAGCTATTATCTATAATTGAAAGCTCTATTAACAAATGACCATTTCAGACATGATAAGGAAAGGCCTTGAGATCATGCCATATGAAGATGAACAGAGGGAATTGGGCATGTTTGGACAGGAGAAGAGAAGAGGGTTGGGGAGAGGAGTGGTCATGAAAACTGCCTTTAAACATCTTAAGAGGGATTAGACATTTTCTGCTCGACCACAGATTATGGATCCAAGAACAATGATAAAGAATAATTGCCTAGTAATTAGAGCTATCCAAAAAGGAAATGGGATAGGGCATTGAGAGGTAGTGAGTGGGTTCCCTTTCACTTGAGATCTCTAAGAAAAAGCCAAATGACCACTTGTCAAAGACATCATAGAAGAGGAAACTAAGACATGAGGTTAAGTGATTTGCCCAGGGTCACACCAATAATAAGAATATCTGATGAGACTTGAACTAAATGTTCTTGACTCCAGGTTTATTGCCTTGGCCACTACACCATGCTGTCTCTCTAGTGTGGTCTGGGTTTGAGGGCCTCAAAGTTTCCTTTTAATTTTGAGATTCTGTGATCCAAAAACTCATCTGCAAATGATGTAAACTGTTTATGGGCAGCTTTGGCTGTTAAGAAAAACACTACTTTCAAAAAGGGATAATTCTTTCCTGTTTCTTTAATCTCTGGAATGGAAAGTCGCCTCTTTCTGACTAGAAAAAGGAAGTTTGGGGATTTTGTATTAGAGTGAAGAGGTACCCTATGTGGTTGTAATTTTCTTTCTCTGCTTCAGCCTTGTGAGGAGAGAGGACATGGGAGAGTCAGAGGGAATCACAGTCTAAGCAGGCCACACTTTGGCTCTCAGATGCTGGAAAGTGAACAAAGCCCAATTCACTGATATCCATAAGGCAAAGAAATCCAAACCCCAAAGTAAGATGAAATTCTGGAGATAAAGATGGGAAATATGCTTCTTTGAGACTGAAGCTGTGACGTTTTCATCAAGTAATTAGGTGTGGAAATGTAAATCTAACTCTATAACAAAGGCCTACTATTTTTACTGATAGGCACTAGACTTGTAATTCCAACACATGCCACAGGGTGGTGCCTGGGATCTAATTTTGTATATTCAATGATCACCACTCATAGTAATAATTTGTCATCTGCAAATATAAGCTCTTTGATTTGGATTGCATCCTCTAGCCCAGCAATAAAGACATATCCTAAGAAAAGGACAGGTATTGAACCTTTTATTTCATTTGCACAGAGAACTCCCAAAGCAAGAAAATCCTCCCTATCAATGGAGGTCAGTACCTTCTCAGCAACTTTTAGAACTGCCTTAGAGCCTTGAGAAAGTAAATGATTTGCCTAAGGTCACACTGCCCTATATGGAGGGGCTTCAAGACCAGGGCTCCACTGTACCACATCTCCTCTCTGGATAACTAAGAGAAAGGAAGAATTTAAGGGAACATGTTGTTTTTTAAAACATTTTCCTTATTTAAAAAAACCCACACAATTAATTAAATGCTAATTACTTTCTAACTCACAGAGGGCACTGTTTAAAGAAACACAAAACTTATATGGGCATTTAGTACCTTTTTTTACTGAATTCAATTTTGTAGTAATTACTGCTTCAGTTTATTTTAACTGCTTCTTCCTTTTCCCAAGAAACCTTTTAACTGATACCCCTTTGGGTGTTGCTTAGTTCAAGTTTCTGGGTGGCTTGTGGGACTCTTTGTTTCCCACTCTTGCCTACTTTGAAGTTACGAACAATCAGAGCTTGGCATCAAAACTTTCTGTTTTGAGCCAGTTACTCAGCCCTGAAAAGCCTTTAATTGGCCTCGGTCCTCTAATCACCCAAGTCAAGATCCTCTTTGTTTGAATTTTGCTAGCTGGAGGATCAGGAAATCTGCAAGTCGGTCATGGAGCTCCACTTCCCAACCAAATGCTTCCTCCACTAGAGGGAGAGGGTTTGGTGACTGGGACAGCTTTCTATGGCACTCTTTAGGCAAAGTTATCACAGACCTTCTACCCAAGGTATTCTGCTCACTGGAGAAATACAGAATGATTTCTTCCTCTGAATGACAGCCCTTCAAATATTCTAAGACAGTTATTATATCTCTAGTTTTGTCTTATCTAAGCGAAATATTACACAGATGTTGTCTATAACGTATATCAAATAGTTTCTCTTTTGGATTCTGGATGCCTTTTTATTTATTTATTCATGTTCTTGTAGCAACTGATAGCACTATGGAGAGAATGCTGTACTTAAAATTAGGAAGACCAAAATTCAAATCCAGCAAGCACTTACTAGCTTTGTGACCCTGGGCAAGTCACTTAACCTCTGCAGGGCCTCAGTTTTTTTGACTGTAAAATGAGGATAATACTAGAACTTATCTCCCAGTGTTATTGTAAGGATCAAAGGAGATGAACTATATAAAAGTGCTTAACAGTGCCTGGCACATAGTAGGCTCTTTCTAAATGCTAATTCCTTTCTTCCTTCCCTCCCTTCTTGAAATCTGATGTCCGACTAGACATGTGGTCAGATCAGTGCAGAATACAGGGGTCATTGCCAAGATCTGGATGCTGCCATTAACAGTTTGAGACAATGTGGGCTTTTTTTTTAAGCAGCTTACATCATACTTTCTGTTTCTGGTGAACTTGTGGTTAAATTTCTCAGGTCTTTTTCACATGAACTACTCCCAAGCTAGGTCTTTTCCTATCCCGTGTGTGTGTGTGTGTGTGTGTGTGTGTGTGTGTGTGTGTGTGTGTGTGTGTGTGTCCAAGATCTAGACAGGTAATGTTTTATTGCTACTTTTTTTTACTGTGCTATATCATTAAATGTGTTTTGATTGGAATTACATCCTCTGGCCCAGTAATAAAGGCAAATGTGTTGGTGGGGACTCAATGAGCTATAGATTTAGGTTAATATAGTCCCACAAAGTATGTTGAATCTGGGGACCCAGGTGTCATTTGGGGATGTTAACACTAATAAGCTTCTTTTTGTCAGCATTTAATCATAGTAGGTGCTTAATAAATGCTTATTCAGTGATTGACTGTTGGCTTTGGTCCGGTGTTGCTAGCTACTGAGAACACTGAGAACATTTTGATTCTTGATTCTGTTGTGTATCCTATTAGCTTTTCCTTCTAATTTCTCATTCAGTGCCTGTGGCATGTTACTCAAGATTTCCATTTAAGCTGACACCAGTCCTGTAAATGGCACTCTTAGGTAAGTTCACAAGTTTGCTACCATCCAGCACATACTTCTTTAGCTTATCTATTTGGGGATAGTAGATCATGGTGGAAATGGGAACCTGATCAACCAACTAGAGAAAGCCATAACAATAGCTAACATTTAAAGGTACTTTAAGGTTTGGAAAGCCCTTTATATGTGTACCCTTTATAGGCGTTAGCTCCCTTGCACCTCACAACTCTTGGAGGCTGGTACCATTATTCCCATTTTATAGATGATAGCACAGTCTCAGAGAGTTTGAATAACTTGCTAGTAAATATCTGAGGCCAGAGTCAAACCCACGTCTCCAAGTCTAACACTTGCTCTGTCTGTTGCCCCAGGTCTAGTCCCTCTCAAAGACTAGACCTAGAACCCTCCTCACCTCAGAAGCTACTTCCACACATGGAGGCTCTACCTCTTACTCAAGCCAATCAATCAACTTTTATTAAGTGCCTACTATGTGCAAGGTACTGTGCTAGGGAAACAAGACAAAAATGAAAGAGTCCCTGTTCTCAAAACGCTTACATTCACTTTAACAAAACTTTCTGAGAAAACAATGCCTTAGTGTCCATTACCAAGTGCCTTTGGAGAGGCTAATGTGGACATCAAGGCTCCTGCTCCAGTATTGAGGGTCTGCCCCTCACCCCATTCTCTTTCAGGTAATGGATGTGGAGGCCTCTTATCTCAGAACCTAATGTCCCATGTAAAGGCACTAACTATTCCTTCCCTACTCCCACCCAGGTATGAGGTTTAGCTGAGTCTGAACAATGATAAGACGAAGGAAGTAGGGATTCAAAGAGAGAGTAGAATTAAAATATGAAGTCTTTGAGGGCCAGGACTATTATTTTTTTTCTTTGTCTCTGCAGGGCTTAGTACAGTGCCTGGAATACATTAGGTGCTTAATAAATGCTTGATGATTGGTTAAATAGAGTACACAGGTATGTATGGCCAAATGTAGGGCCAAGATTGTGATGGGAATAAGGATAATGGTCTGGGGGAAGTGAAGGTCCCTCTGAGAAAAACATCTTAGCCTTTGCTACCCTCTGGCACCCAGATATGAGTCCTCTCTCTGCTTGATCTCTCTGCTTGTACTGCCTTGGTCTCATTGCCATGACCTTGTTTGGGTCCAGAGTCTTAGATTCTAGTTCTAATTAAGAACCAAGTACATGATAAGTGTGTGAAGCATCTCCTGTGCATCATGCCTTGTTTGAGATGTCAGAAATGGCACTGAATATGATTTTACCAATCCAAATACTCAACCCAATAATACCACTGCATCAGCTACAGTGATGTGCTGATAAATATTTAACAATAGGCTCTCCAAAAAAGCAGGACAAACATTTATACCTGCATTATTAACATTCTCTCTATCACTTTCATAAGTCTAGAAATCAACCATCTAGAAATCAACAAAACAATAAATCAGGCCCTGATTTGTAGCATTTGATGATTTGATGATTTCTGTGAAGTAAATGCTTACACAGAAATTTAATAATTGGCTCTCAGGAGTCAGTTTGAGCTAGCTGGCTCCATCACACCAACTCTTGGGGAATGGCGCAAGATGAACAGACTGATATTGCTTATCCTTATCAAAAGATCCTGGAGAGTAGGCATCACAGTCCATAGTGCTTCCTCCACTTCCTGACACCTTCTTACCTATGATTCAGCTACCATCTGCCAAGGCTACGAAGAAACAAAGCCCCTTTGTCTGCTATCACTCCCACCCTCTCATCCTTGGCCCTTCCCTCTCCCTATCCTTCTCTGCCTCTCCTTCCATGGTGCCTTCTATAGCACCCTCATCCCATTATTCAGTTAAAAATCATTCCTTCACCTTCTGCTTCTTCCTTCACACGACTTCACTGAACCTCGGTTCCCTCTGAAAGACAAGACATTCCTGACCTCCTTTGGTAATCCTGGCTGCTCCTTCTCTCAAACCTCCAAGAACTCTGAGCCAGGAAGAAAAGGAAACCTACTCTTAGCTCTTCATGAAAACTTGAAGAACCTTTCTCTAGCACCATCCCTCAGCAGCCTCTCCTTATTTGTGGTGTACTATTTGTCTAAATCATTCTTAGTGAGGTCACAAATTGGGCTCTAGATCTCTCTCTAGAATCCTTTCTCAGGAAGTTTAGTACCTGGTTCAGAGTCTTCCTTTCTATCCCAACTCTTACCCTCATACTTAGGATACTTAGAGATTTCAAGATACACACTGATATCCTTCCTCAAACCCCCTGGTCTCCCACTTAAAAAACTCCTCAACTTTCATGGCTGCATTTTCACTCCACTCCAACTACAGGCCTGGCTACACATTAGATCTCACCATTACCTACAGTTATGTTCTCTTCCAGGAACTCTGATATTCCCTTTTCATTAGAGCTATAACCATTCTATTTCTCTGCTTTATTGCTCCTAAATCTATTCTTTGTTATCACAATGATTTCTAGTTTATTCATTCATCCCAGTCTATCATCTTTTTTCTCATCACAGTTTGTGTTCTAGAATTGATCAGGTAACTGTGTACTATACTCATTCAAAAAGCATTTATTAAGGTTCTGGAGGAAAAAGTGGGACTGGTGACTTTGCACAGCCTTCCCTTACTTAAATCCAATTGACTTGCATGTGTTGGCATTAGCTTCCTGATGTTATAGTTCTCTTCTAGAATGAGGGACAAACAACATTAAGCATTTGTTATGTACCAGGTCCTGTGCTAAGCACAGAGGATACAAAAAGTGACAAAAATAGTCACACTTTCATGGAGTTTATATTCTAATTCTGTGTTCTTGAGTCCCTTATTCCTATGTCCTACTGCTATTCATAAGCCAACTAAAGCCTATGTTTGGGTTACCCACCTCTCCTGCCTCCTCCATCAGTCTTTTCTGTTCCTATTCTCATGGTGCTCTATGCTGTCAGGAGACAACACTCACCCATGCTGACTGAGGGCACTACATATTTACACAATCTGACTTTAGCTGGACCCTCTATGCTGCATGACAATTCACTTATTCTCCCTGTACTGACCCTCTCACATCCCCTGCTATATAAAGGTATGGTTATGACAATTCTCCTATCCTTGAGCCCCCTGATGCTACCCTTCCACCACTCCCTCAGCAGAACTCCAGACTCTGTTTTACTGAGACAAATCCATCCACCGTAAGCACACGACAGCTTTTGATATGATCAGTTTTCCCTTCCCTCTTCAATATTCTCTCTGTCTTTGGCTTACGTGGCATAGCTTTCTCCTTGACCTCCCCTTGCCAGCCTAACCATTACTCCTCATTGTCCTATGCTTCCTAAATGTGGTTTTTCTCCAAGACTCTATTCTAGGCCTTCTCTCTTTAACTTCTCAGTGATCTCTGTTGCTCCCATCATTATCAACTCTACATAGATGCCTTCTCTCTCCTGACCTTCAGTTCCCGTATCACTTGGTCTAATCTGTTGGACATCTCTACCTGAATGTCTCATCAGTATCTCAAATCTCAACATCTCAGACCGAATTCATTGTCATTCCCTTAGTCTACCTCTTCTTTGAATATGGAGCTTTTCTTTCTGTCAACCTCCAAAGAGGTTATGAAGAGCAGTGGGATCTCCAGGTCAAAGTATATGTTCATTTTAATGACATTATCTGAATAATTCCAAATTGTTTTCCAGAATGGTTACACTGATTCATAGGTACACAAACAACGCACTAATGTCCCTGTCCTTCCATAACTCTTCCAACATTGTCTGTTTCCATCTTCTGTCAGTTTTCCCTATTTGCTGCATATTAGGTGAATCCTCTGAGTTATTTTGATATTAATTTCTTATCATTAGTAATTTGGATCATTCTTCCACATGGCTATTAATACTCAGCAATTCTTCATTTGAGAACTCTTCATTTATATCCTTTGACCACTTCTCTACTGGGAAACAAGATGATCCTTAAAATCACAAAGTATTATATAAACACTGCTAAAAAATTAAGATGGAAGAGTGTTTCCGGTAGGTCACCCCTACGTGAATTGACAAAACAGAAATGTGAAACTGCAAAACCGAGGCCCAGATCCCTGACAGTGGTTATCTCATTAAAGTTCCATAATTCTGTCTGGTCCACTGGACTTATTTTTCTTTACTTTACTTCTGGGTAGCTCAGACAGTTTAATCAGGTGAAAAGATCACTACTACCAAGGCTCAGAAAAGCCCGTGAGAAGTTAGAAGGGCATTCAGGGCTGAGGAAGCCTGAGGACTTTCACCTTGAATAGTGGAGGCATGGACCAGTCTCGAAGAGAAGAGGCTTCCAACACCTAAATTCTAAGCGAGCTAGAAAGAAGTTATGTGATCAAGCCAGAGGACAAGATCAATGTCAGATTTGACTGTTACTATTAATGAGAAAAAAAAAAAGAACCAGTCACAAAGATATATGTAATAAACATGGATTAAATACTTATTGTGGAAAGTACAATGCTAGGTGCTAAGGGGACAATGCAGAAGATACAAAGATAAGTTTTAAGAATACTGCTCCTCCTCAGGTGTTTGCAGTCTAGGAGGTGGAAAACAAGATAATGTATACAATTAAGTATAAAACAAAACAGAACATAAATATATACAAAAGGCCTAAATTCAGAGGAGACAGAGATCACTTTCAGGACAGAGAGAGGTCAGGAAACATTACATGAAGCTTCTATTTTGAACTGGGTCCTTGGCTTCTCAAGTTCAGAATTTTAATTTTATCCATTCACTGAGGTTTAATTTTCTGGAAAGAATTTTCCCCTCATCTTATTGCTAATACTTATATGTTTATAATGTCTACAACACTGTAAATAACTGTGCTCCTCTATTTTAATAAAAAGTTGTATTTTTGTGAAAATAAAAAAGAATAACGATTGATGCTCTATCCTAAGTCCTGGGCTATTTCAGAACTGAATCATCAATTGCAGCAGTTACTCTGTTATGCCACTAGATGGTGACTGTGCATTGGATCAGCTTATATAGAAACTGGACGCAAACTGTTCCATTAAAAGGAGTAGGCATTTACAATTTTAAAAGCTATTCATTTTCACATTCTCATTTTGAACAACCTTGTATAAGCAAACATAATGCAGCGATTAGCTCTTAATATGTGCAATTACAATTTCCTTCAGGGCAATCATCTAAAGAATTAGAAATCTAAGTGCCTTCAGGTTCTTCTCTCTATTCCTCTAGTCTAGTGTATAATGAGGGCAGCTAGGTGGCGCACTGAGTGCCAGGCCTGAAGTCAGAAGACTTCTCTTACTGAGTTCAAATCTAGCTTCAGACACTTACTAGCTGTGTGACCCTGGGCCAGTCACTGAACCCTGTTTGCCTCAGTTTCCTCATCTGTAAAATGAGCTGGAGAAGGAAATGGCAAATCACGCCAGGATCTCTGCCAAGAAAACCCCAAATGGGGTCACAAAGAGTCAGAGACGTAAACAAAAAGCTTACAATCCACCAGGAACCAATAGTGTCCACTTAATTAAACTTAAGTATCCCCACTGCAGCACCTACCTTTGAAAACAGACTGCCACAAAGCCCTGGTATTCTTGCTTATTAGGCCTTGTTCATAACTGTTTTTCAATAAGAGCCAAGCCTCTACCTGGTCGTACTAGCAGAAGAATGCTATTAAAGACTCAGGTACCTTAAAAGGAAAGCAGCTTAGGAAAGCCACTTGTTAAATTTTCAATGGGAACATTTTACACCTCAGAAATCAGCAAATGCTACAAATCACAGTTTGATTTATTGTTTTGCTGATTATAGACTCAAGAAACTGATGGAGAACACACTAACATCACAGATTAAGCTTGAAAGTGAGTCCTACTTTTTGAAGAGTTGGTTGTTTAACGTTTACCAGCAGACCCCTGATTAAAACCCATCTAAGCAAATAACCTCCTTCTAAAGATCAGGAAAATGAGACCCAAAGAGTTTAAGTAGCTTGCTCAAAGTATGTAGTGAAGAGCAGCCAGTCCTGGACTCCAAATGAAATATTCTCACTGCGTCACGCTCCTTCTAATTTCTTAATACTGGCTTTGCAACTGTCTTCTACTCACATGTGAGCTAGGTGTCTTCTTTGCTAATCAACAGAAGAGGACGTGAACCCAAAGTATGAGCTGCTTTTGATTCCTTAAGTATTTCTCCCACCTATATGCTCTGCTCTTATGCTGTATAGAACTACCAGGGCTGAGTAACCTGCGGCCTCCAGGCCACATGTGGCCCTCTAGGTCCTCAAGTGTCACCCTTTGACTGAATCCAAACTTTACAGAAGTTTGGACTTGAGGACCTAGAGGGTCACATGTGGCCTGGAGCCAGCGGGTTCCCTATACCTGAGCTAGATCACAGTCATAAACATGGAATCAAGCCCTACAACTGTGTCACTCACTGTTATTTTATAGGTTTGGCTATCCAAACCTATCCAGGTCAGTTCTAAAGAGATTATTGATTTTTCTCCTAAGAACTTTGCTTGCCTTTAAAGCAAGTTAGCTGTATGGTATTAGACACTGGGGATTCTGACAAAGAAAGAAGGAAGAGTTGTACACCTGAAAGGGACAGGACTGCTCTTAGCTATAGATAAGTGCCTGAGCACCTTCAGAAGTATCAAGATGTTTCCTTAATGATAGTGATCCAGAGGAGGCATGGTAGTTGAGACAATCATATTTGAATGAAATTAGTGCAAAGATTCCTGGTGTGAACAAGACAAAGACAGAGAGAGAGACAGACAGACAAACAGACAGAGACAGAGACATAGAGAGAGACACACAGAGACAGGGACAGGGACAGAGAGAAAGAGATTAGGAAAGTAGCTTTATATATGACAGAGAGTGGCAAAGTATGCAGCAACAGAAGAATGAACCTAGACATGATGGGATGTGAAGAGTACTACAGGAAGTAGTCTAGTATGCACTGAAGACTGAGGAAGATGATGTGGGTGATGAAACTTAGAGTGAGGGTGTTGGGGGCGGGGGGTAAAGGGCTAAGTATTCTGTGTATGGCTTAGCTAACTTGTTGTGAAGATTTGCCATATAAGGTAATAAATGTAATTTAAGCTTGTGATTGGGTGAGGGATAATGATAAAAGTTCTGAATGCGGAAGTCTCGCTCTCTTGAGATGTGACCACCCGTGAATAAACCACCTCTTGTGACTCCTC
>CM053582.1:485560922-485595224 GCA_028627135.1 Pseudochirops cupreus
GAGGGTGACTAAGGTCTTGCCCCAAGCGTGCTGAAATGTAGAGGAAACACCCTCTAAATGTTACTTACAGTCCTTTAGACATCCAAAACCAACTCAGTCTAGCACCTAGTTAACAATTAGTTAAAACAGGACAAAGTGAGGTCCCTCCACAGAAGATCATCCATGGTCCAGGGTCACACTGCCATCAAACACCAGTTTCCCTCTCCTGCTGCAATTCTTCCACCCCTATTGAGGAAACTGTGTTGTCTTTGTGTCTCCAACCAATCTCCACTCACCTTCCAAACTAAATTTTTCTTTAAAAATTGTCGAGGGAATATTTTCTATTGCTTGACCCTAGATGAAAAAACTGGAACTTATGGCTCTGCCTCCCACATAATTAAATCACTTTGAGAGCAAGGCTGAAAAAAGTACAAATAGATTCTGTGTATCTGAATCTCACATTTCTGAGGCAGTTATAGTTTCTAGATGCGGAATAAAAGGGACAGCTGATGGAGGAAGAAGGAGCAAGCAGACCCAGAGCTCAGAGCATAAGTGAAATCACTCTAAGTATGACTAGGCCTGTGACAGATAGATCACAGGAACATAGGATTTGGGAGGCAGAAGAATTTAGTACAATCCTCTCTTTTCACAGAGAAGGAAACTGCAAACCAGAGAAGTGATCTGACTAGTGCCTGAGAGAGTGCCTTAGGGAATGAAGACCTGGCTAACTAAGGGGATAACAGGAAGCTTTTCCTCAGTGATATCTGGCCTTGACTGCCTCAGCTCTGGGGCTGCAAACAGCTTATATTTTCTAATGCTGCTTCTCCTCTCTTAGCTTTGCTTGCCTCTAGCCCATGGATAGATGCAGCAAAAATAGCCATTCATCGAGTCTCTATATTTACAAGCATAAATCCTGTAATTGTCTTTTTTGTGCATGTCCAGTCAGTAAGGAATGATCTTCTATTTTTTTAACCTGCGCTCTTTGAAGTCAACTCTATTACTCAGAATTTATACCAAATTGCAAATTGCATCCTCGATATTTGGAGTAACAAATATCTGTAGACAGACTGTTGCTTTGGGGAGCCAGAGAACATGGGCTTGAATTTCAGCTCTACCTCTTTCTATACACCCCTATAATACCCCCATACATATATGTGTATACATGTGTGAACATGCATGTATACATATACATAATACATGCCTATAAAGAGATATATATTTATACCACACATACATACAAACATACATACATGTGAATATATGTATGTGTGTGTCTATATAAGCCCTGGGAGACTCCAATTCACTTTGTCCCGTTGATTTCTAAAGATAAATTCAAACTTCAAAAACTCAATAGATATTGACTAACATTGCCAACTGATACCTGTGTGACTTGCACAAGTCACCTCTCTGAACCTCAGTGTCTCATTGGTGAAATGTGGGTGTCAGACTCAAGAAACTCTAAGGTCCCTTTCAATTCTAAACCAGTGCTCCCATCACAATTATGAACTCCACCAAGGAGAAGAAATTTGACCCATCTTGGCCCATGGCTCATACCTCTTTCTTTCATCACAGTCTAGGTCAGATACTGCTGAGCCATTGGGATGCTGACAGAGCACAGGCAGACGCTGCATCTCCTGGGCACGGCCCAAACACTGTGCAGATGAACACTGAAATGGAAAAAATAAGCAATGTCCTAAAAAGGTTGAAGCAAGTTAGCCTTCCATTAACGTGTTGGTTAGCTGTTTGGGCTGAGTTTATATGCACTAGAAATTATTCAAACTACATTATGTGAGGTCCAATAGGTTTCATATTAAATCAGTACTGTAGACACACATATTTATCCCAATGCTCCCTTCTGTTTGGAGAAAAGTGGGTGATCACAAATACTCTATGCACAAACAAGCAGTGTGTGCTCTGAACTGCATAGCCTTGGATTGGAAGTGGGGAAAGAGAATGGCTGGATGAAAATTTTCCTATACAAAAGTGTCTCTACTGCCACATCCCCTTAGAGGGATACGCATAAACAAAGAAGTAAATAAATAGTTGTGTGACATAAATATATATTATGAGTATATGTATGTGGTGTATATGCATACACACATAAGCGTCATACATATATATGCTCCAAAGCACACACACAGAAACATGTATATATTTATACCACATGTGATTCATTCCATAATAAACCTATATACTTCAATACATATATGATGTATACGCATGCACATACAGACATTATACATGCACGCACATAATAATTTATATCATATAAAATACACATTGTGTACGTGTATATATAGATGTGTGCATCCTGTTTACTTTTCATTTTGTTATACTGATTTCTAAAGGTGAAGTCAAATGTTAAAATCTCAATGGACACTAATTAAACACTCTATGTTCAGAGTACTGGGCTAGCAGTATGAATCTTCAGATCAGAAAATTATATTATTTAATACAGACCAAGGTGATTTTCTTCTAGTGCTAACCAGACACGAAGTCATGAGAATGGATGGATTACCTGGCTCCCTAGCTGAATTGCCCATTCACCACAAGCTTGACCCAAACAACGTTTTCGGCCCAAAGGTCGATCTTTATGGGCACAAGCATTTGGAGACATCGCCTGCACAACACCACTGGCTTTTACCCGTTCACAAGTTATCTGACGATGCCGAAATCCATTCCCACAAGGCACAGAACACTCTGACCAGCTACTTGTCAGCCACCTAGGGAATGTGAGACAAAAGATTTTAGAATGGAGGTAAGGGATGTGCTAGGGTTACAGAATGAAACATTATTATTTTCAGAAGCAAAAAAAACCTTTGGTAACTCTAAGAGCATGAGGGGTCAAGAAATGAATTTCACTTCAAGACATGCTGAATGAACATTTACTATTATGCTGGAAACTTAAGGCAATACAATGACAAATAAGGCACTGGTTTTCTGTCCTCAAGGAGCTTCTAATCTAGTATGAGAGACAAAGTATGTATAGAAATAACATCTGGTCCAACCCTTTGGGCAGATTATGAAACAAAAATCCATAGAGGTAAAGCTACTTTCCTCAGACCAAACAGATGATGGCAGAGTCAGCTCCCTGAGTCTGGCAAGATCCTCCAGAGGCAGTGGGAAACCTCACTGGAGGCCACCAGACAAAGGCTAAAAGATGAGCTGTTAGGGATGTTCTAGAAGGAATTCTTGTTCAGATAGGGCCTGGACCAGATGACCTCTGAGGTCCTTTCCAACTCTGAGACAATCTGATCAGTAGGGTGGGAACAGTGAAAAGAACTCAAGGATGGCAGATAAAGCTTTGCTGAAATAGTTCTCTAGGGATCAGGTGGCGAATGGTGAGAAATGAAGGCAGGAAAGTGGCTTCAGTTCACTGAGAAATAAAAGCACTGAGATTCTCCTTTTCTATTTGAAGGTGAACATTGGAGCTAAGCCGATGTTCACCTTAACATTCTAAAGTATCCTGTCTGTGACCAAATTGCCTGGTAATTACATTCTTAAATCGAACTTTAAGAAAGATTCACATTCTTCACATTGTGTCCTGGAGCCTATTAGTGCAGGAGATGGGTGAGATGGGGGGGTCCTCCTGAAGAGACTCTTTAAAAGAAAGAGTGAAAACTAAAGATTAACAGACACAAGAGTGAATGCACCTTGGAGGGCAGTCTCGTCTATTGCAGGGCTGGACCAGATTCTGTGGCTTCTGGAGGTGATCACAAAAGGTCTCATTGACTTTTTGTCTTTTTGTCGTCACACACTGGGGTCTCTGAATGCGGCTTCCCAGGTTGCCACAGGTAGCAGAGCAGTGTGTCCATTCACCAGGCTCCCAATTATATTCTGATGAGAAAAGAAAAAGAAAGAAATGTTGCCACAAACTCAACTTAGAAACAGTGACTGGGGGGCTCACTATGATATGGCCTACAGACATTTGGGGGACTAAATTTTCTATCAGTCTCCTTTACACAATCGGGTCTTAAGGATGTACAAATGGAAGACATCTTTCCTCCCCCTCAAAAGTGCAATGGACTATTTTCAATATTATCCTCCTCCTGCTTTCATATATCTACAGTCAGGTGCAGGAGCCAAATGGGGCCCACTGGAAGACATCCATGTTCTATTACCACAGAATGGGAAAGAGGGACTATGGTGAGCCAACCAGATGTCCTAGAAAAATCCCAGAAGGTGTAGCTATTAACCACTGGACCTCCTACTCAGATATCTTGTCAGAACACAGGAAGGGGAAAAACCAGAGAGTTGCAACTTCTGTTAAAGCCACTGTCCTGGGAAGGATTTGGAGGCAAATCCCACCTTCTTAGCCAACAGCTCTCAGGATTTTAAGCATTGGACAACAGGACTCTGGGTTGGCCAAAGTCCACTGAATCAACAGAGACAATTTGGCTTATGAGGGGACAACAGATATAAATGAAACCTCAAAAGCATACAAAATTTGGGGGGCTTCTAGCTCCATACAAACATGCAGCATGAATCCATTAAAAATAATGTGTATAAATCAAGGATATAATTCTTAACAGTAATCCTAAAGACACAGTCGTGTAAGTATTTATACAAACAGGATGGAATGAGATCATCTCTCCTCAGGCCAGCTGGGCCTACCTTGCTTGACACAAGGCCACACAGGTTTCCCAGATCCAAATCAAGCTCAGAGAAAGGGAAAGGAAGAGGAAAAAGGAGATAGAGGTAGAGGCTACTGCTTACTCCTTGTTCCAGAGGAGAGAGAAAGAGATAGGGGAAGGTGGAGGGAGTGCAAGGTTGCCTGGGGCTCTTCTGCCTCTTAGAAGATAGGTGGCACAGTGTTCCCTAGGAGGGGAGAGAACGCTGAAAATTCTTTCTACTACTTCAGGGCTAGTCAGGCCATGTTTAGTTACTTCACTTTCCCTGAAGACTTCATATATGCCCCACTGCCCTGAGAACTGTAAACAAAACCATCCTTTCTGTATTGTGTGTTCTATGATCTGAAGATTATTGTAAAGGTGTTGTACCCCTGAATCAAGGAGGTCCAATATGTTAATAATAGAAAGTTTCTTCCTTAATCCAGCCACACGAATCACTGTTGTTTCCCTCCACCCCTATCCCAACATCCTTTCTCAGAACTATTGTTCTGGCCAGAGCTAAGTGGGGTCAGTCAGGCAGCCACAACAAGGACTTATAACAAGAATTTGTAAAGTGCTTTCTACATACCAATGTACCAGACACTGGGCTAAGCATTAGGGATACAAGAAAGGCAAAACTCCAACCCCAAGGAGCTCACAATTTAATGGGGCAAGCCACAGTGTATATAAAAGATGTGTACAAGGTACACTGGATGCAATCTCAGAAAGAGGGCACTGATGGGAACTAGGAAAGGTTTCTTGCAGAAGGTAGGATGTGAGCTGAGACCTGAAGGAAGCAAGGAGGCAAAGACAAGGATTCTACAAGGCATAAGGGTGAGCCAGTGAAAAGCCGGTGAGTCAGGAGACAGGAGTGTTGTATCAGAGGAGTATCACAAAGGCTAGTGTCACGGGATTGTAGAGTACATGGAGAGAAGTGAAAGTACAATACTGGAAAGGTAAGAAGGGATCAGGTTGGGAAGGGCTTAAACCTCAAAAGAGAATTTTATTTTGGAGGTAATAGGAAGCCACTGGAGTTTAATAAGCAGAGGAATGACATGGTCAGAACTGAGCGTTAGGAAGACCACTTTGGTATTCCGCTGGAGAACGCACGGGAGTGGGGAGAGACTTGAGACAAGGACACTAACCAGAAGGCTACTGCAATAGTCCAGGCATGAGGAGTTGAGGGCCTGCCAAGAAGTTAGAAGATGAAGATTTATCATTTGATAGCTACCACATTGCGAAGATAGGGTTATTTTAGGATCTATAGGAATAATTAAAAAGTGAAATTGGTCAATATCTTGTCCATTTTAGTTTCTATATTTAGTAGCAGTTGCTCCTTACATGAGTTATTTGATGAAAAACTATCTGCTATACTCATAGAGGAAAGAAAGAGGCAATTTATAGAACTTATAATTCCTAATGAAGTTTGTTGGAGGGTTTTCCCCCCAGCAAGCAGAGGTCTCAGGAGGACTGCAGAGAAGACTGTATTGCTTCAGTTCCTCTGGTTCTTGAATTAGGGCTCTACTAGTAATCTGGGCAGCAAAGAGCTATGTAGTCTTGGATTAACTAGTTAGGGGAGGGGAGGTTCCAGATGGCTCATAGGGGTCACAGCACCAAAGATGAGTCCATGGCTTTTGCTGTTTATTCAGAAGAGGTTCAATATCTGATAACCATCAGAAATGTTTTAATTATCTAGTTCCCAAGGATACTAGGGAAGTGATTAGTTAGACAGGAGAGCAGATTTAAGACCAAATTGCTCATCATTCTTAACTCTATTCAGGATGCTGAAACCTATTATTTATTGGAACTAGGAGGAAATTACACAAAACTTCGCAATTTTAAGAAGAACTTGACAAGATCCTCCAAACTAAACTAACATATTCCTTGAAACTCAGTAACTTCAGTATTCTGACCAAGCACAGAGCAAGAGAAAAATAAACACTCTTTTTGAATATATGGTTCAGGATTAAGAAAAGAAGGAAAATACTCAGAGGATTCATGTCTGTATGCATAAAATGAATCTGACAGAATTTAAGCTCCTTGAGGGAAAGGGCTATTTGAATTTGGTCTTTGTAGACCTGGTGACTACCACAGTGCCTGGAATACAGTAAGCATATAAGAGGTGGTTACTAACTGGTTGACTGAAGAGAATTAGGAGACATTTGGAGAATACCATATTATATCATAAAAAGTGAAACTGACTGTACCTTAGTCAGAAAAGGACTGAATACAGCATGATCACTTAAGAATCAGTTAGCCATGTATTGTAAGTTCACTGGCTAATTAGAGTAGGGGGTCCTTATGTCAGAGATCCCAATGACAGTTTAGTAAAGTTTATGGATCCCTTCCCAGGATAATGCTTTTATATAACTGAAGGAAATGATAAATTTTACTTAGAGGTTATTGAAAATAAGGATGTAATTTTTTTTAGATCAAAGTTCATAGACCCTCTGAAATCTATCCATAGACTGACCCCAGGTTAATAAATCCTTAATAAGTGCAAAAGTCAAAGTAAATATCAATTTAGAAAGTAGGATAAAAGTGAAAAGGAGCCACCAGGTGAAATTATAGTAGTTCCAATATAATCTATTTAAACAAACGAGAATGTTAACTCTTTTGGGGGCAGGGAAAGCTTTTGTCTTTGTATCTACTATTTGTAGTGCTTGACATATAAATACTAAATGCTTGCTCCCGAATGCTTGTTGATCTGATTTCATTTGAATTGAGAGGAACATTAACATAAATTTTGGAAACTAAGAGACATCTCAGCAGTTGGGGTTACCAGAAAAAATAGTGACAAGCAAAAGATTACACAGGCAAGTAGAATAAACTGTAAGTTACAAGTGGAGTATTTTACCATTCTTTAATCTATAAACAACTAGCTCACTGCCAGGGAGAAGAGGCTAAACTTCACAAGGGTATTAATATGAAGCAGAAAAGGGTCTCAGTTTATCAACAGAACTATGTATAAATATTTATATGAATGTATACAGTCTCCCTTGAGCAATATGAATTTGTTTCTATTCATAAAGGATGACACGGTTATAAAAACTCTAAAAAGCAAACATATTCTTATTTACATCATGAAAAGGGAAACTGTGGCTACTAACCATCCACTATTGAATACTCTGTGGTAGTCACAGCTTAGCTGACACCAACACCACTGCCAATGGTACTGGAGACTGGAAGTCTCCAAATCATTCTGCAGAGGATGCTTTAAATAGTTTTGACTTTCAAAAATGGCCAACATGTAGAGAAAGATTGTGGGGTATTTTAAACAGGCAAGAGATTTACCAGAAACAGTAACTGTAGGCTAGTAATAATTCTATTACTGAACTAAAATGAGCTTCATATTAATGGACTGAAAAATAATTATAGGAAAAAATTTTTAAAACTGGCTACATCCTATTGCAGTAATAAGGAGGACTATAAAAGACTATGAATTTTGTGTTGTTTATGGAGGTGAATTTATGTGAAAGGTCTACTGGAAGTTTGCTGTTGTTTAGTCATTTTTCAATTGTGTCTGACTCTTTGTTAACCCATTTGGGGTTTTCCTGGCAAAGATACTGGAGTGGTTTGTCATTTCCTTCTCCAGTTCATTTTACAGATGAGGAAACTGAGGTCAACAGGGTTAAGTAACTTGCTCAGGGTCACACAGCTAGTAAGTGTCTGAGATAGGATTTGAACTCAGGTCTTCTACACTATAGGCCCGTGCTGTATTCACTATGGCCCTTAACTAAGAAACAGATAAAGAACTGGATATGAAAAGCTTCTGTCAAGATCAGGGCCTGCTGATGAACATCAGAAAAGATATGAGGAAAAGGATTCTGCAATAAGTCCAAGGCATAATTGCATACTGGGCCTATAAGCAAGTAAGACAAAGAGAGAAAAATTAACTGAAAGAACAGTAGTTCCTATTTTCAGAGCATTTTAAGGTTTTTAAAGCTATCTCCAGCACAGAAGCACCAGAAGAAAATAGTCTAAGTATTCTCCATTATTGAGGATGTTCAAGTTTCATTTAACCTTAGAAAGACCCAGAGAAAGGGGCCTCAGCGGCATTTTGTTAAAAATTAGTCATATCCATTTTCGATGATATGCCCAGGAATATGTATTCTCCCCACCCTTTCCAAACTAATGAACTACGTAAGAATGAATGCATCGACTCTGCTGAACTTAGGTATATCTGTGTGTGACATCACACGTATACGCATATACATTCAAACTAAGAAAAGGCTCTTACATATTTTCAGACTTATAAAGTCTCTAAGTTAGCAGCTGAATACTGACTAACGGATCTCTGAAAACCAGAAGGAATGTCCATGGTGGTTGGCGTTAACACCCTCTCAAGACCTGTGAATCAAAAAGCACTGAGGAAGGGCCCAGACGTCACTGTCCCAGGCACTGGGCATACAAAGACAGCTCCTAGCCTCAATAAGTTTACATTCTACTTTGCGGTGCTCATTTTGACATCATTAATTTCAGAAAATGAGAGTTTAGTCAGAGAAAGAAGGATCAGATAATTAGGGTAACTCAAGGTGTATCCAGAAATACAATTCAATTCAAATCTTACTTTTGCCAGATCAGTAAATCCATTCCTAATTTAAACAACAGATTTTGTGCCTTATAGTGTCTCAATAATTTGCCACTGAGAACACTGAGCAAAATGAGGTGAAAATGGGGATTTTCTTTAGAAATTAGATGCTAATCACTCCCAATAATTATACTTCTCATAGTTAGTCACCATTCCAAATGATTTTTCCCTCTCTTCTGACACTTGCTAACAGATGAGGTACTACATGATGTTGACAGATTTTTATGTGATCACAGAAGGAGCCAGATCTAGCTGTAATAACCAAAAATAATTGATAGCTACCAGCTGTGTCCACAGTCTCCCTCAAACGGCACGTAATGAATTCTTTAGCTTATTGTTTTTCAGGCTTTGCTTCTTAGTTCTGAGTTTTTTGTTTTAAGCTGCACAAAGGGCTATTTGCAAAGTAAAAACAGTTAAATTTATTGACTGTCACTGTGGCCTGGAGATTGTTTATTTAAGTAGAGCAGCACCTGGGTCCCGACAGGGCAATCCCCTTGCTTTGCCCACTTTTGACGAGGTCCTCTCTGGTTTCTTCATCTCTTTAAAAATTCTTAAATGATGAGCCATCTGAAGGGTCAGAGCACATCATTATAAGTCTTAATAACCCAAGGATTTTTATTAAAATTACCCATCAATATAGTATTACAATAGGGACCTGGAGACCTTTGCAACCTAGCTGTTTGTCTTTGGGCATTAGGGGTGGGAGGGACAAGAACCTGCAACAAAGATTCCAGGATCTGACTCCCAGGAGGATCAGGTTTGGGGCTTTCAGTTTTTGGTTTGGGGAGGGAAAGAAAGCAGGGGGTGTGGTGTGAAGGATAAGGAGGCAGGGACTTGAAGGAGACAGAGCCCCTGATCAAAATAATCTCCCCAGCACATTCTACCAACTGAAGGTTAATTGGGATCAACTAGGCTGAAGTGTTAGATCTCCGCATCATTTGCACCTTAGTGTCAAGGCTACTTTAATCAGATCAATACCAAGTTTAGAAGTCTCAATGAATAGGAGCTGTTTTGGAGGTGTGGGTGAGGAGAGGGGGTAAGTGTTGCTTGCTCCAGGTGACAGAGTGTCTTGGGAGTGGGTTGAGTTCAGGGGTTAGTGATTATTAATAAGGAGATGGGGGAGGAGGTATGTCCGTGTGGTGGTGGTGGGGACAACAACAAGGGAGGGCTGCTGACAGCAAGAATTTAAGCATCATCACCAGGGTAGCTGAAGCCAATATCCAACATTCTGAGGAATCAGGAACTTAGGAAGAATAGGAGGGTGAGGGGAGCTTGCAGAAGTCCTGTGTGGTGAGCTTTTATTTAATGGACTACTACATGCTTTTTTGCTTTTCTCCACTGATCCAAACATCTCTAATATTGGGACTGCTGAACTTGAGTACTAGGAGAGGATGGAAAAAGGAGGCCCTGGACCTATGTGCCAGCTTGGACTAAACCCCCATTCTTATACCATTCTCTTCTTATTCATTTTCACTCTAACTCTATCTTCATTATGGAGACAGATATTTGCAGGGGTCCCTATGTTTGGCTTTCCAACTCAACCTTCTCTTCAAGGCAGTGGGGATGACAATGAGGCACCCCTTTCAGAAGTGTTGGGGGGGATAAGAAATATCTCATTTACAGGGGCTATATACATGAGGGTCCAGTGTGGACATGGCCAGAGGGAGAGTAAGGTGGAAAACAATTGTGTATTTTCTTCTCCTTTTGGTAAATAGCTCCTAAGGGAGTATTTGAGCTACCAAGGATAGCTTCAGGATTCAAGCTCATGGAAGCAGGCCTCAGAAAACTGCTGTATTCTGAACCATTTTACCAGTGTAGGACCAACTGGTATCATTAGAGAGCACAATGGCACTAGCCATAGGCTATTTTAACCTTTTGATTAAAATAGTCATGGAATAACATAAGATATTCTGATCGATTAAAAGTTTCAAGGTACCAAATGTGTTTACATTTCATAAGAGAGATACATATCTGGGATGCTGAGGTTGTCTAAAGAACATTTAGCTCTCTCCCTTTATCTGGTATAAATCCTTATTTATCTGGTAAAACAAATAAATTAAATACACGAATAAACTAGAATCTTCAGAGGAGCCAACAGATGTCACATCTCAAACCTTTGACCAGATACTAGCAATCCAAATGGACTGAGGTGAGTTTTCCCTTCTTTCCAGTCATTAATAAACAGCAGTAGTAACAATAGCATCTAACATATTTGGTAAACCTATGGTAACAAAACATTTTACCTACACAATCTCATTTGATCCTCACAACTGTGCAAGAAAGGCAAGGTATTGCAGTAGAAAAAGCTTGGAGTTCACACAATTCTTCTTTCAATCAAGTGCTACCTCCTAGGGAGGGAGGGCTTTCTTGATTCTTCCAGTTGTTACAAGCAATGAAATTATTTTATATTAACTCTGTATTAACCAATTAATTGTAGAGATTTATCTATTATTCCCCACCCTCACCCTCCACTAGAATGTAGGCTCCTTGAGGACAGAAATTGCTTCTTTTATTATCTTTGCATGCTGGGTACCTAGCATATAATGGGTGAATGCTTAGTGAATAAATGAATCAAGCCTCAGTTCCATCATTTCTTAGTTTTGTGACTTTGGGCAAGTCACAATTTCTCTGAGTTCCTACTTTCTCACCTGAAAAACAGAAACATTTGCTTTATTCACCTGGCATCATGGTGAGGATGAAATGAACTAATGGATTTGTTTTTCTGTATACCATAAAGTATGCAATTCAATTCCACAAACATTTATTAAATATGTCATCCTGATTTTTTACATAATGGAATAACACTCAGAGAAGCAAACTAACCCATCTTATGTCATCGAACAGAAACTTGAACCCAGATCTTCTCATTATGTTCAGAGGAGAGAATAAAGGTACTTATAAAACCTACCACTTGGGTCATCATTCCTTAAATAATAGTAAGAAGCTGAACGTGTTTGGGGGAAGAATTGTAAACACAAGAAAAGAAAGAGCAGGGCATGCATTTCTTAGTAAACCTTCAATGCTGACTTTTCTCTAAGCAGAAAATGGCTTTGAGCCATTGAACAACCAACATTTGCATTGTCCAGTGAACTACTAAGAGACAAAAGTTACTTCCAGAGCTGAACCCCAGCCAAGGGACTTTCTCTCATGTCCCTGATGTTCTCAATGGGTTAGTCTTTGAAGAACCAACAAATGGTGCTTCTTTGATGTGACTGCATAGGACATCCTCAAAACCCAATAATATTACAAGACACTTATGATTGTGCTTGCTATTCCAGATGTTCTCTTCTTTTCTCTTAGTACAATGCATCCTTCTACATACAAAACTAATTTTATCAGACAACAGAGATGTTTGACAGTTATTCTATCATTCATAAAATGGTCACTAGAGATATTGTTTTACTTCTTTTGTTTTCAATGGATACATATGACACACACACACCCCTAATCCCACTGAATCCATAGCTCCCAAAAGAGCTATGGCATCTACGTGGACCTCACTTGAAGTGCCTTTCTTGCCAAAGACCTACTGAACTGACTACCCTTCTAGCTTGACACCCTTTTACACTCTTATTCACATTGTACTACCCAGATATTTGCTGCCAAACCAATGTCTTAGTCTGTGTTTCCTTTTTGCAAGGTCGAGAGTAAGGTCTACAACACGTAAAACAAGGCACAAGAAATCAGAGTACTTAATTGCTGATTGTCTCATCTTGAATCAAGCTGGGGAGAAGATTTAGTCTTTTTGAGACTGGACCACTATCTTTGTCTTTTTTTTTTCCTTTTTTTTTTTTGGAGGGGGGAAGGGAAGGCAATCAGTTGGGGTTAAATGACTTGCCCAAGGTCACACGGCTAGTAAGTACTAAGTGTCTGAGGACTGATTTAAAGATTTGAACTCAGGTCCACCTGACTCCAGGGTAGTAGTGCTCTATTCACTGTGCCACCTAGCCGCCCCTCACTATCTTTGTTATTTTATTTTAGTTTACATCATTCATTTCCACGAAATTTTGAGTTACAAATTTTCTCCCCATCTTTCCCCTACCCACCACCCCAAAGCAGCCATCCCAATGTAACCTCCCTCCCCCAATCTATTGTCTCCTATGTCTTCCCCCCTCAGCCCTCTGACTTTCCGGTAGGGCAGGATAGATTTCCCAACCACAGTGCTTGTGTATCTCAAGTTCCAGTTGGATGTAGTTAATGATAATAATAATAATAATAATAATAATTGTATATATACATATATATTTTTAACATTTGATTACAGAACTTTAAGTTCTAGATTCTTTCTCTTCCTCCCTCGTCACCCACCCCCACTGGAAGGACAAGCAATCAAATACAGGCTGAACATGTGTAATCACGCAGAACCTCTCCACACCTCACTATCTTTGTTTAAGAGAAAGGCGTCATATGGCTTTCTTCTTTCAAGTCTTCCCACAACCATTTGCATGCCCCCTAGCTCTATCCACTTTCTAGTACCTTACTGATATCATTGATAGAATTATAAGAAACATCCTTCTCCACAGTCAGTTGGAAATTAATGCCTTTAACTTGGCCCTGTCCTAATATTCCATCACTATGCCCTCACAATGCCCTCTGGTAAAACAAATAAATTAAATACATAAATAAACTAGAATCTTCATGTTATTAACACATCATAATATATCTTTCCTACCAAGGAGACATAGAAATATGCAGATAATACATGTTGTTAAAGGCTATATACATCACCAATTCACCTTAAAATTTATAAGAAAATACCACTTTAGAACACAGTAGTCTCATTTAAGCTGAAATCAGTGAGTAAAAACTTCATTGTGAATCTTATCCTTCATTGTGCGCAGTCTCATTTATTGGGAAAACCACTTGTCTGCTGCAATTTGCTATAAAGATATTACTGATCATGTCCAAAACTTCATCCCAGAAAATCAGGCTGAAAAGTTTTATTTTGATCAATGGAAAGGTAATCAAAGTTTAGAGCTGACTTCAATTCATCTATGTTGGCCTTGAGATCAGAAGACCTGCATGTGAGCCCTGGCCCCACCACTTATTAGGGGTTTATTTCTCTGAGGTTCTGTTTCCTCATTTGTATAATAGTACAAATATTCTTACCCCTATCTCCTCACAGACTGTTGTGAAGCTCAAATGAGAAAAGGCACGTGAAAGCTCTTTGTAATTATAAAGCATTATATATATGTCAGTTATTACTTAGGGGTAGGGATTGGGATTAGACCTATGATTTGGGTGAGGAAACTTAATCAATTCAGTTCAATTGTAGAGACTTGCCTGGAACTCTGAGCAGTTAAAACGACTGGTCCAGGATCACATTGCTAGAATGTGTTAGGGGTGACACTTGAACTCAAGTAATCTTGACTCCAAGGCCAGCTCTATATTCACTAGTCCACGCTTTCTGTTATTATTTAATCATTATTAAATGATAAATACTTATAAGGGTCTTTTAGTCAAATGCAATTTTGGTTGAAAACACCTAGCTGAAAAGAGCTAAGAATAAAAATAACTCACCTATATGGAGCATGTGTCCAGCCGTCACACTGATACTCGTACTGATGTTGGATGCCATTAGGACGTGTTTCTTGTTCTCTTTGGGCAAATTAACTTCCACGCCTGGATACTTTGGTTCTGAAGAATAAAATGTACTTTTACTAGAAATGTTGCTAATGTACTGTTCTAGTTTGAAATTCTTACTCCTACTGACTTGCTGGATAACTACCTTTACTCATTATTCTGAACATTTACAGAAAACTCACCCATCAGTTCATGGTGCCATATATACTAGGCATGATAAAGTATCCACAATGTAGGTTAGATGCTGACTCTGGCAGCAGAGTATTGTATATTTTCCAAGTATTCTTCCCAAGAGTTCAAGTTCCTTTAGGGCAGAGTTTTCCTCCCCCCATCATTTTTGTATCCTTAGTATAGTGTCTTACACACACTGGGCATTTCATTTCTACTAAATTCAACAAGCATTTTGCTATGTGCCTATTATATGCAAGGCACCATGCCATGTGCCAGGAATACAGAAATAAAAATGAAATAATCCCTGTCCTCCAGTGGTTTAAATGTTTATCAAAGCAAGTTGGGGTAGAGTGGTTCATTTTGGAAGACTGCTATAAATGTATGTGTACCATGTAACTCTATCTATGGCTGAATGTGAGAGCCCTTTCAATGGATCATACCATGTTGTTTAATACTGTGACTTGTCTAGGAGTCAGAATGGCATCGTGTGTAGAGGGCTACACTTGGAATCTGGAAGACCCAAGTTCAAATCCTGCCTCAGACACTCACCAACTGTGTGACCAAGGGCAAATCACTTAACCTCTTGGAGTATCAGTTTTGGCATCTATAAAATCTGTAGAATAATACCTGTAGTACCTATCGTAAAGGTTTATTTTGAGATTCAAAAGTGTTAATATTTGTAAGGTACACTTTAAACCACTATTTAAATGTCAGCGTGGGCTGTTATTACTGGTTATGTATAAAATGGGGGAATGGAGAATATTTGGCATCTCAGCCCATACACTCATTTTCCTTGAGTAAGGAATCAGTATAAGAATCTACAAAGTATCTTATTCTACACATATCGCTTGTCTGAGATAAATTATAAGAATTACACATATACAGAGAGAAAACAAGCATGTCTGAAGAGAAAAGAGACCCTTTTATGAAGATGATCTGTAAGAAAAGGCAGTGCAATGTAGAAATGAAACAACAAAACCATGCACAGGAAAGGTCCTTGGTCAATTTGTAAAACTATTTGAGGGTCTTTGGTGGCCCCTTCTATTCCCTTTTGGCCACATATAGCCTTAATGATCTGTCTCCTTCCTTCTCCGACCTCAGGTACCTCGTTAGCTAGTACTTTGTCCCCTGCCTCTATAAAGCACCCCTCCTTTCTGTATGGTGCAGCTCTCCTCAGGCTTCCCCCTTCCCCAAGCCATTTGAACATTTCTTCTTTCCTGTTCTTATCACAATTTACCTGTCTCTCAACCTCTCTGCGTCCTATGCTTAGCCCACTGTCATGAACGAAGGCAGTTTGATCTGGTAATTCACACTATGCTCCATTCAACTCATTAGCCTTGAGATTTAATGCCACCTAAAGTTACTCATTCAAAAAGTGCCCCATTCTGGTGTTTTCTCCTGTCTCTGTTTCCTCATGTGCAAAACAGAGATAATAGTTTGGACATGAACAGGAGGTTTGAAGATTTCATCAGTATTTACTCAGGACCCACTTTATGTTAAGTGTTCTAAGAGATACAAGAGGAATTTTGCCTGCTGGCTGTCCTCCACGCCTGGGATGCTCGGCCCTCTCCTTTTCTGCTCCCCAGCTTCCTTGGTTTCCTTCACAATTTAGCTCAAAGCCTCCCTTGTAGAAAAGGCCTTTCTCAGGTATCTCAGATACTAATGCCTTCTCTTTTCAAATCACCTTCACACCTCTCTCTCTCTCTTCTTCCCTCCCTCCCTCTCTTCCTCCCTCTCCCTCTCTCCCTCTCTCTTCCTTCTTCCCTCTTCCTCCCTCCCTCTCTCCCTCTCTCTTCCTCGCTCCCTCTCTCCCTTCTTCTCTCTACCCTCCTTTCTCCCTCCCTCTCTCTCTCTCTGTCCCTCTCTCTCTTCCTCTCCCTCTCTCTCTCTCTCACACACACACACACACACACACACACACACACACACACACACACACGTTGTTCCTCCCCTTATAATGTATACTCCTCATGATCAGGTACTCATCTCCCCACCCCCGGTATCCCCAGCACTTAGCACACTGCCTGGCATATAATAAGTACTTATTAAATACTGATTGATTGTTTGGTTAATAAGTGCTTCCTGACTGCTGACTGAGAACAGGTCTCTAAACTCAAGGAGGTGACAATCTAATTGATACTAACACACAATAAAAGCAATCATTATTATTATTATGGCTAACATTTTTATAGTACCTATATTATCTCAGAGAGCACGTCATGGAAGAAGATAATGAAATGTTAAAAAAGAAGTGCCCTGAGAAATTAGAGATCAAAAGAGGCCGGAGTGGTCAGGAAAGTTTTCATAGAAGAGAGGGAAGTCAACCTAGGTCTTCAAGACAGGCAGGGAAGCAGAGGAGACAGTTTAGGCTAGGGAAACCCAAAGTTATACCTTAGTATGCAGTGTGTGCACCGGAGTAAAGGGCCTAAATGGAGTAGAGCATCTGTTTTGGAGAGTAGCGGCAAATGAAGCAGGAGAGCGGGGATAGATCCGAATCACAAAAGGTCTGAAGAACCAGGCAAAGGAGCTTTAGACTTGATTCAGTAAGCAAGAAGCCAAGGAACATGCTACAAGCAACGTCCTGTAAGAGAGGGGGTAAAATGTCCCTAGAAAATGCTACTCAGACACTTCAGCAGAGCTAGATGGGTCATTTGGCAAGGACTACAATAATAAGATGGCTGCCGATTCTCACTCCCAAACTTCTGGACAAAAACTGGAATACAACTTCCCCTTAGAGTAAAAAAAATCCTAAGTGTCATGCAAGCATGAAAAACAACGAAAATGACACACGTACCTGACAAGTGAAGAACAGATGATGCCACTGCTTTTCCAAGGGCATTGGTAGCTGTGCACACGTATGTTCCTTCATTTTCAAGGGAAACATTCTTCAGCAATAGGGACCCATTGAAAAGCAAGAAAGCATTGTCACTGAGGGATCCTCCTCTTTTTAACCAAGTAATATTAGGCTGAGGAACACCTTAAAAATAAAAATAAACAGGCCAAAAATATCCCTTTTAATGATAAATGATCATAATGTGCCAAATCATTCAATCGTTGTCACTGATACAATGAGAGCACCGATCTATCAAATGCCCAAGGCTACCACATTCCCCAGTGCCTAGCACACAGGGTAATAAACCTGGATTCAGAGATAATTTAGCCCAGCCCTTTCATGTTATAGATGAAGAAAGTCAGGCTCAAGTAAAGGGACTTGCTCAAGGAGACACAGGCAAGTAAGTAGTAGGTACTTAACAAATCCTTGTTGATTGACTGATTCCAGAACTTATGAGCTTGTATATCCCATTTCTCATTATGACCAAACAACCAGACCACTGGTTCATCCTACCAACTTTTGAGCTTCTTTGTTGAGTGACTGTGTTCCTGTGGGATCCAATCTATAAGTCAGATGGTCCATTTATCATTTCCCATCCTTGACACATGATCTGTCCAAAGCCACTCAGTGTCTCTAATTTTTGGGATTTTTTTTTAAACCAGAGTTTTACATTTGTGTCATGTGACTGTACCAGATGATTCTATGTTGGGTGACCATCAGCTTTTGTTCATTGTTCTTTATCTCTTTTATCTCTTTTCTCTAGTAATTTATTTATATAACAGTTTAGAACAGATGTCAGCAAACTACAGCCCTCATGGGCCACTTGCTTTTGTATGGCCCATGGTCTGAGTGGCTAGATTTGGTGTGTGACCTGGGGTTTGCCAACCTCTGGTTCAGAAGAATGAAAAAAAATTCATGATTTTCATGACTTAGTCAAATTTATACATACACATACACACGCACACATCCTCCAAACTTCACAGAACAAAATTCACTTGAGGACCTAGAGGGCCACATGTGGCCTCGAGGCCACAGGTTCCCCACCCCTGGTCTAAACTCTAAATTTTAAATGTAATGTGCTTAACTAAACAAGATCCTGAGATTCCTTCCAGCTCAGGTCTATGTATGTGTGTTTGGTTTTGTCTCTTCCCTATATTACCCAAGGATACATTTTCAAGCCAAAGCCAGCTGCTCTTGCTTTATGTAGTCTTTTCCTGAGCTACCTTCTCCCACTGATCAAAAGCATCTACTGAAAAATTACTGTCTAGTTCTCCTGTGAAGTTCCACAACACACAATTAAGAATGTAAACCTAATGAAAAAGAACAATGCTATATCCCAATTACAAATTTGCATGTCTTCGTGGTGTATATTGACAATGTATCCTTCCTATAGCAAAAATAACAGCATTTTGGCAAAAGTCCCTTCATTTTTTCCTGTTTTAGAATCTGTGGTCACTTGGACTATTTGTGAAGAAAGAATTTGTCAAATAAGTTAATTGTGAAAACAAACTCTCTTATGGGAGCTTTTACAACCCACTCAACTCTTTGACAAAATTGTAAAAATTAATATAACAATATTAGAGCATTTATCTATCAACAAAAATGGGACCCATATTTTGTTAACCAAGTTCCAGTAATGAAGTCTGATTCCATACTTGAATGGATCTGTGATCTCACTGATGTGGCCACTTCTGCCAAGAGTATAGAATGTATGTAACCCACCCAAGATTTTTTATCATAGGAAAGTTCTGACCATGCCCTTCCACTACACTAGAGACCCTTCTTCTAGGCTTTTTACCATTTAGTAGGCACCAATGTGGTATTCAGAGTGTCAGTCTGTTATTCCTTGCTCTCATTAAATGTATGTGAAAGCAAAAATATTCTCATTTAATTTTCCCATAATTTAGGCACGTTAATTATAGCCAGAATTTATCTCATTTATCTGGCACTTTTTCCTCACAACAACCCTGAAAGATTGGTAGTTAAAGCATTATTATTCTCCTTTTGGAAATGAAGACATTGAGCCTCAGGGTGATGAATGACTTGTCTGAAGTTAGCCAGCTAATAAATGTCCACTCCCATTCTACGCAGCTAGGTGGCCAACAGATAGATTGCCAGGCCTAGAGTCAGGAAGACTCATCCTCCTGAGTTCAAATCCTGCCTCAGACATTTACCTAGTTGTGTGAACCTAGGCTAGTCACTTCACCCTGTTTGCCTCAGTTTGCTCATCTGTAAAATGAGCTGAAGAAGGAAACGACAAACTACCCCAGTATCTTTACCAAGAAAAGCTCAAATAGGGTCGTGAAGAATTGAACACAAAGGAAACGACTCAAGAACAACACCAACAACACAACGTGCCTAGCTCTGTGCTAAGTACTGCGGATGCAAAAAAAGGCAAAGGTAGTCCTTGTTCTCAAGGAGCTCATAGTCTAATGCTGAAGACAACATGTAAACAACTATGATTAAACGGGACACGCTGGATAGAATCAACAAAAACAGGCACTAGCACTAATGGGGACTGGGAAAGACTTCTTACAGAAGGTGAGATTTTCACTGGGACTTGAAGGAAACAAGAGAAACCAGGAGGTAGAGGTGAGGAGGGAGAGAATTCCAGACGCCAGGGACAGCCCGTGAAAATGCCCAGAGTTGGGAGATAGAGAATCTTGGAAGAGTAGGTTTTTTAATGATTCCTAAATTGAATCATAAAATTAAAAAATGATTGAATTGAATAAAATTTAACTGAACTGAATCAAAAAAAATTAGTGAGGTATTAGAATCTGTCATGAGCAACAGTTGTATGTAGCTTCAGTGTTATAACAGAATGACGCTGAACAAGTAAAATAGTATGATATAGCAGTAGAGTTGCAGATTTCTAATCATATTCCATAATTTGATCAACACATTTTTAATGAGTATCTTCTATGTATGAGGTACTGAGGGACAATGCCAAAATAGTGCCTCTAGCCTCAAAAAACTTAGCAGTTGCCCCTAGATATGACAGCAGAGAAGCAAAAGTACATGGTAGGAAGGGCAGTCCCAGCCTTTCCCACTATTCAGAAGCAACATTTCTGAAGAATGGGACATCAGCTCATTCTCCCTCCCCACTAGGGCCTGAGTGGGATAGTCTCTTTGACCTAGTGCCGTGTATGGATACTCACAGGGCGCAGCATCTCGAAAAATGATTCTAGATTTACCTCCTTTTCTTTGCTGTTAAAAGACTAATGTTTCCTGAGATACCAGAGGCAAAGGCAGAAGGAATACGGCAACAATAATGGAATATGTCATTTTTGTTGGGGAAGATCTCGCCTTCTGAAGGCCCTGAGGAGGTGAGGTGCTGAAGAATTAAGATTGACACATGCTGGTGGTGGTGGTGGCAGTGGTAGTTGTGGGGACCTGCTGTGCATTTTCAAAATGATATATGAATTAAGGCTTAAAAATAACTAATAATATTATGGACTGAGCCAATTACTTGGCAGAGCTCGAAGACAATTTTAGTCAGCAAACTGTTAAAATGTAAGGATGTGAAACTGCCCACAAATGTTTAGTGGGAACTCTGATATTACTGTGATATACTATTTATTTCAACTCCTGATATTTTTTTTTAATAGCACATGGAATGTATCTGTACTGTCTGTTCCCATGTTTGGGGAGAAGGCAGAATGCAGTGGAAAGAACACTTGATCTGAAGTCCAAAGGACATGAGTCTGAATCCTTATGGCAAGAATACAAGTATTACTATCCCCATTATGTAGATGGGAAAACTGATATTCAAAGGAGTTTTCACTTAAAGGTCATGAAGTTAAAAGCTCTTCCCATAGATGTCAGATTTTAGAGTCACTGAAAGTGTTAAACATTACTTGAGTTTTCTATCAACATTTTTATGTTTACATAAACACCACTGCAAAAAACAAAACAAAACAGACCAAAAACCCAAACTGAAAGAAAAAGCAAAAAGTAAATAATCAGGAGGTCGGGATTCAAGGATATCTATTATGTAATGATTTTTTCCCCCAAAAGTGCAGGGTCTTTAAATCATTAGAAGGAGCATTTCCTGTCATTTTCTAAACAACCTGCTTATAAACACCCTCACTTTTTTTCCCCTTAGAATTTCTTGGACAGACCTCTAAAAGCCCTACTTATCCTTAAGTGCCCACTTGAGCTAAGCCTACTAAGTACTTGGCCTCCCAACAGATTAAGCAGCAAGTATCTGGGACTCTGGGTTTGCTGATTCAACAAAGGATAATCACAGTAAATTATAGGAAAGTTCCTGGGGGAACTCAATATGCATTTCAGTCCAGCTATGAGATTCAGAAGTTTGTTCACCCAAACTTCCTTTTCCAGAAGTCTCTTTTTTCATCCAGTTAGCTGGTTACAGGAATCGAATTACCATTTCCCAAGGGTATTTCACAAACACGAACTGTACTGTACTCAGTAATTATAATGATGATACTGTCATGTTCACTAATTGCTTCATTTGTACTTGTCTTCTCAACCAGATCACAAGAAACTTGCGGCAGGCCCTTAGCTACATAGGAGAAGGGACAATGCAGTGAGTGTTGGGAGAGAGGGATTCTGGTCTTGGCTCAACCACTAACCATGGGACTTGGGCAAGTCATTTTATCTTGTTTGGGTCTGTTGCTCCTCATCTTTAAAATGAGAGGGCTGGACACAATGGTCTCTAAGATCCTTTCCAGTTCTCTCATTCTACCTAAGGCCTGGCTTCCACCTCTACTCTAGAACTCCAGTTCTCATTCCTTGGACCCTGGACTCTGATCAGTGATTGTTCACTTTATTTTCTCTGGACCTAGGCCTGCAGGACCATTCCCTCCCCACATCTCCATGCCTCTCCACCTAAGGGCAAATGGAACAAAGAACACCCTCAGATGTGGGAGGGCAGAACAATGATCTGGGACAGACACACAGATCCCAGAAAACTGGCTCAAAGTTACTGTGTGGGCAACCAGTGGACAGGAGATGAGGGAAGAGAAGTGCTCACTCTCATCTACCACCTACTAACCTATTATATAAATAAATTCTTCTTGCTAACTAGTTTCTAAGCTCTGTCATTTCAAAGCCCTTCATACTCTCCCCACACTCCAAACCCCTCCTTTCCTGTCTTCTTATACCTTACACCCTTCCCTCCCCCATCCTCTAACCCCAACCTCACCCCCACCTCCACATATTCTGCAATCTCAGAACACTGGCCTCCTTGACACTCCTTAAACAGAGCACTCCATCTCCTTGACTCCTGGCATTTTCACTGGCTATCCCCCTAGGTCTGGAATACTCTCCTTCCTTATGTCTGCCTTCTGGCTTCCATCAAGTCCCAACTAAAAAGTGTGTACAGTGTCAGGGCTCTGTGTGAGGAGAAAATGTAACAAGAACATGCATCATCTGATATGTAAATTGAATAAGAATGAACAAACCCTCAAAGGACAGCAGAGAGGCCTATCACGGATGTGAGCAGGCTGCAAGATGTCACCAGCAAGGAAGGATGAAGGAGAAACGGTGTGTATAAAGGATGCATGCCATCAATGAAATGCAAAGATGAAGTGAAGTCAGGAGGAAAGGGGAAAGGCGATCACTGCACAGCTCACTGGCACCCTGGGATGTCAAAAAGGACAAAAGAAGGCTCTCATACCGGGCAGACCCCTTGTGGCAGACTTGTGTGAGCGATTAGGTAAGAACTGTAGGGGATGATCATGAAGGGGAGAGCTGTGGTCTGTATTATGGGAAAGAACACCCGCACGGATAACAAAATGACCACAACAACTCTTCTTCTTGTTCATTTGTCTCAGTCGTGTCTGACTCTTCATGACGCCATTTGGAGTTTTCTTGGCAAAGATACTGGAGTAATTTGCCATTTCCTTCTCCAGCTCACTTTTTTTTTTTTTACAGATGAGGAAACTGATGCCAACAAGGTTAAATGATTTGCTCAGGGTCACATAGCTAATAAGTATCTGAGGCTAGATTTGAACTCAGGTCTTCCTGACTCTAGGTTTGGTACTCTATCCATTGGACCACCCAACTGCCCCATAATAATAATAGCTAGTATTTATATAGCACTTTAAGGCTTGGAAAGATAACTTGAAAAAATATTTTTATTTGATCTTTACAGCAACCCTGGGAGGTAGGTGCTGTATCTCCATTTTACAGATGAGGAAATTGAAGCAAACTGAAGTTAAGTGACTTGCCCAGGGTCACCAGCAAGGAAGCAAATAAGGCAGGATTTGAATTCAGGTCCACCTGACTCCAAGTCCAGTACTTTATCTACTGTAGGACCTGCCTAATGATATTCCATGTTTATTTGCATATACATCATACCCTAAACATCCTTTGACTCAGCACTAGGCCACTGACATAAAACAGATGGTAGAGGGATTGTTTCACTTTTTGTATTTGTATTCCCAGCACCCAGCCCAGCACATGGCACACAGTAGGTACTTAATAAATGCTTACTGACTGGCTAATATTTTCTAATATACACTGAACTCCCAAAAAAAAAACTGGGCCAGTTATATATCTGATAAAACTTTTAAGATAAATTCTACCATCATCAGAGAGAAACTGACTTTAAGACTCATTATCCAGATGTTACAGAGATACATAGGCAGAACTTTATGCATTCAAAAGATCAAAAACTATAAAAGAAATTCAGTCTGAAATTTTTTTTCTCCCAATGCTCACAGTTTGTTTGGTGCACTGAAAGCAACTGAAAATATAAATGTTTGCTCCATGTTGAAACAACCACAAAATGTCAAAAATAGTTTAAATTTATTTATTTGACCTTAAAAGGTAGGCTATTTTTCCAGCCTTACAGCAGTTCTGAAATATCTAGTGTTCAATTTCCACAATCCTAAAGTAGCTTTTGGACAGCAAATGTTATGGAAAAAAAGTTCAGGTCTGGAGGGGCTGCAAAACATGTGTTTAAAAAAGTCTGCACTATAGGGTGCCTTTAAAACATTCAGTGTTTAAAAACAAATTTCTTCCAACCCTGAAAGGCCCATGAAATATTCCACACTAAAAAAAAATCTTGGCCTACTCACAGACCGCTCTAAAATACTGGATATTTCTTGACCAGAGTTTTCCCCCCTTCAGCCATGTAGGCTCACAAAGTTTTCTGTATTTCTCGCTGAAGACAGTGAAGATTGAGACTTGTATTGGTTGTATCTTGTTTCAATATTTGAAAAAAATATGATTTTATAAGAATTGAAGCAACTTAGTATGATATGGATGAAATAGAAATAGTGAGATTCAGAATACTGCTGAGCCATGGTCGACCCATTACACTTATGTTAGTAGATAAATTATCCTCCTTTGTATTCCTGACAAACACCCTTGCAATCATGAGGCCAGATAAATGTGGGCCTTTGAAGAATTTCCATGTTTTCAAGAAAACACCCAACTACTCAAAGTTGTTTTTTGAATCAAAATTATTAAGTCCATTTTTTGGTACTCCTGCAGATGATGTTGGAATGGTCATTAGGCCTTTATAAAGAATAATGAGAGGGGGAGGGAGGGAGAGGGAGGGAGAGAGAAGGAGAGAAAGGGAGAGGGAGAAAGAGAGGGAGAGAGAGAATACGCAAATGATCTGAAAAGGGGCAATGTAGATGGCTAGTCCTTCCATGCCCCTCTGGAGAATGATGACTATGTATCAATGACATTGCCTTCCCATGTAACAATGATGATGAAAATAAACAGGTTCAGAATACATTCAGTGATTATTTCCTTTCATTATGTGCCTAAATTTTTCTCCATATGTGAAATAACGGGCAACAAACATGCTAACATATGAATATGACTCATTAAACCTGAGGCGTAGCCCTTTTAGACAAGAAAATCCAAGATGTATGTGAAGTCCCAGTTTACGTTTCCTGAGCTTTATGTTCATATTACACAGATGTATCCTGAGCATTTATCAGGGTGCTAGTTGCTTGGTTGGGGGAAAGCTAAGAATCATAGAGAAGAACTCAATCCTGTTGAGAAGACAAGGCAAACACACATGAAAACACAAGGTTAAATAATAATGTAATCCAATATTTCATTAAACTAAACAAAGGAAAAACAGTATGAAATAAGTATGGAAAAGTAGGTTGGAACCAAATTACATAGGACCTTAAACGTAAGGTTGAAAGAATTCGTATATTAACCTAGAGACAATAGGGAGGCATTGAGAGCTTCTGACTGAAGGGGGAGACTAACATAGAAATATTTGTGATTGTTTATCTGGAACTAAATAATCCAACAAGATTTGGGAAAGGTCAAAAGAATTTTCAGATACATGGAAAAGCTATTTCAGCCTCAACCCTAGGGATGACCCTTAGCCAAAGCTCTTGCTCCAGTGGGAAGACTATCAGTATGTATTTAAAATACTGAGGCAGAGAAGTTGCCCCTAGGAAGCCCACCTAGGTCTGGGGGCCTCAATCCCAGCCAGTTTAAACTAGTTTAAATTAGCTGATCAGGACAGAGATGGCAGCTCTTTGGGAGTTCCTGGGTGGAAAAACATCTGAAACAAAAGGAAAGGTTATACTGGCCCTTCAGCATCTCTGTCAGATCCTTAATTCTATTTATTAAAAAGAATAAAAGGAGGATCACAACTATGCAATTATTGCAAAGTCCTGAATTTAATAATTATCCAGAATTTGTATCCACTCACCCCCATCTTTGATACCTAACTTAACTGAACCAGTGGGAAAGGGATGGTGATAGTAACCAAAGCGGCCCTCTAGGAAACATACAACTGGAGCTAGATATAAAGCTGAAGGAATGGTTACCACCTCCCAGACTGAGCACAGTCTGTATGAGTAATTGATTCTGTCCTTTAGGGATTGTGAAGGGCTCTGCAACCTCTCTGAAGTTCACGAATTTGTTGTTTCCTCAACCTACTATACTATATTATCTCCATAATACCATCACCTACTCTTAGATCCCTGCCCTCCCTCCCCACTTGGTCTGAGCTGTCCTCCATTGCCTGAATCATCATCAGTTATCGGACAGACTGGAAATAACAGCAACAACAACAACAAAAGCTAGCATTTTTACAGGGCTTTCAGGTTCGCAAAGCACTTTACACAGGTCCTTTCATTCGATCCTAACAACTTTATGCCTTGGAAAATGTTAATTAGGAAAAGAGGAAGTGGAATTTCTGGGGTACGAGATAGGCCAGTGGAGAAGGGGAGGTGAATTATGCAAGATGGAAGTCACGTTGCAGTGGTAGAGGCTATGTCTTATGTAAAATCTACAGTAATTCTTTATCTTCATGTTGTCTGACATGATAGCGACCTGCTTACCCAAGCATTCCAAGGGATACCAGAAATGGAAAAGAGCTTCAACTGCCTGAAGAACAAGTTTACATCAGTCCTTATATTTTACTTGTGTGTGTATGTGTATGGGTGCGTGTGTGTTCAGTAATTTTTCAGTAGTGTCTGAATCTTCATTGGCCCCATTCGGGGTTTTCTTGGCAAAGACACTGGAGTAGTTTACTATTTCCTTCTCTAGCTCATTTTTTTTTTAACAGATGAGGAAACTAAAGCCAAAAGGGTTAAGTGACTTGCCCAGGGTAACACTGCTAGTAAGTGTCTGAAGTCAGATTTGAACTCATGAAGATGAATCTTCCTGACTTCAGGCCAAGCACTTTATACATTGTGCCACCATCTATCTCCATCATCTCTACCTCTATCTCTATGTCTAGATATAAATATATATACACACACATATATACACATATACATATACATCTCCCCATATATGGATCTGTCGAGATAGTTCATCATGAAGTTCAACACTGCACCGTCCTCTGACAGGTCATTCTACCATCCTTTCAAATCTTGTCCTATACACACTTGTCACAAAATCTCACTGACAGAGAAGAGATATTTTAGGGAGATAAATCTGTTGGTGGTACACAGGGTTGATTGGGATGGACGGAGACCAGCTGTGGGGAGATCAACTAGGAAGCAATCATCTGGATATGAGATTTTAAGGACCTGATGGCTATGGAAATAAAAACAAAGAAAAGAATGCAAGAAATCTGATGGAAGAAGGCATAGGACTTGGCGACTGAGTAGAGACTTGGGGAAAGAAACAAGGAATCAGAGATAACCTCTGAGCCTGGATGAGAAAGAATGCAACTGATACCCCTGGGAAAAAAAACAGGAAAGTCAGAAAAGGTTAGTTAATTTTAGAAGTAAAATTATGAATTTGGTTTTAGATATGTTAAGAAACATAATATTTTACAAAATATATTTTGATTGTTTCATTAATTTTAATCAGGTTCAAAGAGTAAATTAAGATTTTAATAAGATTCAAAGAACATAGATTAAGCAATATCTTTCTAAAATAACAGGTTAAGAATAAGGAGTAACCTTTTATTTGGGATGTAGTCCAGAGCCCCAAAGATTCAAACCATAAAGTCCTCTCTTCTATATAATATGAACCAATAGAGTTCATGGAGAAAGGGGTGGAAAGTAGAAGGAGAAAAGATTCAGGTTTAGGAATTTAACCACATATAATTCTGCTTTACCATAAATGTTTTCTCAAGACCACATCGAAAGGGAGAAAATTATGAAACCCAGTGGAGGAAGTTAATAATGAATAGAATCCAATAAGTCTTCAACAGAATTCATGGATATATTCCATAGCTTGCAAATCCTGAAATAAATCTGATGATGCAAACCTTTTTTAATGGTGTGTATGTGTGCGTGTGTGTGTGTGTGTGTGTGTGTGTGTGTGTGTGTGTGTGTGTGTGTGTGTAGAGCTCGAAGTGCTCTAAACCTCAAGAATGTGTCCAAAACCCTGTATCATCTTCTGCTATCTGATAGCAGACTACTCAGAAGACCTTGGGTTCGAGTTCTGGATCTACAACTTCCTGGTTTTCTGACACTGGATAAGACATTTAACATCTGTATGCTCCAGCTTCCTCATCTGTAAAATAATCACCCCAGAACGCTTGTATGACTTAACCTGTGGGGGTACGGGATGGCCACTGCAACCATAACCATAAAAATGCAACATTCGCTAGTGATGCAGAGGACAGTGGACTGGCCTTGGGGCTCAAATGTGGCCTCTGACACTGTGTGACTAAGGTCAAGTCACTTACCCTCTCTATACCTCCATTTCCATATCTCTAAAATGGAGACAATAATACCTGTCATATCGTGTTTCACTTGTTGGGAGGCACAAATGAAAACACTATATGTAAAATATTCTGCAGATTTTAAAGTGCTATATGTATGTCAGTGATTATTATTGAAGGAATTGGGAAGTAGCAAGACAGAGTAGAAAGAGAACCAGTCTTATAGTCAGAAAGTCCTCGGTTCAAATCTCACATGCTGGGCAAGGCTTCCAGTGCTCCAGGAAATGCTCAAAGACCAAGCAGGTGGCCATCAGCATTCATAGAGGCGGTTTTCCACACTTAGGAGTTCCCTATGCCAGTAAAATCAGTCACAAAACGAGACCATTAAGCAATAACGGCAACAACAGAAAACCTCTTTCTTTTCTCCCCACCACACTCCTAGCTCTTTCTCACACTCAAAGCAGATCTGTCTTCCATAACTTATTATGAAGAACTAAAGTCATTGCATGTGAGCTCCCCGAAAGTCTCACAGTTTCACTCCTCACAGTCTCGTCTTTCCCTCCTGTCTCAGGGGGATGGGCCCTTGCCCTTTGCTAAGGATCACCCCTTTACCTGGGTCCTAAATCCTCTTCCTTCCCAACTCCTCCAGGGCTTGGACTCTAACATTCCTCTTCCCTCTCTCTCTCACACATCTACAACTGCTCCCTCTCTGTAGTAGACCAGACTTTCATGCTCCCCCTCTTCTATGAGGCAGATATGGAGAAAGAATATAATCTTGTTGGGTGGATGCTTTCACTGGATCTATGAATGACTAAAGAAAGTTTCAGGGTAGTTAATCTGCAAGTCTTGTTTGTGACTCCCTGTTTGTTTGTGCCTCTGGACCTGGTCCTAGGATTAAGTCTTAACATATAATAGCCTTGGGCTAGAGTATGGAGTAGTCAGGACTAAAGAAGGGTCCTGGCATTTCAGTTACCTCAGAGTCTCTGCTATAAGGTATATAAACCCTGTGATTTTCTTGTACTTTGGCTCTGTATGAAATGGTTCAGTAATAAACAGACTATGGACTACATCCCCGTCTCTCTCCTTCATTCAGCTGGTTGCTGGGTCATATTACTGTGCTGGTCACAGCACCTCTCCACTGGCTCCTTCCCATTTGCTCACTAACATGCTCAGCTCTCAATCCTAAAAAGCCTTCCCTCTTGACCCTTTTTCACATTAGCAACACTGACCTCCGAGATGTTCTACCAACAAGACACTCCACGTCTCAACTTGGGGGCGTTCTCTCTGGCTGTCTCTCATGCTTGGTATGCTCTCCCTCCTCCACTTAGAGTGCTGACCTCCCTGGCTTCAAGTCCCAATTCAAACTCCACTTTCTACAGGAAGCTTCCCCCAACCCCTCTCAATTCAAGTACCTTCCTCTGCTAATTAGCTCCATTTATCCTATATAAGGCTTGCTTATGTGTGTGTGTGTATATACATATATATATATATATGTATATGTATATATATATATTGCATGCTGTCTCCCCCATTGGATTGTAAGTTCCTTGAAGTCAGGGACTGTCTTTTGTCTCTTTTTGTATGCCTAATGTTAAGCATAATGCCTGGCACATAGCACAGCACTTAATAAATGTCTGTCGATTGATTACTGATGACTAGCTGGTCCTTCTCCTCCTTTTCCCTAATAAATTGTTGGAAAACCATTTACATTCAAGCCTTCTACTTCCTCACTATTCACTGCCTCCTTAACTCCTTACAACAGGACTGTTAGCAGCATAATTCATAAAGTTCTCTCTCAAAGGTCACCAGGCATTTTTCTCAACATTCCTAACCTACCTGCGGTCCCCTGGACTCTTGAGTTCTCTTCCTCTCCCAGGCTTCGGGGGCCATTCTCTTTTCTTGCTTCTCCTCCCTGCTCTTTAACTGCTCTTTCTGAACGTGAATCTCAGTTCAAATCCCTGCTCTGACACATACCAGCAGTGTGACTGTAGGTAAGACATTTCACTTCTATGGTCCTCAGCTGCATCAGTTGTAAAGAATGTAAAATATAGATATTAATACTTAGACAACTGTCTCAGGAGACTGTTGTGAGGAAGATGATGTACAAGCCCTAAAGACACGATCTGCTGTTCTAATATTATGCCTTCCCTCTTATGCCTCATGCTTTATTCTCTGGGCCTCATTTTCCCACGTACTTATTATATGCTGTGCCATAGAAACAACCCCAAGAAAGCAAAACTTTTAAAAAGTATTCAAAATGGGAAAAGTGGAACTACAGGAACTATGCTATTGTACCCCCACCCCTTCCAAATGGACAAGGAGTTGGGTCAAAAAGTGGACAGGAGGAGGATAGGATTGAGTAGCTTCACTCACCTCTGGGAAATTGCAAAATTCCCCTAATGACCCCCAATTTCTCCCTGAAACAAAGTTCTATCTTTTTAACAGAAAAATTCTGCCAGTGTTATTGAATGGCTGTGGCAAACTACATGAAACATTAGAGTCTCTGATGAAGTGAAAATGAGAATAACTCAGAGAGCAATGGAGAGGTACATGATTTGTGTGAACAAGGAGTAACTGTACCTGCAACCCCGTAGATACTTAACAAATGTTTACCAAATGACAAATGCTGGAAGAGATGTGGGAAAAAATAGGTATGCTAATTCACTATTGGTGGTTCAAACATTCTAGAGAAAAATTTGGAACTATATCCAAAAGGCTAAAAAACTGTGCATATCCTTTGACCCAGCAATATTGGTACTAGGTGCGTATCCTAAAGAGATCAAAGAAGAAGGAAATGGAACTATAGGTACAAAAATGTTTATAGCAGCTCTTTCTGTGGTGGCAAAGAATTAGAAACTGAGGGGATGCTCATCAATTGGGAATGGCTGAACAAGTTGAGGTATATGATCGTGGTGGAGTACTATTATGCTATAAGAAATGACAAGTAGGATTGTTTCAGAAAAACCTGGGAAAATTTATATGAACTGATGAAAAGCAAAGTGAACAAAACTAGGGGAATATTTTTTAAAATAATATTTTATTTTTTCCCAATTGCAGGTAAAAACAATTTTTAATATTTTTTTTTGAGTTCCAAATTCTTTCCCTCCTTTCCTCCTCTCCTACCCAATGGTAGCAATTTTATATAAGTTATACATGTGTGATCATGCAAAACATATTTCTATATTAGTTATGTTGTAAAAGAAAACAGATAAAAAAAACAAGAAAAAATAAAGTGAAAAATAGTATGCTTCAGTCTACATTCAGACTCTATAAGTTCTTTCTCTGGAGGTGGATAGCATTTTTATGATGAGTCCTTTAGCACTGTCTTGGATCACTGTATTGCTGAGAATAGCTAAGTCATTCATAGCTGATCATCACGCAATATTGTGGTTACTATGTGCAATGTTCTTCTGGTTCTGCTCACTTCACTTTACATCAGTTCATGTAAGTCTTTCCAGGTTCTCTGCTTATCATTTCTTACAGCCCAATGGTATTTCCATTACAATCATATACCACAACTTGTTCAGCCATTCCCCAATTGATGGATATCTTCTCAATTTCCATTTCTTAGTCACCACAAAAAGAGCTGCTATAAATATTTTTTGTATAAATAGGTTCTCCCTCTCCCTTTTAAAATCCATTTTGGATACAGAAATAGTAGTGATATTGCTGGGTCAAAGGGTGCACAGTTTTATTGCCCTTTGGGCATAGTTCCAAATTATTCTCCAGAGTGGTAGGATCAGTTCACAACTCTGCCAACAGTGCATTAGTGTCCCAATTTTACTAGAGGAACATGAAAATAGTAACAAGCAATACTGTAACGATAATCATTTGTTAAAAACTTAGTGACTATGATCAATATAGTAATCTATGACAACTCCAGAGGACTAATGATGAAAAAAGTTATTCACTATCAGAGAGAGAAGTGATGAGCTCTGAGTGCTAACTGAAGCATATTTTTCCTTGATTTATTTTTCTTGCTTCCACCTCCCCTAATGTGACTAATATAGAAATGCTCTGCATGGCTCCATATGCATAATGGGTACTGTATTTCTTGCTCTCTAATGGGTAGAGAAGGGAGGGAAAAAATTGGCAACTGGAAATAAAAATAAAATTTTAAAAAATGTTATAAAAGAATTGACAGATATGATTACAAAGATGTATGAAAGGACTTTTATGAGTTGAGGAAAAATAAAGTAAGCAAGGAAAACAATATGCACAATGGTTATAACGATGTAAATAGAAAGAAAATGAATTGAAAATGAGTATTGCAAAACTATAATGACCAAGCTTGTTCCAAAAGAAGAGATTTGAGATGACACCTCCTGCTCCTTTACAGAACTGGGAGTCCACTCATGGGGAACACTGGCAAATAATACCAGACTTTTAGATACATAGACTGATTTTGTTGATTTTTTAAAATCTTCATCTAAAAAATGCATGTTATAAGGATGCCTCTCTGGGAGTAGAAAAGAGGGGAATATAAGAAGAAATCTGTTGTAAAAGTGATATAAAAAGATATCAATAAAAATCTATTAAAATAAATAAATGCTTATTGACTGACCTTACTGACAAGGAATTACGAAGGACATACAGAGTAGTAATAATGAGAATAATACTAGTTAGCATGTATATAGCACTTTAAGGTTTTCAAAGAGTTTCATATGTTATCCCATTTTATCCTTACAATTACTCTGGGAGGTAGCTGCTATTACCATCATCATTTTAGGGATGAGGAAACTGAGGTGAAGAGAGGTTAAGCAACTTGCCTATGATCATAGAGTAATGAGTTTCTGGGACAGGATTTGAACTCTGGTCTTCTTGATTCCAAGTTCAATACTCTATCCACTAAGCCATCTAAAAAGTGCCCTCAGAGAAATGTATGAGCAATAAAGAAGATGAACCAGTCACATGGTGAACACAGGGGCAAACCAAAAGATAGCCTGTGTATGCTTTACTTGTATCCTTCCCATGTCAAAAGAAAGAAAAGAAGGTACATACATCTCACCAGTCAGATTGGCTAAGATGACAAAACAGGAAAATGACAAAATGGAGAGGATGTAGAAAAATTGGAACACTAATGCATTGCTGGTGGAGTTGTGAACTGATACAACCATTCTGGAGAGCAATCTGGAACTATGTCCAAAGGGCTATAAATAATTGCATACCCTTTGACCCAGTAACACCACTTCTGGGGTTGTATCCCAAAGAGATCATATAAGTGGGAGGAAGATTCATATGTACAAAAATATTTATTGCAGCTCTCTTTGTGGTGGCAAAAAACTGGAAATTAAGGGGATCCCCATCAACTGGAGAATGGCTAAACAAGTTGTGGTATATGAATGTAATGAAATACTATTGTGCTATAAGAAATGGGGAGGAGACAGTCTTCATATTCACCTGGAGAGGCTTATACAAACTGATGCTAAATGAGAACAGCAGAACCAGGAAAAATTTGTAC
>CM053582.1:485595724-485666934 GCA_028627135.1 Pseudochirops cupreus
AAGAGCACTGGCCTGAGCACAATCGCTAAGTTCCCCTGCTGTCTGCAGGCCATGGGCGGGAAGCTGCAACACGGAGGCGGGTGCAAAACCTCTGCCTTTTGTTTTTCCACTCTGGAGGCCTTTTCTGCTGGACTGCTTATCTCCCCCTTTCGCAATCCCCACTCGCAGCTGCTGCTAATCTGCTCACCTGAGAGGCTCCTCCTCCTGTCCAGCTGCCTCCAGGGCACAGCCGAGGCTTCAGGGCAGGCTGGTTTTGGTTCGCAGTGCTGATATGGTTCCTTGTAGCCGAGCTGACTTTAGTGGGAAGTATCTTTGTGTGCGTTTTGGAGTTCTAGGATTGGTTTAGAGTCCTGTTTTATGGGTATTTTGGGGTGGCTATGTGAGAGCTGCGATATGTTGCTGCTGCTACGCCACCATCTTGGCTCCGCCCCCCAGACTAGATGACTTTTAAGGCTCCCTTCCAATTCTAAATCTCTGATCTAGTTCAGTTCCATTATTTCATCACTGATGAAATGAAGTCTCATAAAGGTGAAATGACTTGCCCAGAGCCACAGAGAAAGTGAATATCAGAACCAAGACCAAAATTTTGGTTTGCTGATTCCTAGTCCATATCCTCCCATTAGCATGTCACAGGAGGGCAATCCAATATGTCAGGGGCATTCCTTACTTCCTTTTGACATTGTGAAAATGCCAGTAGAACACATAGATTATCTATTGGCTATCCTTTACTTTGGCCATGTCAGTAGATCGTCTTTTAAAGTCATACATTTATTTGATGGCTCTATTTCTCCTTCTTCACTCTGTCTTTGTAATGGGTTTCAGTCTGCTGATACCTACAATGTGTATTTCCATTACTCTTTGGGTAATCTTCACTTTAAATTCTTCATCATTTGTAGTCTTCCATAACTTACAGTCATAGAAAATTACCAGAAGATTACTAATATTTAAAAGGTGATTCTTTAATTCTGAGAGGTGCTTGTGGTCAGGAGAAGAGTTCTGAAATTCCTCAAAGGTAATCCAGTCCAGTCTTCTGCTCCTGTTAACTTTTAGCCTCAACACACTGTTGACAATCAATGTCTGAACAAAATATACGTGAACCTTTACTATATCTAGGTTTTCTGGTGCAACTGCATCTCAGTCTCAGTGACAAACATTCTTTATCAACTTGATACATTCTATGTGAAGAGTCTGGTCAGACTCATTTGAGTAATTATGGACCTCATTTAGGGGTCCAAATAAATGCAGTTTCAATGTTCCTTAATTCAATTAGTTCAACATCAAATATGAAACATCTTAGATTCTCATTATCTTAAGGGAATTTCTCCCTGATTTGGCCTCTGTAGAGTATTTTAATAAGGGTAGCAAACACCTTTGGCTATCATGTTTCCCTCTTAATTGTTTCAGTTGGTATTTGTAGCCAAAAGGTATTCAAAGAAGATCAGTTCTGTTGTTATGATGATCCTCCATCTAAAACAAGATGGAGGACCAGACATTTTTCCTTATCCCCTAAACCTCCCAAATTTACCAAAAATAGAAATTAAACACAAGTGCTAAAACAATTTTAGCTCTCTCCACAGACACCAAGAACCCTAACTGATGAACTAACAACAGAGAAGGTAAATCCTTAATGTTTAACATGTTCACTCAACATCCCATTTCCTACTACCCATCGAGTTCCTATAGCAGGGCTGCACAAGCTGACCCATGACCTTGCAAATGAACTCATTTTAACTGTGAAAAATAAAAAAAGCAGCTTTCTTGCACTGGGATAACAGTTCTGTGCTGCAACAGAGAACTGAGGAACAAAGGGCAATGGGGCAGCACTTGTACGTGGCTGCATGGCACCATATTAAGTATCCACATGGGGACACTTCTCTCCACTTTCTCCCTCCCCCAAAGTTATCTGGGGCAGAGACTGAGGCTAGGGAGATGTGAATTGCCTATTATGTAATGAGACAGAGATGACTTTGAGATCTAGTGCCCACAAAAAACTGTCGTCAAAGAAGAAAAAAAAATGACTGAAATTATCAAAAATCTTAAGATTAAATTAAAGACTTTGAACATAAGTGGATAATCCAATAGAGACAAAATTAAAAACAAAAGGGAATAAGGCCTCCACATCAGTTTTAAAAGTTCAGATTTCTGCAAATAAATATTTTAAGACAAAGGAAAATGAATCAACACTTGATGAGGTAGAGGAACCCTGTGTATTCCCAAGAAATCATGGATATTTCTGAATGGTTTAAAAGAGAAATGAGAATTACAAAAGCAGAATTTATGGATTACACAGCAGAAACAATTGGCAGACTAAAAAGATCGGAATCTACAGTGTCAAGTTTCACCAAAAAAACTGAAGAGAGAGTAAGTTATTAGGAATGCAAACATACAAAAGAGAGGGGCAATCTGGAAAAAGAGAAACAAATAGTTCTATTGTTAGATTTTTCATGGAATTTTTGCATTATTTTAGCATATGCATGAGAGACGTGTTGGAGGGAAAACTTTAAGGCAGCATTTTGCTCTAATGAATCAAATGTATTTTTGTAGTTAATAAGTGATAAGCATAGTGGTATCTTCTCTAATTCTTCAATCAACTGTAATATGGCAATATATAGTCTGCTGTAGAATATCCTTTAAAAAATCCGTATATTTTTTCTCATACTTTCATCCAAGGATGCTATAAAAAATATGCACAAATTATTCTCGAGAAATTATATGATAGGAAGTAGGCATATAGATTCATAATTGATATTCTCTATATTGTCTTTTTTAGAACAAGGAAGGTCTTAATGTTTTTCAAAACATTTCGGTATCTTCCTCTTCAGATGCCTTGAGAAATTATCCCTCAATTATCATGAAGACTGTTACATCCAGAATGTGCCCCCTCCTTGTTATATTTGGTTTAGTTCAGTTGCTTTTCCTATCATTGTCTATTGTTCTTAAGGCTGTTTACAATTGCTCTAGAATCATTTGGGATTGTCATTAGAATTCAAATGAATGGTTTCACTTTATGGTGAATAGAATTTGTTCTAAAAATATTTATACGTCTTTTTCACTCTTCATCAGTTTATTGTCTGCTTTCCAATTTCATCCTTAAATATGCTTGGGATGACTTTAGGTAGGGAGTATCTCTCACCAAACTTTCTTTTTTTTAATAATATTTTATTTTTCTCCAATTCCATACAAAAACAAATTTTAATTTTTTTTTAATTTGAGTTCCAAATTTTCTTTCTCTCTCACAAAACTTTCTTTAAACTTCTTTTCCCTTCCAATATAATTTTCCATAAGCGACACTGCTTCTTACTGGGTCATCTCACCAACTTACTGAAACTGCTTTTTCTAAGGTCACCAGTGACTTTCTGGCTCCCAAATCTGTTAACCTCTTCTCCATTATCTTTCTTGGTATCTATGCCATTTGATATTCAATTAGCCCTTGCTTCTTGAAAATTCTCTCCTTCCCCATTCCCCTAACACCATTCTCTAGATTCTTCTTTTTCTCTGACAGATCCATCTGTGAATACTACATTGGTTCCTCTTTTCCTACCCTTTAAATGCAGGTATTCTCCAAAATTCTGTCCTTTGTCCTTTTTTTCTCTTAAGTTTATTCTCCTCTTCAGTAAATTTTGAAATAAAAGATAAAATATATCTTCTAAATTTATGTTGTTTTTTCAGACCACACTTATTTCCCAGTATCATTCCTATACTTTTCCTTATAAAACAACCAAATCAAACACGCTAAAAATGGTTACAAAAACTGTGTGATACAGTGACCACAAGTAACACGAATAACTAATATTCCACACCTACAATCCACTCCTTCTCTATACACTGGAAAGAAATATTTTCCACCAACACTCCTCTAGAGTCAACATTGATCATAGTTACATCATTTATAACAGTGGTGTCAAACTCAAATAGAAACAGATCCCTGCCCGGCTGCATTCTGACTTAGAAAACCACAAATTCACACTACCTATGTTTTACTGTATTTTTATGTATTTTGTTAAACATTGCTCAATTACATTTTAATCTGGTTCTGAAACAGCTGGGAGTGTTGTAGTATGTAGTCTGACACCTCTGATATCACTACAGTTGCATTTATTTTCCTCCTAGTTCTAATTTGTTTGATCTGTATCAGTTTCATGTATCTTCCCATGTTTCCATGAATTCTTCATATTTGTCATTCCTTATAGTATAAAAATACCTCATGCCACTAATATCCCACACATTGTTTAGCCATTAATAATAATAACTGACTTTTTTTAAACATTAAGGTTTACAAAATGCTATAAATACATATATGTGGATGTATATAAATACACATATACATGTGCACACACATATAAATTTCATCCTCACAACTACTCTATGAAGTACTATAGCCATCATCCCCACATTACAGATCAGGAAACTGAGACTCAGAGATGTCAGACAACTTGCCCAGTGCCATATAACTAATTTGCGTCTGCTTTACGGACCACCTTTGAGCACAGCCACATTAAACAACTCTAATGATTTCATATTGCCATGGAAAGATGTGTCACAGGTAGGATTAGAACACAGTCTCTCCTGATTCTAGGTCCCACATTCTTTCCATGACACAACACTGCACTCTCTCATATGCTTGTCAAAGGCATTTGCCTCAATAATGGAATAGACTGAGAACATCATTCAAGTTGAAGGATTCTCGATGCCCCTATTTGTGGATGACACTGTGCCAACTACATCAAGCCCTAGAACATTTTAGAGCTTCCTGGAAGAATTTCATAATCACTCAAAGGAGCCTGGCCTAACACAAAGGAAAGAGCAAAGAATGTCTATTGCCAGATTTCAACATGCAATAGGATGGCCAACGTATGGAACATGTCCATTGGTTTTTATACTTGAAAAGATAGCACATAATGACAAGTTGGAGCCAAAGTTGATGAGGAGATGGGGAGAAAAGACAGGATTGCCTTTGGGAAGTTACTAAGGTCCCTTAATGATGTCAAGCTTCTCATATATGTTCCCTTCTTTGCATTCACACAGCTAGATCTCTGGTCCAGGCCCTCGTCACCTCTCGCCTGGGCTATTACAGCCTCCAACTAATTGCCTTGGAATCTAAATATTGGATGGATTAGAGTAGAGAGAGACTGGTTTTTCTACCTCTAATCTTTTCCTCTTCTGTTTTCTCATCCATTGAGTTGTCAACATGGTTTAACTAAAGCATAGTTCTGACTATGTGACCCCTGTACTTAATTAGCTCCTTTGGTTCCCTAACATCCTATCCTCCAGGATAAAATACAAATTCCAGCTTGACATTTAAAGCTTTTGTCTTTTTAATACCAATATTCTAACAGTGCTTCTGTCTGGCAGTGAGACATAGGATAAATAGTCCCAGAAGAACGTCAGAGAAGACAATGGAGAGATGCATGGTGGATCTAAGCAGGCTGAAACACAATCAATGAGGAACCTTGAAGAAGAATATGAGTAAAAGACGACAATATACACTGGATTAATTTACAGATTGAATGCAATATGAGTAAAAGTGCCTCTTATACTCTAGGGATACTCAAGGTTGAAAGGTCAGAAACCTCTGCCAAGGAGGCCATGTTATAATATGACCACATACACTATGGTGAACTAATTTGGTAGTGTTGAGATATTCTTTTTTGACACTGATGTCCTAGAAGCCATAATAGAGAGAAATTAGCATCAGGATGTGGTGAAGAAATGAGGGGAGGACAAGCCGGCATTGTGGTCAAAATAATTTGGAGGAGGAGAGGAGAGCAGGACTATGAGTGAGAAGGAAGAAGAGATCAGCAGCAATTAGAGTCAATAGTGCTAGAAAGAGAATAATAGTGGGAATGCAAGCAAAGAAGGATCAAGGTAAAGACGCATCCACAAATTGAAGCCTTACAAAGCCTGTACATGAGTCTTGATTCAGGGAGTAGGGCAAAAGTGGGTATTTGTACACAGCTGAGATTGGTATAGGGTAGCCCATCCAGCCCAGTCTACGAAGGACACTCTGGGTGCTAGTGTCCTCCCATATAATAATAGTAGTTGGGGTGGAGAAATAATAAGAATTGCTGATTTCTTCTGGGCAAGTGAATGGCATACTGCTGAGCACCCAAGTCTTGGCAAGATTAAAGAGAATGTTTGATGGGGAAAATTGGTACAAAGAGAGTTCAAGTGAACCCAGAGCTTAAGGAGTAAGTTAGAACAAACATGTCTATAACAGTTTAAATGAATTTCTTCATAAAAATAAATAAAATAATAAAACGTACATGTAAAAATTGGCAACAATATCAACTGTTAATTTGAAAAAAGGTAGATTGAAGCATTCTTGCCTTCTGACTTTAAAATGTATTATACAGTAATTATTATAAAAATATTGAGAACTAGATTAAAAATAGATAAGTGAAGTAGAATAGATATACCAGAAAACAGATATTTACAAAAGAATGCTGTTTGATAAACTTATAAAAAATAAAAACTTGCAAAAGGATTAATTACTTAATAAATATTGTTTGGAGAAGCTGTATGGTCACATGACAAAAATAAATGTAGGCCCTCATATTACATTAATATACCATAATAAATTCCACCTGGATCATAGAATCATATGTAAAAGCTGAAATATAAAAAAGTCATAACAAAATGATATTCATTCCTTTTAATTATTGTATGAAGATCAATTTTGGCTATTAATCAAACAGAAAATTATGGGGATAAGGCAGATGGATTTGATTATATAAAATGTAGTTCTGCATAATAAAAAATGATTCAAGACAAAAAGAAAATTGACAGATTAGAAAAAATATGTGCAGTCAACATGCAAACCTGACATCTAATATTTATAAGGAAATAAAATATAAAGGGAGAAGAATACCTGTTCCTCATTGGATAAATGGTCAAAGGATATTAACAGATAATCTACAAAGGAAGATACTTGTGTTATAAAGAATTACTTTAAAATATTTTAAATAATCAGAATAACAAAAATGTAAATAAAAAAAGTTGAGGTACCATTTTATACTTATCAAACAGGTACTAAAAGTAAATGTGATAAAATTCTGAGCTACCAAAGTTGTGGAGAAAGAAGTTTGCTGATACATTGTTGGTGGAACTGAAAAGTGGTAGGCCCTTTTTGGAGGGCAATTCAGAAATAAGCTATAAGAATAACACATATAAACAAATCTTCTGTCCCAACAATCCATTTATCAGAAATAAAAAGAGTGTCAGAAAAATCAAAGCTATTTGTTAAAAGCTATGTAGAGTAGTAGTATTTGTGACTGCAAAGAAACAGAAATACTCAACTGTTAATGAGAAAACATGAAAAAGTGGAAAGAATGTTAAAAGAGTCAGAAGACAAGAACCTGAATTCTACTTCTACTTTACTACCTGTGTAAACATAGATAAGTGCCACTGATCTTCTCTGGGCCTCAGTTACTCATATGTCAAAGGAGGGAGTTATATTAAAGATTTTAGAAGTTTTTTTTCCAGATATAAGTCTGTGAATTATTTACACAACAGAATATCATGCTGCTATTAAAATAATAAATACCAAGAATGTAGGGAAAATTTTTAAAATGTAATATATTTGCAACTAAGTAGTATAAAATGGGGAACTGATGGCATAGTAGATAGAATGCTGGACCTGGAGTCAGGAAGACTCCTCTTCCTGAGTTCAAATCCTACCTCAGACACTTACTAGCTGTATGACTCTGGGTAAGTCACTTTACCCTGTTTGCCTCAGTTTCCTCATCTATAAAATGAGCTAGAGAAGGAAATGGCAAACCACTCCAGTATCTTTGCCAAGATAACCCCAAATGGGATCATGAAGAGTTGAACATGACTGAAACAACTAAATAACAAAAGCATAAAATGAACAAAGAACCAAAAGACTGTATACATGCTAGGAAAAAGAAAATCTATAGAGACAAATACAGAGGTGAATATATAAAAAGAAGAAAGGAAAATACAGGGAACATCAAACTTACAATTTGTATACTGAAATGAAATTTTAAAATAAGTTGCAAATGCATATTTAGCTGTTTTTGTTTGTGTTTTAAAATTAAATTTTATTATTTTATTTTTAATCTTATTTTATTTATTATTTTATTAATATTATTATATTAACAAAATTATACCATCTGATATAACAATTAAAGGTTGAACAAATGAGCTTTAAAGTTTTCATTGTGCACTGAATTCAAGCACCTTGCATAGTATTTGGGGCCCTTGGTAAATGCTTACTGGTTGATTGTTAAGTGTGATTCCTTTTTTTGATCTTTTGCTTATTTCAGTGTTTTTCCTTCCTAATATCTAACCCAAGAGCTCACATTTATATAGCACCTAAGGTGTGGTAAGAGAATCTGGGGCTCAGGCTTCTTGCAACCACTGTGAGAAGAGAAAAACTCTGGTGTGAAACAAACTCTGGCTCCTTCTCGCCATCACTACAAGAAGAGAAGGCTCCTGCTCAATCTCAATTTTGAGCTTCCAGACATTGTTCCCGGATGCTTGAAGGTCACAAAACCAAGAGAATCAAAGCAGGGAAAGAAGCCACAGCTTGTGCTTTGACTAGCCTGGCAGGCGAACCCATCTTCCCCCTTTTGTTACTTGTTTCTGGACACGTACACTCTTATCTTCCCCTCCTGATTTCTGTAAAATTCCATTTTTCTATATTGCATACATATTGCCATTTTACATAAAGTTGGAACTGTTGATGCTCTGGGCTCTCTTGACTTCTTATTATCACATATATGAGATGAGTCTGTACTCCAAGCATAATAAAACTCTGCAGATAACTATCTTGGTGACTGACAGCAGCACCTAATCAATGGACCCCCAGACAACTTTTACCACAAAAGTATTAATATCCCCATTTTACAAAGAAACAGAGGCTCTGATGAGATACTTACCTAGTGCCACATAGCAAATTAATGTCTGAAAAGGGATATAAATTCCAATCTTTTGATTCCACATCCAGCAGTATGTTCATCATATCATATTGACTCTCATCTTATCCTGGACTCAATTTATTTTGGGGTGCCTAGGCTTTCTTTTTTCTAAAGTAAATTTTGGGGGTTTTGTTTGTTTTTTAGCCAAAGAATCCTAGACCATCCCTTTCAGTCTTTAATTTGTCTCTGACATGCTATAGGTATGCTTTCCTTTGTACTCACATACTGAAGGATGAAGTGAAAAATGCGTATACTGACCTTTGACCTATTCTTTATTCTTGCTCCCCAACTTACTCCTCTTCAGCCCTGCTGACTAGGCACTCTACATTGACCTCAGACCCTTGTCAAGTACCTCAGTGATTTGGTTTCTCTCTCCCTTTGGTTAGATTCTTGGCACCTCTATATCTTCATGTGGTTTCTCTCTCTACTATCTCTCCCTCCCTTCCACATACCCAAAGTGCAACTTTGGCCACAGTTGAGAGTAACTGGCTGATGGCCACCTCTACAGAAGGTCTCTGCTGTCCATCTACTGCCACCATTGAAAAACCTATCGACTCCTACCCACTCATATACTTGCAGGTTAATCTTACCTATTCTAAAAAATTTTAACCTGTTATTACAGTACATCAGATACATTCCCATGATCTTGGACAGTAGATAGAATTTTCAGCACCAGAGGCTGCTGCTTCTCCCTCACTCCTAGTACTCCCAAAATGGAACAACGTCAAGAATATCTCTGAAGTACAAAGGACAGCTGCTCGATCTTTAAAAATCAGGTTTTACAGTTAATCTAGTTCTATAGAGATGTAGAATCACATTAGTCACCACCTTAGCAAATCTGAGTGCCTAGCAGAAAGTTATTTCAGTATTTTTTCCCAGTGGTCATAAAATTTCTCTCCGGGCACAACAAGATTTCTTTTTTCATCATTTATGTTCAGGCAAGCCCATCTTTTCAAAATGAAAGACTGAGGTTGTATCAGGGTGGAGTGAGCAAAGGCAGAAGAAAGAAGACTCCTGAGTTTTGGTAGAAGGTTTTGCCCAGTACTGTCACCATCTCAACGGCAAGACAAAAATGGAAAATACCCAAACCAATACTCCAGTCCAGATTCTTACCACTTCTCTCCTACACTATTACAAAAGCTTCCTACGTGGTCTGCCTCCTTTCAATCTCTCCTACATCGAATCCATCCCTCACATAGGTGACAAACTGATATTCTTACAACACAGATCTGAATATGTCATTTGCCCACACAAAACTTTTCTGTGGCTCCCCCTGCCTCTTGGATAACTCCTCAGTCTGGCATTTCAAGTCTCCCAGGACATGGTTTCCACCACATTTTTCAAAATCCTATTTCATATCATTACCCTTTCTCCACTCTCCGTTCCAGTCAAACAGATTCACTGGCCATGTTCCTCTTTTGTATCTTCATACTAGTGGTATCCTATGTCTGGAACACACTCACGCCTTACTCTCTGCTAAAGCTCAAGCAACACTATCTACACAAGGCTTTTCCTGAGTGAATGTTAGCACTCTCTTGCTCTTGAAACTACTTTGTATATTTCAAATTTACTTATTCGTATAAACTTTATGTCTTCCAGGAAAATGTAGGCAGAGAGCCTACTTGAAGGCAGGGACCTTGCTTGTGAGCAAAAACAGTTTGTTTTTTAAAGTTCTGGTGCCTTCCACATAGTAGGAGTTTTAGCGCTTATTGCATTCAATTGAACTGAAATCAAGCATGTGCACTAATTTTACTGAACGAAAATTTAGGGCATGTACACTGGCTGTCTGGTTACAAGAGTCCTGATTCTCAAAGGAGCGTATGGTCAATATATATGACAAACAAAATGAAAAAAATTAATTAGAGCTATTTTTGATAGGTGGTGCTTTATGAGTTATAAAATTCAATAGAAATGTGATTTATTGTTTTTATTGTAGAGCAGGGTACATGATAATCCAGATTTTTTTGTAAAATAATAAACATATTCTGAGCAAGGAACTCTCCCACAGAGTAAAGAACATGAACTTTAGTGTATGAATTTTGTGTTTTATATTTGGACTTTTTATTGTTTAACTACTGATTCTTGATTTTATTCTAAATAATTACATTTGTAAGATAAATCAATTCCAGATAACTGAGGTGTTATTATAACCCTTTTCTAGTTCATTCTATCTAGTTTGCTGGATTATAAGGGGGAAAATTCAGTTGTTATACCCCTGAACTTGGGAAATCAGAGACAGGAGATCTAGTTCTGGTTTTCCTACCAACTAACAAGCTGTGTGACCTTTGGCAGGTCACTTAATATATATGAGGAGACTGGATTAGATAATGACCAACACTTCTCTCAGTTCCAAAATTCAATAATTTTTTAATTTCTTTGACCTGAACGATTTAAGTAATTAAGAAAAAGCAGATCTAAAGAACTTGGATCATAATAATGGAAAACTACCAGTTTAACCAGTTAATGTAAAATTAAATATGTTCTACGTGACATCAATAACTGGCAGTAGTAACAGACTTCAAAATCATTCTAAACTCTCGTAAGGATGTCACTTCAAAACACTTTGAGAGCCACACAGAAAGACCTGATGTTTTGGCAAGGGTATTAATCATTAAAGTAGGTAGCATCACATCCAAACAAGCTGGTATGATTTCAGAAACTCTCTTTCAAAATTTGAGGCCAGATCATAATTCCTTGATACTCAGGCCTAGGAAGGTAACTTTAATTCAACACTATTGGTTTCCTATGGCCAGCAAATCAAATCCAATTAGCAAGTGTTTACTGAGTGCCTGTTAGCTAGGTGTTAGGGCCTCAGTTTCCTCATTAATGAAATGAGAAGTTGGATGCAGAAAGTCCTTTCTATCTCTACAATTCCAATCCTTTATTTGAAGCACGGTGGTTTTTTTTTTTAATTTACATGTCTAGCATGAGGAAATCAAAAGATAGGGGAAAACATTTTTCCATATTTCCTGTTCAATTAAATTCAATTCCATGAGTATTTATTAACTATCTACTATATTCCAGGCACTGTGCCAGGTGTTGGAGATTTGAAGGCAAAAACAAGACAGTCTTTTCCCTCAAGGAGCTTAAATTCTACTGTGGGGATTCATTACATACAGAGAAACAAATGTAAGACATATGTGAAATGAATACAAAGTGATTTCAAGAAGGGGGCAGGTGCAGAATCAGGCAAGACCTCTTGCATGAGCTGAGCCTTTAAGGGAGCTGAGGATTCTAAGAGGTGGAGGTGAGGAAGAGGAGGACCAGGTGTAAAGTACCATTTGTTAACATACTGCCATTTTTCATAGAATAGCCTGGTGCTGAGTTCTCTGCTCAGAGCTCTACGTGAAACATAGCTCTCAGTGTGATGCCGACAGGCTGGAGTGAGTGAACCAGCCTAGAGGGTGAGCAGGTGTTTGCCTGTGAGAAGTGAGGCCCTGAGTGTGGTGGGGGAGAGGAGGGTGTCAGAACCTCATACATCTGTTACACATGCATGAAGGACAGCCTGTGCTAAGGAACAGAATGGATAAACCACGCATAAGCCATTTTGGCTGAAGCATAGCTCTTAGGAGAGGGAATGAGGTGTAATTATCTGGAAAAGATAGGCTGGAGTCAGACTGTGAAAGGCTTTCAATGTCAGGCTGAGTATCCTCGAGGCAATAGAGAGACAATGAAGTTTCCATGTCAGGGGTCTGATACGATCAGACTTGTGCATTAGGAAAATCGATTTGGCAGCTATGCAGAGGATGGATCAAGGAGCTGGATTTTAGGAGAGGACATTAACAGTCAGCAGAGGTGATGAATGCCTGAAGAAAGGTGGCTGTGGAGTAACTGTGAAGATGGGGACACGTGTGAGAGATACTATGGAGGATGAAATAAGAAGATTTGTGCAACTGATCAGATGTGGGGCTGCGGAAGGCGAGTGACTAAAGAGTTGAGAATACCTCCAAGTTTATGAAACTGAGTTACAGAAAGATGGTAAAGCACTCAACAGAAATAGTGAAATTGAGAGGACAGGTGGGTTTATGGTGAAAGATAATGAATTTAGTTTTACATGTGCTCGACTTTAAAATACCTGTGGGATATCAAAGTGAAGATAACTGCTTAAAATGCAGCTCTGAAGCTAATGAGAGAGATGAGGACTATAGAAGGGGGGGGAGGGAAAGGGAGAGAGAGAGAGACAGAGACAAAGACAGAGAGAGACAAAGAGAGACAAAGAGAAGAAGAAGGAAGAAGAGGAGGAGGAGAAGAAAGAAAAAAGGAGAGAGAGAGAAGACACAGAGATAGAAAGTGACAGAGAGAAACACAGAGACAGAAAGAGAGAGACAGAGGCACAAAAATATCGACTAGGACAGAGTCCTGGGCTGTGTATATGGAAGGGGTTATTAAGGGGTTAAGCTGCATGGATAATGACTGAGCAAAGGACACTAAGAAAGGACTAGCCAGAAAAGCAGAAAAACCATGACTGTGCAGTATCATGAAAATTCGAGAGGTGTTTACAGCATCAAATGCTACAAAGAGGAATGAGAAAAGGCCCACTGGATCTATCTATAAACAGAAGATTAGTGACATTAGAGAGAAATTTCATCTGAGTGGCAGGAACACAAGCCAGACTTCAAAGGGTTGAGAAGTGAGTAGAAAGTAAGAAAATGGAGTCTAGACAGCTTTTTTAGAAGGTTGGCTGTGAAAGGAAGGAGAGCTATAAGAAGATAGCTTGAGGGGATGGCAAGGGACTAATATATTCCTGCCTTTTAATTCCTAAAAAGTGATCATAGTTCTTTTTCTTTCCATGTGAAACATTCTGAGCATAATTTATGCCTAGTATGTAGTCTGTAATCTTTTATTCACAAATAGCAAGAGCTAGAGACATACCCACAAACCTTTAGGGTATTTTTTATGCTGAATAACTTGGGCGTGGTACTGTAAGAGAAAGCTCTAAATTACTTTCTGCACTGTCATTGGGAGGGATTATGAGAACACTGTAATGATTATTATTACTGAAATGTTGATAAGCACTTTCATGCTTAGCCCTGATTCAAAGATAAAGGGAAAAAAGATCACTTGGTATTTTTTTTAAGTCAACTTAGTAACCAAAATGGGCAATTATTTTGTTAACTTTATTCGATGTTACATGTTAAATTTGTCATTCATATGCAATCAGTCAATATGCACTGAATGTCTAATGTGTGCACCTTGTTATGTTTTTGGTAGAGTATGAAGTACAGATAAGACATGACTCCTAAGGAGTTTGGGATCTATCGAGATAAGACACAAATACTAATACTAAAATTTACTTGAAGAAGAGGTGTTTCTGGGTGAATGATATTGACTTATAGCACACATACAGTTTCTACAGGGCTAAGCTTCTTGGGAGTTGTAGCTTCAATGTTTGCCTCGAAGCCTCCTCTTTAATAATTTCCCGTAAGTCTCTGCACCAAAGGTATACAGTTCCCCTAAGATAAGGAGACTGCCTGGCCCTCTTGATTGCCAATTTCCACTAATCTCCCCCTAGCCATCAAGAGGCAAATTCATTGGTCTGGTAATGGGCTTTGAAGAGGCTGCTATATGTTAGGGTCTATTTTTTTCATGTTTGAAAATGTAGATGTTTATCTAAAACCTACAGACAGAATCACAGAACCAATGGCTTATAGCTGCAGACTGTTCTCTTCTCATTTTTGAAAACTGAGACTTTCCTCCAAGTTTAGATCTAATTCTCATCTTAGTAAGAGAGACTTAGTGGAGCTAATATCACCTAGCAAATCATATTTTTTCTGTTAGAACAAAGGAACAAAACTAAAGTTGGTAACTACTTTATAAGGGTTTTAGAATCTAGGCTCTAAAAGTGGAGGCATTCAACCTGTCAAATTTCCCTTTTTATATAGTGCCACATCAGTGAGGGCACTTGATTAACACTGTACTCTATGCCCTGAGTAATAAAGACAGAATGGCAGAGCAGATAGAGTGTTGGGCTTGAAGTCAGAAAGGTCTGGGTTCAAATTCTATCTCTGACACCTACTAGCTCTCTAACTTGTCTCTAACTCTAACAAGTCTATGGGTACCCTCAGGCAACTCCCTACAACTGGTCTACTAAATCATAAAAGGCTTGCTATCTAACATTGATGCACAAAGTCACAGACCACTGGCATCTTTATGTATGCCTGGAGTACCCACTTCAACCGCATCTGCCTGGCAACATTCCACCCATTCTTCAAGGACTGGCTTAAAGGCAATTGCTTATATAAAGTCCTTCTCCCAGCAGGAAGTGACTTCTTTCACATGATTCCTGTACTTCTCATGCACACATATCAACCTGGAGTTTGTGCTATACACTTAGTGGGAGACATATTTTACCTTGATCCCTGAGAACAGTAACCATGTTTTACCTTTGCATATTGCCCGCAGAACATTTTCCATGCTTGGATCTGACAATATAAAGAACTCTTTGATGCTGACATATATTAAAAACAGAACTGATAGTATCGTATTTTCTCCTACTGGCAACTTAAAACTCAGAAGAAGGAATCTGAAAGTGTGTCAAAATTAACTGAAGAGTCATTAGTAGCATGTTATTTAAATTAAGATCTACATTTTACTTACTTCTCTGAAGGCTGTAGCACTGCTCCATCTTTGGTCCATTCATATTTAGCATCATTAGTTTTAATAAGGTCACAGAACAAGTTGATGACTTCAGTACTTTGGGTAATAAAAACTGTATTTCCAATCCTCGAATTTATTGTTTTATTCAATGAAATTGGGGGTAATTTGCTTTGTTTCATAAGAGCAAGTCCTTTTTGCTTGATGGTTGGCCTGTCTGGGTTCTTTGAGTTGAAACCTCTGGACGCATTTTGAGTTTTCATATTCAATTTTGTGGTGGAAGATTCCACTTGGGCTCCTTTCCATTTCTCCCTTGTAGGTTGTACCTTTGCTAACTCAGCAACCACCTCATAGATCACTTGTGATGCAATGTCATCATTCACTTCTCCAGTTTCAATAAGCTGACTCATATTCTTTATCAGTTCTTCAAACTGTACAGTGTCCATACTGTAGGACCCTTGTTGGATTGCTGCTTCTAAGCATTTATCCTTGAATTCCAAGGAGTTGGGAGTTTCTGCTGGATTACTCCCATGGTGTACGAGAGCTCTCAAAAGCGGCTGGTCACTAACTTGACCATCATCCAAGAAGAGTTCATTTTGTTGACTCCATATTTGTCTCATTTTATGCCATGTGGCACCCAAGCTATTGGCTTCATTATGTTCTATTCTGCCATATTCAAAGGGGTGATCTTGGAAGGCTGGGGGCTCTATGAGACGGTTGTCAGTACCAATTAGCTTGAGAACAAATGTTTCATGCACAGGCCCTGCAATACACCGGTACAGTCCAATATCACTGGCTTCAAGACTATGAATCTTCATTGAACCTGACTTGGTTATGCCAAGTCTTTTGGAGTTCTGCAAACGTTGTCCATCTTTTTCCCACCGGATAAGAGATTTCTGGAACCTTCTTACTGGGCACTTGATGACCACAGATGTTTTGGGAAGCAGATAGGCCCTTCCACCTATTGTGAAATTAATACGTTTTTCTTCTCTTGTCTGAATGTAGACTCTTTGGATGCCAAGGATCTGAGGACCTTGGGCACCATATTTTGGTATAACCTCTGGCTTTATCACTGCAAAAAACCCCAAAAACCAAGAGAAAAAATTAATAAAACAACTTTTCAGAAGTAGAAATATTCTTATCAATTTTTATATATGTATATATGTATTTATTTTTTTAATTTACTTTTTAAAAGGACACGGATAAAAACACTGGTAAATCATAAAACCATAGAACCTCAGGATTTTAAGGAATCTCAGCCTTTCCTCTTTATCATCCCTAACAAGTGGCCATCTCACATATCCTTAAAACCACTGAATGATATAGAATCCACAGCTTCTTAGGGCAGCCTATTCCACTTTGGGGAGATCTAAATGTTGGGGAGATTTTTCTTACATCAGGCCCAAATCTGCTTCCTGCAACTTCCACCCACTATTCCTGGTTCTACAAAGCTAATCCATCTCCCACATGACAACCCTACAAATACACGAAGACAGCTGGCATAACCTCCAGGCTAAAAGTACATCTCCACAGTGTTTGGATTCATTTCAAGTACTATGCAATACTTCAGCAGTGGAAAACCTCAGCTAAAAGACACACTGGACACATGCAAGTAATACTACAAAACACTGTGTGGAGGAGACAGGAAGCTCAGTGCCTCCAGGGCTCAGTAGAGAAATGCTTACAGTGGTTATTTTATGGTTGGGGAAATGTGTTCTAACTCATGGGATTATCTTGGCCTCAATTACCCAGTTCCTAAGTAAACAGTTCTATCCACTTGCATGGCTTTCAAACTCATCATTTCATAAGATAGAAATCAGAGTAGGCACTGATATCATAATTTTTGTTTTGTTTTCTTTTTAATTACAGTCCAGTGCATTTGTTGTAATGGAAGAATCTCAGGTCTAAAATATTTGAAATCCTGATTATGGTAGAATAGGGATGCTGCTCAACCAATACTTGGGATCAATCAGGAAATGTTTTTAAACAGTTTTATTTAAAGTTTTGAATTCCAAATTCTGTCCTTCCCCTCTCCTCCACCCTCCCTGAGACAGTAAGCAATCAGATATAGATTATACACGTGCAATCATATAAAACATTTCCATATTAGTCATTTTGTACAAGAAGACTGGAATAAAAGAAAAAAATGAAAGAAAGTGAAAAATAGCATGCTTCATTCTGTATTCAAACAATATCACTTCTTTCTCCGAAGGCAGATAGTGTGCTTCATCATTAGTCCTTTGGGATTATCTTGGATCATTGTATTGCTGAGAACAGCCAAGTCATTCACAGTTCTTCATTGGACAATATTGCTGTTACTGTGTACACTCTCCTGGTTCTGTTCACTTCACTATGTGTCAGTCCATGTAAGTCTTTCAAACAGGAAAGTTATAAAACTTTTCATAGGAGTTCTTCAAAGTTGGCTCCTTCACTTCCTTTTCTGCCATAGTTTGCTAAAATACCTGCAGAAAGGGGTACGCACAGCTGGCACCCCTACTCCAATTCAAGAACTTTATTCACAGAATCCCATCCTTTACTGTCTTTTAGATACTTTAATTTCAGGTCCAGGTGTGGTGGGATGACAGTGTGGTGGGAAGGAATTAGCAGTGGGTCTAGCATCAGCTTGAATCCTGATTGCCTTAGGGCACATTACTTCCCTTAGTTTCCCCATTTGTACAATGAAAAGGTTGAACCAAATGAATTTTCTAAGATCCCCCCTAGCTCTAAATCCTATGACCTGGAGGTTTTTGGCCTCAGGAAAAAAAAATGATTAAGGGCACCTGTAGTAAAGGAATTGTGCTCGCTCAGATTTAAATAGTTTATTATCTTTTGTTATGGTTCTCTTTACGTCAAATATTTGACAAGGAATTAAGCCCTAAAGCTTGTCAAGGTGTCCACTCCATCTAGTTGTGACCTACAAAGTTAATTTTAGTAGAGCTGCTCTGTCTATACAAGAAGATGGTCTGCTGATCAAGTCTGATCTGATCTGATCAAGTTGAGGCAGTGTTGCAAGGATGATGACAGCAGCATGGACTTCTCTCTGGACAGTGACTGTACATTTTTGTCTGACTCCATGATGAAGATGGTTTGCAAAGGTAAAGGAAGATTACAGTCTGCATAAGCATTTACTTAGGCTTTTTTTTGCCTACTTTATAATTTCTCCCTGCACACCATTTCATGCCCTAATAACTACTACAGATTCCCACATGTTGTCCTGTTATTATTTTAGTGGAACCTGCCAGTGTTACTTTAACATGACTCTCCTCTAAGCAGTTTACAGACTAGTCACACAGCTATGTAACTATCCACAATTAATAAAATTCAGATAAATATGCAGCTCAAAATATTTTATTATACCACATGCCAAGGACATTCCAGAATTCCTTGGGGCTTTATTTAAGTGATGTTTGGAACCTCAGACTTTTGGAATGTCCATTTAAAAGACATGCAATAAAAGAAGTTTCAAATGATGCATGAACCAATAATTATTATATTTCTTATTTTGTTTTTTTGAGTGACTGAGAAAGCTATGTATAAGCAGATGATTTTGGATAGCATTAACCAAACCTTTCATCTCATTAGATTAAATTTCTCTCTATAATTATTTTTTCTTAATAGTATCCTCCACAAGGGACCTTGATATAATTAATTTTTTTTTTTTGCAGATTAAGATAGAAAGGCATCAAGATGTAAGAGGGTGAGGAAGAGAACTGAGAAACTGATGACTTCAGCAGAGTAACATATTCCCAGGATCATCCTGTTTCTTAATTATTAAATTCTAGGCATTAAAGCCAAATAACCTCACTTTAAATATACATGTATTTAGAGCTTTGTCATTGTGTTAAGCATTTAGAAGGAGCAGTACTTTAAATCTCTCTCATAAGTTATAATGTATTTATTATCTTATTTAACTGAAGAGCTGTTCAAACTAAACTTGTATTTTTTTAAATGTAGGTACATTTTACTTTTTAACTCAATTCTGATTTTTGGTCCATTGTTAATAAAAACACTAAATTTTTGGTCTTCACTTAAATGCACAAATATAAAGATGTTATGAGCATAATGGTAAAATTTTTTGGAATTTGGAGTTAAAGGAATTGAGTTCTAATCCCGACTTTGCTCTTTATTGCCTGTGGAGTTTGGGTAAGTCACTCTATTCCTCTAGCCCTCTTCTACAAAATGAGAGTTGAGCTAATTACTCTCTAGGTCCCTTCCAGCACTAAATTCTATGAAGTGAAAACTCGGAAAAATTTCAACATCAGTTACATAATTAACATTCATAAACATCAAATGTTAGAAAAACAGGAAGAAAGAAAAAATTCTAAGGGGAGGGGCGAGGGAGCAAGTCTAAAAACAGGAAAAATAAAAACAAATCCAAAAGGTAGAAATTGTAAATGGAAGAAAAGAGAAGACAGCTAAATAACAGACTTCAGCATTATTGACTTCACTAGCACAGAATATCTCTGTGAACGTGCTCAACTTTGACCAGCTGGGTTCACCCACTGATAAGAAACACGCTGATATGACAAGAAAAAAAATCATTCGGTAGTTATATATAAGTTTACACTTTAACATTCAGAGAATAATTCACATCAGTAGGCTAAACATTTCATCTGAAGACGTGATAGCACTATACTTACTATTACACATCGACAGCCGGCAAGACCTCACAAGAGGGGCATGCAGCCGACCCCTGCACAGTGACCCACTGAGCGTGACGTTGCGACCCTTGGAGGTCAGCTTTTGACAGATGGGCTTCCTTCTCTGAGTCCCAACACCACAACTTACAGAACACTGTAAAAGGGACGATGCAATGGAGTCAAGTAAGAGTCTAATCTGGTCCATGTCAGCCTCAATTACAGTGAATTCCATGGGAGGCATAAACTCTAGAGATGAACAGGAATTTCACAAATGTAGGGTTTCAGGTGAGCGAGCCACTTCCTGGATTTCTGTTATTCAGAGTTCACAACTTTTTTTTCCTCGTAATGGCATCTGTCACGGGAATCACCTTGTACATAGTAATAATCGTCTTCTAATTATTTTTAAAGGAAGTGCATTCAAGTAACTGAAGGGTCATTTTACTCAAGATGGCAACCAAAGGGTTTTAATTCTTTCTTATGTAGACAGAATGGTATCAAGATCAATGGATGGGGAGTTAAGAGACCTTGGCTCTGCCTCTCTGCATCACTACTAAGGTAACTGGTGAAATAATAGCAGTAGTAAAAATAATAATTGAGTTTATATAGCACTTTAAGCTTTGCAAATTGCTTTACATATATTATTTGAGCTTCACTAACCCCACACAATGGCCTCGCTGACCCTATAATAATAGGGTTATATATAACTTCAATCATTTCTCTCATCCCACAGATAAGGAAAGAAATGGAGGCTGAGAAGGTTTAAACAAGAGAGGTTAATAGCCCAGGGTCACAAAGCCAGGAAGGGTCTAAGTAGAGATTTAAATCCAAATTGTCCTGACACCAAATCACATACCATCATTTCACCTCTGGACTATAGTCTCCATACCTGGAAGACAAAGGATTTGAATCAGAGGATCTTTAAAACCTTTTGCAACCTAAAAGTCTGTGATTCTTTCTTCAGTGAAAGTACAAGAAAAAGTGGCTGCTCCTTATAGTGGATGGATGGACTATAAAGAACAGGGTGACTTTTATAAGCCTTTTATAAGCCAGTAACAATTCAATTTTTTAGTAGCAGCAAGCAGTAGATAAAGATCAGGGCTTGCACCCACCTGGGCTCAAGGACCACCTCTGGCATTTACTGGCTATGTGACTCTGGACAAATCACTTAACCTGTAAGGCAGCTATGTGGTACAGTGGATAGCACACAGGGCTTGGAGTGAGGAAGGCCTGAGTTCAAATTCTGTCTCAGATACTAGCTGCACTTACCCCTCTACCAGACCCAGTTTCCTTATCCAGCTAGAGAAGGAGACCCAGACAGGTAGAGAAGAGGGAGCAAAAGGAGCTAGTGAGAGGTGGTCAGTAATGTCAAATTCCACAAAAACGTAATGGAGGCGAAGACTTAGGAAAAGAGAAGAACAAATTCACTAGAGGTGAAAAGAATGAGGTGGGAGTTTTATTAGGACGAGGGTGGATTTAGAGCCAGAAGGAACCTCAGTGACCATCTGGTCCAACCCCTTCCTTTTAGGGATGAAGAACTTAAGCCTAGAGAAGTGACTTGCCCAAGGTCACACAGGCAGTGTGTGGGATTCAAATCTGTCCTGTGATTCCAAATCCAGAATGCCTTCTACAATACCACACTGCTTCTTATAGGTGGTGAGAAAATAAATGCAGTGAACACATGCATTCATCTATTAACTCCAGAAACTAATCTAGAAACTGGAAAGTGACATTCGTTTCTCTTTTCTAGAAGGTACACAAAGTTTAGTGACCTGGGACTTCATCTTGACTTGATGAGCTTGCATAAATCAATTAACTAATTTGACCTCCAGTTTCCTCACCTGTAAAGCAGAAGTAACAACACTTGCCTTACCTATCTCACCAGGTTGTTGGGTAGAAACGTTATAATCTGTTAAGTGCTATAGAAATGTGAGTTATTATTAGTATTGATTCAAGTTCCCAGATTCCTTACCAATGCTGGAAGAAAAAAAGTTAAAATGTATGGCCTTGAGTATATTATTCCCCACCTCACCAGCTGTCCCTTCCTGGGATGCAGTTTCTTCAGCTGAATGATGGGGGCTGAGTCAGATGTTCTAATGCTAGCATTCTAAGAAACTTTTGGTATATGAAGCCAACTTCAGGGAGTGTAGGGTGATCACAGGGTGGGTAAGGGTCATGCCTAGAAGGAAGGGTAGACACTCACAAGCTGTTTCTTAACCTTTGAATGCACAGGTCTAAATTGTTAGCTATAATCTTGCAACAGAGCTATTCAGAAGCTACAATGAACAGCTAGCTGTCTTTAAGGTGAGAACTCCCTTGGCACATGGATTTGGCAGGCACCCACCCAGCCTTAGACACAGGCAGCAATTAGGTGTCAAGCTCTATGCCAAAGAAAGAAGAAAAAAATGACTTCAAAATGAGAGGAAATTTCAACAGAAAAGAGAAAATGGAAATGCTACAAAAATGTGAAATTCCTTTCCTACCAGCTGCATATGCATCCTGTTGTTTCTGAACCCCAGTAAGGATTTTGTTTTTGAAAGAGAAGTTGAAATTGAAATCATGTGTATACAATTCCCTTGCTCACACCCTATTAATGGTCTCACATAGAAATGTGGTCTGTGGTTGGACCCTGGAAGAGTGTCTTGATGGGGTTAGGCTGACCTGGGTGCTCACTTTGTACCTTAACGAATTTTGTTGCCTTGGCAACCAGTCAGTCCTACCAAAAACTCAGGTAGGTTAAGAGCCTTTTTTTGTTTGCTTTCAATTGCTTCTTTCAATATAAAAGTCTGCAGCCTAAATTCTATACCAAAAGTGATTTAACTCCCTTGCATGAAGAGGTTGGAGCTCTGTCCCAGATATACCTTCTTAGTTTATGCTTAGGATGCACTTTGCACCTGCAAAGGGAATGACTCCGGTACATTTCCTGACTTCTTGGTCAACAGGAACCAAGACCACAAGTCATTATGGAGAGCCCAGGCCATTAGCACACTTTGCCTCTGTGCACAAAATCTCTTTTTGCTAAGTAGCTCACAAGACAATTAGGTTTCACTTCGACCTGGTGAAATGCAGTTTAATTCAACACTTGCTTGTTGAAATATCCATGTCTTGTCCGGCACTGTACAAGTTACCGTCCTGGCCACAAAAGGAGGGAAAGGCATGCTCTCTACTCAGCACTCACACTCTAGATGGGAAAACAAAGTATACACTCAAGAGAGTAACAAACAATTGAGATCATACAGTATGAGAACTAAAATGAGGAGCTATAGACAGAAGAACTAAAGAAATTCAAAGAAAATAAGAACAAATTAGAGTTAGACCAATCATAGAAAACTATTCAAGGGAAAATGATCCTTAAGTTGGGCTTTCAAAGAAAAGTTGGATTTGAACAGACAAGAGGAATTAGTTGGGTTGAACAATGTCACACAAACGGAATGCCATGGAACGATACAGAATGAAGTCTCAGATTGCTCAACATTAACAACACCGCAAAGAGCCTTACAGGTCCTAACTCCCTTATTTTACAGAAGAAACTGAGGCCTACATCAATAAAATACATAAAGTTAATTAGTGATAAGAGCCGGGATGGGCCTAGGACCCAGATTTCTGACCTCCTAGTCCAGTGTTTTTCCTACTGTATAGAGGCATTTCATGGCACCTGCCAGTTTGTTTTAAATTTATGATATAGAAGGAGTGAACTTTTTGTGTATTGTAAAATAATCTGCTGCCTTTGAAAAATCAGGCTATTGAGTCTTTCTGAGTCTCTCATTCAGATACTGCCTAAGGGAAGTGATTAGAAAGGAGATGGGGAGATCATTAAAACAAAGCCAGAGAACCAGCTGGGGGAAAAATCAGGAAATCATGGAATCACACAGTTTGAAAAGATCTCAGAAGTGATCTACTCTAAGCCATACCTGAACAGGGTTTCCTGAAACAGCATGCGGAGACTTGATTATAATGCACTTTCTCAAAGACCTTACTACCCTGGGGGTGAAGGGAGGGAGATATTCCCTGCCTTGTCTCCCAACTCTCTCAGTACCCTGCTCTCAGAATAACAAAGTTCAAATCCTGTCTAGGACTCGTACTAGATTTATGACCCTGGGCAAGTCACCTAACCTCTCTGGGCCTCAGTTTCCCCACCTGTAAAAGAAATAATATTTCTGCTGCCAACCTCACCAGATAGTTGAAAGGAATATGAACTGCAATCTTCAAATGACAAAGAAATATACTTAATTAACATAATGAAGCAGAATTCCTCTTTGTACAAAACACTACTAAACCTTTTTAGTTTTTGTAGAATTTCCTTGGAATATTCATACAAAAATACAGTATTAAAAATCCTCTTACTCTGTATAGGCCACTAACCTTGGACCAATCTCCTAAGACTAACTGAGGTGGACAGTCAGTTCTGGCACAAGACTTATGGGATGATGCTCTAGGTTCTTGACACAACTCATCTGACAGGTTCAGAAAGCTGCCATCCGTCAGCAACTGCCTACAGGTCACTCTCCGATACTGAGTTCCTCCACCACAGGTCCTAGAACACTGAGAGAGATGGGCAAGGAAAAATGGGTAAGGCCAGCATCACTGACTTTGCATTTGTCTTTTCGTGTGGGGTAACCACCCTGCATCTTGAGAAGGGTCTGCTTCTGTACCTGTTGCCACTCTTCTATGTGCCAGCCAGGGGGACAGTCAAACTGATTGCAAGCTTGCAAAACATGAGGCTTTTCATCTTTGCACTCTTCAGAAGGGACAATGGGTTCCCCAGACTGCAGGCAGTACACGTCTCTGGTCTGTATTCCCACACCACAAGTTGCGGAGCATGGCCTCCAGGACCCTGTTTGCCACCTGTGCCAAAACATAAAAGGATACAGCCATGTTCTAGGAAATGGTGCTCATATACCTGGGGCAACAGTGAGTGGGAGTTCTTCTCCTGATTTGAGATCTTTCTTTACCTGCCTGACACACTTCATCCTCAGGGCAAAATCTCGGGAGCCATAAAAATCTCAATAAATAAAAGTAACACACACACGCACACAAAATACAGAATGACTGTTTTTAGCACAAGAAAGGTCCATGATGCTTCTCAATGAAGAATCCCATCCATTTAGGAGGGCCCTTCAGAAAGACAAAAGAAAAACACAAGGCTGTCCACCAAGTCCTGATTGGTTAGCCTGTAATTAGTGAAGCTTTTGTTTCCTTTTGAAAAGAACACAAAGATAAAGATGATGTGTATGACTGTTAAAAGCAATTTTAAATGCTTAAAAAGCCCATTTCAGGAAATCATCCAGGTACCCATATTAATTCACCAAGATCACTCCAAAACTATTCTCCTCCTCTGGTAAGATCATAAATAAAGCATTAATTAGATCAATGTGATTTACTTCAGATAAAACCTTGGGTGAATGAAATTTTCTTACAAAATATATTTTTAAAAGTTATTTGCAAATAAACAGAAAAACCAGGACAGCTGCTTACCAAGCATAATCCAAGGAGGGGAAACTGGCAATAGAGATGTGAAGGCCTGGGGAAAAAAAAACAAACGGAAAGATTCGGGAAAAAAACAGTTTGTTTTTTTTCTGTTATTTCCCAAGGACTCTCGTTTCCCCAAAAAATGCTGTAGTGTTAATTTTTAGAATGATAAATAAAATTTTAAGAAATGGCATTCATATAGATTTGGTTTCATATTTACTCCCCCAAACAAATTCTAAATGCAATGCGATGAGTATGATTTTAACAGAAAGCTAGCTATCATCACCATGCATTTTGACCTTCAGAGAAGGAAAGATGCCGGGCTGCCTGCCTTGTGAGAATTCTTTCAGTGATTTATAATCTAGATAGAGGTTTCCATCTTCCCAACTAAGCTTCTATGGGCTTGGGAGCATTGAAGAGATTGGCAGTCGCATCCATTCATCCACAAAGATGTTATGAGAATATTTTTCTCATTATTCTGCTTATTAAAATGCAACAGGGCAGAGAGGGTTTTGGAGCAGAGGGGTTTTTACAGTTAGAGGGAAAATGGAATCTACTTCTTTAGTTTTCTTTTTTATAACACGGAAAGGTTTGATTGGATGGCCACTAAAGCCCTTCCTAACTCTAAATCCTAGAATCCTAACATCTGTCTAGTTCTTTGACCTTGAGATTCACAAGCAAACGGCAAGAAATTGTATTTCTCTATTAGAAACAAAAAACAGAGTAGAAGCTTACACGTATCTAGATTTAAAATGCTAAACTATATTTTAGTTGGATGAACCTATTTTCATATTCACTGCAAAGTGTAAGAGAATTTTCTAGTATTTTATGCTGAAAGCACATACCTAATATGCATAGGGAAAGGAAGCCTACAGAACTAGAAAGCTGTTCGCAGTGCACTAAAATAAAGAGCTCTGTTAAATTTGTACTTGCTGTACTTTGCTGCTGTTTGTTGTGTTGCTTGTCCTTTATTCTCAAAAAGGACCAATGATATCAAGAAGGTGATGTTTTGACTTGCAAGTGAATCGGATTTCAGTGAGGCAGAGCTGCACAGTCATCAGCCTCACTCTTGTCTGCATAGTCACCAGAGTCCAGTGGCAAGAGTTAGGTCTTAGGTGATGACCTGGGATGTAGTAAGGGACCTTGACCTTTTAAAATTAAGGTCCTTCCCATGTCTCAGTTTGTCTGAGGCAATGCCTACTCAATAATTAAACAGTAGGTAAGAATTGAGGCAAAAGATGGCCTAGTTTGCCTTTCATAAAAGAATCAGTCTCAGAGTTTAAGAAACATTCGTTGTGTATCTGTGATGAACAGGACATTTCATTAGACATTACAGGGCAAGCAAAGAGAAACAATATAATTCTGGCCTTCCAGGAGCTTACAGGCCAGAAGGAGGGATAAGATATATTTACAAATAACTAGAATAAAAGACAAAATGTGAAAAAAGTGCTTAAGGTATGCCAACAAAATGTTATTGGAGTTCAAAGGAGGGAGAGATTGTTTCTGACTTGGTAGAAAAACTTCTAGCATAGGGAAGAATTTTTTCTGAGGAGGAAAATGAATTGAAAACACTCTTAAATGAGTTACGTATGCAATTCCATATATGATGGCTGTGGGATAAAGATAAGATATCTGATAAGGTTGTACGTGAGAAAGATAAGTACAACACAAGGAAGGATGGGTGGATATGGTAAGACAGTACCAGATGGGAAAAAGATCTGGTGGCTTTTTAGTTGAATTTGCACTAAACACTGACTCAACAAAGTGGCAACGCTATCAAAAGAGTAAGGAGATTTTAGACTGCAAGAATCAAAGTAGCATCTGGGGTAAGGGAGGATGGACTTAAATTAGAATATGTATTTTGCTTTGGGTGCCACATCATAGAAGAACATTGACAGACTGAACCACGTCCAAAAGAGTGCAGCCAAGGTGGTGAGGCTACCAGAAAATGTCATGCGAAGACAGGCTGAGGGAAGAAAGGAATGTAGGAGGAGTGTGCAGCCCCGAGGCCACTCATGGCCCTCTAGGTCCTCAAGTGCAACCCTGACTGAATCCAAACTTCACAGAAGAAAGCCCTCGAGGCCAAAGGTTCCCCACCCTTTCGAGGACAGAATAATTGCCTTCAAGCAATAATGGAGTGGGAGATGAAACTTACTCTGTGCAGTTCCAGAAGGCAGAATTATAACCAATGGGCAAAAACAACTGGAAGGAAGATTTTATCCCAGATAAGGAAGATTTTCCAAGAAAGGAACAGGATGCCTTTTGCGATAATTGAGCAACAATGAAGTTGGTGGAGAAGGACTGGATGATTCCTTCTAAGAATGAGGAAGTAGTATTTCTTTTTTTTCCCCCATATCTATATTCCACACTTATCACAGTGCCTGGCATATAACTAGCACTTAAAAATGCTTACCGATTGGTTATTATTGATTGTGACTATCACAGAAAGGATTCATACACTGCTGAAGAAGCCCCACTTGGTAAGCTCTCTAATGTTACTTCCAAGTCAGAGATTTTATGATTTGATGGAGTAATTTTTAAACATGATAAATTCTGAGGATGCAGAAAAATTTAACCAAGCTACTAGGTATCTGAATGGTAATTTCATATCCAGTTGAGTAACAAGAGTTAGGAGCTGGGCCTTGCAGCTTAAATATCCTACACTGAAATAACAAACTACATTTAATATAATAAGGTTAGGACAGAAATCTAAAGCAATTTGTAAAAGTAAAGACATTCCACCCTCCGAATTTCTGTTCAGAAACACAGGACACATAATACAGAACAGAACAGGCTCCCCTGTTAGGCACACATTCTTCTCTAGCTTGAAAGTAGGCCAGTAAAATCATAAAAAAGCTTAGTCAAATGGACATTGAACAATCTGAGATGCAGATTATTTTTAAGGTATGATTTCTGAGGTAAAGTATTATAAGAGTACAAAACTAAGTATCAGCATTCAAAGGCAAAAACCCTACAGTCTTGCTCAGTCTTTTACAAGCTTAAGTAAGTCTGGTTTATACTTGACTCCTGCTAACAAATTGTTGTTCGGTCTTTTTCAGTAGTGTTCAATTCTTGTTGGACCCCTACTTGGGGTTTTCTTGGCAAAGATAGTGGAGTGCTTTGCCATTTCCTTCCATGTTCATTCTTACAGATGAGGAACTGAGGCAAATAGGGTTAAGTGACTTGCTCAGGATCACAGCTAGTAAGCTTCTGAGGCTGAATTTGAATTCAGGAAGATGAGTCTTCCTGACTCCAGGCCATGTACTCTGTCCTATCCACTGTGCCACCTCAGTCCCTCAATGAGATTTCAGCTGTGGATGCCTATCTCATGAAGTAGGAATTGCTCCTAGGTATCAGGGTGGCTTCTGAGAAAGGTTAGGAATAAGCTATAGTAATAAAAACAAAGGACAGGTCAAGAAAGACAAAAAGAAATACAGGCTGTTATCTACGGCTCTGTAAGAAGAGTAATTGTACATACCTATGGATCCACCCTAATGGAGCCTGATTCCTGCTTTTCTGATACCTAACATCACATGCATAGGTCATTACGCATGACTGGCATGAGGATCTTTATCACCAAAAATTTAAGTCCCACATCACTGAAAGGGGCAGACAGAAAATGTCACCCTAATATTTCTGAGGAGCCTCAAGATTATAAGCTCTAACTAAAGCCAATTTATTCTTTAACAGTGCTTCTGAAATATATTTGTAATGTACCAAGAGACACAATATAGTTTAAAGCTATCTGAAAAATTTAAAATATTATGTAAATGTCAGCCACCATTATTATTTCAATATCAGTATATTTTTTTAGAAGAGGAAAAATGGTTCAGTAGACATAGTGCTGGGGTTGGAATCAGGAGGAGCCCGGGTCAAGTCATGCTTTTTGACATTTACTTGCTATATGACCTTAACCTCTGACTTCAGGGACTCTAGGATTTTCCTATGAAGTTCACAAGGGTTGGGATCCACCTTGGTGGAGAGTGCTTAAACTAGTAGTTCCCAATGTTGACAAAATTTCAGATCTCTTGTTTATTTCCATGTTACCTGAGTTCCTGAACACTATCAAGAAATGGTCAAGGTACTCATGCTATCACACAACTTTTCCTAAAGGCACTGTTGGGACTCTTTGAGCAAGCAAGCTTCTTTTAGAATCACATTAGGGACTTGGAGACCATCTGGTGCAGTGGGAAGAGTGCTAGGTTTGGAGTCAGAACGTTTGACTCTGACCCAGTTCTGCCCTTTGCTCTCTGTCTCACCTTGGATAAGTCACTTACCCTCTATGGGCTTTAGTTTCCTCATCTGTAGAAAAGAGGGCATTGAATTAGATGTTCTCTAAAGTCATTCACAATAAGAAAATGCTACAATTCTACTATACAAAGTCAAGGAACCTCAGTTCTAGCCCTTATACTACCATTAATGTAATATGTGACTTTTAAGTAGTCAACTGATCATTTTAGATTTCAGTTTCCTTATCTGTAAAATGAAGAGGTTGGAATGCATATTCCAACATCTTTTTGTTTGATGATGCTAGTTTGTTTGTTTGTTTTTTCCCTCCCTTAACTAGAACCAACAGGTGAACTGAATGAGGGCAGACCCTGGATCAACTGAAGAAATCTCATAAAGACTGATTCCTACAAGAGCGCTATATCTTGATCAAAACATTTTCTCAATTTGTTCCAATACTATTCATTAAGTACCTACTATAGCCAAAGCATCTGAGAGGTGATGGAAAAAGAGGAATATGGCAGAGAGGAAAGACAATGACTTAATATACAGCCTACGTGAGCTCACATGTTACACTACCCTCATCTACAAAGCATATCAAACCCCTATCTTCAGCTGCCTACCTGACTTGTTGCCTTGGAAATTCTGTAAGACAAGGGTATGTTAACAGAAGTGGAATTACAAATAAATTCACTGGAAGACTGTGTTACACATTTAAGCAATCCAGTTTAAATTTATCTTCTCCATTTTGAGTGTTTGCAGGGTATTAATTTTTTTTTCTAGAAAGAGGGAAGTCAAAAGAATCACTACAGCAACACTAGACAGAGTTACGGAGCTCTTTTATTTGGGAAACTGGTAATAATTTTTTTTATTATTATTGGCTTACTGGTCCAAGTGGTTCAAGACACTAATATGCAATACCAGTGAAGATTCCAGTCCTCTTGTTCTCCTCCCACCTGGCAGATGACTTTCTCTATCCCTTTTCTGAGGCTGTTTGAGAAAAGGCTCCTCCCAGACCCTCAGGCATCGTCATATATCACATCACCTACAAGTTTTTATAAGCAGCTGACTCCATCCCAGAGACAGTAACCCAGGAAGAGGTAGACACTTGGCCATGATGGTTTTCATCAGGATAGAGTCCACAAGGGTGAATCAAACATGCAACACCCAGCCTTGGAAAGCTGAAGCAAAGAAACCAAAGAAAGCTGCCTTTGGGTAAAAACAGCACCACTGGATGTGCAACAAAATCTCAGAAATGAGCCCTACCCTTGGGTGATGTTTTAGAGCCACTGCCCTTGGAGCTAGTCAATATTTGTATGGAAAATATTATTCAACACCCTGTTCCTGTTATTTCTACAACCACGAGTTTTTAGAACCTCAAACATTTCTGTAAACTTACCTTTGTTTTGGTTTCAGCCTTTGTCTCTACTATGTCCTTTTTTTCCTAATCAAATCCTCACTGTTTGAAAAAGTTTATTAAATCTGCATCATTGAAATGAGGCATAATATTTCCCTCTGTACAAAAACAAAGTATCAGTTTCCCAAAGAAATCAACACATTCTGACTGCCCAATTATTCCTAGCTCCGGGGGCTTCAGGGTATGGAATTCCTTAGAAGGATAACTTGCAAGGTCTAGTGCTGAGATGTATTGAGGTGGATACTCCACATACGCTACTACAAGAGGAAATCAACAAGTTATTACAAGGTACAGAATGAAAACGTTCTTCAGCATCATTAGGAAATAATTTCCTGGCTCTTTATTAAATCCGGATTTGACTTGGTAAGCAAAGACCCACAGTGTAGACTAAGTTCAACCCGGCACTGGATTTTCAGCCCTTCTGGATCTTTACCCTAAAATTCTGACTTCTCAAAATAAGAAACAGATACTAACAACTCAAACTTGCTAAACAAATTCTTAGTTTGTCCACTCGTCCTTATCTTAGCTCTCCAGCACAGAGATCTACACCGATAATGAGTTTTTCCTACTACCTTTTAATTATCATCACCATCGCTTTTAATGTGTGAACACATATGAACATAAACACAGACATGCATTTAAAAACCATAGTTCTGGATCTTGTTTTTAACAACTAAGTTTCCTTTATTCCCAAATACTTTCTCCTATCCACACGTCAAGGCTGTTTCCCTAATCTTTGCCTGTATACTCTTACTCACCAGTCCTCTCTTCTTGTTATCACCATGACCCTTTTCATCCATGAATTACTAGTGCATACTTAATATACCAAAGATTATAAAGGAAAATCTTGTCATAAGGGGATAGGGACTGCCTACTAAATTGTTTAAGGTGTTTTTTTTTTTGAGGCAAGGCAATTGGGGTTAAGTGACTTGCCCAAGGTCACACAGCTAGAAAGCGTCAAGTGTCTGAGTATGTCTGAACTCAGGTCCTCCTGACTCCAGGGTCAGTGCTCTATTCACTGCACCACTTAGTTTCCCCCTACTAAATTAAACAAGGAAGAAATCTACACAACTTCATAAGGCAGAAAACAAAAGATTTCTGGCAATACTAGGCAATAAAGAATCTAAATTGGGAATAGGTACTCTCCTCAATGACCACCTAATTCTATTTTGGGAAGGTGATCACATCTTGGCTTGCTCCATAGGTATGGAAACACAGGTGGGTGGACTGAGTTAACTATTCTGGGAAGAGCTACGGAACAGAGAGAATCCTGTAAAATGTTGGCCAGTGGTGAAATATAAAGGGGTGAAACACAGTTAAGAGAAATTATGCCTGGGTGCATCAGAAGAAGGACATGAATTTTAGGTTTCATTTCTACTTTTGTATAGGGAAGCTTGGAGGCCTAACAATTTCTATTGCAAACCGTCTAGCTTGTAGGAGCCTACTGGACATCTTGGCCAGGGTGAGGATAGTTAAAGGTAGTCTTGATCATATAGGGCATTGTTTCCTTGCCAAGGCCAACTCTTCTCTACTTGTTCCCTTGATCCAACAATAGCACCTTGTCCTCACGATCATTCCCCCCTGTCCCTCTCTCTAATTTTCAATCTCTATCTCTTGGCTCCTTCCCTGATCCCTGTAAATGTGCCCCAATCTTCCCCTTCCCCAAAACAAACAAAATCCTTCCCTGGCCCCTATCAACTCACCATGCTATAATTTTATATCTCCCTTTTTTTTTTTACAGCCAAACTCAGATAAAGTTGTGATTGTACACACCACATCTATTTTCTTACATCACACTCAGTTCTCAAGCCCTTGCAATACAGCTTCTATCCTCATCACTCAAGAGAATCTGCTCTCTCCAGGATTACTAAATTAACTGCTAAAGAGAATGGTCTTCTCTCAATCCTCATCCTTCTTGACTACTCTGAAGTGTTTGATTTGATTGATTATTCCCTTCTTCTAGAACAGTGGTTCTCAACCTTCCTAATGCCGCGACCCTTTAATACAGTTCCTTATGTTGTGGTGACCCCCAACCATAAAATTATTTTTGTTGCTAGTTCATAACTGTAATTTTGCTACTGTTATGAATTGTAATATAAATATCTGATATGCAGGATGTATTTTCATTGTTACAAATTGAACATAACCCACAGGTTGAGAACTGCTGTTCTAGAAAATCTCATCCCCTTGGGTTTTTCTAACACTGTCCTATCCTGATTCTCCTCTTAATTCTATAGTCATTCCTTCTCAGTCTCCTTGGATAGATTGCCATCCATGTCCCATTACCACAAAAATGTTGTATACCTCTAAGCCTCTGTTGTGGTTCTTTTCTCATCTATACTTTCAAAGTAATCTCCTAAATTTCACTTCTATTATCACCAACTACCTAATAGACACTTCCAACATTTCCAACTGAATATTGTCTAAACCTAACTTAGCCAAAGCAGAAATCATCTCTTCTCACAAATCTGCTCCTCCTTCTAACTTCCCTATTTCCTAACTCCAAACTCATCCCTCTTCTCAGTACCACCCCCAAATCCAGTCCATTTTTATCAGCTCTACCTCTACCACACTTCTGATGTGGGTTCTCTTCTGTCTACTCACACATAAACCAACCTAGTACAACTGATCATCACCCTTTGCCTACCCTCCAAGTTATTCCCTCACTACTCCATCTTATATGCTGCTGCTAGCTTGACAGTCATATAGCACAGGTGTGACCATGCCACTTCCCTGCTAAAGAAAGTTCAGGGATTCCCTGCTGCCTCTCAGATAAACACTTCTCTGTAAGGCAAAGCTCTTCACAATCTAATTCTACTCTACTTTTCCAGCATTACTGAACATCCTTCTCCAGGCTGTGGACTGATTTCCCTCTCTCTTGGGCAGTGAGGAAGTAATCATGGTAATAATAGCTAGCATTTAGATATCACTTTAAAGCTCACAAAGGGCTTTACATTGTTACCTCCCTTGATTCTTATAACTCTGTGAGGTTAAGTGTTGATATTCTTCACATTTTCAAGATGAGCAAACTGAGGCAGGCTAAGAAAAGTTAAGTGACTTCCCCAAGGTAACACAGCTAGCAAGTGCCTGAGGCAGGATTCAATCTCATCTTCTTGCCTTCAAGCCAGGCATCATATATACTATGCCATCTAGCAATCCAGTATTAGGGTATCAGATACTGAGGATGCCACAGGGCTGAATCAGAAAGGAGGGACAAGTGTATACCCTCATCTTCAAGGGAGTCAGAGGTGATGGTTAGACTTTCACTGAATCTATTAAGGTATAGGGAGTCCCTTCCTCCCCTCAGCATAAGTACCATCAGAAAGAACGTTGATAAAAGGCCTCACCCCCCTACAATATATCTAAATAGAAGTTTTTCTAAACTTTTTGTAGTTTAGTTTAGGAAAGAGAATTCTTGGCTTCTCTGAGAACACAGAGAGTATGTGACTGTGGATGATGATTTTATTATGGGATGGAGTGAAGGGACCCCTCCTACCTTCTTCTTACCCAACTCTCCCCACTACCCGTGTTCCCTAAATTCACTGAGGCAGGCTACCCTTCAAATTAGGTTTAGGCAGAGATTATGATTTTAGGGTCAGAAAAAAGGACCTTTGCCCAAAGAAATGCTTCCCCTATGAATCTGTTCAATGATGCCTAAACTTCATGTAACAATAGAGAAAGTAATTTACTAGGTTTACAATGGGAGAGTCAGTAAGCGTATGAATGAGTTTCAGATGAAAAACTACAACATCAGAGCTGTTCCTATTTTAATAGGGATATGAGGTTAGAGAATAAAAAAGTACAGGGAGCCTATGACAGCTGAAGAGAAAGAAGATATGCCTTAAAAGGGGGCAGGGGAGGAGCAGAAAGGGAGATGGGAAATAAATCTCACGGGCTTTATAATTTCCTCTCAGATCTGCCCTCTTTACTTCTATCTGCTATAGGGATAAGGAAAAATCAGGTATAAAAAGTACTTTGTGTCCTGTGTAGCTCTGTGTATGCAGTACAAAAATCTGACCTTGTATGTTCCCAACACCCTTCTAGGTGCCAACAAGGCAAGCAGGAAGCACAAGACCTAGACTAGAGAGCAAAATAGTCAGAGTGGCTTGGCTTTCTCAGCAAGACTCTATCCAGGTTTTTGTATGCAGATATCCAAACCCCAGCTCCATTACTTCTGCTTTCAGAAGCTTCTGAGTGCTGCTGACAGCAAAAGATTAAGGCCCAGGCATGAGTCCCAGGAGTACTAGGTCCTACACATACCTTGGGGGACAGGGATCAGTGTTGCAACCCTGAGTCATTGCAGGGGGACGATGGGCCTTGTCACACAGTGTGTCGTTGACAGCTTGCTGGGTCTGGATGTGTAGACACCGAGCTATGGCTTCCCGTTTGCCTAGTTTAAAAAAAAATACTCAAACCATAAATGAGATAAAGGAACCTGCTGTGAAAAAAAAATGAAATTAGACAAGAGACTGAAAACTACACATATCAATTAAACAACTTAATAGAGCAGTATCGAGTTGCATTTCTGCCTCTACTCTACTTGGTAGTGAAAAAATGTTCATTAAAGATAATATTTATTAAGTGCCCATTAGCTGTTAGGCTGTGGGGAATACTAAAAATAATATACTGACCATCACAGAGCTCACCAAGTAGAACAGGGCTTCTTAATGTGGAGTTCATGAACTTATTTTTAAAATTTTAATAACTATATTTTAAGTAACTGATTTACTTTCTAATCCTACTTATTTTATTTATGCATTTTAAAGTATTTTTCAGGGTTTATAGCATTCACCAGATTTCCAAAGAGGTTCATGACACAAAAATACTTAAGAACTTCTGATCTAGAATGAGATGATAGAATATAGATGCAAATAATTATATTACAAAATGAACACATCAAGCACATAAGACTAGTACAAGGGAAACACTGTGTCTAAGGAAGGAAAGAAAATTTCCAAATGGAAGTATCAATAAAGGTCTAATAGAGAAAGTGGTATTTGAACTGGGTCAAACTTATGCAGGAAGAGGTTGGGAAAACAGTATTCCCTGTTCATTAGTACAAATAGTATGAGGTAGAAAAGTGCAGAACATACTGCATTTATAAATTTAAATTAGGCCCCATTAAAATTTAATTACAAAGAACATATTATCACAATTTTAATTATTGTTTAGAGTTTCACTCCATTAGCTTCTCTTGACTTAAAGATGAACTTTTGTAAATATACTTTTCATCTGAAGTAAAAAAAAAAAAACCTGAATGACTGGAATTTAAATCCTGGCCTAAAACATAAGATATAAATTATAGACTAGAGTAAAGAGAAAATAAAACAGTATTTCCAGATCTAATGACGTGGAAATAGTAAACTTCTGCACTCAACTTGTTGAATGGTAAAATCTATATTGTTTCCGGTAATCAGAAACATGTAAAACGATCTACAGGGTGTATGTAATGGTTGGTATATACTAGGTTCTTTGGGGATATATAAAAGAAATAGAAGTGAGTAGAGAGTTTATCATTCAAAGACAGAAAACAGGTTAAATAGAAGTTAAGACACAATAACAAATAAATTCAAAAAACACTGTTTAATGTCTACTATGTTTAAAATGTTAAAATAAACCAGAGTAAATTAAAGGCACAGAAATATTTACATAGTGAATAAGAGGATAAGGCAATGAAGAGTCTTGAAGCTGAGAGAAATTTCATCAGAGAAGTTCAAATAGAGCTTGGGATCTATCCTAACCTCCGTCTCTATTCCTGGGCCCATCCCACTATCTATCCATCTCTCTGGCTTGTAAACAAATCTAACTGATAGGGACTGTATGGTTGCATGTCATAATTTGGGCAATATATTCATAGGATTATAGTTTGAGAGCTGAGAGGAACCAAAGAGGTCATCTGGTCCAGCTGCTTCATTTTACAGATCAGGAAACTGAGGCCCAGGGAAGTTAAGCACCTCAAATAAGGTGCTCTTCGTCTCTTTTGTTTTTACTGTGTAGATATGTACTCTCTCCCTCTTTCTCTCAATTTGTTAAATTAGATCACATTATGTTAGATTCATACAGAACTTTATGACTTACAAATTTAATTTGTTACATTAGCTCACATTGATTATATCAGATTTATACAGTGCTTTATGATTTACAAATTTGATTAAAGTATTGGCCCAACTCAGATTCAACACTGGGGTCCACCTGCATGTGGAAGTGGGCAAGTCTTCCAGTTGGGAGAAAATACAAGTAAGGATTATAACAGAAAATTAACTCTTAAGCTTATCTCTTTTGAGTGAGCATAGATCTCACAATAATGCGTAATGTGACAGAGATCAACTCAATTGGCATGTATCATTTGCAAACAGAAGCAGCTGGAACTCCCCTATGATCCAATGATTTTAGCCAGAATATCCTCTATGAAAGTGGTAAGTGTTTATGGTGAGCATGTGTCTCTCATGTGATTCTTCACCTGACTTTTGTACCTACAGGACTAATGGAGAGAGTTAACATCATGAGTATCCATCATGGAATCTTGTATAATCTTAATACATCAAGAGGAGATACCTAGTTGCAAGAGAGCATTTAAGGTTATGATTTATTCCATCAAGTGAAATTAATTTCTGTAACAAAAAACAGACACACCAGAATTTCATATTCTCTATATTCCCCCAGCTAACTGTAAGAACATGAAGATCGTTGCTCAGTCATTTTTCAGTCATGTCCAACCCTTTTTATAACCCTGTTTGGGGTTTTCTTCGCAAAGATACTGCTATGGTTTGCCACTTCCTTTTCCAGCTCATTTTATAGTCCAGGAAACTGGGGTAAACAGGTTTAAGAGACTTACCTGGGACTCACACAGCTAGTATGTGTCTGAGGTTGGATTTGAACTCAAATCCTTCTGACTCAAGAGTCAGTGTTCTAGCCATCACACTACCTAAGATGAAGAATGCTAGGCTAGACAAAGGGAACCTACAAGTCATCTGTCTTGGGGAAAGCCAGGTTGCAACAGCAGAGAGGCCACCAGTGACATGCATACTTGTCTCCAGTTGAAATGGTGTCATCTAGGTGGCGGGGGGGGGGGCAGCCATTTCACAGGGCTTAGCTCCACTGGGGCTTTCATTTGCATCAAGTGGGTGGAGCCTTAAAGTGAGGGTACCTTGAAGGAACAGGAAAACTTTTCATTCTTACACATTACGCATCTCGTAGCACTCTGGGGTCCAGGTCTACTTAATGTTTTTCACACAGGAGGCTCTATGACCTGTCTCTAGGCCTTTGCTCTTGCTTCCTTGCTTACCTTCTGGGAGCTGGAGACTAACCCCTTCTAAGATTTCACTGCTGAAGCCCTGGAGCAGGTATAGCAGACTATGAATCCATGCTCTGTGTATTTGCAGACGTGGAACATCAGTGATGTACCCAGCCCATGGGCAGGTCTGAACCTACTGCTTCACTACTGTGACCTTTTCCTCCATCTATGAGCAGCACTGGCCCCTCTGAGTACTGCCTAAAGTTTAAATCTTCTGGCTGCAGAGGAGAGAGCCAGCAGCAGTGTTTGCCAAGACACCCTGGTAAGTAAACTGCCTTTTGTTGTATTTCTGTAATTAAATTATCTTGTAATCCAGGAAAGGGTTTGCTTCCAGTTAGTCCCAAATAGTGGGGTTTGCTATACCTCGGACAAACTGAACAATGCAACCTTTGTATCCGGAAATATGCAACTACATACTAATGTGTGTGTGTGTGTGTGTGTGTGTGTGTGTGTGTGTGTGTGTGTGTGTGCATAACTAACTAGCTGCTATATATTTATGCATACATATTTGTGTCTATATATACATATATGCGTTTATATATAGTTATACATATACATATGTTAGGAGTTGCATATTTACAGATACAATGGTTGCATTAGGTATGTATTCATGTGTGTATGTATATGTTTACATATGTGCATATGTGTGTGTGTGTGTTTATGTCAGCTAGGTGAGGCAGTAGATAGAATGCCAGGCCTGGAGTCAGTAAGACTCCTCTTCCTGAATTCAAATCTGGCCTCAGACACTTACCAGCTGTGTAACCCTGGGCCAGTCACTTAACTCCCTTGGCCTTGGTTTCCTCATCTGTAAAATGAGCTGGAGAAGGAAATGGCAAACCCCTTCTAGATCTTTGCTAAGAGAAAATGCCAAATGGGGTCATCAAGAGTTGGACATGACTAAAAAATGACTGAACTATACACACACATATATGTATGTGTATATACACATATGTACAATATTTTATGTACATGTATATCTGTGTGTACATACATATGTACATATGGGATGTTTTGTGCATGTATATGTATGTATACAAACACACATATGTATGTATGTATTTAAATGATTAAGTCTCTTCGTGGTTTTGTTTTGGCTTTAGAGTTTAAAAAAATACTGCTCTCTTAGATGAAATAAAGTACCTTTTTTTTCTCCAGAATTCCCCACCAAAGTATTTAGGGGACTCACTCACTGAGTGGCACAGTTTCCAGAGCTCTCAAAGGTCAAAGATAAAGTAGTTCCCCTACTTTACACAAATATCACCTTCTTCTTAAGATCCTTTTCATCAGTGTTTGAATCGTAACTCAGAACCCTAGAAATGAAACCTGGAACCCAGAAGGCCCTAAGTTCCCTCTTGGAGACTTTTCTGTCACTCTTTCTATGACTCATGTTTGTCCTCACTCAGAAGTTCCTCTTGCCATTAGACTCCAGCTCACTGAAGCAGCTAGGTGACACGATGGATAGAGTGCTGGTCCTGGAGTCTAAAAGACCTGAGTTCAAATTCCACCTCTGATGGCTACTAGCTGTGACTGTGGGCAAATCACTTAACTTTCATTTGCCTTGGTTTTTTCTTCTGTGAAATGGGGATAATAGTAATACCTACCTCCCAGGGTGGTTGTGAAAATAGAATGAGATAATATTTGTAACACACTTTGCAAACCACCATGATTTGGGTTCTTTTTGAGAGGTGTTCAACTTATCCCCCTAAGCAACTGAATCTGCTCAAGTGGCTAAACTTAAAGACAGTATAGCATAAGACACATCAAAAGGATATATAAGATGACTCACATCTGACTCTGCTTAGTAAGGGAAAAGTTACTACATTTACAACATAGGATACTCCACTAAATTATTGATTTCAAGCTTGGGAACAAGGCTGTTTGGATTACCTGGGCACATGAAGCATTGGGGAAAATGCTAGATTATAGACCCAAAGATGGTAATCCTGTATGTCCATTCTCCCCTGAGGCTTTCTCATGGAAGACTAAAACCTTTCCCATGAAACATAGGGAAAGACTTTCTTTGATTTAGACATTTATGTTGCCTATAAACAGTGGTAACCACAGGCCTTTGCTTCTCTTGGTATACTTATTAGAAATGCAGGTGGAAGGAAGCAACCAAAGAGGATATATCCTCAGAGAAAAGACACAGAAATACACAGAAGGATTTTGCTAGAGCTGCTGTCTCTGACTCGGGGCTTGTCACTAAAAAAAGGATAAAGAGAATTTCAAAATCCTTTGATACTACTTCCTAGAGTGGAGAAGTAGAGTTATACCAGGAAGCACATATGGACGATGAGTTAATACCAAGGTGAGAGACAAACAGGAGTACTTGAACGGCTGATTGCCACGCCACCCTCCCACTGCTAAAAGCTGGTAATAGCACCATCAATAATCTATTCTCCTCTTTCGCAACACTTATTTTTTTGAAATATACTGAAAAACTGATCTCAAATGCCTTTTAAATTGTGTTTCCAATAGCATTAATTTATTCTGTATGTATTTCATACAGTCCATCTGCACTTTCCATTTTCAACTTCACATTTATCATTTTAACTTCTACACATAAGCACACTGGATACCAAGGAGATGGAGATAAAATGTAAAGGCTTCACACTTACTGCTGAGGATAACATATTGTCTTAAAAATGCCAATTAATTTGTTCCATTTCATATCCACCTGTTGTTTTCCTTTGATTTCCACCTATGAATGCTTTCAGCATAATGTAGTTTAGGTAGTTCTGAGTTCTCTGCTTTTCAGATTTTGGTGAAGTGATGCTTTTCATACTTTTAAGTCATTCGCCTCTATAATGTCTTACGAATCAATTATTTATCCTGTGAAGAGATGTTTCCCTTGGCCTTTACGTCTCTCTGCTCATCAAGGATATTCAGAAGTATTTACTGGCTGGGGAGGTGGTTTCTGGGGTTTTTTTGACCTCTTTGTTGTGGAGGTTACTTTCTATCAGTTAAGCTCTTCTAAAAAGAGTGAGAGAGTTAAAATATTTACTTTGGTCCATTTCCCATTTTTCAGAGTAAACAAATTGTGGAAATAGGTTGAGATGGAGCCACTGAAATCACATAATGTCTTCTCATCTTTATCTTTTCTTTTAATTGAGTGTTTATTTTCTTTAGCCATGTCTGACTACATAGCAACAAGAAAATCATTCCCATGTCATGCATAACTAACTAATTTCTGTCAAGATACAATCAATTTCAGTTTTTATGATATTGTTTAGTGTTCTTTCCATTTCTGGCACCTTGAGCTCTCTCTTTGAGGAGAGTATTTGTGATTTACAGATGTGAGGTTTCTGAGCAGTTTAGAAGCCTGTGGCCTCTTTCAATCTTTGATCTGGAGCCATATTTTCCAAAATACTCCCAGCATCCTCCCGCGTCTACCTTCACACTGAAGTCACTAGGTATCAGGGTAAATATTGACTTAATTTAGAGGATCTCATCAAGTTACAGAAATAGATTTTCCCCTACATATTTATCCTCTGCAACAGGTGTCAGAACATGTGCTGCAAGTATCTTAACTTGGTCCTCAAGACTTAAAATAACCACAGCAAAGAGAAATGATCAAGTATCCCATGAAAGGATGCTTCTTGTTGCTGTTGGCTGAACATAATGAACTTAATTAAACAGACTTCTTTCTTAGCTTCTCTTGGGCAGAACCTATGAGCCAAGTTTCTATTTGGCTACAACTTTATGATTCTTGGTTTCCTTTATAGTGATATTATCAATAGGGATACGGTGCAATTGGTGTAATCAGGTTATCAGTGGGATACTGATAATCATGAGCACCAGTGGGTACTCAGGGTTCATTGTATAAAGGACTCACATAATGAGAATCAACAGTCAATTTTATATTTGTAGATAATACAAAATTATGAGATTTTTAACACTCTCTCCTCCTTTTCCCAATATTCTGCCCATCACTGTGGAAATGGAAAGGTCCTACAAGGAACAACTTGTTATTTTCTCTCTTTATCATTTCAGGTCACTTTGGCCAAAAAATTCAGTTCCTAGTAGCTAATTTGAAAGTCAGTCTCTCTGTACGTTGGGTTCTTGAACAAAAACCTCAGCCTGTTGCTGAGACTGTGTAGTCTTAGTCTTTCCACTTTGGTAGAGTCTTCCAGAACTTGCTTTCTACTGAATTAACCTTTGAGAACCCAGAATTTCTTCTATGAAGCACCTGAGGATTTTTTTAAAAATTCTTTTGTTTTTATAGTGCTGGGTTTAGTATACCCTCCTTCCTCCTCAAAGAACTATCCCTTAGCACAAAGAGTAAAAAAAAAAAAGGGAAAAGTAAGTAGTTTAGTAAAAATAATCAAAACATGGAAGAAGTTCACCATTCTAATGCCATGTTCCATGCTCATAGTCCCTCCTCTTCAAAGAAGAGTAGATGTGCCTTCACAGAAGCACTTTTGTGTAGTCTTTTTATGTCTCAAACTGAATCTCTTTCATTTCTATCTGTATGACAAGGAGGCATCTCAAACTCAACATGCCCAAAACAGAACTCACTACTGCTCCCCAAACTACCTCTCATTTGAGCTTCACTATTTCTATTGATGGTACCACCATAAGTCACTTGGGTTCACAACCTCTAAGTCACTGTCCATTCATTCCTTTCCCTCAAATTCTATAACCAATCCACTGTCAAGTGTTTTTCATTTTATCTTTACAATTTCTTTCCCATTAAACCCTTCTCTCCACTTACATGGCAACCAGCCTCATTTCAGTCCTCTTTACCTCTAGTCTGGACTACTGCGAGAGTTTCCTAATTGGTATGCACTTTTAATCTCTACTCTTTCCAGTCTCTTCTCCAAACAACTACCAATTGAATATTCTTAAAGTGAAAGTCTAAGGCATTTCATATAGTGAATAAAACTCTAGTGGTTCCCTCTTACCTTTAATATAAAATACAAAGTCTTCCATTTGGCATTTAGAGCTTTTTATAATTGTATTTTACCCTACCTTCAAGGATAATTGGACATAATTCTCTTTCAATGTTTTAGACAAAATTTGTTGTTTCCCAAATTTAACATTCCATCTCCCACCTTTCTCTGTGTCTTTACATGGGCTTTCTCTCATGCCTTGAATGTACTTGTTCCTCAATTCTACCTCGAAGAATTCCTAACTTCCTTCAAAGTTCAGCTCAAGTGTGACTTCCTATAACTGGTGGATCTCCCCAGGTTGTTAATGCTTTCTATCTCAGAAATTTTTATATGTATACATACGTTTTATATATTTATTTATATACGTGTATACATGTATATGTATGTATATCTGTATATATGTATGTATCTGTATATATGTGTGTATGTATATGCATGTGTGTAAATATACATATATGTGTATATATAGATTCAAATATACAGGCATAGATACATGGAGGTATAGACATACGAACATGTATCTATACATGCCTCTATAGATATACAGATACACGTGTGTGCATATTTACTTATCACCATAAATGTTTATCTCCAAGTGAACTGGAGGTTCCCGTAAAAGCAAAAACTGTTTCATTTCTGGTTTTGTTTGAGGTACCTCAGTACTTTACACAGTGGTTGGCACATAGTAGCTAACTGAGAAATATTTGCAGAATGAATGGAATTGAATGAATGAAAAAGATAAAAATGTTAAACATGGGTATTACAACAAAATGTTGGTAACTGTTGGGTAAAAGCTTTAAGAGTATGAAGATACTTTGAAATATAAAAATGCATTCAATTTCACATGAAAGAGTCATGATCTTTTTTATGATGTGGTAGATTTTTAAAATAAACACTTGTTATGTTCTAGCCCAGCAGTTTTCCAATGAAGTCATGGTTAAAAAAGAGGAGATAATTATATATACATAATATTTGTTTACAAAGGCCAACTCTTTCCTCTGACTTTTCTGTAAAGCCCCTGCTGCCTTCATTAGCAATTTTATATGCTTAATGATAGCAATACATAGTGCTAAATTTAGTACCAGTTAATTACAAACCTCTAATAAAAACTGATCAACCTGATACACAAGAATAAACATTGTCACAACACTCTAACTGTTTTGTTTTCACATGTAAAATTTCCCCTAGTCATTTGCAAAAGCTATCAATATTCCTTCCCTAGCCAGTTACTTTTATGCAAAAGTTTATGACTATATGTGCATATATATGTCTATATGCACACATGCACATACATAGATACTTATGTATATTTTGATTTGTAACTAGAATTTCTTAAAAATACAACTAAGCCTCACCTATCCAGAACTCTTAAGGAATTAATATTCTGTCCAATTAAGGTCTCTAGCTAGCCAAACATTAAAAAAAAATTATTATTATAGACAGTTTTTTAAATGGCATTATATGCTTTCCTGACTTTTTACATAGGCTATACTGGACATAATTTAACCACTACTTGATCATTCTGAATATCAGGTATTATCCTAGGCTTAAATAGGGACAACCTCAGGAATTACTGAGGTCTAGAGGTTCAAATACTTAGAAAGGCTCTTAGAAGGGCATTTAGTTCAACCCTCATCTTACAGATGAAGAAACTAAAGCTTGAAAAAGGGAAATTATTTGAACAAGGTCCCAGAAATTGCGAAGTCAGAATCTGAACCCTGGCCTTCTGACAAAAATTTTCTTCTGAGGACTATTTGCCTTTATACACGTTCTCTCTCTTTCTCTCCCTCTCTTTCTCTTCTTTCTTCCCTCCCTTCCTTCCTTCTTTCCTTTGTGTGTGTGTGTGTGTGTGTGTGTGTGTGTGTGTGTGTTTGTGTGTGTGTGTGTGTGTGTTCCTCCCTTGTTGGAGTGCCACCTGTAACATCTCAGCATTTTTCACTGGGTCTGGTGATGGTGACTCTCCTCCTCCATTCTAATTATCTGCTTCAAATCTATTGGACTAATCAAGCTTGTTAGAATTGTGTTTAAAGTTAAGAGTACACAGACCCTTAGTAGTTTGATTTTAGTGCATGGTTATCATACCTTCAATTTGCTCGCTTTGATTTTTTCTTAGTTCTGAGCTGAATTAAATACTTGTATTTATGCTCATTACTCTTTTCCCTGAGGAAACCTCAGAAAACACTTCACCAACGTCTCTTAATGGAGGCTAAAGCACACATTTTATCACTGCCTCTGACTCAGGAAATCAGTCAGCTCAAGACAGTCCCTGGTATTTCCTTTAAGCCAACAGATACAGATATTCAGAAAATGCTCAACTGGCGCATTTTCATTTTCTCTTTCGTCCACAGAAAGAGCAGGGAATAATCTGGCCTATAGGGATAGATTAGCTGGCCCACACCCCAGGGAGACATATCCAGACAGTCGTGAGCAAAAGGTCCCTCTAGAGCCTGGGCTTTGAATGATTCTCAAGTCTATTGTAACATTCGTACAGCATTATTATATGCCAGGCACTGGACTAAACACTTTACTAATATTATCTCATTTTCCCCTCACAATCATCCAGGGAAGCAGGCGCTCTTATTAGCCCCATTTTACAGGTAAGGAAACTGAGGCAAACAGGGTTAAGTGACTTGCCCAGAGTCACACAGTAAGTGTCTGTGGCCCGATTTAAATTCAATCCTTCCTGACTCCAGGCCTAGTGTTCTAGCCATTGTACAACCTAGTTGTCTTTAATAGCTGGAAAATAACTAAGAATACCAGTAGGAAAAGACAAGCAATCTGAATTAACACCTGAACAGAGTCCTGGATGGATCAACTTTTTATAGCATCTTTAAAACAGTGGTGAGAAAAAAATGATTCCAGTTTCAACACTGTAGAAAGGAGCTCCCAAGGGCCTTTTTCTTTCATTGTATACTCAGTGGGCAGGTTGAGTCTCCTCTGCAATTATGTAATGGGCAGGTGTAACAGCGCATTTGCTGTTGATTGCTGTTACAGAGGGGAACTTTCTGTTTCTATTCCCCTTCCGTTTTTCCTGCTTTGCCCCAACCCTTTTGCTCTCCAGAGTTTTTCCTAGCAGCTCTGTTGATGTCCCAGCCTAGCAGGTGGGTTTTCTTGAGACTTTCTTTATTGGACCTCTCTTTCTAGTTATGGCATTTTCTCATTTTGACATCTAAGAATTTACTCTTTACATATCTTGTTATTTCACCCATCAGAATGGAAGCTCTTTGAGGAAAGAACTGTGATGTCTGACCTTTTTTGGATCCCCCAGTGCTTAGTATAATGGCTGGAATAGAGTCAGGGCTTAAAAAATATTTGCTGACTGAGTTAAAGGATCGTGACACTTGGAACTTTATAAACCTTGTAAACTTTTGATTATGGTTGACTCAACAACTACTGTTGATTCTTAACACAACAGTTCATTTGAGGCAGAGAAAATGGTTTCGCAGGTTGATGATGCTAATGGCCAACTGCCACTTTGCTCAAGTTGAACGTTTTCTGAATATCTGTATCTGTTGGCTTAAAGGAAATACCAGGGACTGTCTTGAGCCCAAGAGTCTTGGGAATGGGAGCATCCCCTTCTTCCTCCTTCACCAGTCTTGCTTCTAGCCCAGTACCCAAAACCATCATCCATGGAAACAACTACAATGAAGAAGGGGCATCTGTTTCTAGTGCATGTTGACCAACTTACACCCAAAAGTCAGGAAAGCTAGTCTAACTGAAGTGGCAAGGCATCCTAAGGGAGAAGAAAGAGGTGCCAGGAGAGTTAAGCCACTGCCATCATCCTGATGACTGCCTTCCTTCTCTGATGGGGACAAGACCCTGAGCACAAGACCATTGGGAACTAAAGAAGAAGGAAAGAGAGGGGAGGGAAGGGAAGGAAAAGGAATAATCATGTATATAGCATCACTTATTATGTGCCAAGCACCATATTAAATATTTTTAAAAAATAAAACATATATTATCTCATTTGATCCTCACAACAAATCTACACGGTAAGTGCTATTATTTGCCCTATTCTACAGATGAGGAAACTAAGGCAAACACAGGTTAAGTGACTTGTTCAGAATCACTAGCGTCTGAGTCAAACTGTCTCCCCAATTCAGGTGAGCTCCTTGAGGGCAGACGATCTCTGCTTTTCTACTTGTATTCTCAGCATTTAGCACAGTCTTGTGCACGTGGCAGGCTCTTAATAAATTCTTTTTCATTCATTTATTCAGTCATGAATATTCATTCATTCATGCATGCGCAGAAACAAAGAATATCATAACTGGAAGTGAACAGAGCCATCATCCAGTTCAACTCCCTTATTTTAGAGATGAGTAAAATGGAACCCAGAGGGGTTAAGTAATCCGCTCAAGGTCACACAAAGAGTAAACGATAGAGCCCGAATTTGAAGGAAGGTCTCCCAACTTTAAGTCCAAGGATCATTCTATTATGTGATCTTTCCTTCCTATTTTGAAGTATCTTAGTGAATGTTTAAGTATTATTATTATTTTCACTTTTCTCTAAAGCAGCGGTTCTCAACCTGTGGGTTATGTTTAATTTGTAACAATGAAAATACATCCTGTATATCAGATACATTCATAACAGTAGCAAAATTACAGTTATGAAGTAGCAACGAAAATAATTTTATGGCTGGGGGTCACCACAACATGAGGAACTGTATTAAAGGGTCGCGGCATTAGGAAGGTTGAGAACCACTATTCTAAAGTGACCAGCATGCAAAATACCTGGCCACATAGGACCTTAGAATTTAGCACTGGAAACGTTAGAGAATTAGTCTGGCCCCTTTATTACAAAGGCTATGGAAGCTAAGATCTAATTTTTAAGTGGTACAATCAAAGTCATTCAGGTAATAAAGTAACAAAGCTGGGATTTGGACCCCGCATTTTCTGACTTGAGACCTAATTCTCCTTCCAGAAAATCACAGTGCCACCTTCTCTAGTGTTTGTATTGATATCACTAATTGCCTCCTGCCCCAAATGAGAACGTCTGGGTTAAATACCACTCTAAGCATAGGTGTGCTTGCCCTCCATACTGCTCATTAGTGCAGGTGCACTAATCTGAATGTGTGTATTACTCCTATGTCCCTGTGAAGCCTCTATGAGATACCTGTAATTTTGTGGACTTTCTCACTACAAACCAAAAAAAAAATTGCATTTGGTATCTGGGATCCTTCAAAATCAGGCTGCAATCTTCCATTAGTCTGAAATCTGACCTAATCATGTTGTTTCAAACATATTAAATGTCTTTGTATGTAATGTGCTTAACAGTCAGACAGGATGTACTACATCCTGGAGGCCAGAATTCTCATTAGCATCAGTAGGTACCATAAGCCAAGTGGTTTATTTCGGGAAGGTTCTGTTGTAAAATTGTTTTGACTAAGTCTATAAAGGACTGAATGGGGTGTGTGTGTGTGTGTGTGTGTGTGTGTGTGTGTGTGTGTGTGGCCTAACAAGGGCCATGATCTAGCGTTCAACTGTGTACCTAGAGAGTCTCTAAAAGAACAATAATTAAACTAATAACAGATCATATTTAAATAGTACTTTATAACTTACACAACCCTTGCCTCACAACAACCATGTAAGCTGAATAATCCACACCTTATTATTCTCATTTAATAGAAAAAACAGCTTGGGCCCACCAAGGTTAAGTAAATTTGTTTAGTCATGTGGCCAGTTGGAACCCCAAGTCTTCTGATGCCCAGAGCAGCATACCACCTGACTTCTTAGGGAAGAAGGGATATAAGTAGATATCCCTCCTCTCCCTACATGGACCCAACAATTTTTACAAGTTTGGTAGCAATAAAAATGCAAAGAGGACGGGCAAGGATAAATGATGTCTTATTCAGATTTTTCTACAACTGAAAGATAAAATGATAGCTGGAAGCTGAATGAAATAGAATTCCATCTATAATTTTTTATATGGAAACCTTAAGGAGTTCACTTAAAACCCCCAGAGTTTTGATTTCTGAATTTGTTTAAAAAATGGTGAAAATACAGTGTATAGTGCAAAAACATAGGATTTCAAATATTGGTTCTTCTACTTGCTATGCACGTGATCCTTGCCAAGTCTCTTGGTCTTCTGGAGCCTCAGTTTTCTCATCTGTAAAATGAAGGCATTGGACTAAATGATTTTTAAGGTTCCTTCTAACTCTAAATCTGGTTACCCTAATGAACGCTATCTCAAATAAGGGGAGGGTTTAAAAAATTATTATTTTATTCCACAAGTAAAAGCACCCATTAAATGGTGGGTATTTTATTAGGTGCTGAACAGGATACAAAGGGAGGATGAAGCAGTCTTCTCCCTAAAACATAGAAAAGAGGATCAGATATTTGCAAATATGGATAAAAATACAAGGCATTTTAATATAAGTGATCCAGATGAAGTGCTATAGGAATGGAAAGGAAAGAAAGATCTCAGGGCCAAGTCCCTCTCCCTCTTGAGGAATTTATAAATTACCTGGCAATAGGCCTCCATATTGGCATAGAGCTCTGTTCCTAAGGTAGTGCAGAGATCCCCATACTCTACCAGAAGATGGAAAAGACTGTCCTTGATGTTTAAGGTGAAGGAAGAAGCTTCCTATGGAAAAATTGGTCTTATGAACACATAGTAGCCCCCATTAAGACAGAAGGTAAAATGGTTCTGGAGGAACCAGTAGGGAAATGGCTGCAAGAAGTCTAGGGCCAAGGCAATCTCGGAGAAGAGGATGATGGAGCCGTTTCTACAAGTGTGTCCTAGCCAGGTCCACGAGTCAGTCCATGTGGCACAGGTCCCAGACTCCTAAAGAGGCTACGCCCATCATCTGGATGGGTACTTATTAGCTGAGGGAACTTATGTGAGGTGAGGTGAGGTAAGGACACCTAAGTTGAGACAGAGGCTTTCTCCTATGCAGGAGGGGATGCTTTGTAGGGTCCCTAAGAGGAAGAGGTACATTCTACACACCGGGGGCCACTTATGCAAGGAGCAGATGCAGAGGTGGAATGTAATGGGTATGGACAAGCCAGCAAGCCAGTTTGACTAGAACAGAGAAGACAATGTGTGAGGGGAGTAAAATTTACTAGACCTGGGCAGGTGGGTGGGAGCCAGATCGTAGAGGGCTTTAAAGATTAGGCTGAGGGCTTAATATTTTATCCTTCATGCGACAGGCGTCAAAGATTTGTGAGTAGACATGTCAATATGATCAGACCTGTGTTTGTCAGTGTGACAGCTATATCAAAGATGGAATGGAAAGGGACAATAAAAAGAGTGAAAACTGACATTGTGACAGAGTGGCAGACTAAGGAGAGAACTTGTCTCAGCTAGGCAAGGGCCACTCTAGGACCACTCACATTCACATACCACCTAGAGATCAATGGAAACATCTAAAATCAACTACCTCCTGGAGACAATGTTTTCTGGAATATTATGGTCTCTCAGCTTATTTGCATAGAACTGTTTTATAACAACAATAATAACAGCAATAGCTAATAGCTATATGGCACTTTCAGATTTGGAAAATATAATATACACACACACACACACATACATATGTATTCTCTCCCTCTCTCACTCTCTCTCTCTCTCATTCCATATATATATATATATGTGTGTGTGTGTGTGTGTGTGTGTGTGTGTGTCTTATCTCATTTTAGCCTGACAATAATTCCTGGAGGTAAGTGTTATTATTATCACCATTTTACAGAAGAAGAAACTGAGGCAGTAGTTAAGTAATTTGTCCAGGTTTACACAGCTGATAAACATTTGAGGCAGGATTTGAACTCAGGTTTTTCACAAATTCTAATCCCAGTGTTCTATCCACTAACTTTGTTTAGCTGTCTCTAAAGAAATCAAAACTTGAAAAATTAATCATATACGTATATGGAGAGACTTAGATTTGATTTTAAAAGGACTGTTGATTTCAAAGAAGAAATTTGGCAAGTGGTGAAAGGTGAGTTACCAAGAGCCAGGAGGCTTTGATTTAATCCACTGAAAGATATAGGGGTGTAGGAGGGATAAGAAATAAGAGGCTGCGGCAGAAAATGGAAGAAAGGAGCCCAAGAAGTGAAGATGGAAGAAACAACTGAGGGTTGGAAAACCAGTTCGTTGGAGCAATTTGAAGAGACCAATAGCAAGAGTGGCCAACGCTCAGAAGATTTCAGCTGTATCATTTCTAACTGGTGAAGATCCTCAGAAGTGTATGTTTTCCTTTCCTGGCCCCTTTGGTCTGAGAAGGAAATGAAGGAGGAAAAACGGGTACTTCAGCTGCTCTATAGAAAGAGATGGCTAGTTATGGTTTTCCTTGTCCAGTCAACCTGAGTTGTTTGCTGTGAGCTCTCTTCTGACTGGTCAATACTGCAACTGGGTGAGGACTAGTTGGCTGGTCTGGTCCTTCTAGACCAGATACCTAGGCTGATGAACTATATAGTTCTCTGGCTTAAAATGAACTGCTGTTTCTTCACATTAAAGGGTGATAGTTTCTGTCCTTTTAAGGGTGATTGTAAGTTGAAAGAAATTATAAGTGTTACATTAAGAGTATAGTAGAGAAAAGGGTAAAGGGATCTATCCACCTGGAGAGCGTTAAGGACCAAAAGGCAAGCAGTTAACCGAGAAGCAGTTTTGTTTAGTGCAGATATTCTTTAATGGATCAATGATATCAATGCCTACATTCCACATGTGAGTAATCCCAAGCATATGGGATTTTGTCCTTCATGTGGTTCCTTGCCAGGTTCTGCAAGTGTGTGTCTACTCTTCACCACAGATAGTGAGTGCCCTGGTGAGCATGGCCCAGGTATATACCTGGATTGTAATGTATATTATTTTAATTTATTTTAATATAGGAATGTCTATGATGCTATTTTTTCTTCATTGCTAAGTAAATAGTTACATTTTAAGATCTGACCAAGATCTCTGAACCTATGGGATTGTAGGAGCAATCTAATTTTCCAACATCTGGTCAATGAGACCATTAATCCTTCTAAGAATTTACAGTTGTACAGAATAGTCAAATGAATTTAGCACATTGACGAATGCAATAATGCAACATACAAGTCTTAGAAATAAAGAGAAATCTGGAAATATCTTTATAAAATGATGCAAAGAAAAAAAGTAGAATCAATTGGGCTGAACCCAAGTATCACAATTCATATTATTATGACTTTGAATAGTTTAAATTTGAATATATGTAACCACTTCATATTTGCACTAAATGGTGCATATTTACTAGGCAAGTTTAGTTCATTTGGTATTCTAATTTCTAATTCTAAGTTTCTAATAAAATATGTAATAAAATAATTAGTTATAGAACTTTCTGTCCCTTTCTTAGTCTTCACAATTCTTGAGGCCAGGACTACTCCTTATTCATCTTTACATTCCTAGCTCCTCCCACAGCATGTTACACATAGCAGGCATTTTAAAAATCGAATTAGGAGGCAGCTAGGTGGTGCAGTGAATAGAGCAATGGCCAGGAACTTAGGACGACCTGAGTTCAAATCCGGCCTCAGACACTAAATACAAAAACCTAGCTGTGTGGCCTTGAGCAAGTCACTTAACTCCAATTGCCCTACCTTCTTCCCTCCAAAAAGCAACAACAAAAAAAAATTTTTTTAAATAAAAATAAAAATTGAATTAAATGGCTTATGGAGATATTATTCCAGACACTGGTTCTTAAAAGATTCAATTTCTCCACGCCATTTATTGTAGACATAGATTCATCAGCAAGGGGCTAAAAGCAATACTTTTCCCAAGAAAATGAGAAAATGGAGTACACAGATGAGAAAATAATGTACAAGAAGATGATGTACATCAGTGGTGAAGTAAAGCTGTAAGCCTGCTTCATTAATCAATCAATTACTTTTCATGGAAAGGGATTACTTAATTATATTCTGCCCTGTAGTGAGCAGTTTTTGACAACCGATTTCTTGGGCATATGAGTTTCTGTCTTACAAAAAACTTAAAATACGGCTAAACAGAAGGGACTTACACACCGGTACCTCACAGAAATCTTTTTAAAGAGTTCGTAGAATTCTTGTGAACGACAGAATTTTTGAATTCTACCTTTCAAACTTTCTGAATATCTTTATTTTGCGACAGTTGCCTCATCTAAAACTGATCAATAGCATCTATCTCTTTTGTCTTTCTCCTCCTATTAGGATGGCAAATTCATTTTCACGAATTACTATTAATTATAACATTAGTATAACATTTTGATACTTAGATGGAACCATGATTTCATAGATGAGGGCAGCCTCTTCACTCATGCTGCTCCTAATCCTCACCATGTTTTTCCATAAATCCCTCATCAAAAATCTACTTAGTAACATAAAGCTCTTTGAGTAATTATTTTCTTAACAGTTATAAGAATAACTGACATTTAGAGAACACTACCATTTACAAAGGCCATTTGTTATTTCTCATTCTAGTTACATGAAAAACAGCTCAGTTGGAGAGAATAAGGTCTTCCTTGATGGAGTAATACCTTTTACTTATTAAATTTTTAAGATACTTCTGCTAAAAGGTGTTGAATTTCACAATTACAACTGGCAAACAGAGGTAAAAACAGATTTTGAATGTAGGGAGGAAGAGCTTAAAGGACCTTTGATTTTTTTTTTTACACTGTCAAACAAGTTTTGCCATAGGCCAGATGAAATTCAGCTTAGAAGTGCATACATCCTGCAAAACACAGATATGACTCCCCTGGTTTATCTGCTCTGGGAGCTCAAAAGAGAATGCATCTGGTTCTTTAATCATTGCAGAAAGATCAGAAGAGAGAAAGGCTAACTTGTGGTTACCACACTAACACAAGAGAAGATTTACTCAAATTTCTGAATGTGTCAGTGCTGAAAAGACTAAATAATTTACCCATTGATAATTTTGCTGAGATGTACATATATGACGGGTGTATAAGCTTATAGGCTAAAACAAAATCTCAAGGATGCCAAGCAATGGGGTTGATTTTTTTAAAAAATATTCTTAATTTATATTCATTATTTCTTCTCCATGGGAGACATGACTTTGATCCATGAATGTTGAGAGTGGAAAATTCCATTTCTCTCAGCATGGCTTTTTATTACAACTGCTAGCCCTTTTCAGATGGAAACCCTCTGCTTTCCAGAAGTCAGGTTATAAAACTCTTACATACTTCTTCTTTTTTTTTTTTTTTTGCTTTTTGGAGGGCAATTGGGGTTAAGTGACTTGCCCAAAGTCACATGGCTAGTAAGTATGTTAAGTGTTTGAGGCTGGATTTGAACTCAGGTCCTTCTGACTCCAGGGCCAGTACTCTATTCACTGCCCACCTAGCCGCCCCTTACATACTTCTCAACATTCAGATTAATGAAGAAGAAAGTCAATTTTTGGAGGATGACTTTGAAGTACCAGCTTAAAATGTATTATAAAGAAGCAGGCTTTGCTGGATCCAATAAAATCCTTCAAGGAATCTATAAAATCACATGCTGGACTACTGGAAATCTATAGGGTCCCTTCATCCTCTAAGATGGGTTCCTGCAAAAATTCTTCTCAGGCTACAAAACCCATCTTTGTTCCTCTCACATTTTTCCCAAGGTGGTCCCTAATCAATTCTCTCATTATACAAAGTAAGAAATTTGATGCAGAGAGATGATATCACTTACCAAGCTCACAAAGTTACTAAAGGGTAGAGTCAAAGGGACTTTGCCCCTTTTCACATTTCCTTTCCTCCTTCCCCCACAGGCACTTCCTATTTCTGCTGACCATACTGGTAGGCAGAGAGAACACAGGCATCTCTTTTTCTCTGTACTACCTCCTGTGAGTAAGAGATTTAACAGGCAAGAGCATTTTACTAATTATCTCTTAAGTCACTGGCAGGACTTCTTTCAATTCTATTCTAACTTACACCAAGTGATTTTTCGCATGATTTTGGCTACCCAAGAAATAAGCAAATTAGAAGAAGAAAAGTGTCAAATACCTCCCAAACACGTAGCTGAGCAAGGAGTAAAACCAACGTACTCCCAATCATACATCGTTTCACTGTCCTTTTCATGCCGAGAGAAATCCAGTCCATGTGCAGCAGCGACTTCGTCACATGCTTCAAGTAGGCAAGGCCGTTCTGTGGATGGCTTAGGGCTTTCACACTCTTCCTCAGGTAGCTCTGTTTCTGTCTGAGTGAATGTGAGCAGGACCCGACACTTCACCTCTCGGACTTGGATACCTGGGCCACAGGTGGTGCTGCAGGCTGACCAAGGCTCGGGAATAAACCTACAGAAATCAAGAGGCATCCCGGGCAGAGGGAAGGGGAGAAGGCAAACAGACATTCAGTTGAGACATATAGGAAAAGCACCAAAATGCCTTTAATATACAGAAAAAGGAAAAACGAGGAGAAATACATAGCCAGCTTCATTTAATGGACTTCCTCTCAATTTGTCTTGCCAATAATTTGCTATATTTAACCACCAAACTGACATCACATTAGCAGCAGGGCTGCTTGGAAGGAGTATTTTCCATCAGAGAAAATGGCCATTTGATTACTGAAGCTCCATTTTATAGCCCTTTAAAATAAATCTTTATGAAGCTTTACTTTAAGATTTAATAATAATAGACAATAATATAGGACTTTCCTTCCCCTCTCTCTACTTCCTAACTTATTACAAACACCCACTTTTTCTACAAGCAGTCTTTCCAAGTCCTCCTTAATCTTAGTGCCCTTACTCTGAGATTATCTCCTTTACTCTGTATATATCCCATGTGTACCTACTCCATATGCTTTCTTCCTCATTAGAATGTGAGTTCCTTGGGAATAGGGACTATTTCTTTTTTCTTTCTTTGTATCCCCAGTGCTTATCTAGTACAGTGCCTGACACAAAATAGAAACTTAATTAATGCTTGTGACTGACATGTTCTCACAGAGAGAAGAGGATTTTAAAACCATTTTACAAAAATGTTCTAAATATTAAAATTTAAGTTACGGTGGAAGATAGCTAGCTTTTTTTTTCTTTTTGCCTTCCACTAAACAAAGGTGTAAGGTCTCTGAATTTTATTTTTGGTCCTTTAAAACAGTTATATTATCTGGCTGAATAAATTATTTGTCATTTTATTAAGATTTTTCTCTCTTAAGCATTAGAGGCAATGAATTTTTTAAAACAGACAAAACAGGGAGAATCAAGCTATTTCATAAGACATTAATATACACCTAAGTCGGTCATCACAGTTGAAAATTCATAGTGATAAGATAATAGGAGTGTGCCTCAGAAAGGTCACCAACACTCCCAAAATGACTCTCTAAAGTTTTTCTAATATCAGACATTGTCTTTTTCTCTAACCAAAGGAGGGTCACTGTACTGATGCCAATGAAACAAACATTAATTTAAAAAATTATATGAAGTAGAGATGAGGGGAAATGGGAGGAAGGAGATTTAGAGAAAGATGGAAATTAAATCCTAAACCTTAAAAAAGCCAATGGTCAAAACAGTTTTGTTTTGTTTTGTTTTCGGAAAACAATCACTGAAGAAATGAAGAGAAAGCATAGGTTTAGCTATTTGTAGACTGGGTTATTGTCGCTTTGGGCATCCTGCTAAAGATTAGCAGCAAGACACAAAGTGCTGACCTGGGAATAAAGACACATGGGTTCTAGACTTGCCATTTATTAACTGTGTGAGCTTGGGCAAGTCATATCAACTTTCTGAGCCTCAGTTTCTCCTTTTCTAAAGCAAAGAGGATGACAAGATGCCGTTCCCTTTTATCTCTAAGTATTTGTGATTCTGGCATTTTGGTGCAATTCAGAAGAAACAAAGTTTATGTTGCTTTAAGAACTACTGCTAACCTGAGAAGTTAATGATGTATGAAAGCAGTCACCATAAGCTCCTTTCTAGGACTGATCAGTTTGCCAAATAGTCTCCTGCATCTCACCTGCCATTAGCAAGAGACTCTTCCAGGAGGAAGAAATTCTTTGTCCAAAGATCAGCCAACAATTTGGAGTGAGAGGTAAGCCTCTGGGCTGCATCCCCAAATAATGATGAGAAAAAGCGATTATCAAAATGTAGCTATAGTGATACCACTATTAACCAAAAATGCATTTTAGTAATGTACTGTTATCATACACTTCACTATTAGAGATGGAAATAACATTAGAAGAAGATCGGTATGTTTTAGGACATGGATCCCCACCCCACAGTGCCTCAGCCACACACTCCTTTCCCTCTTTTTTTTTTTTTTTTTGCTTTTTGGAGGGGGGGAAGGCAGGGCAATTGGGGTTAAGTGACTTTGTCAAGGTCACACAGCTAGTAAGTGTGTCAAGTGTCTGAGGACACATTTAAACTCTGGTCCTCCTGACTCTAGGGCCCCATCCTCTATTCACTGCCACCTACCCCCCCCCTTTCCTTCTTTAATCAATTAATCAACCAACAAGCCCTTCTCAAGAATACGCTATTTCCCAGATATTGTAACAGAAGACAAAGAATGAAACATTTCTTACTTTCAAGGAGTTCACATCCTATTGGGAGACACAATATATACATATATAAGCATATACAAAATAAATACATTGTAGTTAGGAAGGCAGGACACTAGCAGTTGAGGAATCGGGGAACACTTCATGTAGAAGGCAGTTCTTGAGTTGCATCTTAAAGGAAGAGCAGAATTTTATGGGAAAGAGCATTCCTAGGCATGGAGGCTGGGGGCAGTCAGGGCAAAGCACTGAGATGGGAGATGGATGCTGTGTTTGAGGAACGGAGAGAAGACCACTCTGACTAGAGCGAATCACAGAACGTTAGAGTATGAAGGAACCTTACAAATCAGAGTTTAGAGTGCAGGAAGGGCAGTAAAATATAATATAAAAACACAGGTTGTGACCAGGTCCTGAAGAGCTTTAAGAGACAAAAATAGGAATTTATAGTTTATCCTAGTGACACTAGAGAACCAATGGAGCTGATAGAATAGGGAAGTGACAGGTTCAGATCTAACTTAAGCAAAACAAAAATATCCCCCAAAAGAGTGGCTGCGGCTCCCCACTGCTCTCAGCTCACACAAGAGAGTTCTCACCTTTCCTAGAATAACAGCTTAGAGACACTCAGGGACAGCGTAACATCACAGATAATACCTTCTACAAACTCATGTGGCTGGGGCGGTGCATGCCCTCATAGCGTAACTCTTTTTGTTTTTATTTTTTGGAGGGGAGAAGGCAGGGCAACTGGGGTTAAGTGACTTGCCCAAGGTCACATGGCTAGTTTTTGTGTTAAGTGTTTGAGACCGGATTTGAACTCAGATCCTCCTGACTCCAGGGCCGGTGCTCTATTCACTGCACCACCTAGCCACCCCTACAGTGCAACTCTTACAGAAGCTCAAAGTTCTTAATCTTCTCTGAGTCACTGAATCACATTTTTTTAGTAGTTTGGGGAAGCCTATGGATGCCTTCTCAGAATAATGTCTATGTTTTATAAATCATAATGAATGAAATGCTAAATTTCAGTTGGAGAACAAGATGCAATTATTTTCCCCCTGCAAATTTAGAGATTCCCTGAAATCTAACCATAGACCACACTGGTATATGTGTGTGTGTGTGTGTGTGGGAGGTATCCATGAACCCTAGGTCATGAGCTGCTGGACTCAGGCCTAAACTCTTCTGAAGAATTCTATACCCTATGCCATGCCACTGCTTTCCTTTTGTTAGCCATGGTTACCAGTGGTGCAGAACTGAGGACTCCAGAACTTTTCTGGCCCCTTCTAAGCTCAGGCCAATTTGGTTCAGAGGAGACGTGATCCCACATACTTTTCTGATAGAAGCATCACTATATTACTATTGGTCTATGGGTCACTGAATTTAACAAATGACCTGGTGTTTGAGAAAAACGCCTGAGAGGCAATGTCTATTGACTCAGTTTGGAGAATCTTGTCAAGTTCTTCCTACAATTTCTCTTCTTCTTCACCCTTTACAACAGATGTTGGCGCAGAACCTGCAAATACCTTCATGGTGGTCTTTTTTAGTCTATTCATCATGTACCCTGCCAAATAAGATGATCAAGAGTCCCGTTAAATGATATTTCATGTTGCTTTTGGCAACAAACTTCTTTGTTTGCTTTGCCCAGAAGAGTCTTTGAGCCATCCTTCTATTTAATGGTGACTTCTTTATGTCTTTCCTTTATGGCAAAAACATCAATAGAAAAGTAGTTCTGTTTCTCCAGTAGTACATCAAATACTTTCATATTTAGAATAGCCTTGTTTAAATAAATATTTATAGGAAATCTGAAAAATGAAGTGTTTTTATAAAAAAAAGACTGGATCTCATCTCACCCAGGCTTGACAGTACAAGGTCTATTCACAAGCCTGATATTGCATGGATTGTCGTGGGAAGTTTTTGGTTTTTTTTTGCCTGCTCTGTTTCTGACCTGGGATAGTTTTCCCCTCCTTAGGAAGCCTGGTAGCTTTCTACTCCCAGGAGCTCACCATACTGGTGTCAGAGTTTGTACAGACACTTGATCAGCTATACACCATACTGCTGCTCAGAATTCCCAAGCTCAAGAGATCCACCAGTCTAAGTCTCCATGGTAGCAAGGATTACCAGCATGTACCATCATACCAATCTAATCACATGATTCTCAGCACCCTGCCTGCCCCTTTACTGTCACAGCTCTTTTACTGTGAAAGTAAAAGGAGACAACACAGAACTGCAGTGTTCTATAGCGATGGAAGGAGTGTAAGAGGAGTGGATAGGGTACTAGCTGTGGATTCAAAAGACTTGGGTTTAAAATCCTCTTTTGGTTTACTATCTGGGCAAATCACTTACTATGTCTATGCCTTCGTTTCCTCATCTGTAAAATAAAGGATTTGAAAGAGATGATCTCTAGGGTCCTTTCCAACTTGAAGTCTTGTGATTCTGACTGTTGCTTTTAATGGGTTGCCATGGCCAAGACATTTATTATCTAGTGGCCAAACTGCTGACTAGAACCTTCTCTACATTTAAGTAAGTTTGTATTCAATAAGCATTCTCAGTTCATCATTAAACATATACTTGAAAGTTTTCCAGCTTGGAAGAAAATTTTTGTGCTAAACCAACATATATAGGTTTTTGAGAATTCAGGATGACTTCCATGACTCAATAAAATATCAGAATATAAATTTTGTGGTGGACCTAATTAGTTATGTTAGGCTTAGGTAAACATCTCAGCTTCTGGATACTTAGAAGAATTAAACTTATATCCACATATCTTGATTTTTCACTCTTACAGTAAAATGAAAGAAATAAAGGAGAGCTGCCATTACAATGTGATGCAGTGAAAAAAATGCTGGACCTGGAGTTGGAGGACCTGGGTTCAAATACTAACTCTGACACTTTCTCCCTTGGGAAAGTCACTTAACCAGTTTCCGTATCTGTAAAATAAGGAAGTTGGCTCCTAAGGTTTCTTCCAGCTCTAATATATGATTTCATGATCTTGGATAGTTTTAGGGACTTGTCTACTCTTCCATCCTTGGCATTATCTCAAGTGAAAGTCACCTGGGAACACACTGGTTGGGGCTCATGAGAGTCAGTATTAAAAGCAACCTCTGCAAGACATTTCAGACTTGCAGCCTCTGGGCTGCAAAACTCCAGAGTTGAGCCAGATTAAAATGTAATTGGGAAATATTTAACAATATAAATAATGTTAATTTGTGGTTTTCTAAGTCCATGTGCAGCCACAGGAATCCATTCCTATTTGAATTTGACACTATCATCACTGGGAACCCTGAGAACCCAGTCGGGAAAAGTAGCTAACAGAACTCTGGGGATCCAAACTCTCTATGGGAATTGTAGACTGTCTATTGGGAGAGTGAACCTAGAGTGTGTGATTTGCTAGGCACTGGGGACACAAACAAAATAAAACTTCAAAGAATTTATATTCTATTTGAAGGAATGAACATGGACACATATAGACACAAGGTAATTTTAGGGGAAGAGTGGAGGCTCTAGCAGCTGGAGAAATAAAGACCAGTAAGAAGTACCACTTCATCTGAGTATGGAAGGAAGCAAATAATTCTAAGAGGCAGAGAGATAAGGAAGGAAAACACTCCAGGCCTAGGGAGAACCCTGGAAAAGGCACAGAAATGAGAATTTTCCCCTCTAAGTAAATATGCTCGAGAAATACTCATAAAATGCCTTTTTTTCTTTTTGTTTTGTTTTTTACACATATATGCAAAATACGTGCATATTTAGTGGTATTCAGCTCAGCAGGTATTCTATTGCCTAATGTCTAGGAAAATTCCAAGAGTACCAGTCCTCAAAAGATTCATTAACAGAAGACTTGTTAACAACAGTATGACAAATGGGATTACATAGAAAGACCAAACAAAATACTGATTTTTTTCATCCACAAGAAAATTCAAGTCAGTATGGTATAAGGTAAAGAATACTAGTTAGAGTGAGAAGAGCTGGATTCAAATCCCAAATGTTAACTATCTGTGTGGCCCTGGATAAAGTCATTAAACCTTCTTTGGCCTATAAAATGGGGACATAATGCTTGCACTAAAATTCATGTCTCTAATACTCACTGTGTGACTCTGAACTCAACCTCTACTAGTCAGGGTTTCTTAATCTATAAATTAAAGAATTAATGTTACTGACTACTGAGAGGGGAAAAACGAATTTTGTAAACCTTGAAGCATCACCATAATTATATAACTTCTGAGTACAATTAAATTAATTCTTTTTGTCAGTCTATATAATTTGTGAAATAGTTTTCTGAATTTTTAGAGTTAAAAAAATCCTAAAGCTACTATCCTAATAGTTTACACAGGCCAAAAAAAGTGGCCAGTTTGGTCCAAGTGTGATAGCAGCATACCAGAAATTAGACCTATTGTTACATAGAGCCAAATGAATTCTTTGGAGCTTCCAAAAATAATTTATGGTGCATTCTTCTGAAGCTTTTTATTCCTTGGTTTGGAAGAAAAGGCTAAAGTATACCACAGATTTATTAATAAACTCAAAAATCATAAGCAGTTTTCTTTGACTTATAGCAGACCTATATACTGCAATTTGGGTTTCCTGTTCAACACTGGTTTCTGCTTTCCAATCCCAAATGGCAAAATGAAAAAATTGCAAATGGCATTTAAAAGTCCTAATCTATGCCTGTCATGGCCAGTTGTATAAATTGGTGGTTTACTAACATCACTGTCACCAAGTTACAATTGAATTTGATATCCCTTGCCTTTATAGTGGGATGGGGCAAGGCTTCTACTTAAATAAGATTTCTATAAATTTTTTAAAATTGTATCTGAGAATATTATCTTGCTGTACTGTCCAATGTTGCTCAGAAAAGGACTCATGCAGAACTAAATTCCTGAGGAAATTTAGTTCCAGGAAAATGTTTGTCTCTGTAGACAAATTTTTTAGCTCTCTTTTGTTGGAAAATAAAAATTTTGTAATATGATGTTTCCCTTTTTAGCCCATCAAAAAACTCAGTTAAATTTAGGGCTTAATTGTAATAATCAAATTATCTCTATTATGCAGTAGCCTCTACTCTTTCTGTATTCTTCAGGTGATCCCTCTCCTCTTTCTATCCTTAATTCTAGTTTAATCTTACTTTAACAATATTTTAAACTAATTGTTCAGTTTTTCAGTAATGTCTGACTCTTCATGACCCCTTTTGAGGTTTTTCTTGGCAGAGATGCTGGAGTCGTTTGCCTTTTCCTTCTCCAGTTCCTTTTACAGATGAGGAAACTGTCAAATAGGGTTAAACGACTTGTCCAGGGTCACACAGTTAGTGTCTAGCTGGATTTGAATTCAGAAAGAGGGGTCTTCTTGACTTCGAGCCCAGCACTCTATCCACTGTACTACCTAGCTGTCCTAATAAATTTAACTAATAGGCTGCCTCAAATCCTTTTTGGTTGAAGGCGTGCTAAAACGCTTAAGTCAATAACTATCACAGTCATGGAAAAGACTTTTAATGGAGGTGGCTTTGGCAACATAAGTTTTGGTCTGAACTTGTGTGGGGAACTTCCAGGGTCTGGAGAGTCATCGAAAACTTAGAATCTTAGAGAGCTGCCTGAGGCACTGAGAGGATGAGGTCCAGACCCATGGTCACACAGCTAGAGTGTCAGAAGCAAACCCTGAATTGATCCTGTTCTAATCATGTATCCTTGTCTCTCAGATCATTTGTGATGAAGTTCCTATACAGTCTCTCAGTTCCTCCTTTGTACCCACATCCCCAGCAATGGGATTTGCTGCTCTCTACTTTAGTTCTTCATGGTTGGGTTCATGCTTGGCTCCTAGTTTCCCTGTCATTGAGAACCTGACACCTGTTGCCAGATGATCTCAACTGACTTGTCTATTTGCACGTCCACTGATTACTTGCCATGTCTTAGACTGACATTCTGAATCTCAGAGTCAGGCCTCTAGCCCTTTCAATACTATGGATCTGCTCGGACTCAAAGTCTGAGCCTTCTCTGCCCCTGCTTAGGCACCATCTTGGACACAAATGACCCTGGCAACCTATAGTTTTATACCTGCCTGTAACTTCTTTCCACTTTAAACATACCTTGAACAAATGACTTTCCTGTGGACACCAGTCATGATTCCTAAGTTTCATCTATTCTATACTGTTTCCCAAATTTTATTCAGTAGGCTAAATGCTAGGAAGCTTGCTTAATTTCCATTCTGAGCATATGTTTCTCCTGCTAGCCATCCAGCCCTCTTCCATTTCAATCCTAAGACCTTGCTCTGATTTGAATCTGTGTTTCTTTTCCCCCTAAATCTTTCTTTGCTCCTATCCTATGGCAGGTAGGCTTTTATCCTCCCCTTTCCTTCCACCTCTTCCTTGGTGGTCAGAATTCCTTCAGCACTGTAAATTTATTCTTTCTGGCCCTGGTACAATTCTCCCTTCCCTCTAACTCCTGGATTTTCTATATGTAAACTGTCAATGTGAACCACATCTGCGTCTCTCTCCTCCCTAATTTCAACAGGCTGACAAAATGAAGAAGCTGATTCAGAAGCAGGAGGATTTAACTTGATGACCACATAGCAATGACAAGATACTTTGTATTCTTGTGATAGCTTAGATTTGTGCTTTCCGCTTTCTCAGGAGGCCAAGAAAATATTCCCTACCCCACAACTTAGGGATTTTCCTCTGATTAAGTTAGATAAAGCATCACAGAATGTTAGAGTATAAGGTGACCTTACTGATCACAGAATCTCAGAATTGGAAGCTCCTCAGAAACAGAGTCCATATTTCTAACACTTAAATTTAAAATCCACTTAAAGAGAAATCTGATATATTTATAATAATAAAAATATGGGCATCTCCTCAGTTTCCAGCTTTTTGTCACCACAAAAAAGCTGCTCTGAATATTTCTGCATATGTATGACTTCATGCTCTTACTTTGATCTCTATTGAGTATATGTCTAGCAGTGGTGTCACTGGGTCAAAGGACATTTACTGGTTAATAACTTATTTTGATTCCAAATTGCTTTCCACAATGGTTATACGCATTGTCAGATTCACCAACACAGCATCAGTGTGCCTGTTTCCCCACAGTCCCTTCAGAACTTACTTTCCTTTTTTGGCATCTTTGTCAAAATGATGCATATGAGGCAGAAACTCAGAATTGCTTTATTTTGCATTTGGAGCATTTTTTTCATATGGCAATATGAGTCAACAGCTTGGTAAAGCTGTCACAAAAAATACTAAAGAAAATAATACCTTAAAAAACAGAATAAGCCAAATGGCAAAAGAGGCATAAAAATTCAATGAAGAGAAGAATGCCTTGAAAAGCTGAACTGGCCAAATAGAAACATATATATATAAATTCACTGAAGAGAAGAACTCCTTAAAAAGAAGAATTAGTCAAATGGAAAAGAAGGTTCAAAAGCTTACTGAAGAAAATAATTCCTTAAAAGTTAGAATTGGGCAAGTTGAATCTAATGACTTGATGAGACATCAAGAAACAAACAAAACCAAAAGAAAAAAAAAAGAATAAAGTGTGAACTGTCTCACTGGAAAAACAACTGATCTGGAAAATAGATCTAGGGCAGATAATTTAAGAATTATTAGACTACCTGAAAGTCATGATCAAAAAAAGAACGTAGACATCATCTTTCAAGAAATTTTTATTTCAAGAAATCAAGGAAAACTACCCTGATATTCTAGAACCAGAGGGTAAAACAGAAATTCAGAGAACCCACCAATTATCCCCTGAAAGAGATCCTAAAATGAAAACTCCAAGGAATATTATAGCCAAATTCCAGACCTCCCAGATCAAAGCCAAAAAGACACAATTCTAATATCAGGATCACAAAACACAAAACAGGATTTAGCAGCATTTACATTTAGGATCAGAGGGCTTGGAATATGATATTCTGGAGGGCAAAAAGAACAACTAAGAATCACCTGCTCAGCAAAACTGAATATAATCCTTTGCGGGGGGGAAATGGAGATTCAATGAAATAGAGGACTTTCAAGCATTCCTGATGAAAAGATCAGGACTGAATAGAAAATCTGACTTTTAAATATAAGATCCAAGGAAGCATAAAAAGGTAAACAGGAAAGAGAAATCACAAGGGATCCAACAAGGTTAAACTTTTTTATATTCTTACATGGGAAAATGATATTTATTACTCCTAAAAATTTTCTCATTATTAGGGCAATTAGAAGAAGTATACAGTAAGGATAGGTGAGAGTTGAATATGACAGTATGATTATCTAAAAAAATAAGATTAAGGGCTGAGAAAGAAAAATACACTGGAAGAAGGGGAAAAGGTAGAATGGGATAAATTATCTGACATAAAAGGGGACTGAAAGAGATTTTACAGTGGAGGGGAAAAATGGGGATAGTGGAGAGGGAAGCACATGAACCTAACTCTCATGGGAACTGGCTGAAAGAGGTAATAATATACACACTCAATTGGGTATAGAAATCTATCTTACCATCTAGGAAAGTAGGAAGAGAAGGGAATATGAGAAGGAGGGGAACTGACGGGGGGGGATAGTTTGGGAAAGATAAAAGTCAGAAGCAAAACACTTTCAAGAATGGACAGGGTAAATGGAGACAGTAGGATAAACAGGGAAAAAGGATAGAGGGAAATATATAGTTGGTAATCATACTGTGAAAAAAAATTTTATAATAAGTTTCTCTGATAAAGACTTCATTTCCCAAACATAGAAAATTGAATCAAATTTATAGAAATAAGAGCCATTCCTTAATTGATAAATGGTCAAAGGATATGAACAGGCAATTTTCAGACAAAGTAATCAAAGCTTTCTATGGTCATATGAAAAAATGCTCTAAATCACTATTGATGAGAGAAATCCAATTTAAAACAACTCTGAACTCCTTCCTGGTACCTGTGAGATTGGCTAATATAACAGAAAAGGAAAATGACAAATGTTGGTGGGGATATGGGAAAATGAAAACATTAATGTACTATTGGTGAAGGTGTATACTGATTCAACCACTCTGGAGAGCAATCTGCCCAAAGGGATTATGCCCAAAGGGCTATAAAACCATGCATATCCTTTGACCAAGCAATATCATTACTAGGTCTTTATCCCAAAGAGATAAGGATAAAAGGAAAAGGACCAATGTGTCAAAAAATATTTAGAGCAGCTCTTTTAGTGGTGGCAATGAATTAGAAATTGAGGGGATGTCCATCAACTGGGGAATGACTAAAAAGATTGTTGTATATGACTGTGATGGAATACTATTGTGCCTAATAAATGATGAGCAAGATGCTTTCAGAAAAACATGGGACTTACATGAACTGATGCAAAGTGAACTGATCAGAACCAAGAGAACATTGTGCACAATAACAGCAATATTGTATGATGATCTATAATGAGTAACTTGGCTATTCTCAGCAATACAATGATCCAAGACAATTCTGTAGGACTTAGGATAAAAGGTGATGACCACCTCTAGAGAAAGTACTGATAGAGCCCGAATGCAGATCAAAGATACTTTCTTTTTACTTTCTTTATTTTTGGGGGGTTTTTTTGGTCTGTGCTTTCCTTAATAGAATAACTTACATGGAAATGTGTTTTTCATGACTACACATGTATAATCAAGTCAAATTATTGGCCTCTCAATGGAGCGAGAAAGGAAGGAGGGAGAGAATTTGGAACTCAAATTTAAAAAAAAAAGAGTTAAAATTATTTTTACATGTAATTAGAAAAAAATAAAATATTAAATAAGAAAAAAGGCATCCCATCTGTCCAGTCTCTCAGATTTGTAACTGTATTGTCATCCTTAATTTCTCACTCTCTGGCTATAGGTCTAATCTGGTGATAAACTATTATCATCATCATTATTATACAACTGATAAAATGTGGAGGGTTTTTCTTATTTTTCAAATGTAGCTAAAAACAACACTAGTAGATACCAGACAACATTAAAACCAAAGAAGTACTACATACCCAATCAGTAGAGGAATTCAGAAAACAGTATTTTTTGTTATAAAGTGTTTTTGTCCTACATTTTTTCATTAGCAATTGCATGCTATTTTTATAAGTGAGAAATTGGTAGAGAAATACTAATTCATTCAACAGACATTTATTCATTGCCTTCTTTGTTAAGCACTAGGGGTAGATATGACATGGTCCCTGTCTTCAACAAATGTGTATTTTAATAAGGATATATGCTACACACAATCAGTTATAATAAACAATATCATCTGCTATATGCACTAGAGAACTTAATCACATTAGGCAGCTCATAAGCTTCCCTCCCTTCTGAGGATTTCTTTCCATTCAATACATTTTCAAAAATGTTTACCATGTGAAGAGTACTCTCCAATGTTGAGGAAATAGGCAAAGATTAGATGAGAATTTTTCCTGACCCTAAATGGGGTGTGCTTACTGAAATTCTACCCATTTCTCAAGGTTATCAAAGTCAAGTGCTTCCTCCTCTGTGAAGCACCTCTTCATCCTCTCAGCAGACCTGACTTGACTTTCCTTTGAACTCCTGTAGCATTCTTGTGGCTTTTATCACATTCTATCTCATGCATACCTTATCTCCTGTGCCTAGAGGTCAGAGTCTTGAATCTTATTCATTCTTTATTTTCCCACAACTTATAGCATGAAACTTACTTCCTCAATAAATATGTGAATAAATAAGTGTGTGAAAAAAATGGAATATCTGTTGTGTGCTTTGTAAAACAGTCAACAACTTTCGGTGACTTTCAATTTAAATTATAGTGTAAATATTACCAGTAATAATAACATTAAGCTATTATTACTCTTATAAAGTATCATATGCTCATCTAGAAAGAAAACAGAAAATTACAGGAAAATGCTATCCCAACTTTTTTATTTTATAGCTAAGAAGAAACTATGGCCTAGAGAAACTACATGATTTATCTAGTCATACTAATGGCTTAGGGACAGAACTGGGACTTGACACCTATCTCCTAGGAATTTGGATTATGTAACTTCAGCATGTTTTTATTTGCTCTTTTCACTATATCCTTTCCTATTCCGCCAAAAAAGGGCAGCAGCACATAGTAATAGGAGGCAAGCAATGAAAAGAACATTGGTGTGGGAAGAAGACTTTTGCCATAGTTCTCCAGTTGCTGGCTCACGGAATACCATTCAGAGCACAACGATACAAGATATTTTATTATTTCCTTAAAGCATTAGAATCCACAGAATACTTGGATCCTTTAGTCTTCTGATCAATTCCAATGTCCCAAATGGCTTTACAGGAATGGAAAATTGACCTTGAAACAGAGCGTAAGTCCAAGGATGAAAACACACCAAAAAAACCAGAATTGATGTTGCTCCTTTTTCTTAAAATTAAATGCACTTTCCAGGCCTAATTTATTTGGTTTCTTCTCTAGAGAAAATCATTCTTGAGTTCCAGTGAATCACTGACAGAGAGTTGTTAATAAGGGATAGGGGAACCTAAGGCTGATCCTAAAAATGAAAGAGAGCAGGGTATTCACCTAGAGGTCAATTAACTCTTCCAAATCACCAGGGGACATTTAAATTATATCTTCATGAGCCACCTATATCATCCCAATATCCAAGTCTAATGGACTCTGTTTTTGGACCTCTTCTTTCTTGACCCCTAAGAAACCATTTGATATTCCCTCCTACCAGTTAACTCCTCCCTTGGCTTCAGTGACATTACACTCTCTGAATTATTTTCCTATTTCTCTAAATGCTTCTTCTTTGTCTCTACTGTTGGCCTTCCCTCTTCTTTTTTAAAATGCTTTGCAATTTATTATATATTTCACATATATCCTTATTGGATCATAGATTTAGAGCTGGAGGGTATATCAGAAGTTTTCTAATTCAAACATTCCATTTTACAATTGAGAAAACTAAGCTTGCCTCCTCATTTCAACTATCGCCCAGGGCTCTGTTCTCAGCCTTCTCTTTTCTCTTTCTCTTGGTAACCTCATTCCCTTGCATGGACCACCTACGTGCAAATGATTCCCAAATCTTGTCTGCAGCCTTAGCCTCTTCTGAGCTCCAAACCCACATACCCAACTGCCTCCAGTATCTCTCCATGTGGATGTCAGTATCATCACCTGAAACATAACACATCTGAAAGTGAGTGTATTAGCTTACCCCCATGTGCTCCTCTTCCTAATTTCACAATTTCTATCAGTGTCACTATTATCCACTTAACCTATGTTCAAAAATTTATATTACCTTGGACAGTTCCCTCATCTTCACCTCTCATATCCAGTTCTCAAATCTTATCTGTTCTAATCTTGAAATATCTCTTGTGTTGATCATCTTCTCTGTTCTCATGGCCATTTTTGCAATAGCTTAGCAGGTATTTCCATTTCTATTCTTTCCCCACTCCAATCCAGCCTTCAAACCAATGCCAGATTAATCTTCCTCATCTACCAATCTGGTTACGTCACTCTTCTGTTCACATCTTCAATGCTTCTTTCCTGCCCAATAAGTAAATTTAAAACTTTTTGTCTAGTGTTCAAGGCCCTTCACAATTTAGCTGGATCATGGACTTGTAGACTTAAGAGATGGAAGAGAACTTAGAAGTCATATAATTTAGCCTCCTCATCAAGAAAACTGAGTCACAAAGAGATGATTTGCTTAGGATCACACTAATAGTAAGTTTTGGAGTTACAGTTTTAATCCAGGTCTTACCGATTCCAAGTCTAGTACTTGAACTGCTACATGATACATACCACCCTATCCAACTTCATCTAATATTATTCCTCTGATCTAACCAAACTGGACTTTCTCCCAAACATAGTCTGTGATTTTGTGTCTCTGTTCTTTTGCTTTCCATACCTAGACTATCTACCCTGTCTCTTTTCACAGGCTGAATTCCTACTCAATCTTTAAAATCTAATTCACATACTTCTTCCATAAAGTCTACCTTTATGCCTCCTGTCAGTAACTCACTTTCTCCTTCGACTTCACGTGATACTTGTTTACTGTACCAGTCCAATACACTTCTTCTGAAACAATGTGCTACATATTTTTCTCGTTTCGTGTCTTATCTATTCATTCAAGTGTAAGTTCTATGAAAGCATAGTTTTATCTAAACTTTCTATGTTTCCCACTGCCTAGCACAGTGCTTTGTGCACAGAAGGTTTTAAAATAAATGTTTGTTGAATCTAATAAAAGATATCTACTAAGTAACTCAGCTGGTCACTTAATATCTATTTTTTTTAGCTGCTTAATATTATTTTATTTTGCTTTATTTTATAATTTTTCAGACTGCAAGTGCCTATTTTTTTTTGATATGAGATTCTTTATTAAATTTTTTTGAGTTACATCTTTTCTCCCCATCTTTCCCCCGCCCACCACCCCAAAACAGCCATCCCAGTATTTCCCCCCTCCCCCAGTCTATTCT